>CM046435.1:61169422-62369422 GCA_025506505.1 Flaveria sonorensis | reverse complement strand
GACTCACCCCTTTCAAGATTTACATACCAAAGACCTCAATTTCCTCATCAAAACATTGAATTCCATCAAACCCAAACAGCAATTTCAATAATCAACTCAAAGCAATATGATAAAACAACAACATACCATGATCAGTAAAGATTTGTGAAGCAACTCATCCATAAACTAATTCAAAATAGATCAATAATTCAATATAACTGTAATCACAAAGGTCAAACCTTTGAATAGATGATTGAATGATTACAAAAGTGAGTGTTGTTATCAAATTTTCATCAGTATGAAGATTCGTTTGCAGTGGGTGGAAGCACCTGCGAAGGCAGACAGAAAATAAAAAGAAGGGGTGCAGGCATGATACTGCCAAACTAAAGAAGACTGCCGATAAACAACGCCACTGTTAATGTAAACAGAAAATAGTGTCTTGAATTTGGTATGATTTATATTTTTTCTTTGGAAAATCATGAATATTTGATCAAGTTTTTTATACAAATAGTCATTTTCACAACTTTTGGAAAACGTGTTATTGGATGAAAGATTAAAATATCACATCCAAAGCAAGAAAATATTTTTGTTTAAGAAAAATAATTAGGTTTTGTTTTCTAAGCTTAAAACTTCATTATTGTCTGTTTATGATTAACTTGTCATCAATTGATTGATCGTTAGGCCCATTGTTTCCGGTTTTAATGCCAAAACCGTGTAAATGTCTATTTTTAAGGCAAATTTGAACCATTTGTAATATATAAGTCTACGTGACGTTCTTTTAACGTTCTTTGATTGAAGTATACTTTTGTGTAATCATTTGTAAATTTAAATAATATAATTTTAAGAAGTAAACTAAATAGTTTTTAACTAAAAGTACTCAAAATACCTATGAAAATGATTGTTTACTTGGTTTCTTGCGGTATATAAGCCTATATGACGTTTTCTGAATAAGTTATACTTTCGCCGAAGTATTTGTAATAGTGAAATGAATATTCTTAAAAAATAAATCAAATGGTTATTTAGCTAAATTATTACTCAAATTTGTTATTTTAATAGTTTCTCTATTTCTTCCGCAATTCAGGTCATCATTCAAAGAGTTATTAACAAATTTTGGTCAGTTTTTTTGGTTGTTAATTTATTCTATTAAAAAAACTTGGATGCACATTATGTGTTCGATAAGGTAAAATGATGTTAGGATTAAAAAATTCCACTTGTTGGATAGGGAATATCATAAATATTATTTCTGTAGTATTATAACATTGTTTATATGTTAAAATATGACGGTTGATGTACAAAACATTGACCATTAATTATCTGTGTATTTTTATATCTAATTGATACAGAAACAGCATGTTTAGTTGAATTGTATTAGATCTTTGGTTTTATTGACTATGATGTATTATTATATATTTTAAAGAAAAAAAATGTGAAAGAATTGACCAAATTTCAGTAGCAACTATCATTGTGTATGTTACAAGACATAATAATAAAAAAATAAAAAAGTAACCATGTTCAATAAAATATATTTCTTACATACACGCAAACAGATAGATACATACATACATATACATACGTACGCACGTAAATATGTATATGTACACTCATTTATGGAAGGTTAGGTGACATTTTGGATGAGTCTTAGTATGGATGGTTATCAATTTAGGCTTAGTATCAGTCTGTAAAGGAACAGTTTAGTGGTAAACGACATGTTTTTATATGTGTTTTCTACTTACTTTTCATCCCTCTTACCCTCTTAGGGCATCCGCATCCGCGACTCATAAAGGCCACGGGCCTTCAAGTCAGCAAGTGTTTTTCTATTTCCAAAGATTGCATGGACTCTTCCTCACTACTAGAAATTAGAAAATAAACCTTTAATGACAAACGAATTATATGGCACACTGATTTTATGACGTGACGTGCAAAAGTCCATGTCATAAAAAATGTTATTTTTTCTATATATTTTTATGACATGCATTACGTGTCATTAAAGAATTTTCTAGTAGCGTCTCTCTCCTCCATCGCTCACAAAATTTTCATTCACCCGTCCGTACAGTTCCTTACTATACTTTTGATTTTAAATAACAATAACTAATACAAACAACATAGACACATCATATATATTAGTTAGCATCGAGTCTTAATCAAATGCTACAAATTAGGTACGCTTAATACTAGTCGGGCAAAGTGCCAAACAGAGTGATTAATTTCTTCTGGTAGTTTGTATTTATAGAAATTACTAATGATGGAACAATATCTATTAAGCATAATATCATAAGTCATTTATGGTTGATGTGGATTGAAACTAAGTATCGATTATGGGTTCCTCGAAAGGTCTTAAACAAATCAAAACCACAACCAAAGATGGTCCAAGGTTTAGGGAAGAAGGTCAACCTTTGAGCCCTATGGCTCGGTTGTTCCACGAACCGGGTTCCAATGTCTATATCATAACCATGATGGGGTGCAAAACCAAGATTAACCCTGAAGTTGTCAAACGAAATATGGTTCATTCTCTCCTTCCGCATCCTCGATTCTCGAGTTTACAGGTAAACTTCAATACTTACGACCTCAAAACAGGCTTTTATAGACGGAAAAATCACTAATATTACCAACGGATCCCATAAATTCAAAAAAGAAAAAAAATGATTTTTAAAAATCGCCAATAATCCATAGATGATTGTCAACACATTACTGGCGTGTGTATTCCGTAAATTTTAAAAAAATGTAGAAAAATTGATTTTTAAAGGTTGTTGTTGATCAGTTCACCAACGAAATACCAATGAATTAGAGACAAATTCCAAAAAATTCAAAAGAACAAAAAGTTGAGTTTTACTGACGGGTCACTAACAACTAAAGAAACAACTGAATATGCGTGGATCATCTATCACTACTTTTTTTGCCGCTAAATCATCAGTGATCACCACTAGATTATTAATATTAATAAATCACTGACAGATTCCACAAAATTCAAGAAAACAAAAAGCTGATATTTAGCGACGAGTTACCGATATTTACATTTACATTAAAGAATATACATCAAATATTTGTCGCCCTAAATATCCATAAGTAAATTCGTCACCGATAAATATTTTGACAAAAATTCCCACAACAAAAGTGCATGTTATTATGGTTTTCAGTCATTTGCCCTCTAAAAAGTCTTGCATGAATGTCAATATTTAAGGTTATCGACAAAGAAACAAGGAGCATCAGATGGGTTCCAACAAACGTAAACATCGACAACCATGTTATAGTCCCGAAACTAGATCCAAACATCATGTTTCCCGACAAATTCGTCGATGATTACATCTCAAACCTCAGCAAAACTTCCATCGAGAACTCAAAACCGTTATGGGAGCTCCACCTTCTCGACATCAAGACAACTGATGATGAAGGGACGGGTGTTTTTCGTGTCCACCATTCTTTAGGCGACGGTTTGTCTTTAATGACACTTTTTCTAGCTGGCACACGCCAATCTTCGGATACCAATGCTTTGCCGACGCTTCCAGTGAGCAAAAACTCTAGTTACATCAAGTTTACTAGCTTTTGGTCACTTGTAGAAGTGTTTTGGAACTCTATTGTTGCGGTTATGATGTTTGTGTTCACTTTGTTGTTTCTTAAAGACACCGACACGCCGTTGAAAGGCGCCCTAGGCGTCGAGAATAGACCTAGACGTTTTGTTCGCAAGAGTGTTAGCTTAGCAGACATTAAGGTTGTCAAGGATGCTATGAATGTGGTAAGTTAATTCGTTTACGTTTATGTTTTTTTTAGTATGTAACCAGAGTTTCTTAGTTGGAAGGTGATTCTAAAATTATCTTTTCTATCTATCGACTACAACAAAGGTTCTAAGTCAGCTTTTTTTAAACTGACCCTCTGAACCATCCGTTGGTTCCATCCCTAATCAATTGATGACATTGATGATGCAGACTTTGAACGACGTTGCGCTTGGAGTCACTCAGGCAGGTTTATCCTCCTACTTAAATCGCAGATACAGTGAACTCAGGGAAGACGATAGGATACAACACCGTGTTAAAAACGACTTCATTCCCAAAAACATTCGCCTTCGTGCGACATTCTTTTTCAACCTAAGAGCAACCACTAGGATCGACGTAAGTTCTTTTCCTCATGTCTATGTGTCCATTTTTCGCGTATAATCACATAGCAGTGAAAAAGTGTATATAGCAACGAATCAAATCCGTTGCTAAATTACGTGCTCTAAGCAACGAATTTGATCTTCATTGCTAATTGATCCCACACTACATAAGATTTGGCAATGATTTTCAAACCTTGATTGCTTACATTACGAATCAGATGATTTTTAACTGTAGACAAACCTCTTTATATAAGTAGGGTTCGTCTGTAATCCGTCGGTAGATATAGTGATTTATAAAATTTAAAATTTTTCACCTTGTCTAAAATCAAACACCAATGGAAAATTAAAAAATAAAAAATTTTGTTTTGAAATTTGATTGATCCATTCGGTATTTTTTCTATTAAAAATAAATTTTTAGTAGCATAAAATCAATTTTTTTGAACGATAATATAATCTACTTCTAATACTATAACATTGTCCGGTGTGGGTATTGTTATAGGAAGAGACATCATTTTACACACTCATATACCGTAAGGGAGATTTCCCTTTGGTTAGCATGAATATAAATACCAATGGATCTTTTAACTTTTTGTTCATATTTGATGTATTACTAGACTCTCGTTGAAACAATGAAAACCGGAACCATGGGTCAATGGGGCAACCAAATAGGTTACGTGCTACTTCCCTTCACAATCGGACTTAAAAGCAACCCATTAGACTATGTGAAAGAAGCCAAGGCGGTTATTGATCGAAAGAAATCCTCATTGGAACCTTTGTACACCTATTTTGTTGTTTACTTGGTCCTCAAGTTGTTTGGAATTAAGGTATGTGTGTCACTTCACAATGTTGAGTTTCATCATGTTAGTCATGTAATGAAACTCGATAAATATACTAATACAATCATCTTATGAAACCCAACAAATTACTAATCTTATATGGTACATTGGGTTTGTGCAGGCTGTAGGAAAATTAAACCACAGAGTGTTCTCTAATACAACCTTGTGGTTCACCAATGTGCCTGGACCTGAACAAGAAGTCACATTTTATGGTCATGATATCACTTACATTGCTCCTAGTTGCTATGGACAACCTAATGTAAGCATACATTGATATACTTATCACTTATGCATATAACATGTGTGCACATGTACACATTATGTAAGATAGTTAATTTTATAAGTATCATCCTTGATTTTAATGGTCTTTATTTATATAATTAATATAAGTAACAATATTTAATATTGTTGCAGGCATTGATGATTCATGTATTGAGTTATATGGACAAATTGACGTTTGTGATATCAGCAGATGAAGAAACCATACCGGATGCTCAAAGGTTGTGTGATGATCTTGAGGAATCTCTTCACCTAATCAAGACATCTGCTTTATTAAAAGAAAGTGTCAAAAACAAGTAGTTAACTCAAAGACGGGATAATTGTTACATTCTTGTATTGCACGTTACATGTATATATCTTGTGTGTTCATTTAAAACGTAAATTATAATTAAACATTTGCTTTTTAAATCAAATTGACTTGTGTTAAATACATAATGATGGTCTATATCCCGATTGGCTCTAGCATTGTGCCTAAATAATATACTTTTTCATTTAGCAAAGAGGTTAAAATTAGGCAAACCACATGGATGAAACAAGAGCCATCTAGCTACATGAGCAATCTTCTTAAATGACTTACTAAGACCATTTCCAACACAACATAACACATGTATGTGGAATGTCAGAAAGACACTAGGTGGACCCATCATGGACACCCTCGTTGCGTAGCCCCTTCTGTGACTTGACGTGTTTATAGGTATTGGACATGTTTTATAGGACGAAACACCATAAAAAATTGACGAATCTAAAAACGTAACCAACATAGTAAAAATTTTACTTTAGACCTATAAAAAGATTTTATCTCAAGGGTTGGTCATCACTAGTGTATGGAAACCCAAAAGAGTTTGGTGACTATAGGGGATGTTGAAATACATCATTTAATTTTTAGTTAATTTGTAAACATAGTGTAATTTACGGATTGTTCTAATTTGCTATGTTTGTTTTGTTGAGGGTCTGTTATTAGAGCTTTCAAGAACTAAATGAGAATTTATAGCTTTATAGAATGCTACATGAATGTTTTCTTTGTAATCTAGTTAAACTATGGATAACTTTATGCTGATGAAATAACAAATTAGGCCTTCGCAATATAACCTCCTGTTCATGTTCATCTCTCTAGTCGCAACAAAGAAGAAATTAAGGAGGCCAAGTTTCTCTTGAATGTTAGTCTATGGTCTTTCATCAAGATTATCTATCACTCACACAAAGGTTCCTCCCCTAAGGACAAAATGAAAGAAAAGTTTTCTACAAAACCGATAGAGTTAATTGATAGACTCATTATGGATAAGCGAGACATATAAAACACGACCCGAAAATATAACCTTAAAACCTACTGATGTTTAAACTTTTCATTAACTTTGAGTTTTGAATTCGATATAATTTTACACAATTAAAAAAGAACCTTAAAGTGACTTTTTTATTACTTGTAAGTTTATATTCGAAATTTATGATGTTTTCTTTGGTTATACGAATATAACCAAAACTAAATAAATATACACATATATGAACTAAAAACTAATGCATAACCACACTGACTTAATAATAAAAATGTACACTCTTCATCCAAAGTGTTAAGTTATGTCCTCAATCGAAACTTAAACTAGTTACGGTAAAATAAGACTAAAATACTACGGTTCAAAAAACTATAAAATGTATTGCAATGATAATACAGTTGGACCGTGTATTATCTCAAGATTTAACATTATGTTAACCATCAACAATTCAATGACAATCGATGTGGTAATTTTGTTTTGACTAGCAGAGCAAGTGTTCGATATTATGACACGATCTTAACATATTCAAGCATTTGTGATCACAATTCTTCTGTTAATTTCCTTCGGTCTACTTGCACATCACCACAGAAAACTGCTTCCATTGATCATCAATCATCATGTTGAATTACGCTGCAACTTCTTCATTCAATTGCCACAATAATCGATTCACAGCACCACCTCCGTCTTACTGTCTCCACCCCTCATCTCTATCAACATCATCATCATCGATTTCTTCTCTAAATCATCAGAATTTCCCTTCAAGTAATGTTTATAAGCATACCCATTTCAGTATCTCGCCAAGAACCAAGGTGAAGTCTTTGATTTCCTTATGTTTGTGTTTCTGTTGAAGAATTGCGTCTTTTCGTTGTTGGGTATGTGAATCTTGAATGGAATTGTAATCTGATTATCAGTTTTTGCTTGTGGAAGTCAAATTCATCAGATTGTTGTTTTATTATCTTCTTGATTTCTTATACTTTGTGGTATTGAATGCAATATTGGTGAATGTGAATATGCATATCATGTGTTTGTGAAAATGCCTGTGAATATGGGCATAATAGTGTCACTGATTATGTAATAAAGTTGTTGCAATTGAAAGTTTGCTTTGAAATTTCGTTAGATACTCTTTGAATTGTAAGGTCAAACCAACATTTCTTTTACTTGAAGTTTATGATTAAAAATCCAATGAATATATAAGATTTTTATCCAAAGTTGATATTATAATGCATGCCTCTGAGCAAAATATGTTAATGGTGTAAAATGTAATTGCTAACAATAGGGATTGAAGGTAAGGTGCTCTCAAAATGAGCCCTTAAAAGTTATGATATCAGGGGCACCTGCATCAGGCAAAGGGACACAATGTGAGATGATAGTTCAAAAGGTTAGTTAAATATCTTGGTTTCGTTTACTTTAACGCTATAATGCTAACTTTACAATATCGTATCTTGAGTGATCTTAATGTTGGTGGATAATTAGTTATGATTGTTTGTCCTCTAGTTTGGATTGGTGCACATATCAACTGGAGATCTACTTAGAAGTGAAGTGGCAGCAGATTCTGATATTGGAAAGCAAGCAAAAGAGTACATGAATTCAGGACGCCTTGTTCCGGATGAAGTTGTCACAACTGTATGATATAATATAATTTTAGTGACTTAAATTGCATTTTCTGTTTCTTTAAATATATAAAGATGAACATATTATATTTACAGATGGTAATTGGGCGACTTTCACGAGAAGATGCAAAAGAAAAGGGATGGCTTTTAGATGGGTTTCCACGCAGTTTTGCCCAAGCGCAATCACTAGAGAAAATGAAGATAAGACCAGATGTATTTATTGCTCTAGATGTATGTGTTTATAGTTCTAATGAAAGGGCCGTTAAAGATGAAAATATTTCAGATTTAATGTTGACAATACACAGTTTATACACAGGTCCCTGATGAAATTCTAATAGACAGATGTGTTGGTAGAAGGCTGGACCCTGAAACAGGGAAGATTTACCATATAAAAAATTTCCCTCCAGAAACTGAGGAAGTCAAAGCAAGACTCATAACCAGGCCCGATGACACAGAAGAAAAGGTATGTTCATTGGGTTATCGGATTTTATAGTTCCGTGTATAGATACAACTGACAAGGTGGGTGGGGTGGGTAATGGTTCTAAGCGGGTTCAGGTTGAAAAGAGTCATTTTCTGCATGGGTTAAAATTGGCCAGGTCGAGTTGACCTGTAAACATTTTCTGTTCATTTCTAAAAAAAGTTTATATATAATTAATGTGTTAACATATCACAATAATGCTAAATTATTACAAATATAATCTAAATGGTTTGGCAACCTTGTGCTGAGTCATTAAAAGCCTAAACGAAAAAGAGGTCACCTCTAAATCGATGAGCATGTTTCTAAAACTTACCTTTATAGAGGCTTCATGAATCATTAAGAGGTGTCTTTTAAGTGAACCAAACACACTCTACCTCTAACCTATTCAGAGGTAGCCTCTAAATGGAATCACTAAGAGGCTACCAAACAAACCCTAAATCTTTAAACTTTTAGGAGGTTGTTTGTATTAAAGAAGGACTCGTGGTGGCTTTAAATGCATTTTACCCGTTCCCTTGTTAGTTAAAATTTTCAAGTTGACCCGGTGGAGATAAAACACCCCCATTCATATGTAAATAGGTCGAGATTGTCATCTCTATTATTTATTGTTGATTTAAATGATAACGTTTCTCTTCATCTCTTTTAGGTTAAATCACGTCTACAAATTTATAAGCAGAATGTGGAAGCAATATTATCCACATATTCGGACCTTTTGAAGACGGTTTTTTTATCTAGACTTTTTATTCACACTGATATGTCTCTTTTGAATCAACTAGTGATTTATTATAATTTTTTGGGTGGTGGTGGTATGTGTTTTCTTACAGATCGATGGTAACCGTCCTAAAGATGTAATTTTTGGTGAGATAACATCTATGCTATTGCAAATTCAGAAAGAAAAGGAGAGAAAATCAGGCAAGTTCACAATGACATTGAAATGAATATCTTCTTTTATGATAATAATCATATGTTTTCGTTTAATGTATCATTCATTTATATTTTATAACCAGAAATTGCTAGTAAACTTGACAGCCAGTTCAACAAGTCATCTGCTACCAAGGTATGTGGTTATGCTATCTTATCTTTTATGCCTATTAATTGTATATTTGTATTCATACTCGTCATTAATTTCATCCTTTTACAGGAAAACTGGAGAGGGATTCCCACCAACTTAAATAACATTCCTCATTCCAGAGAAATTAGGCAATATTTTTATGATGATGTGCTTCAAGCCACCCAAAGAGCTATCAAAGATGGAAAAACTCGAGTAAAGGTGGAAATTAATATTCCAGAGCTGAACCCCGAGCAGGTGAGACACGCTTATAATTTGAAATACTGATTTTCTTAGAATTAAAAATATATATGCTTAACTATTTATAAGCAGGATGTATATCGGATAGGTACTTTAATGGAACTTGTTCGAGTTCTTGCTCTTTCATTTGCTGATGATGGAAAGCGTGTCAAGGTATGTTTATTATGGTACTTTTGAATAACTAAACTTTAGGTATATTTTAATAGATATAATAATAACATCATTATTTATAATACCAATGATGATAATAATAACAATGCAGGTTTCTGTTCAAGGATCAATGGGAGAAGGAGCACTTGCAGGAATGCCATTGCAGCTCGCAGGGACACGAAAGATTTTGGAATTTATGGATTGGGGTAATGATGGTGCAAAGGGGAGCTTTATAAATATTGGTTCTATAGGTACTGATTTTGTAAAATTAGTTAATCATGGATTTTAAAAGGTTTATTGTGTGTGCATAAAATGGTTATAATGTTAATCTGGATTTATATTATTTGGACACCCTGTAGGTGGCAAAGAGGTTGATGAAGTAGATGACATTTTCATCCTAGTGGCTCCTCAAAATGCTATGGGAAATTGCATCATCGATGTAAATAATTAGTTATGATTACAATAGTTATGATGTTCTTTTGTAATTTTACCCGTTAGTAAAACACTGGCACAAATTGACCCATTTCGTGCATGGGCTGAAGTTGCCACCATTACAAATATCTAATGTGTATAAAACCCAAAGAATGACATGTTATCATGGTGGGGTGATGCAGGATCTAAGAGCAATGACTGATGCTGCTGGCAGTCGTCCAGTCATTCTCATAAATCCAAGGCTCAAGGTTGGTACGAAGTGTCAATTACTATTTTTCTCGTTATATATAATAATTCTGCATACTATTCAGGTTTAAAAGAAAGATTAAAGTTGTTTAAAAAAGGTACTAACTTTCCTCTTGAACTTATATGATTAGGATTTACCAGCTTCAAGTGGTATTATGCAAGTAAGCTCACAGAGCCTATGACCTTATATGATTAGTATTTATTTCAATCATTGTGGTAAATTTCTAAGTTGATTTACACTGATAGACGATGGGTCGAGAAAAAAGACTAGAGTATGCTGCATCTTTTGAAATGTGCTACCAGTTTCGGCTTCTTTATTATGCGGGAACACAATATCCGATTATGGGTGCTTTAAGGTAAACTAACACATTCTTTTTGAGGTTAATTCTGTCTGAACTATTATTTTCAAGATAAAATTGCCTAAATTGACCATCATCTTGCATCATATATACAGGATGGCTTATCCATATAGGTACGAGCTATTCAAAAGGGTAAATGATTCAACTGGAAAGGAGAAATACGTCATTTTGTCAACGTTTCCTAGTAGACCAACCGGTGATGAAATCAATGATGCATTTGAAGGAAGGACAAGGTACAATTTGCATACAATTATCAAGAATTTGAGAACACCTTATTGTATTCAGCAGTCATCACATGTTTATCATATTATTGCAGAGATAAAGATAAGAAGTCATCAGGATTCTGGTAAGATTCCATTGTAATTCAACTTTGTATATAGATTTTTCAGAAAGTCAAAATTACTTCTTTTTTATGTTTTAAAGCTGATTGTAATGGTGATGTTCTTGTCAGGGGTTTCTTAAGTGGCATACTTTCAGCATAGAAGCATATTGTTTGAAAGAAAGTGCCCACTTATTATCAAGAACAAAACTGTTGAATATGAAGCAGAATTTTATGCATCTCATATACTGTATTAAAATGTAAATTTTTATTAGATTTTGATGCTTTTTGTACATTTTATGAGCTTTCAGTCATTTTTGTATGTTTATTAATCATTATGCTTATCTCATATATGTTCCTTCTTGTGCTTGGTAAATAGAGAATAAGTTCTGGTGTATTATCATCTTTTTGGTTTATTCTTTTGCTAGGGACTAAATTAAAATTTCTACAGTAAGAGGGGACAGAAATTTAGACACTTTTGGAACTTGGTAGTCCTGCTTTGTCTCATTTATATTGGCCAGGGACTAATCATGGTTATTCAGATTTTTGTAAGTAGATTTTGTGATACTTAAATTTTTTTATTATAAGTATCATTTATGATTTATAAAATACTTTTAATCAAAAAAGTCAAATAAAAACAAGAAAATAAAAAACACAAAAAAGTATGGAGTTTGAAATTGCTGCATCAAAATGTTAATGATCTAGTGAGTGTAAACAAAAAATGTTGTCATATAGACATCACCTAGGCAAGGTTTTTTGTCACACTCACTAAACGATGCAGGTTTAGTAAGTGTGATCATTGTTAAATGAAAAATGAAATTTATATGAATTTCATTGGCCTCCCAATATAATTTGCCTGTATAATTTTTCTTTCATACTCGTGAGTTCATGGGTTGCTCACGATCCTGTCGCGGAGAGGGGGAAGGGGGGGGGGGGAGGTATTCATCACGACTCACGATACATGACACCCCCACTAATTACAGATGACCACAGATGTAACATAAAATAAAACTTGACATCGGTTGATATTTAACAAATTTTCCGACTTAAACTTTTAGTTGGACAAAGTTATTTCAGATTTATAATTTTTGTTGTTTTTTTTATAAGTAATTTGTGGTTCCTTTGAATAATAATGTATTCTTTTATGTATTCCATTATAAGTGATTTAATGAAAATAAGTTGTTATATCCTCTTGAAAGTCCCAATTATATACTTATCTAGTTGTCTTTTCAATAATAAAAAAATTACTTAAAATTGAAGAGAAATAAATTGCTATTTACATTGTTTGTTGAGGTTGTCATATGAGATGAAAGAAGAAAAGAGACACTATTAGATACACCATAAAAGTTAGAGGGGTCTTAGGCAATCTTCTCTAAAATACATTGTTTTGAAAACCGGATGTAAATCGGACTTCATTGTGTCCAGTTCGATGTTTAAAACCGTTTTAATATTTAACCTGCGGTTGGACCGGTGTAACGGTTTTAACTTTAAACCGGTCCGACTACCGCCTGGTTATCAAAACATTCGATCTAAACCCTGAACTGATAATCTCCGGCGAAACTCCATAAACGTCAGCATCGAATCCTTCAAAATCAAAGGTATGCATCCTTTTCTATCATAGCTACACGATTCGTCAGATTTCAAAGGTATTAGTGTTCATATGAAGAGGGGATTTTGCATCAATCACACTGTTCATAATCTGATTTCAGAAAGGGGATTATCTGAAAGATGCCGCTGTATGACTGCATGCTGTTGCTGAAACCTCATGTTAGAAAAGAATCAGTGATTGAATTGGTTTCTCGCGTTGGGAAACATGTGTATCGAAGAAATGGTGTTCTTACTGATATAAAATCGTTTGGAAATGTTCAGTTGGGATATGGTATCAAGAAGCTTGATGACAGATACTATCAGGTGCATCATTTGCAATTGTTTTATGAGTTCATGAATCATGATGACGTTTATTGCTTGATCTATTGATCTTTAACACCATTTATAAAAACCTGTATCCCTTTGATAGTTTATAATTATATGTTAGGTTTTGCCTCTGTTGTCAAAAGCACACAAACTTGAAATCAACTTAAAACAGCCTAAACAAGCTTAAAACAAGTCTAAAACAAATATAAAACCAAATGATACTTTTATACCATAGGCTTCTGTTAGAAAATCCCTGGCTTCTGCTTAGCTTGTGCTTGCAGAAATTGTTTATTTGTGGTCTTGAGATCGTTTTTGTTCTAGTTATATTTCAATGGAATGTTCAAAAGTTCAGAAAGAAAATAAAAAGGAATAAGAAAACAGACTATTATCTGTTTGGTAAATTGTATATGTTGTTTATGATAAGCAGTTTGAGGTTGGTTTTATTGAGAGGGTTATTCTTGGTGGATTCAAAATTACTAGTTAATCATTGGAAAGTTGTTTGTGATATAGGGTCAACTGATGCAGATGACGATGATGACCCCGCCAAGCTTCAACAGTGAGCTTCATTACTTAAACAAAGAAGACAGTCTCTTACATTGGATTCTGGTCAAGCATCGAGACGTGAAATTTGGTGGGGACTTCTTGAATGGAGATTATGGTTCAAGTGATATGAGGATGATAAGCAGTATCTATGATGTTGATAGTGAAGAAGATGATGACAGTTTTGACACTTGAAGGCTTTTTTAACTGAAGAATTTGGTTC
Organism: Flaveria sonorensis; assembly: GCA_025506505.1. Taxonomy (NCBI): domain Eukaryota; kingdom Viridiplantae; phylum Streptophyta; class Magnoliopsida; order Asterales; family Asteraceae; genus Flaveria; species Flaveria sonorensis. The sequence continues at coordinate 62,355,396 of CM046435.1, read as the reverse complement.
AGGTCTTACATTATTACTTGTTCATTAGCAATTTCATCATGCAAGTTAACCATGTGTCGCGTGATTTGAGCGACTTCTTTGTTACATTTTCTCAACCTTGTTCATGTTGGCAGATATAGTGTCATCGTCGCACCCCAACGATGCTTCACTTTCGTATAAGATTATGTATCACAAAACAAGCAACCACATCGTTTCCTTGTATGCTTTAGTATTGAAAATATTTCTTTTAACATACAATGCACAGTTTAAATTCTAGCATCTCCAACGTGGACGTTTTTGGCCGTCCGTGAGGAACGTGGCATTAACGTGGTGGAGATAGGTGGGTGAGAGAGTGAAAGAGTTGTCCCTAAGAATGTCCTCAGACAGATGTTTTGAGAGGGAGAGGAGAGGAAGAGGATGACGTTTTTGGCTCTGAGAGGTAAATCGTGGTTAGGTGTGATGTGGGTGCGTTTTTTAGCTCTAACAATTCTCGACTTATTGAACTTTTCTTATGTTAAACAAGTTAAGCTAAAACTTGGGCAATTTGGTCCTGGTCGACTTATTTACATATCTATTCAACTATACAGTCTTAAACAGACATTTCTTTGTGACTGACCGAATAAACCTTCACAACACTAATCTCGTCGAGTTCAAAACGAGCAACACCTTGTCAAGCAATCCCAAACATATCTCTATAACATATCTTGCTTAAAAGCATATTACGTTTAATACAAAACTAATTCTAAGTAAAAAAAATATATAAAAATCAAGTTATTAGTGATTAGAATATGCAATGTTGAGTAATGAAGAAAACAACATATCATATCATGTTTTAGGTATTATGATTAAACCAATAACTTTTTAGTTATTATTATTTAGTTGAATGTTCTTTTTAAAATCACAAAACATCACTAGAACTTACGAGAAACAACATAAATTTAAATAAAATGGTAGATGTTTATAATTTATTTAATCAACATGCTAGGTTAGGTTTCATACATATATGTTGATCAAAAAGTTATAATAAATAAACATATGTGTAGATGTTTATAATTTATTTAATCAACATAAATTTATAAGTGTAAATTCAAGTATATTCACATAACAATAATTTATTTTACCAGTCAAAAATTTTATATGTATACACAATTACACGAACAAACCAATAATTTTGATTAGTTTCCGTATATCTCGTAATTTTGTGTTCTTAAAAGAGCATGTTAATCGCTAAATTGACATTAACAAGTATAAATAATGTATAATTGTATTTACCACCAGCTTAGGGTCATCCTATCGTCAAAAACTAACATCTCACCGGAAAATTGACACCGGCGCCGACCACCAACGTCACCGGAATCGTGCAAGATGTTGTATTTGCAGTCCAACTTTCCATTAGTAAGCAAAACCTCACGTATTATGCGTATCGGAAAAACCCGTACTCCGGTGGTAGCATTTTTTTCTTCCTCTCATATCCATCAACTATCCCTCAGCTGCGAATAATACATTGATTCACACATCTTTAAAATGTTCGTTGTATTCAAATTTCTAACGTATAGACCTACTAAAGCTGTCTTAATTCAAGTTATCAAGTAAAAGTAAGTGATGATTGTTAAACTAAAACCTAAATTGCTCGCCTCAGTTTTGAACATCAGAATCAAAATTGTGTTTATTACACTGAATTGGAACAAAATGAAACAGTGTTTATGTTGATGAAACTGATAAGTTTCATGATGATGTTCATGTGCAGATATGCAGTACTTGGTGCAGGCTTTGCTGGATTATCAGTAGCATTTCACTTGTTAGAAGTACACACTCATCCTCTGTCTGTATATAAACCTGAATTGTGATAGTTAGATGTTTATAGTAATTGAAGTAGAACACACTCCATTTTCATAAATTTTGAAGAAATAGGTGATGATTTGGTTGTGAGGGATTTTTTTTGCAGCAAAGTCCTATCGATTTGCGTGTTTGCGTTGACGTGCTTGATGAGATAGGAATTGGGGGTGGTGCTTCAGGAGTGTCTGGAGGACTCCTTCATCCTTATTCTCCTAAAGGTTACATCTTGTTTCCACTAAACATTCCATTCATGTTGTTGTTAAAATTTATTTTTCTGTTACTGTATTTTTGTATGTCTTTTGCAGTTAAACCTCTTTGGCTGGCAGCCAAGTGCTGGGAAGAGACTTTAAGGCTTTTAAGTATTGCTGAAACAAACAATGGAGTGCTTAAACAGAATTCTAATGTGTTTATTGCACGGAGAAAGGGTATTTTGAGACCAGTAGTCAGCTTGAAAAACATGATTGCGATGAGTGATGTAAGTTTTCGAAATTAGCATATGGAACACAGAATGCAATACAGTTTAATATGTTACTAATAATGTAATAGTATATTTTTCTACTTGAAGAATGCTCAGAACTCTCTTGCCAGTTGCAGAATACGGTCTATGAATGAAGATGCGGCCCAAAGTTTAGTGCCTAATATATCCATACCTTCCAATTTGGCTTTTTATATGCCTGATGCTGTAAATATACATCCCCAAGGCTATCTTGAGGTAAGTAGACTCTAGTATCATGTATACATGTTTTTACCAGTTACTGTTCTTGTGTTCTGGATATGTATTTTGACATTGATTATCTGATTTTGGGTTAGGATAAATAGGTGCTAAGAGTCAAATAATCAATTTCAAACTGGCTCCAACACAATTGATTTTCGAAGCACTATTGGTAAATATAATGACCAATTTTCCCCTTCTTTTAACCTTATTTGAGAGACTTTTACTCTCATTTCGTAAGGTGTTTTTTATTCACAGAAGTTTCATTTTTGGTCATTTTATTGTTTATTTCCTTGAATAATGCGAGTTTTACAGAGATGTGATTATTAACAACTTTGAACAACATAAGCACATCTAAACTCAATCTCATACAACCTTTTTCATTTTAGTTAGAGTGTTTGATTATGATTACTTAATTTCATATAATCACTTTGAAAATGCACAACACATATATCCGTATGGTGCTTAATAATTAATATATAGACATTTGACCATGACTAGGCCCTGTATTTAGCTTGTGAAACTCTGGCAAAAGAAACATCCAGTGTGGGACTTGGTGAAAAGGAGATAAACTTTCACAGGAGGCAAATTGACCATCTCCTTGAATTAGAAGGTAATATATGTGATATATTTTGGAGTTCCAGTGTCTATGACTCAAAATGTTTTGTTCATATGATTACATGCTCCATTTTAGGTGAGTATGATGCTGTTATTGTATGTTTGGGAGCCAGATCGACATTCCTACCAGAACTTTCAGGAAAGTTGCCATTGAGGACTTGTAGAGGAATCGTTGCCCACTTGCATCTGCCTGACAATATCAGGTATTTACCAAAATAAGATTCAAAGAACATATGTGTATGCATGTCTGTGTTTTGGGGTAGATGTGGATGTAAGGAGCCAAAGATTGTTGGGCTAGTAAGTGGGACAAAATTTCAATAAAAGTGATTATATTTGCGAACCATTTTACTTGGTTGATTGTATACAAATAGATATTATTAAAATTTGCCAAATATGATGTTGTTTTCTTTTATATATCTTGAATGTGTCCAAAATTGCCCATTAAAGTGTGAGTTGTTTTTTAACCTTATTTTCATATTTGCAAGAAAGATAGTTTGCTTGCAACAAGAAACTAAATACAATGGTTGATTTGACAAGTATGTTGTTTTCAACAAGAAAGACGGATTGATTTTTTTTACCATTTGGCTCTTTTTTGTATTTAATACAAATACTTACTTTTTTGCACTTAAAGTGCTAATTGTTTTACCTTTTTGAATGCTACACTATGTTCCCTTAGTCAAGGCTCCATATATGTTGCTAATTCACCACCCATTTGCACCTCCCATGTCTTGTTAATAGATTAAGGGGTGGCAATTTTGACTCACTTACGTATGATTGGGTCGATATTTGTTATATTTTAACTGTTAACGGGTTAAATTTGTATATTAAAAATGTTGACATGAAATAGAAACAGATCAAAGGGGGGTTAAGGTCACCCAACATATATATTTAATGCTTATAGTCTTCTTTATATTAAAAATCTCGACTTTGTTGTATATAGTTCTTGTAATCATATTAGAGACACTAACTATATAAAAGAATACTTTAAAAATTGGACAAGAAGTGTTTCAAGTAACCCAACCTGACACATACCCAACAATTCTGATCCTTTTTTAACTTCTTGATAAGTTTATCCTCTTTTACTAATTTTACTATGATTCTATGCATTTATATTAAAATTATGCTAGAAACTCAACATTTTCATGATCCAAATGTTCCAGAGAAGAATTTCTAGAACATAGCCCTTCAATCTTGTCAGATGCATGGATTGCCATCCAGAATCCTCGAAACCTATACCTAGGTTCTACATGGGAATGGAAATCTTGCAACTATTCCCAAAATGTGTCAATGGAGGAAGCTTCTAAAGCTTTGGAAGAACTTATACCAAAAGCATCTGCAGTTTATCCAAACATAACAAAATGGGATTTTGATGGAGCGCGTGCAGGGCTAAGAGCAATGCCGCCTCTTACAGGTAACGGGTCTCTTCCACTTTTAGGTCAAATAGATGATCTTATTGGTCAAACTCATAAGAGCAAGTTTTGGTTATTTTCGGGTCTTGGGTCTAGAGGTCTGTTGTACCATGCTTGGCTAGGGAAATTGATGGCACAAGCTGTAATTTCATGTGATGAGGATGTAATTCCCTCTGATTTGACCTCTTGGAGACCAAAATTGATGAAAAAAGAATAGTAAATTTTCTTTTTTTACTTTATGAAGAATGGATAGTTGGAATGATTTAACATTAAAGAGAATTATATGTAATTCTTCTAATGAGAAGTAATCACAATAGGTATCTTTTAGCACAGAGTTACCTAAAGAGATGGGCTGGTTTGACCAGTCCATTTGAGAAATATAAATAATTATTGCGTTATATTATTACAAGACTTTATCATTACAATAGTTACCTAAATGTGGGGTTCCAAGTTTCAACTACAAGACCCATTCAGCTAGTTACCCAAAGTTTTTGTCCTGACACGACTCATTTGATTCGTGGATGCTAGGGTTTCCGGATTCTGAAAACACTAACTATTACAAACACAAAAAATAACTGAGATACAGAATACAATACACTTGGTTTCCACCCATGCGAATCAGACCCAACTTCTCTATCTTAAGTAACACCTATAGGCTTTTTACAACCACACAAAAGAAAAAGAAAATGAATTATCGAAAGAAAAATTCAAGAAAGAACATTTACATTTCTTGTTGAATTCCCTTTCTTCTACTATGCTTTCATGACATTTACAACTTTACACATCTTTTCCCCTACCGCCACAGTTGTTTGTGGTGGTGTTAGGTGGTAGCAACCACCAACTCCTTTAGCCTCGCCATCGATTTCACATACCCTAGGACACAAATTCCCTAGAAAGATCTTAAATAATATCCATCTATTTTTTATATTTTTTCTTGTGTACATTGTTCTGAACTATCTATCTAGAGTTCTTGTTCAATGCTGCATGGATAATGAATTTAAGGATATCTAGAGGGATGTAGGTGACAATAGTGAACATCCAGATTACCCCAGCCCATCGCCATCCAATCCCTTGCATCTCTGCAAAATCCCAGTCTGCATATACTGCTAGAAATGTAGCCAACTGTATAAAACATAGAAGTGTTATAACATGTTTATACATGTCAGGTAACGGGTCAAAATGAGTCATGTTATGGTAGTTGGTACTTACTATCTGAGCTAACGCGAATGCAAGCATGAGCAAGGTGCTAGGGCGCTCGAGGAATGACCAACTTTGAGACCTTGTCACAAAAATGAGTGCCTGGCTAATGATGCTCACTTGAAGGTATAGTGCTGCAGTAATCTCATCATCGTTTCCAACAATTGAGCGAACACCAAAAAGTCTCTGAACATCAATAGTTATTGTCATGGTCAATGGGTTTCTCTTTAAGATAGTTGTATAATGATTGAAGATGAGGCATTATGGACTTACAGGGAAGAAGTCGGTTCTGGAAGAGAGCCAAAAGAAAATGACAGTTACAAGTGCAAGATAAGTCCCAAGGACGACACCAGTGGCAAAGATTTCATTGAGTTTCCACGAATCAGGGAGGGGTGACGGTTTGACACGGTCAGTGGAGATCATCATGATGGTGCTGTCGTTAAGGATGGCGATGATGAGAATCATGAACGGTGAGAAATCAAACTGCCATATGAGAACAATGAGCATGAACGACATCACAATTCGAATGGTGATGGAGACGGCATAGATCGTGTAGTTTTTCATCCTTTGGAAGATGGACCGACTTGTCAGAACAGCTGTCACTATCACGTTAAGCCCTGGCTCGGTTAAGATAATGTCCGACGCGCTCCTAGCTGCATCTGTGGAGTCGGCCACTGCTATCCCGATGTCAGCCCGCTTGAGTGCCGGTGCATCGTTTACACCATCTCCAGTCATACCGCATATGTGATTCCTCTGTTGTAACCTCTTGACGATCTCATACTTATGCTCTATAAGAATGAAAAAGTTAGGCTTGTGAAAGTTGTGTATTAAAAGACCCTATGATGACAGTTAAGTCATGTGCTATTTACCAGGGAAAACTCCGGCGAAGCCATCAGCCTTCTCGATGAGGTCATCGATTGAAGAGTTGTCGTTGCCTTCCGAGAGAAGTGAAGAAGACGGATACATGTCGGTGCCCATACCAAGTCGTCTACCGGTTTCTTTCCCGATGGCAAGTTGATCTCCGGTGATCATTTTAACTTTAACACCGAGTTCTAAAGCCCTTCGAATAGTCTCAGCGCTATCATGTCTCGGTGGATCAAAAAGAGGCAACAATCCAACAAACTCCCAAGGTGTGCCATTGCTCTCCTTTGTCTTCTCGGGTACGGTTTGTCGACCCACGGCTAGAGACCGAAGACCTCGGTTCGCAAACCCGTCAATGATATCCTGGGCCCTCTTCAATGTTTCCCCGGTGAGATTACAAAGTTCAATGATCTATCAAAAAATGTAAACGCCGTTGGTTATAGATTTCAAAACATTTTAACTAGAAGAAAACACGCGAAAAGGCAACTTATTCATTACTTGTTCTGGTGCACCCTTGCTGCAGCGATACCAGTCACCTTTGTTGTCGATGTAGGTGATGGCGGTACGTTTGTCAACCGGATTAAACGGTAGGAAATGGACCTCTTTGATTCCGGCTCTAGCCTCTTTCGGATCAGCCAACATGTTGACTATGCAAGCATCAATGGCGTCTTGGTTTTCAACCCTTGAAGCTCGAGCACCATACAACACCACCATGTCCCTATCGCAATCCTTGACGAAAACCTATATCAAATTTGAACTTTAGATGATCGAAAAGTGATTCGACGGTTCTGTTTCAACCAAGAAAGAGCATAATACATACCTCGATTAGCGCTTTGTCGACGGTTAGCTTGTTAAGAGTGAGGGTGCCAGTTTTATCACTGCATAGAATATCCATGCCAGCCATTTCTTCAATGGCAGTCATCCTCTTGGTGATTGCACCTTGTTTTGAAAGGTGGTGGGACCCGATCGCCATCGTCACAGACAAAACCGTAGGCATGGCTATGGGGATACCTCCGATCAAAAGAATCAATAAATTATCGATACCGTCTCTATACGCTCTTCGTTGAATCGCATATATCACTATAATCTCAATCACCATTCCAATTGCAATTGAGCATATGCAGAAGTTACCGATGGAGGTCAATACTTGTTGGAAATGACCAGCCGAGTCGGTGCTGTTGACAAGGTGAGCAGCCTTCCCAAAGAAGGTCCGGACACCGGTGGCTATGACAACGGCTTCGATTTCTCCTTGCTTGCATGTCGAGCCAGAGTAAACTGGCTCGCCAGGGTTCTTATTCACAGGGACCGACTCACCAGTTAATGCAGATTGGTCGATTTTTAAAGTATCGCCTTCAAGGAGACGAGCGTCAGCTGGGATAATATCTCCTAGTTTGACACTTATAATATCTCCAGGAACCAATATCGCGGCATCTTGCTCGCTCCATCTCCCGTTCCTTAAAATCTTGGCTTTCGGGGCGAGGCTTGCCATTAGGGCGCTAGCCGCGTTACCAGCGTTGTTTTCTTCGATAAAACTAATGGTTGAGTTGATGAGAAGAAGTGCAACTATGCCCACAAAGTCTGGCCAATCTGGTGGTCTTCCACCACCATTGGCTAATACAATGGCCATGATGGCTGCAATTTCCATGACCCATGAAAGAGGATTCCACATGAACCCTAGAAACTTGACTAATTTACTTTCCTGTTTCAAACATAATGACATTCGTTGAATGGAAAACATTCAAGGGAAAGATAAAAGACTCATAAAGAATGTCTAAATGTTTCAAAATACATGGGTAATGAAAATTTAATGTGGTTAGGTTAGATCGGTTTTGACAAATCCTTTCCAGTGAACGACGACATACCAAACCGGCCCGGTTGGATGGGTCGCTTACATTGACTAGTTTTACCAGTTTGACAGTTTAAATTGTTTTTTTTTATAAATTCATGACTATATATTTCAAAAATAAAAAGAAATATATATATATATATATATATATATATATATATATATATATATATATATATATATATATATATATATATATATATATATATATATATGTATATAATAAAGGTCAAATGGTTGGTTCCAAGTTCAAAACCATACGAACCATTAAACTGTGAAAATCAAACCTTTTACATCTCAAACTAGCTAAACCAGTCAACTTGCTTCAATCTAGACGGTCCAACTGGTTTCAATAGCTTTTGAACTTCCCTAACGGGAATGTTCAGTTTATAGTCGTTATTTGGTTGAATTTTTCATAAACAAGTGGTTTGAGAAATATGCGGACGCCATACATAACGAGTCATATTTTACATTTTCCAATTTTAAAACCAGGCATACAAAAGCGGAGGTAAACAACGTGCCTCTTTCTCCTCAAGCTTATTGGGGCCGAATATGTCAAGCCTCTTAGCCCCTTCCTCATCGTTCAACCCATCTCGCGTACAATTTAAGATCGTGAACACATCTTCAATAGGGATTTTCTCGAGATCGATTTGGTTACTTTTAATCTCTTCTAGGGAATTATCAGGCATCTTTATTGCTGGAAAAAAACTAGATAATATAATAAGAATTTCGAAACCGAAATCGATGATATTTAAGATAAGATTAAATCGGGCCTCTCGACAATCCCTCTTTAGAGAGGCTCCTCCACCATGCTTATGAACACAGTAGAGGTCGATATAACACGATTAGAGGGAAATGTTGAAGCCCTTTTTTCTTAAGGGAAACCGGTTTCTTTATATCTTCTAATTTTTAATATTCATGGCCTTTTGTTTCTCTCGTTTCCAAAAAATTAGGACAATTTGCAATTGAAAATATAAGGTAATCCACTATTTTCTTGCATGGAAGTCGGACATTGCGCTATAATTTTCTTTATATATAAGTATGTATTTTTTTTTGTAAGTTTTATTAGTGAACATTTAAACTTTTATTTGTTTTAATTTGTTCGTTAATAAAACATTTGTATACTGATATATTAATTAACATCTTCACATATTTTATGAGTTTTGTAAAAATTTTCTACGGTTTGTTTATAAACATTTGTGAACTTTTATTGAATTCATGAACTTATATAGAATCGATGTACTTCAGACGTTTTGTTTATTTTTAACAATTATAGCTATTTTTATTTATTTATATTTTCTAACGACTAATTTAATCACTGACAGACCACTGACCCACCACCCGATTATCTTAATTACTCAAGTACGGAACCTACGGTACTAGACTAACACATCTTCAAAAAAAACTCATACATCAGTCTGTCTCTATCTGTTTCGAACTTAAAACCACCCTCAAAAGAAAACACACCTTAAATTAAAAAACCTCTGACTCAACTTAACCCTCCTTTTCTTGTCACAAATGTAAATTTAAACTCAAGAACTCTCTGTTTTAATGAAACCTTAAAATAAACCCTTCACCCAACATAAATTCTTGAGTTTCTTTTCTTTTAAGATCCATGTTATCTCTCTTCCACAAAATACATTTAGGTGTTGTTTGTTTTTTTTGCAACAAAATATCTGCAATCTGAGGATCACATCTGCAGACATCTGCAGAAAGTTAAAATTTTAACATTAATATTTATATAGATTTATGTAATTGGCACAGGTAGGTTAAAAATAGTGTTGAGTTGGACTTAATGTTAAAACTTGTGCCTCTTTATGATAGAAAAGTGAGAATAATGATTCTCATATCATCACAATATACATCAACATAGACTTTGATGTTGAAAACCTAAAACATAAAGCTTAAGAACAATGATAACAAAACAAAAGCCTGAAAACAAGCAGGTCGAATCAAAACATTAAATCGTCTACCATCATTTTAAGGTACATGAAGAAGCAACATGTGATCAAACAAATACATCATCAAACTCCTAAGAAATAAAACACCATTGAAAGCACCTCAAAACCCAAGCTTAGTTCTGCGCCAATGCCTGCGCTTAGCGTTGTACCTGAATTTAAATAAACAACTTGTTATAAAAAATGGCATCTTTCTTTAAAATCAAGATTGTTAGAAAACTAACCTGATAGTGTTGTCAGTTCTCATTCGAATCCAGTGAGGAATGGGCCTGTTCTGCCTCATCTTCTTCGCGAGCTTCTTCTTGATCATGAAAGTCTTGTGGGACGGCTGTGTGTAAATAAACATACAAACACAACATCACAATTTTAGTGGACTAATATCATATTCTATACTTGTAGGCGTAAGGCGTGCTCAAGGTGCAAATAGTAAGCCTTGGCCTAGAAGCAATGCACTTAAAAAGCAAGACGCATAGTGTAAGAAGACCATTTTAGAGGCCTCAGACATGTTTTAGACTTGTTTTAAACTAGTTCAAGCTGTTTTTGGTTAATTCTAGGCTTGTTTAAGGCTACAGTAACTGTTTCTAACCTATTCAGACGTTTTTATGGCTTGAATTTGACACGATGTTGGCTTGCAAATGTGCATGTGTGCTCGTAAATGAGACTTTTGAAGTAAGGCGACTAGATTGTGATGGGCTACGCATGAGTGCCTAGGCGCGCGCCTTGTGGGTTTTTGACTAGATCAAGTAAAACATCTATAAATATTCTAAATGTTTTGCGATGGTTTCAGAGATGAATCAGTGACGATGCGTTCATCAATCCTAGCATAATGCTAGGTGACATTGTGTTCATTAATCATGCCGGAATCATGACAATTTGTTTCATAAACAAGGTTCTGTTCTAAAATATAATAAAACTAACTAGCTAATCAATAAAATTAAATCGCATTTTACAATGGAAAGATGGTTTTCGAGAGAGTTAAAAACCTAAAAACAAATGGAAGCTTGATTGAAAAATGAGACTTCGATTAAGGGAACTCACTCACTCACATGCTAAGTCACTCGTTATAATACACAGCCCGATTCAACCCTTATGCATTGATCTAAAATTAGCTGACTACAACATTTCTATTGATTAAAATGCACCATATCTAAATTCAACACTCAGAATCTGCAACAGTGATGAAATGCCCAATCTTAACTACACATTAAGCCCTACAACTGCTCAATAGATGATCATAACTTATAACCGTAGTATCAAAGGCATCGATTTCAAGCAACATATTGGTGATTTCTGTAACCCTAACCGCGATAAAAACTTAAATCAACTGGATTAACAAATCTACATACGATAGATTGATCGGACAGTAAAAGATACAAGATATTACCATGATTGTCGTCGGCGGTGGGTGGATACAGAGGCTTCTTTCTTCTTCGTCTTCTCTGGTGGTAGCCGCTGCGATAAAGCTTTAATATAGCTAGGGTTTGACTGTAGTCTGCACTCTGCAGGTGGTGAAGCCCATTTGCGTGTTCATTTCAGGCCTAGTGGGTTTTGGACTCGGGTCCGGCCCGAAAACTCGCCGGGTTTTCGTAATGGAGTTGTTTATTCGGTTTGAGATTTATACGATACAGTTAACAGTTACGAAAGTTCAACGGTGTGCCTTATTTCTTAGACGTGGAAGCGGAAGCTTAATCTTTATTATCTAATTAATTGCTCTTATAATTTCCAATTTAAAAGTTATAAATATGGTTCAGAGGTTTAACGTTGGTTGCTCGTGTTGATAATTCACCTCACTCAATTTTTTTCTTTTCTGATGACATGGTTAGAGATTAGGTCCTAAGGTTTCTCTTCGTTAATCCTAACATTATGCGGGAATCATGATATGAAACAAACATGACTTCACAACTTCCTAAACTCCGTTCCAAATGTGTATCACCACCATTCATGACAGGGAGTAATAAAATGCAATGCTTGGATTAACCCTTTTTTCTTGTTAAGGCGTGCTCAACATTTCTTCTTATAGTATTTTCGCACATGGAGAATCTTAATGTTAGAGCCCGCATGATAAATTCCAAAGGTTAGAAGGTGACCTCCTAACATGATGTTAGAGGTGATCTTCATCGATTTAGAGAGCTAGGTATGGTCCTATTTTTTTGCGTGACATACAAAGAGAAAAGGTTTACTTGTAGTTTGAAATTCAAGCATAGCCAAAGCAAAGAGAACCACTTGATAACTAGGTCACGACTACTAGAGTAGAATGCGAGGCCATTATAACCATTATAAACATCACTAAATTAAATATGATGAATGGTCGTTTGAGACCGTAAACTTTCAGGTTAAATACCAATAATATTAGGGTTCTCCAAAAAGAGTCAGGTTGTTTGTGAAAAGCAAGCTCGAAATCGATTCGGGTCAATTTGTTAACGAGCCAAGCCCGAGCCAAAGTAAGCTCGCATCGTGCTCCGCTCGTTAGAGTTGGTATGTTGGATTGATTAAATTAAAGCCTTCGTTATAATTTATATGAAGTATCTTACTCTGATAAATAAAAATAACTATTAGCCACATGACTATGTTCTAGCATGTGCACATCATCACCACCTAGGCTACACTTAGAATTGTTTATGTGTCACCATCATAATAAATTATAATTTTGGTAAAAAATCTTGACGTAATTTTTTTTTCCTTACACTCGATATAATTTCTTTCTATAAATAAATAATATTAAAAAAATACTTTAATAAGACTTAATTTTGTTAAAATATAGTTTAATTTGTCGATAATCATTGTTAGAACTAAAATATTTTTAAAAAAATATATAAAGAGGTTTATGAATATTTATGAATGATAAGATCTTTTTTCTTTTTATATTATTATTTATAACTTAAATATGTTTATTATATTTAATAATTTTATTGATATGTGATATATAACATATATTAGATAATACATATATATAATCTACTGGCTTTAGAAAACCCGTATATTACACGGGTTAAATAAACAAAATAGAAATTATTAATTATAAAACGATATACTAAGACATGATATAATTGGATTACATATGAGTAATAACTATAAGTAATAAAACAATAATATGAACTTTTTAATTTTTTTTATTTTTTTCAAAGATAAAGTAAATATTTTGTTTCAAAATAACGTTTTAAAAAATTTTCATTTTTAAAAATTTACTTACTATAATTTCCTATTTTAATTATTTTTTATAAAAAATTTACTTAAAAAAACTAATTTTGAACTATTACGTAAAAAAAGTTTGATTTTTTAGAAAAAAATTCTTTTTATAAAAAACTATTTATGTAGAAATAACATTAATAAAAAAATTTCTTTCTTAATTCATTAAAAAACTAATTATAATATAAAAATAATAAATAATATTATTAGTAATTAATGTAGTTATTTAATAGGAGATAGAAACGAGAAAAGTTTAATGATAATGAATGTAATACTGACATGTGATACTCTTATTTACTCTTTTATTAGAGTAGAGAAATTATATAATTTTTTATTTCACCGTGTAACACACAAGTATATATACTGATAACCTAATATATTTATTTTGTTTTGTGTATCTCAATACGCATAAAAGTACAAATTGTAAATTTTAAAATCTAGCTCGACATGAAGGCTTGGCTTGACTCTTTTCTTTTAACGAGAAAATCTGAATCTCAATGATTCAGCTCTTTTAATAAAACGAGTTAGCTCGGCTTAACTCGGTTTACAAAGATGGATTAAAGGTAGGATAGATTTGAGTTCAAGTGGCACAGCACCTTCCATCGATAGAATACTATCGAATTCCTTATATTGAAGCGTAACATTTCATTTCCTGTTGCATTTCTTAAATTATAAATCATGCGAAAAATACGAAGGACTAATACTCGGATGTCTAAAAGTTTGAGGGGTTTATTGTAACAAAAACCAAACTATAAGCGGTAGGACTACGATAATATTATTATACGGTTCTCTATGATACCCGGCGCGTTATTTCACGCGCTAAGTCCGACGGTTTTCTCCGGTACCTCCGGCGTAACGCCGTCGTCACCAACTTCTTCAGCGTCTTATTATTCCAAATTCAATCGATTATCAATGGCCTCCTCCGTCAGAATCGTCGTCGTCGGAGACGTAGTAAGTGTGTTTTTCATTGTTACTTGTAGTCAATCGATGCTAATCCATTAATAATCTGCAATTGTTTGGATTTTGAAGCATGATGATTGGGATCTCGAAGAAGATTCGAAGGCTCTTGAGCTACTGCGGGTAATCATGTCTTTAAACTTGTTCAATTTTGTTTAATTTTATGATTTATATCATTATATGTACTAATTAACTTTGATCCTTAGATATGAGACATATGTTTTGGTTTTAGATGTTAATTCCGTACAGAATTTGCAATAGTGTGGACTAAATATGTGTAGTTACTTTAGTTGTTCCAAAGTGTGCATCAATCTGATAAATGTGCAGAAACTCTAGGGTTTTGATGAGGAAGTATGTAATATACAGTATACACGAGACGGTTGATATGTATGATGCATCTGTAGCTGAGTTGCCTCACCATTAATTGGTAATTTTGAAGCCAAAACCTCATGAGTTATGATCATCATCCATAGGCATCACTTAATCTAGATTAATTCTTCTAATTTATATTCTGGTGTGATTGCATTATTTGATGATCAAGCTGTATTCATTGGTGCCACTATAGTCCAGATGGGAGTGTATGTAAAACTATTGTCTAGATGGTATCACAATGAATGATTGATTTGATATTTTCATATGTATGTGTGTGCATTGAACTATATACCACCTTGAAGTCTTGAACAAAGTAATGAAGTTCTCTTATTTTTCTCTCATGAGGTTGTTGCTCTGCATTTTTTATGTTATTAGTTACAAGTTTTTGTTTGAAATTGCAGCCAGATTTGGTGTTGTTTACAGGCAGGTTTTTTCATGTAACGCTTGTTTCCTCTTGATTATCTGGCAAGCTTTCCTTCATTTCCGGTCTTGAAGCTTTGCTGTTTTTGAATTCAGCATATAGATATAGTGTTTATGGTGATCCTCTTTTCTTCTTTAATTTTCAATTGTCATGTGCTGTTCTTTTTGCCTGCATGCTTTTCCAGGTGATTTTGGTAATGAAAATGTTGAACTTGTTAGAAGCATTGCAGCACTCAAAATTGCCAAAGCAGCTATTCTAGGAAACCATGATGCTTGGAATACTCAAATTTTTTCTGAAAAGTAAGTACACTTATATGAGACCCTCACACATTATCCCCGTTTTGAAACACAACATAAGAGTTAGAAAACATGATTGTCTCAGGCAGTGTAAAACAGATATTTCTTAAAGTATTATTTTAACGTTGATTCCAAGAGATACACCAACATTCTTGCTAGTTTTTCTGGAACATAGTTTTAATCCTTCTGTTTGTTTTCCTTTGATTTGCTTTCATAACTAATGAATTTTTTTCTTCTTTCTAATTCTGTTATTGGATTAAAGGCGCAAGGATGCGGTCCAAATCCAGCTGGAAAGGTGAGCTTCACTTATTTCATTTATGAAGAGTTTTCTCTTATTAGCATAACATACCTCACTGGTCACTGTTGTCTTTAACACCAAAAATATGTTATTCTTTTCTCTTTATTTTTTTTACTTTACCCAGATTAGTTGATATAAATGATGGTGTTTGTTTGCATACCTTGCTTGTTAAACCTTAAAACTTCAGTTCTGCTTAATCTGAAGTCAAAAGTCATGTTGCCCCTGCTCCTAATAAGAATTACATTTTTAGATTTATGTAGTCAGTTTGGAATTACTATGTTTGAAAAATAAAAATTATGTCTAGTTTCAAGAGGTCATGGACTGATTTTGACTCCCAAAAGTTCACGATCTGATCACCTGAATCATTACAGCTTAGTCGGTATTTTTGAATTTTCAAACGCTGTCTCTAGTTTTGAGACAGGACAAGTAATCAGTACATTTCTGTTGTCCGATAGACGAACCTGTTGTAAAAGACCACCCATGGTGTGTGTGTTTGTTGTCATGTATATTACCTACTAATAATTTTGTTATTTGCTTCAGTTTATATGTCCTGCTGGAAATTTTGCTCATAAAGTTTTGAATCCTAAACTATGCAAAGCCACGAACCAAATTAATATATAATATTATCTTGACATAGTTTGCAAGTGGATGTCACCTTTTTCTAAAACACACGTGCTACATACTGCTGTTTATAAGGGCTCAAATACGTCGATAAGCATATATTGATCTATCTACCAAATAAAAGACTTATATAATGAATCTATTACATTTTTAGTGATATAGTGACCAAGTTTTTTTTCATATGTTGAACGCATTGATGAATAAAATTAATGCATGTAATGAAATCTAGTTTTGGGGAAGAGCATGTTGGTTACCGACGGTTAGACCTCCATCCATTGAAGTTGAGTGTTATTGGAGGTCGTCCCTTCTCTTGTGGAGGTGAAAGGTTTTTTAGAAAACAACTTCTGGCTAAAAGGTCAGTATATATTTTGTTGTTCCCTTATAAGAAAAATACATATATATTTTTTTAAATATTTGGTGAAAAATGAATTTCAATTCCTAATAATTAATATATTAAAAGCTACTTCTAGTGATTTACACATCAAATTGATAAAGGTGGTTTCTAAATTGTTATGTTTTGAGGAAAAGGCTCATCTTGAATATTTCTTGGATGTCATGCGACTAAAGATAGAAAACTTGTAAATTTATAAGACTCTTTTTGGTTGTTGCTGACGTTGGAAAATATTTGGTAGATATGGAGTTCACAACATGAACGAGAGTGCAAAAAGGATATCTGATGCTGCGTTGGGAACACCAAAGAATCATTCCATTATTCTTCTGGCTCATAATGGGCCCACTGGTATGCCACTTGCTCAACGTACGCATGTTTTTTCCAATTCTCATTTCACGTTTCACTAAATGTGGCAAAATGGTCGGGTGAGGCAACCAGTTTGGGTCAATATGCGTAAATTCTGGTAATGGTCAGCTTGACCTAATACACTTTCTATTTATCCAATTCTTAGTTCTTTTTAGGCAATTTGTGTTAACTTTGATTACCAAATGCTTTAGTAGCATGTAAGCAATAAATATACATTGGTGACTTTCGACCCGTTCGACCCATGTGATGTCTTCCTTTTTCACTTAACATTTTTATTTTGCCCTATTAATTCGTTGGAGATAAACTTGACCTTGATAAGCAAAAGGGTTGGAATTTCCACCTACAGAGTATGGACAAATTTCTATCTCTATGAAGTTACATTTTCTAGTTTGTATGTTTAGGTCTCGGTTCCAACATGAATGACATCTGTGGGAGAGATTGGGTGCGTGGAGGTGGAGACCATGGTGATCCAGGTGATTATTATTTCACAAGTTTGTGTTGAAACAAGTCATCTTTTAGTACCGTTTGAAATGGGTCATGTCAGGTTGGGTCGATCCATTAACTCTTCTTTCTCCAAATTTTATAATTTTGTTGTAAAGATCATGATTGTGTTAATCATGATTACAAAATATAATAATAACCCTTTAGATAAAAATGATCTAAAAGGTTGTATTGTATGCGTGAAAAAATGACTTTAGCCCACTTTAACCTATTTGACATGTCCCCCTTTTAAGTGAATTTTGATTTGACCCACCCATCTGACTTCTTAGAGATAAAACACAAGCCCATATCGACACATACATAAGTATACGAGTTGAAGGGCTGCCACCTCTAGTAATTACCACCTTTTTTGAATAATAAAGTCGAATTTAGATTGAAAATAAAGTACAACTCTTTTTAGTCCTTGAAGATAGTGTGCCCTTCTTTTTTGAGGATGGAAGTGGTACTTTTTTGCTCTCTCATTGCAAATTAACATGCATCACATATTCACATGCCCTACTGCAAATCATAGATAAGTTTTTGACTAATGTATTTTTTCTGAATTCTTATTATTTATAAGGGATTTGTAAACAGTTCAATGTTTTAAAATGTTTACAAATCCCTTTTTAAATATTCTTTTAGATGGTTCACAATATACATTTAATAAAGTTTAAATTCAATATTTTTTTTCATATTGATTTCCTAAAGCAGAAATACATCTCTAATTGGGTTATGTTGGATCCCTAGTAGGCCAAATGGATTTGAAAAAATTGGCTAAGGAAACGGTTAGAAAGTCTTCCAGCTTAAAAGCACTACTGCATATTCAATTCTCGCAGTTCTCTACTTAAAATCAAAATTGAAACGCACACACATATATATAATCTTATACATGTCAATATCATTTATTGATGCAGATTTAGCGCTTGCTATATCTCAACTAAAAGGCAACACTCAATATTCTGTTCCCCTTGTTGTATTTGGCCACATGCATAAAGAGCTGGCATTTGGAAACGGTCCACGTAAAATGATTGTGGTTGGAGATGACAACACCATATACCTAAACGGGGCCATCGTTCCTCGGGTCAAAAGTTTATGTGACAACTCATTGACCGAAAACCCAAAACATACATCACGAGCCTTTACTTTAATCGACTCGAAAGAAGGAAAAGTAGAGAAAATTGCAGAAATTTGGGTCTCAGTGTTTGGTGATAACACCAGTGTTGTGGAGGAACACATGTTATTTAGTAGTAACATGCTTAACGCCTCTAACATATAAGGTGTCAATTTTACTATCTTACCCAAGGCTGTTTTATTATGTATACTTAATTATTCAGTTTAAAGTTATACTATCTCAACAATTATTAGCAGGTACTTTTGTATTGCATGGGCAGGTGAAGTTAACATGAAAGTAGTGGTCCACCATCACTCAGCATGTTGAAAGGTGAAATGAACACTTTGAAAGGTGATGGCAGGTCAATTCTGTAAGTGTTGACTCATTTTTTTGGTAATAGTACACCACCTTTACTTTAGTATTATATGGGAAAATTATAAATGTTTTTTTTGGTGTGTTGTATCTTGTCAAAATAGTTTTAGTTAGGTGACACTTGGTTGTGTATTTACATTTGCATACTTGGTTTTGTATTTACATTTGCATACTTGGTTGTGTATTTAAGAATGATTTATTGTATTTGAGGTCTGTCACTGGGGTAACGAAAAACGAATCCTCAGGTAGTCAAAACAAATCTGTGAGCTGATGATATAAAGCAGATTTTGTTGAATCTGATAAACTAAAACATTTTGATGATTATACAGTCAAACATAAAATAATAGGTTTACGAGAAAAGGAAAAGCTTATATTGCCATTCATCTTTAGCTTTGTTCAAGGCATTGGCTTTTGTTAGGACGCCAACTCCCATACCATCTCATATGTTTTTATTTGCCTTTTGACCACTCTATTCCTTTTCCTTTTTATATACTTTTATATATATTTATTTATCCTATTTCTTTGTGATGAATATTGATATTTAGCTCTATTTAATTAATACGAGCATAATTATCTAGTTTGGCTCCCACTTTCATTCCAAGTGTGGCGAATTTGGTTAGACAGAAAAATCCACATATATCATTGTATAGGTAAACGTTAATAATGATATCATTTTAATCACAAAACCAGAACTCCTTAAACGGAAGGTTATTATAAAGCATTTTTTCTCTATCAATTATATTAGATTTAATATTCTATTAGAAAAACACTCGGTTTTAATATATTAAAAGCCAATAAATTCTGGTTGCCAAAAGAAAAACGAATCCTCTTGATTTGTTTCCGGCTAATGTTAACATATAGTGCAAATTGCAATATGAATAAAATACGTAAACCATAAATACTAGGGTTGATGACTCGATAGTAAAAACAAAGCCTTTTTAACAAATCTGATTTTAAAGTTTTAAATTCTAAGTTTTACATAACTAATGATTTTTAGCTCAATTGATTAACGTAAGATATTTTACGTAACTAATGATCTTTGGGTTTTCAGATGGGTCAATGGGGTTTTCTCACCTGCTATTTCCTAGTGAGGATAGTCTAGGGTTTTACATAAATTTGTTGCATTAAAACAATATAAACGAGAAACAAAGTTTGTACTTTACATTCATTGTAGCTTTAACCTGTCAAACCTAGAACAGCATACGATGATCAAGACGCCTTAAATAGAGATCATCGTCATCCTACACATTACCACTATTAAAAACAAAACAGACACCCATCTTCTCTTTAAAAAAGATTTTCTTTTCCCAAAATTGATGCCATTTTCACAACATTTTCAATCAAATCGTTAAAACCCACATACAAAAATCGATTCTTTCATCGCAGTTTTCACTTTATCCCCCAAATTGACGATCTTCATGAGGTGGGTCTCTGTTCTTCAATGGGAAATGTAACCTCAAACGTTGCTGCAAAGTTTGCATTTTTCCCACCTGACCCACCGACCTATGATGTTTTTGAAGATGAATTTGATCCTACAAACGGCGAAAAACTGTGGGTTTTTACAGGAATTACAGCAGATAAAAACGTTGATGTTCATATGCTTGATACAAAAGGCGGGAACAAAGTTGTTGCTACCTTCTGGAAACACCCTTTGGGGAAATTGACCCTTTTGTACTCTCATGGCAATGCTGCTGATTTGGGTCAAATGAAAGAGCTCTTTATTGAGCTTAGAGCTCACCTCAGAGTCAATATCATGAGGTACAGTGCTTTTGTAAGTTTGATTTAGTTGATGTTTATGTGTATGAAATCTGTTTTGATTGTGTTCATATGTGTTTGTTTCTTTGTTTTGGGGATTAGGATGAATTGGGTGTTTTAGATTTAGGGTTTTCTGTAAGCTGGGTGATGTTTGTTCAGCTGTTAAACATCTCAGGGTTTTGTTCTTGGAAAACTTTATGTTTTATGGTTATGTTTTTGAACTGTAGTAATATTAATATTGGGTGTTTGGATATGCATTTGAAAGGGTTTTCTATTGTTTTGGTGATTAGTGATCCTTATGATTTGAACATTTTAGTTGCAAAACACATGAGAAGTGATTATTAAGAATCTTCTGTACCTTTTATTTTGAGTGATTATTTGATTCTTATTATTTTGTATTGTATAATCACCTTCAAAACGCATGTCTAAACGCCTCTTAATAGTGTTAGTGATTGGATTATTAAAGTGATTATTGTTCTGATTATTACAAGGGTGTTTGCAATGTTTCCCTATTTGGAAGAGAAGTTTAAGTTCAAATATTTATCACACCTACCTAGATGATCATAAAAGCTGTGAATTATTTTGATTCACATGTTATGTTACTATATGAACCATTAGTTGTTCTAATACACTGATCTCCTAATGTGTTGCCCAAATAGATCACACCATTTTAAAGTTTTTAGTAGTTATATAAGGTGGGTGAACCATGATTGTGGGGAGAGATGGTGGGTAGCCGGATCCAGTGACGTTCAAAATCCCTTTATGGACAAGCGTAATTGGGTCATACTGCAAATCTTTTTGATAAACAAACTTTTTTACTGGTTAATTAAACTACACCTTCATAGGGTTTGTGTTTAATATGTTCAGTATGATAGTTGAGTGACAATTTTACACCGTCTTGAAAGTTTGTAAAGATTTATTGGCATATAATTAAACGGACTATCTTTTAGAAGATTTGACAACTATAATGAACTTCATAACAATGATGAAAACAATAGCATATGGTGCCAATTTTGTTATCCAATCTGTAGCATTTGGACCTTTTTCTAATTATATGATTGACCTAAAGGGTCAAAAAATATTTTTTATCAATAGGATAAGTTTTTCGTATATCTTAACTCTATATATATGCTTAAATTGCAGTTATGATTATTCAGGATATGGGGCTTCCACGGGCAAGGTAAGCAAAAATGCTAGACTTGATTGCTTAATTTATACATATACATGGATACAAAACAAATCTAAGTAGAGAACTGCATAAGTACTTGTATGTAGTGTTGTAAGATAAAGTTGGAGAGGTAAACAGAGGTGGTTATGTGGTTACATAACCGCCTTATGTATTATAGTTAAAAACAATAGGTACAAATGTTTATGCGATGCTCAACTTCTCGTAGTTCTCTACTTAAAATTAGTTTTGTATTGAACAACTCTCTCTCACACATTCCATCCAACCCGTGAAATAGCAAAAACTTTTTTTTTAAGATAAATTTACTTTTAATAAATTAGCTAAAGCAATTGTACCTTTAAATTGCTCCTCAGGATTCCTTTACTTTCTTATCAGTGAACGATATTTTAGATATTTGACAGTTTGACCTGTTTGGTCAAAAACTTCTACCGAGTTCTTAATCACGTGTTTTCTTAATGATTAGCCATCTGAACTCAATACATACTATGACATTGAGGCTGTCTACAATTGTTTAAAGAACAATTATGGAATCAAGCAAGAAGACATGATCTTATATGGACAATCGGTCGGCAGTGGGCCCACGTTACACTTGGCTTCTAGACTACAAAGATTAAGAGGTGTTGTTCTACATAGTGCTATTCTTTCAGGAATACGGGTTCTCTATCCTGTTAAAATGACATTCTGGTTTGACATTTTCAAGGTTATTTACATGTTTGCCCTTCAGTTATTTGTCCCCCGATTCACAAGACTTCATATAGTTCATTTTTCTTTTGTTTTTGGTACAGAACATTGACAAAGTACAGAAAGTCAACTGTCCGGTTCTGGTTATACATGTAAGTAACCTTCACTTCTTAAATTTACCATGCAAGTTAGCACCTTTATTGTCACTTCTTTACTTTACCTTGCAAGTTAGCACCTTTATTTTCACTTCAGTTGGTAAAAATATCAAATAAAACGGTTGATGAAATTGGAATTCCATATATACCCATGGGCTTTATCCAATTCTCTAACGAGGCGTTTGGATGTGTGATTTTGAAAGTGATCAAGTGATTCCGAATAATCAGTATCAGATAAATAGTTGTAGTACGGACTGTAGGTGATAATATTTTAACATGTCTTTGTTGTTTGTAAGTTATAATAGTAAGATAATCATATGTTTGAGTGTTTGGTAAATCTAATTATTCAGGAAGATAAAAGA
Organism: Flaveria sonorensis; assembly: GCA_025506505.1. Lineage (NCBI taxonomy): Eukaryota > Viridiplantae > Streptophyta > Magnoliopsida > Asterales > Asteraceae > Flaveria > Flaveria sonorensis. The sequence goes on along the minus strand of CM046435.1, from coordinate 62,331,970 downwards.
CTGAAAAGGATATCCGTCTTGAGGAATTGATTATGATTATTTTGTATTTCCCATGGATCTTTGTATGATTTTATAACTTACTTTTGTCATTTAAATTAAGCTTTACCTGGCTTATTGCTGATTTTTGTATGTCATAGGGTACAAACGATGATATCGTTGATTTCTCACATGGGAAACGATTATGGGAACTTGCAAAAGACAAATACGACCCATTGTGGGTCCAAGGTGGAGGTCACTCTAACCTTGAAAGTTTCCCAGAATACATAAGACACTTAAGCAAGTTTATAAAAGCAATGGAGAAACTCTCCTCAAAGATGAACAAACAACGACTTTCTTCAGTCCCAAGTATCGAAGAAGTCAAACACAACCGGTGCTTAAGATTTGGAAGAAGATGATGAAAGTGATCATGTTAACGCATTTCTTTTTCGTTAGTATTTGCAGCTAAAGAAATCTTGATGGCCAGAATCAAAACCAGGTTACAGATCAAGAAATCTTGACAACCTGAATTAGAGTCATGGTTGTTTGATCTATTTTAGAAAAAAATTGGTATGTAGTCTTGTTTATGATTCTGCATTTCATGGCAGTTGTAATTAGAATGTTGATTATTATGCCATATGTTTAGATATCTTTTTGAGGCGGGTCTGATCGGGAACAACCTCTCTATCTTTTGAGATACACCAATAGAGGAATGGTTTGTCCTTATCTCATCTTTTCACTGTACCAATAACTTTTTACGAGTGAGATTTTATGGGGTACGTTTGTTTGTTATATTCAGAAATCTTTGTTATTGTAATGTAAAATCAAGATATGAAAATCAAAGGCTGGAGAATCTTGAACAGAGTGATGAAATGGTATGATCTTTGTCTGTTTTATTATATTTTAGAATCTTTTACTTGATGTTAGAATATAAATCATATGTCTGGAGTTTATGGTACAAGTATTGATGCATAAGTACAGGTTTCTGCTGAAACACATGATGACACTCATGCCACCATGACACAACATGTTCTGTTATAATGCTGTGAATAACACCCACTATAATGTATTCACCATTAACTTCTAGCCTCCATACTCATCTGTTGTAAAATAAATGCAAAAGTTTGTCAATGATGTCTACAATAAATGAAATTCACATTGTGATGACTTGGTAATCACTTACCTGTCAAACTATCACTAATTATTAATATTTTGAGTTTTATGTGTTAAACTGTTCAACTTCATTCATTTAATAAGATTTTTCAGGTTCCGCGTCGTTTTCAATTTGATTTGCAAACACGATCCCTTTTAACACCTCTAATTTAAACTCTATCCTTTGGTTATTTATGTACAGTTTACCTTGCTACAAATATAAAACTCTTTTGCTGGTATTTATTTTAGAAGACTAAAAAGGAATATATGTTTTATAATATGAATAATTCTTACTATCATGTGCTAAAAGAATTTAAGTGGCATTGGCAACTGGTAAGTCAAAATAACTAATCAGCAATTTGACTTAATCTATTAATTAAACAAGATTCCCAATGAATGACACCATCATCCAAAGGACCGAATCTCACAAACAATCAACTATGATTCCATCTCATCTTCATCCAACTTTGTATTCCATCAACATAATAATATAAAAACAAGATTTATAAACTGTTAAAATTATTTCACATATTATTAAACTTGTTATCCGTATAGTATTAATTATATTTTAAGAACAGCACAAGATTAGTGATACATAGTGTAATTTTAATAATGTATGGATCAACATAAACAATGTCATGTTTGATTTGATGAATAATACAAATCATCATCTATACACATAGACATGTAAAGGGAACACGACTTATGTAAAGATGGTTGAATCCGCTCCAAACGAGTAAGAAAACCTAGCAAAAGTGAAGTGTTTTTTGGGTTTAGAGTCTGTTTCTTGCTTTCTATTATTTAAAAGTGACGTGTTATTTTCCTAAAAAATTAAGTGCCACATAGATTATTAACAAGATAAAGGAACTTGATATTTCAACAACTAGGTAAGTTAAAGAAAGAACATATACATACATGTAACCTAATCAAGATTTTTGATTACCATGTATCAAAATTGTAATAGATGAAAGATTTCATTCATAACCGATTTAACTTTGTTATAATTCATCTGATACTTACGATGCTCCTATTCTGATAATATTAAAAGAGAATGATATATTTTAACTAAAAGAAGGATATACTAAAAAGGAAGAACGAGACTCTAAACCCATAAAATGTTAAAAAATAGTTTATCAATATCACTTGATAAGACTCGTCAACTACATCATCTTCCTTCTAGTCACTAAGAGCTACTTATTTTTAACTTTAAAAAATAAAAAATTTTAGAAACAAGACCACCGAGAATGTTAATAAGTCCATTTACCATTAGCATTTATAACATTAGCTAACGACTAACGATGTCCTTTTTACCTTTTTTTAATGTTCGTGTAATAAAGGTTGTGTTTAGTATGAATCAGTGAGATTTTAAACAATAGGGTGTGTTCTTTTTTTCTTTTTTCTTTTTAATGAGGTGCTTCTTGTCACAAACATATATCCCTTAGTGAATTTGTTATTGGGATTAGAAGTTAATATATATTAAAATGGTCATGATTGAACCCATAATAATGTTTAATGTCTTTTAGAAAACAACTACAACCTATTGTTTGACATTTCATTTGACTCATACCTAACTTCTCTTAGCAAACTACCCATTTTTCTCTTCTCATATTTTCAAACAAGGAAACTATAAGACTATAAGTTTAAAGAGGTATAAAAAAAATAGATGAGGTGAGAATAAGGTTTTATCTCAGTAGCATTCATAACATTCTATGTAAGAGTAAGAATACATATGAATAAGACCCTACAAGATAAATATGGATAATTTTACAAAATAATAACAGAATTTATCAAGTATTCTATTAAAGTCACTTAACATTTTTTTAATCTCTAAAGTCACTTAATTAACTTTCACAAGATGTTCCAATCTTATGTAATATTTTTATAATTGTTATTTTATAATTTAGAAAAGCAAAAGAAACATATATAAAATTTAGTTGCTCTTTGACGATTATCGTTGTCCAATTTAACTTAAATTTAAGAATTTTAGAACTTTGTTATTAAGTTATGGATTTTTATCTTCACTACCAACAAGAAAACATATATGAGAAAAAGAAGTGATAAAAGTTATAAATCTAGACTGTGTAACATAGCTTTTTTTTTAGCAAAAATCAAACATTATACCTTGTTTTCTTTCGAAGACGGGTTACATTTAGCATGACACGTACTATATTTAATATTTATTCTGGAGTATTGATTTAGTGACCAACAAACTTGTTAAAGTGATTATAATTTATAGTTGTTGCTTTTAATGGATTACTACATAAAACCTAGAAACAAGACAATAAATAATAATAAACGTTATATTAAGTCCTATGAAATCTTGACAAACTCTGTAATTACTAAGCTGTAAGCCATAGAGCAAATAGTGGATTTTGATTGAAAATAAATTATGATGATGATAAGCAATCCACTTATTACCAAAAGTTGTTTACCACTTAGAATGACTAAAAAGAAACGGCCTAGTGGTCATGCGTGACTAAAAAGTTTATGGGACTTTTTAATTAATCTCCTTTAGTAGTTGACATTTGTTCTATAATTATGTTATCATGATGTTTAAATTGGTTTTCCTGATATATATTTAATATATATCCTACATACATTTGACACATACATATAGAGTTATATAGTTAAGGATTATTTTTTATACACTCAGAATAATTATTTTTAAAGTTCTTTTAGTTTCCGACTTGACATTATTCTTTATTAATCAACATATCTTGCCAACATACACATACACATACACATGGTGTATAATTATACATTCAACTCTCTTTTTTTAAATTTCTTTTTCTTTCTTTTCTCTCTTTTCACTACTTTGATTTTCTTCTCTCTCTTTTCTTTCTAACATTTTTACGCTCCACATAAGCAAAACTCCTAATGTGTTTTGCCCTATATAGAACCATTATGGATAGTCTAATAACAACCTGTTTAAAAGACGACGTAAATCAATTGTAGTTATAAAAGGAACAAAGTTTTTTGTTCGTGTTCTTTCTTAACGGAATCCTTGTTATACGGTTCATGAATTTGAATGTTTGGTTTGTTTACGGTCTTAATTTATATAGGGCTTGACTCGCTTAAATCTGCAATATCCTTTAATTCATACGTATAGCGTTTTATTATAAAAGTAAAATAATAATCATTTTTTCCTTTGAAGTTTTTTTTTTGGTTTTTCCAGAGCACATTTGAGCATTGCTATTGGAAAGGACATAAAGTATGACATGTGCCACTTACTTCAATCTATTAAAACGTCGCGGATTTAATTTACCAAACATTTTTGTCTAATTATTATTATCTAGGGGCCGGTTACTGTACAAAGTCTAATTTTCGTGCGAAGTGTATGAAGTCACCAGAGCGTGACACGTGTTTTTTGGCTGAGGGGTAGTTTCATCCGTTACAATTACGCATAAAAGATTTACGCAAGTTATATTTATTATTACGTAAAGAAAAATTACTCACGTTATAAAAATAATCACGTAAGTTATATTTATAATTGCGCACGTTATATGATAATTACGCAATGAATAATCACGCAAGTTATACGCACATCACATAAACATTTTTTTTTAAATTGATTTTTTTAAAAAAGGTATAGCAATACTATACTCAAATTAAAGAGAATAAAATGCTCAATTTTATGATGTAATTTTTTTAAAAAATAACGTCGTATAAAAAAGTTATATACGTTTAAAAAAACTGAGGGAGTTTAAAAAAAGTAAACAATCGTAAGCTATTTCCGATTTTACCCCTCCAGCAATCATTATATGCGTGATTATTTCATCTTTAATCTGAACCGTTCATCTTCTAAATCTATCGTTGGAATTACTTCGCACACTTCGCACGATTTTTCAACTTTATACTGTAAACTCTCTCTTATTATCTATATATTATATAAATTTTATTAAACTATTATTTTTTACTTGAGATATAATTTAATTTTCTTAAGATTCTCAACTCGATACTCATCAACAGAACTAGCGTTTAGATGGAACTATTGAAAATATGAAGTACGATAATCATGAAGAAATAAGCTTCCGTCCGTGCTTTAATAGTGCCTTATTGGAATTACAAAGATATTTTACTTTTATACTTGGATTTCAAACTATGATTATTTGTTTAGATGGTTGAGAATCAACTATGATAACTATCTGTCTGAGTGTAACAATATACAGAGATGTTTCTTACAAAACATTATTTTTTTAAGAACATGCGTTTGTAAAACTAACTATTTTAATTTTTGATAATTGGTTCATAATTTTAAATTTTGTAGTTTCTTACGTACACATACGTATGTCATGTATATAAAAACCTATGAAACTTACTTATTCATATATTTTTTATTTTTTTTTACCATTTACTCGTATATGTGTAGATGTGTAGATACAACATATAGCCTAAACATGATAACTAAGTGTGTAGACATATACATAAACGGAATTTTCATATTTTTTTCCTTTTGAATCTTATAAGAAATGGAGTGGAATAATAAAGATTGCATTATACAATTTTAGTTATTTTTTAAAAAATCAAGAATTAAAAAATAAGTCGTTCATTTTGTTTCTCTTAATATATAGTGAACTACGTATTGACGAGTTTTGTACAACAAAAGAAAATTACCCTTCTTAATAGTTAACATAAATTTAGAAAGAAAAAAAAAAAGAAGTTTCTTAACAAAAAGTGTTAATTTAACATGCCCACCAAAGGAGGCTATATCTTCGTGAAAGAAGAAAGTAAGTTGTTTTTATTTGATGTATAATCCAAAAAAATAATTTTACATCAAGATCCAGAAAAATATCCTCTAAAGTACATACGACTGAACATATGCTCTGGGTGAACACGATATGTCGCCATCACGGCACATCTTTAAAAATCATATTTATATGTTTATGGTTTTGGTGTTAATAACTAGGGTGATGCCCCGCGCGTTGTCGCGGGGCTGATATAGATCGTGGTCTAACATTTCGTCTTGTGTACGGTTATGCGTTAGGGTCGTTATAAATTTAAGTTTTGCGTCTGGCACATATTGTGATGTAACATTTTGCCATGTGTTCGATTAGATGTCGGGGTCATTATAAATTTAAGTTTTGTAGCAGATAAATAAAGAGAATAAATTATATAATTGGTTTAAAAGCATATAGTTAAATACTAAAAAGAAAAAAGGAAAGCAAAAAAGAAATTTTTTAGTTCTCATTTATATAATAAAAAAGAAGAAAACAAATTAAATAAAAGCTGCCAAAAAAGAAGTCAAAAATCTGTTAAAAATAAATATCAATTCATAGAGACCGGGTCTTCAGTCTTCAAGGGAAATATCCTATCATTCAACCAGCAGCTAAACTGTTGTATAAGATTCAAAAGTAATTCTATTTATTTTTTTGTTGTTAGCGAAACTTTTTATAAAAAAACCAAGAGGCTTCCAAGTGGCAACCCCTGGTTGGTCAACGGCCACAAATAGCCAATCAACAAAAGCTCTGTAGACATTTATGATAATTGTTACATAGTTAATATTACTAAACTCTAATTTTCTAACTTATGGTTTACATATCAGTATTATTTTTGAATATATTTTTTGCTTTCATTACAACCCTAGTTACCAATTAAATTTAAGTGGACTTAGAGGTTGTGGTGTCGATCCTAAACCTTGTCATGCGGCATTGCCTTTTGAAACCTCATTTGATCATATCAATATTTATTTTAGTTCTTAAAATAAACATTAGTGACACTAAATTACTGATACCTCATAGCAATGTCATTAAATTTTCTTTTTAGAAAAATATATATTACATATTACTAAAAAATGTTACAAAATCATCTTTTTTTCAAGGGAATATTTTGTTTGGAAGAAATCATTGTAGTCCTACGAACATTTTCAGGGTTTACAAGGACAACCTGCTACTGACGTGTCAAGTTGGGTCCACATAAGGATGGGCCCACTCTTATAGTACCTCTCAACCAATCAGAAAACGAAACGCAGCTGCTATACTACGTGCAGTCCCACCACAGTAATATGTACCATTCTGGTACATCTACATTAGAATAACATTCAAATCATATTCGAAATCATAAATGTTTTATCAATTCTTTTAAATGCCTACATTTTTTCATTTAGACAACAATATAATCTTTACTGGGTTAGCATCCGTATACTACACGGCTGATAAAAATAATATATTGCAAGATTTTGAATTTGAATTTAGATTGACTTTTTGTGTTTACATAATAATATGTAAATATACACTGACTTTATAAATTACATATTGTTAGTGTAAAAAAATTTAAAAATAATATAATTATTATAATTAATTTGAGATTAGAAAACAAATCAATTCTAGATTTTGAGAAATGGAACGATCCAAAACAGATTGAAAGGTAGTGAAGTCAAAATCATATTTGAAGCCTAGAAAGTTGAGACGTTTTATAATAGTTATTTCAAAATTTAAGCATAGTATATGTTCATTATCAAAATGCTTAAATTTTAAATATTTTTTATGAAACAATGACTTATGAATATACAATATTTATTTTCATGTAGATCATTTTTAAACGTTATAAATTTTATGTTCATATGTTGGGTTATATTTTGATATCTTGGAATTACAACAAAAATATTTTACTTACAAAGTTAAGTATTAACATTTTTAAGAATAGATATAATAAATAATTAAATTAAATTAAAATGTACATGTTCATCAATAAATATATTTTATCTTGCTTGTGAATATTAATTTTTTTTCAAAGTCTAATTATTCAACTATAATTGTGTGATCATATTTTTAATGTCAAGGTCATTTAAAAAAGTAAAAGTTTTAGTTATATTTTTTGTGAAGTAATTTCATAAAAAATATGAGTAAACAAAAAACTGTTTTTTTTATCTTTAAGTCCCTAACTCATCTTTTTAAATTATTCATTCAAAAATACAAGGATGATTCTGATCATATTTATATCAATTTTTTTAAATAATGTCTAAATTCGAAGATTACTATAGTATTAATTTTTTAATATTTTTTGTTCATAGATCACTAAATTTGTTTCTAAAACAATTTGCCATTTTATGACATAAATTGTTTATAATGAATGATAATTTATCATATAATTTTGATTATAAATTGTCTTTAACTTAAATATTAATATTAATTTTTATTTTTAATTTACATGAGTGACAATCTTTTATATTTTTATTGCAGTAAGGTGTTATTTTTGAAACAGTTACTTCTTTAATATATATGGAAATTTTATAACAATTTAAACATTAAGAAGTTTAGTAATTCGATACACTTTATTTGATATCAAATTTTAATATGAAAATAATTTAAAACATAAATTATATCAATTTCTAATATGAAAACTATTTAAAATGTTAATTATGGTTAGTGTTGATTGTTTTTTAAAATGATTAATAAATGTATTTTTTAAATTACAAATCATAACTTTCAAAATTAAATGCAATCACAATTTATTAAATTTTAGGCGGGAAAACTCAATTGAGGAGTCTGTCGTTGATTGCCACGTGTCCCTAGAAACCCTTGTTGATTGCCACTTGTCCTTAGAAAAACTTGCTTTATTAATATGAAAATAATTTAAAACATAAATTATATCAATTTCTAATATGGAAACTATTTAAAATGTTATTTATGGTTAGTGTTGATTGTTTTTTAAAATGATTAATAAATTTATTTTTTAAATTACAAATCATAACTTTCAAAATTAAATACAATCACAATTTAATAAATTTTAGGCGGGAAAACTCAATTGAGGAGTCTCTCGTTGATTGCCACGTGTCCCTAGAAACACTTGTTGATTGCCACGTGTCCTTAGAAAACCTTGTTTTATTAGAGGTAATAGATTTGTCTTATGAGACATATTTTTAAACGTTTATTAGTTAACATCAATGTAACAACATATGTATGCAACAAGAAACACACATTTATCGAAACTTGCGTGATTAGTTTAGACAACAATAGGATTTAATAGTACAACTTAGCGAGTTATTTAGACAACAATAAGCTTCAATCGTATGACTTAACGAAGAACTTTCCTAAAACTTCATCAAAACTAGGATGTTCTTCTTCTGTAGACGATAGCTTTATGGTTTTCCTATGTGTTTCAAGAATATAATAAACTGCTATTTATATTGTAAAAGGGATCTTATAATTGTATTAATCATCTTCTTAATTAACGAGATATGATTTGCAAATCATAATCATGGTTATAATAATTCTAAAACATGTCTTAAAACTATTACAATTTTGAGATCTCAATCAGATCTCATTACTGTTACAACATGTCCCATAAATAACATTATATCTATATGATTTAAGAACTTTTATGAATAATTTTTTAACATAATTTGGCCGGCTGGTAAGTTCAATTTTTTTAATGAAAAGAAAAATCTTTCGAAGAGTCTTAATATATACAATTACATCTAGTTGTAACAAATATGAAATTGAGAAAACTTATGGGATGATGCAAGCCCAAACATACAAGGAACATGTTTTAATCGATTTGAATATAAGATTTACACTCAAGTGTGGCTATGCATGAATGTAAAACCTAATAAAATGTGTTTATTATTGTGTTTTTCTACTTTCATGTAGTTCGAATAATTTCTTAATCAAGAAAAAACACTCTATCGGATTAAAATATTGCATGTGTATGAGGAATCTTCAATAAAATATTACAAAGATAAACTTTAAAGATGTAGTGTTCTTTTCCAGGGAAATCCTATATATATAAAATGAGTTGTAAATCAAACCTAATTTGTCCTCGCAACTCTTTAAGAAAGATCAAGACAATTGGTGCTTTAACTGTTACAATTGTTAATGGATGACATTTACATTAGTAGAAACATCATTAGTTACTGTCTTACTGATCGATTTATCTAGTGACCGACTAAGATGCTACTGATGATCAGTCCCTACTAGTCATTTTTTAACACTTAAACTAAAGTTGTCACTGACCTTCAATTACTAGGAAAGATCATTGATGACCTTCAGATCGATCGTCGCTATAGGAGTTGCCCTTGGACCCAAATATACATAAGCTTTAGATCGTTCACCACCATGTTTGTATCAACATATATTCTAAATTCTTATTCGATCATGAGCAAATTCAATTATCATAAAATGATATTGATGACACTACTTACCATGCATCCATGACCCTTCCGTATAAACTCAATGCCAATTTCATCTTTTCAATTCTATTTTAAATGTCTTACTTTAGAAGTGAGTAACTTATTACTACAACTCCAGCTACACACATATTAGTTTGTTATGAACTCAAATCACTTGTGTTTAACTTTAAGAAAAATCATAAAAACTCTAACATTAAAACTTTCGACTTAAAACTCAAACTGTATTGCTTGCTATTATATACTCCATTATTAACAATCATTCTAAAATATTAATACATATGTACTTCTAATATGTCATTCCTAAAGTAATTTAATAGCACATGATTTACAATCACCTAAATAAACATAAATAAAATTAAACATGTCACAAGCTTATTAACATAAACCCACTTGTCTTCTTGTAACATGTCACATATGGTAGGCACAAAAAGGTTAAATTGACTTTTTGTTGCTTTATTATTTAAAACTCCACAACTATTAGAAGTTGGAAATAATTAAGTCTAATAATTCACTATACCTAATTTAGCAAAGGAAATAACAAGGCTGGTTTTAAATAGCTTATCTTGTTAACCTTCTAACGAAAATCAATTTTTTTTATATTTTAAAAACAGTGTTTTATTTACTCTTATTAACCGCCTTTTGAAGGATTTAAAAACTCGTCTTTTAATAAAAGAAAAATACTTTAGCATCATCAGAATACTTCTCTCAAACACTTGAAATAAAATATAATTAGCATTTTAAACAGCATATGAATCATTTACTGCAAGACTTTTTCCACTAAAAATTACAATAATACCCTTATGACTTATACTAATTAAAAAAGAATCTTTCCACCATAAAAGCTTTCCAAAATAACATGTTTATTATTATTTGAGTTGCATATGATTAATGAAAAGTGGGGACCATTAGTATGATCAAAGTGTATGGACGGCTAGGATTGCTTAATGATGAAGCTTCTTTATTCTTTTTTGTAATTACTATGTTGTGATATTTAACTAGTTACGGTTATAAAATCTGTATTTATATATAGAAACATTGACGTGACCAATTTCGGAAAGTAGGCGATGTTAATTATTATAGAACTAATATATACACACGTATGTTTAAAACCGGACTAGTAAATTAACATGTTATTTTAACTGTTCACCGGATGAATCTATTATGAAAAACAAATAATGTCGTGGTTGATTGGAGGTTAGGAGAAAAACTAAAATAACTAATAAATCTAAAATTTGAAATCTATTCACAAAATAAAACACTTCAGAAAAATATAGTCAAAATATATCTTTATAACATTGATAAAATCCAGAAAATTGATAATACAACAAGTTTAACATCATTAATGTGTCCCGGTCTTATTTGCTAACAAATAATCTATCAAAACATTATAAACCTTTTGCTTAATTGAAACTGATATAATTAATACGTTAAATGTTACTTGGGTTAGTAGCTCATTAGTAAAAAATAAAAGATTTTTCATAAATCACTCAGATTCAAATCTGATTAGGAGTAGTTTAGATGTTAAAAGAATAGGTTATTACTTTTCAAACACAAAAAAACAATAAAATTGATACATCAAATATTATTTTAAAAAACATTGTTTTTAAACTCATTTGCTATTCATATTTTAGCTAACTTTTGATTGATGAGGTTCCTTAAAAGATATGTCTTTACAACAAACCTTTAACACCCAATAGTTATCACACTTCCATTTTCATATCCATGAGAGCTAAGGAGAAAAAGAAAGGCTCTATACATACACAATAGCTGTATGTATACATTGATTTTACCCAAAAGATTATTTTATTAAAAAGGGGCTTTTTATTTCTGCATAAAGGCAAAAGAAAAAAAGCAATTTTTCTTTTTAAAATTCTGTGTATTGTTGCGTCGCAACCCGTTCAATCTGTTCTAAGCCAATTTCTCCTATCATTATCATATGTATTAAGCTCAACTCCAAAGTCACTATCTTGTTTTCTCTCTCTTCAAGATCCTGTTTCTCTCTCTAATATCTTTGAAATCATTCTTCTTTCTTTCTGGGTTCGTTTTGTTCGTCAACAAGATGGTCAAACAATTGCAAAAATTCAAACTATGTGAATCTTTAAGTGTTTCTTGAATCTTTGTTTTGATCTGTTTCATCATCTGGGCTGTTTTTGTTTTTGTAATTATTGATTTCAATCAAGAAAACAAGATGACAGTTGAGGAAATCAGAGGGTCTGTGGGGTATAGCAATGAAATTGACAGATTTCCTATTGGGATGAGAGTTCTTGCTGTTGATGATGATCCCACTTGTTTGAAGTTATTAGATGGCCTTTTAAGGAAATGCCAATATCAAGGCTAGTTTTGTTTTATATTTGTTTAATTGAGTTTCAATTTCATTATCTAATTTGGGTTTTATTTTTGTTTGTTCTTGAACAATTGTTTTGTTGTTTGAATCAAGTTTAATATGTTTGCAAACTGAATCAGCAAGTTTCTTTTAATGGGTTTCAGTTTGCTAGTCTTTTTTTGACAAATTGAGATTCTGCAACCAAACATTAGGTTTTAGTTTCAAAGTCTTTGATCTACTCTACTGATGGATGTTATGTTATCATACTCCATACTTTAACATGTTTACTGTTTGATTATACTTGTGTTTATAACTCATAAACTCACAAGTGATCACCTTTTGCAGTTACAACCACAAATCAAGCAAGAACAGCACTGAAGATGTTAAGAGAAAATCGAAACCGGTTTGATCTTGTGATCAGTGATGTTCATATGCCAGATATGGATGGCTTCAAGCTCCTTGAACTCGTGGGTCTCGAAATGGACTTACCCGTTATCAGTAAGTCTTAATACACCTTTTATTATCACATAATTGATAGTTGTGTGTTTAGCATCCATTATTGAGTTCTTAAGTAAATAACCTTAGATTAGGTAAAAAGTTTGTATTCCATTAGTTTTCCTGGGAAAACAAGTGCTGATGTAGTGATGTTACAAAGTTTAGTTGATTTGACATAAAAGAGGCATCTTTAATAAAAAAAAAAAGATGGTATATATTCATGGGACATTCTTATTGTGTTTTGGGTGTATTAGTTTTAGTCAAAGCTGTGAACTTTTAGTTGGTTTGACCTAAAAAGGTCAAAATTCTAAATCTTGTAGCAAGAGGTAGTGTTTTTTAATGGTATCTAATGTTGCATGAAATTGTTAACAGTGTTATCAGGAAACAGTGACCCAAAGCTTGTAATGAAGGGAATCACTCATGGTGCTTGTGATTACCTTGTGAAACCTGTACGGCTTGAGGAATTACGCAACATTTGGCAACATGTGATCAGAAGAAAAGTTGAGTCAAAATCTCAGTCAAGGTCAAACAATAACCAAGAAAGGCCGAATAACGAAGGTGGACAAGAAGCCGGAAGTGGAGATCCAAATGGGAAACTTAATAGGAAAAGAAAAGATGAAGATGAAGATGTTGAAGATAATGGGAATGAAGATGAGGATCCATCTACACAAAAGAAGCCTCGTGTTGTTTGGTCCATTGATCTTCACAGAAAATTTGTAGCTGCTGTTAATCAACTTGGGATTGAAAGTGAGTCATGTAGTCCTCGTGTTCATATATAAACTTGTTTTCTTGATGTTTTTGACAGTTGGTTTTGCGTAATGCAGAAGCTGTTCCCAAAAGGATTCTTGATTTGATGAATGTTGAAGGTCTTACCAGGGAAAATGTTGCAAGCCATCTTCAGGTTCCATTTATTTCCTTTTTGAATGAGTTTTTATTTTATTTGTATTTCAAAACTGATCATCTGTTTATTTAGGGTCAAATAAATAGTTTTGGATGATCAACATAATAAATAAAATTAGTTGCTGGAAAACTGATTATCAGAAGTGTAACCTTTATTTTAACCTAATTTGAGAGACTTCTACAGGATGTCGCTCATGTTACATAAAAAATTCATTTGTGGTCACTTTATCTCATAGTTCAGCAAATGATCAGAATTTGTCAAACACTCATTATTTGATTGATACAAGTTCAATAAACACAAGTACATCCAACCACCATCTCTTACAGAAGATTATAGATAAACGAGTTACACGGGTTGTGTCTGGGTTACATGGGGTAAGCGTGTCTTTTTTAAGGTTGGGTTGTTGGATTTTTTGACATGATTAACTAACTGAGCCATGTTCGGGTGGTGATGTCAACCCACCAACCTGAATCCAACATGAATTGCTACCCATAATTCATCTTCACAGAATTCAGTTCTGGTGATTGACGAAACAGATGTTTCTATCTTTTTTATTTACAGAAATACCGGCTTTACTTGAAAAGAATCAGTCAACAAGCAAACATGGTGGTTGCATTTGGCGGTAGCAAAGATGCATCTTCTTACATGAGAATGAATTCACTTGATGGGCTTGGTGATTTCCGCTCATTATCAGGTTCAGGAAGATTGCCAAACGCTCAGTTATCATCATATTCACCTTCGGGTATGCTTGGTAGACTCAATAGTGCAACTGGAGTGACCCTGCATAGCCTTACAGCTCCATCACTGATTCAACCAACCCACACCCAAAACTTGACCAGTTCGGTTAGTTCACTCAACAAGTTCCAACCGGTTGTATTACCAGCACCACCAAATCATCAACCCACAAATGGTTTTCAAGGCATTCCAACTTCATTTGACCTTGGTCAACTTCAACAGAATAATAAACCGAATACCCAACTCACAGATTTCAATCCCATTGATGAATCTCGAATCTTTAACAGTTCTAGCACTTTTTCGACATTAGGGAGCCAATCTTCTCTAAATCTTGCTTCAAGTAGTTCCACCTTTCTTGATGTCGAGAATTTTCACGGTCAAGTTCCACCTAATAGCAGCCTAAAATACGGGTACACTGCTAGTAGTAACACTATTACCGGATTTGGTTCTACTATTACCAGCACAGCTTCTGTACCTCTTGAAGGTCAAAGTCAAAGGCATGGACAATATGGTAAACAGAGTTATGGTCAGTGCTCAAGTAATGCCTTTAGCATGTTAGCAGCTGCAGCACCGCCATCTAATGGTGGTGGTTTGGGTGGACCTGTGAGTCAGTTAAATGACGAGATTTGTGGGGTCTACAATAGGTCAAATGGGAATGGTAAGGCTCACAGGTCAAGTACTGAACTAAAAATGGGACCTGGTGAAAACTATTCACCAAGCGGTTTTGTTGCAAACAACGGTTATGGTACCTTGGATGATCTTATGAATGGAATGATGAAAAGGGTATGATCTTTTTTTACTCTGTTTAATGTTAGAAGTTAGAACAATTTTGTTGATACTTGATTGTAGTAAACAGTAATCATCTTTAGCGCAAATTTCTGAGTAATTCATTTTTTTTCTGCAGGAGCAGGATTCAACAATCATGATGGATGGAGAATTTGGATTTGATCCTTATTCTTTTGGATCATGTATATGAGATGATACAGTAATTAGCACTTGAATCCTAGAGAACGATAGCACGAGGCTGCAATAACAATGTAGGGTTAATGAATTGAGAAGTTTGTATCAATATGTAATTTATTTTCGGGGATTTTAGTGTCTAGCTTCTTGGTGTCATCCTTTATCGTCTTGTAGCCAGGTATTCGTATTGTGGTACGGCAACTGTTTTTATATTCGGGTCAACGGTTATGATGCAAAGAGGAACTGGTGTTTCTATTGATCTTGTTGGTTGTTCTTGGTTAGGCCTTTTCCTATAGCTGGAGGAGTGTAAAGTAGTTCTAATAGTTGAGTGACATCCTTGCATACCATCTCAAAAATAAATTATCAAAGGAGTCCTACAAGCCTAACAAACTTTTGAGGGTTGTAACCGGCTAAGACCAAAACCAAAAAGTCCAGGTATAGTAGAGCCTAGGTCTGGTTAGGCCAAGCAGCGGGTGGGTCTGGTCCATAAGAAACAGGTCCATGTTCAAACAAGGCTACTGTGATGATACATGGTCACATAACTGATCAAATCATCTCATTATGGTTAAAAAAAGATCTATAAATTAAGATATAGTGTACATAAATAACTACACACTTGAGTCAACATTTTCACATGATGCACTAGGTGCATATAACAATGCAAGTGCACAAGTAAGTTTAGCGTATATCCCTATTTGAAGTTGATCAATCAAGTTCAACCAATTGAGCTCTTCTTTCTGCAGCTTTCTTCCTTATAAATATCCCCCATCTTAATGCGGCCTTCAGTTTGAGCCAACCAACAAACGCCTTCCCTGACCCACGCCCATGACCCTGTGCATAGACCGGACCCATCGGTGGTACATGAGGAATATTATAACCGTATGATTCATTGTCATAAAGACCAAAAGTAGGCCCTGTGACTCCAACCCCAAAGCTTCTCAATAGCTTCTGCATATCATCGGTTTCCAACATCTCTGAACTCCTCAAACGAACTTCCTTAGAGAATGAGTCTCCAAACCCATGTCCTTGTGGGTCTGACCAATCTCCTAGACCATCAAAAGATGGTGCGGTAGGTTTATAGCCATTGTTGCCACCAGACAACATTGCTTGGTGGTGGTGAGTGTTTGTTGGAACACCCATTGTTGGATCAGGACTGATAAATGGATATTCAATCATGTTATGAGCAGGTGGTGTAGGGACGGTTAGTGAACTCAGGACTTTGCCATCATATTCTACGACTCTATTCCAGTTCTCATATGCTCTTTTCACAAGCAAATCCACTGAAATCTGTTTAATAAAAGATAAATCAACTGAATAAACTCTATAAAGCCACTTGCTTAAAGTTTAAGAAAAGAAGAGTTTGACCTTTTGATTGTTGTCAAGTGATTCCAATGGGATGAACTGACCATCAGAAATAAGACCAGCTAGTTCATAAATGTGGTTAAAGATAGCACCAGTGGTGTGAGCTAAATCAGAATAGTATACATACAGCTTCCCTCCTAAGACACAAGTCTTTGCATGCTCCACTGTGTTTTCCCACATCCTATTTGACATCCCACTTCCTAAAATCTGTATTACATAATAATTTAGGAATAAAATAACACAGACTTGTGAATCTTATACAACAACAATGGTCTTACTGCATAAAATAATGGTAACCAACTTTAGTTCAATTTTATAGATTGCTCACCACCCTTGTTTTCACCTTTCAAACATCATAAATTTTCATATTATGACAAGGTGACACCTTTGAAAATGTTGACCTTTATTTACCTAGCAAGAGTTAACAAAAATGGCAGGCTACGTCTATGGGTTAACTTAATTGAGGTTTCTTGAAAGATTGGGTTTTATGAGAGAATACAAAGATGGCTACCTGAATTATTGGACTTATGTTGGCTGTTGGTTACCATTTTATAAAATCAATCCGAACAAGAACTTAACAGAAGAAGCTTACGTTTCTAAGTCTTTGTGGATCTTTAACAAGAACACGAAGGAAATCCTCTACGGTTACGACTTGGGATTTTATTAATTTCTTATGCAATGCTCCATCTTTTGCTATTCTATCTAATCTCCAAACTTCATCATGTAAAGCAGGTGGATAATGTTTCTTGTACACTGCAAAAGTGACGCAGACAGTCGTCAAGATTAGGAATTATAAAGATGTATAGGTGTCAATTTCAACTCATTCATTAATGAGCGGGTTGACTCCATTTATGTTTTACAGTTAAAATAAATAAGAAAACGGGTCAAATGGATTGAACACATTGAAAATTGCCAAAAGTGTGTTTTCAATGTATAAAAAACTCCTACATTTTATTAAAAACACCATTATCGTGATACTAATAATAAACTTTAGTAATGCACTAATTATTTTTTAAAAATTAATAGTTTTGTACAAAAAGCTTTTTGGGTCAACACAACCCACCCTGAGGGCCTGATCTAACCCATTTAGATGTGCAAAAAGTAACGGTTTCAACCCTCTACACAACCCGTCCATTTTGACATCTGTATAAAGATATTATGCAAGATTTATGCTTCATACATTCTCCTCTATGATCTTTAACTGCAAAAGCCTCCGTTTTAGCTTCCTGAATTCTGATTCCAACACAATATCCAGAAGCCACCTTCAACCCAAGCCTGAACTTTCTGCTTCTAATCCAGCTCGAATTGTCAGTAAAAGTAAGATCACCAAGGGTTCCAACTCCTTCAATCAAGGTTACTTGTAGCTCACCGGTTAATAGTGGTCTTTTCCCTTCACGAGCTTTGACTTCTTGACTTTCAAAATGGTCAAGACTCCAGTTTTCATCAACTTGTTCATTGAAGTCACCTTCTAGAACCACTACAGTCAATTTTGCTGATGACTCAGGCCCATTTTGAACTACATTGCCAGTCGTTGCATCTAGTAAGACCACATGAATAGCTGCTCCTTGCTCTCCCTCAACTTTGGCACCTGTGAAAAGATGAGGTGGCATCCTTGTTCTAAATTGAAGTTGTAAAATTTTTCCTTCTGGGCCTTGTACTTGTGGTGGTGAAGATCTGTTGCATTCCAAACATGGAAAGCTAGTTTAGTGAATACCGAATTACTAGCTTATAATTATATTACTAGAGGTGTGGAAATGAGTAGGCATGTGTTGGGTAACTGGTCAAAACAAGTAGATTTTGTAATCTAATTAGTTTTTATAAAACCAGCATTAAAAGAACACTTAGCGGACTTTCAACCCATTGGACTTCATTTATCCTTTTTCTATTAACATCTTACCTTCCAGCAATTTGACCATGCCCATATCTAGTCAAAGCGCGCTCGACTTCTTCGCTTACCTATTCTCAAAACATGTATGATATCAACAACTCATCTTTTTATAACTATAAAATTTCTTATATAATTTTCAATTTTGGAAAATACATCAACCATAGGAGTATTTCAATTAACATGTTTCAGTATCTTAATAAAAGCCATTACTTCTATATATGATTATATATATATACTAACGGATTGTGAGTGTGTGGTCAACTTCTGTTCGGATATATGATGAACACAATAATGTAGCACTGGAAGCAAGGTGGACATATATATATCTTTTACTTGAAGATTATAATTTGCGCAAAATTAGGGTCTACTTTAGACTTTTAACACGCCAAACAGATTCAACTTTTAACTGCAGAACCATAAGTGACATTTTTATTACAGAGAAAGAATTTATAAGCACGATAATCTGTTTGAAGACTTATATATGACAGATTTGAAAATACATTAATCATTATTGGTCAGCAATGATTATGCCTCTTTTAGATCTTCCTTCGTCCTGTTAAGGACAACTATAAAGTGTCAGGTTTCTTTAATTTTTGTTATGAAGAAAGTAAACTTATGAACTTCCCCAATATGTCACAAAACGTAGTTATACTAGCTAAAATAGATTTTATATGCAAAACAACAATGTGCACAAATTCTTTGCAACTTACAATTCTGCGAAAAAGAGGCTCTAAAGATGAGCAAAGTCTTTGTAAGCTATCAACCTTGAGAGCTTCCACAATTACACTGATCAATAAATATAAAAGCCATAGTTAAATCTCTTTCTTGGAAGGCAAAGACCCCATCCAACACACACCATTAATGCACGTTTGTCCCTAACAGAACTTTGATCCACAACCTCTTGGTTGTTTGGCCCACCTCATATATATTTAGCATGGAAAAACACCCTTAAGTTCACAAAACATAGATGTTCAAAAGTCAAAACCACATGATAGAGTGAACAAAGGCATGTTTTCATTCAAGCCTGAAACACTCAAGGTATTATTGGTTACAAGATAGTGGAAATCATGAACTCAATGTCTAATACAGTAATAGTTCAATGATAAATGTAGCATGGGTCAAAACAGTCAAAAACAAATAAACAAACATAATTAGTAAAAATCTCACTCCTACAATAAGGTCTAAAGAGAGTGAGATGATGACAAATCTTACCACTATCTTCAAGGATAAAGAGGCTGCTCACAGAAAGAGTCATTACATTTATAGGATCTGTCGTTTTTTAGCAAATCTACTCTAGTTTGGTAATATTTCTAGTAATTTCAAGAAATTTGTACTATAGCATCTTTAGGAAAACAGAACTTAAATAGGCAAAAAATAGTTCTCACTGGTTTTTAAAAGTTTAACAAAAACAAATATTATTACATACATTCACACATATACAAAAGCAAATGATATTTTACACAAACAGATGTATGGTGATCACTACGTCAAAACAAACAGTAACCACATACAAAACAGATCATTACAACAAAAAAACAAACAGAATAAAGCAAACAAACCTCGCTAAACCTGGTATTTTGGGTTTTCTGGATTGAGACTGCAAACCATGATCATCTTCTTCATCATCATACCCTCTTTTCTCTCCTCTTGACCCATCCATACTAATCTTTTTAATTTTAACAAAACTGTTGTGAGATCAATAACCAACTGCGAGAATC
Organism: Flaveria sonorensis; assembly: GCA_025506505.1. Taxonomy (NCBI): domain Eukaryota; kingdom Viridiplantae; phylum Streptophyta; class Magnoliopsida; order Asterales; family Asteraceae; genus Flaveria; species Flaveria sonorensis. Next base: position 62,311,333 of record CM046435.1, on the reverse strand, counting down.
TTGAACACCCAGATCGAATACAGTTCAATTCAGATCAAATTTAAAGCAGAAAGCAGTATGATCTGCAAGAATCGATGAAAAAGACACAAGAAACATAAAGAAGAATCTTTCAGTGTGTTGTGCCTTTGGCGAATAGATCTGAGCAAGATTATTATTATTATTATAATAATGACGTATTGATCTGTGGCCTGTGGGTGTATTTGATAGAGAAAACATGTGGGTTTAGTCGGTGGATTACGTGAATATTGAATTCATGAAACCTGAAAGCTGAAACCGTCGCGTTTATTGTTTTTTCGTCGCATCGCTGATGGTGATTGTGAAAACTTTGAGTTGGCAGTTGACAGAAATGCCCTTGCAAGAAAGAGAGATTTTACGTATTTACCCTTTTTAGTATTCGGCATGCATGACGAGACGATACAAGCAGGGGAGTAAACGAGTTGAGCGACTCGTTAAAAGCTTGAATTAAGTCGAGTTTCATAAATGTTTATGATATTTTAATGATCATATGTATATAACACGGAATTCCCAGTTGCCTATAGCAAAACAATATATCAGGTCCAAAAATGATAACTTTTTAAAAATTATAAAGTTAATTTTTAATAATATTTGAATAAAACACGTACAGAATTGGTCAGTTCATATTTTATTATTTCTAAAAAGACTGGTTTAACAACGTATTACTATTCAAAGAGAGATGTCACTCTATCGTTTTCATGACTCACAAAAAAAAATATTTATTAGTTATTACAGTTATTAATTTAACAAATAATTAAAATCAAAGAAGATGTCAACATGTCATTTTCATATTTCAACATATGCATACACGTCTAGGTTTTAGAGGAGTTCCATATTGCTTTCAACGTCAAGAAATCACATGCAATTGTCTGATATCACTATAAGATTTGGTGAGATATTGGATATTTAAAATTGGTTATTTGATTATTATAATTTTAAGTCCTGAATAAATTATTTTTTCTAGGTTTGATTGACATTATTATGAAAGTAAATAGTTAATTGGTTGCAACAAAATATTATCTAAATGGTAAAATAAAATTACTTATATGAATAATTATCAAGTGGATGAACACATGTTTAATTCAACGATACAACCACTTGCCTATTTGCCTTGTTAAATAAAAGAGTTCTTTTTATTGTATAATAACTATCTTAATGTAAATGAGTAAAAACAACCTCTTTTATACATACTTATAAGTTATACACTTTTTTACAACTACTTATTCTTATAATTCCATATAAAATTCTAATGCTACATCATTATTCTTATGCTAGTTATAGTTATAACAATAATATATTTACCACATCAAAATTTACTTTTATATTTACATAAAAGTGTCATTTTTAAAACTATTTCGTCCATAAAAACATGTCCAGTGGACGTTGTTTTTGAGTCCATGTGACGTCTTAGGCGTTTTTGAGTGCCCCGTCCATATATAAGGAGAGGATTGATAGAATTTTGTGAGATGAAGACGAGAAGAAGATGGAGCTTTTTTGACTAATCACAACTTCTTAACGAGTGATACACATGATAACTTGTAGTATCCTAATTTTGCATAAACACTTTCAAAACTCACACCTAAACACCCCTAAAAATCAATGTCTTTAAATCAAGTCCATACCACAAAAAAGAAGAGCCTGAAAGCAACATTTCAATCAAGCAACTTATATGATTACTCAAGGGAAAATTTTGCTCCCCTGCTAACAAAATCACTGCAAGTAGCTATATAAATCACAAAGTACAGTACTGGTAATAATCAAGAAACCCGAATAATGAAAACAAAACCGAAAAAATTGGTAATAATATTATTCTCCTTCCCAGCCAAGTTGTCTAGCTCTTCTTTCCCATAACAAAGTTATCTTTTTCTCTTGTCTCGCTAATGCTTCGGCTTGCTCTCTTGCTTGTTCACATGTTTCAGTAGCTGTGTTGCATTTTTCAGCTTCTTGTTGGTATTGGGCTGCTACTCTTCTTGCTTCACCAAATGTGATATTCATATGGCGCATGTGTTCTTCGTTGACTCTTTCTAGCAGTTTTAGTTCTTCTGACAGTAAATCGACAAACTGTTTTTCCATTTCTTCTTTTAAATCTGGATCGTCTTTCCCACAATCTGGATTTTTGGGTGATGAAATTAGCATATAGGTTACTGAGAAAGGGTAATTGTGCAAGTGTTGATGCATGACGAACATGTTAGTATAGGAAGCATTGCTTTGATTATATAACTTAAACTATTCAGCAAGAATCACCATAAGCATATAAAAGGGTTCACTGAGCAAGACTAGTTGGTAAACACTGAAACTAAAATATTTTAGTTCATATTAAAAGGGTTCATTGCAAGGAATTCCGTTTTAAACATTGACTATGTATCTATCTCTCATGAATTTATGCATGAATTAGAAAGACTTTCAAACTTCAGTGACTAAATTACAAAACTAGGAAAAAGTCAGTTGCCATTCTTTGCATTTAGAAGTGTGTTAATAAAAAGACATCATAATTCAGAACCTCAAAAAAAAAAGAAAAAAGAAAAAAGAAACAGCTATAGGCCCTCTATGACCAGCTTCACGACCATCATAACGGTACGTGAATGCAGTTTTACTGTGAACGACACAGTGAAAATCGTTTCATGATGAATAGAAAGAAACTCAGGTTATCCAAGACATTATTTTATAATTTAGAAGCAGAAGAATTCCCTATTTTTTACTATATGATAAATACAATATGCAATGATCATTATATATCATCATTGTGGCATCTTATGTTCTTCAAAAATAACATCCCTTTTTTTAACGCCTCAAGTATTGATTTTTCAAATCAGATAGATTACTTTGCAATAAAAAATATGCAACAACTCATATGAAGTTCAACAAATTAAAATTTCTTGGTGATGAACTAGAAAAAGAACCCTATCACCTATGTGTTTGTTTAGTATTATGAATGAAATCAAGAGGTTCAAGTGCATCACTTTTCAGATTGTTTCACATCTAATCATGATTCAAATCAATGTAATCGTAAAGGATGAACACGTACCTGTAACTGAAAGATTCGCCAAGCCTGCAATATAACAAAAGATACGAGAATGAATATTCGAATCAAATTCTATAGATTCTTAAAAAGTATACACTGATAATACATTCATCCCAATTAAACTTTTGTAATGTTTGAACTACAAAATGTAAAGTAAATCTGCAGCATTCTACAAAATCTAGCCTAATCATACTATTTACAAAATAATCAACTTCATGTCTTGATATCCACCATCAAAAACAGAGATCTTCCTCTAGATAAGAACTCGATCCACTTTCAATTCAACTAAAACTCAAAATCTTTAGAAATCCCAGATCAAATACAGTCCAATCAAGCAGAAAAATAAAGATAATCACATCAAATTTGGAAATTTTGCTCTAAATAGCAGAGAAAAGAAGAGGGGTTTTAACTTTTAACCTGAACATCTAATAATGAACAACTGCAAACTTTGATTCCACTAAAACTCAAAATCCATAAAACCCATACCAATTACACCCTAATTCAACAGCAAAACGACGATAACGAATAATCAGATCAAGATTGAAAAAAATTTGCATTATTCATCCTAATTATCGAATCCCCTAACATCAAACACACTCAAATCAATCACAAAATCACATAAGCCAATCAAAATCAACAAATCACGAGCATTGATTACCAGGAGCAAGCTTGAGAATGGATAGAGGAGGGGGGCAATCACAAACACATGGACTGCAAGAAACCGATGAACTTGATTTCAAATTGAAACCCCTTTTCACCCTCCAGTAAAGAGCTGGCCCTGATACACAGAGTGCTGAAATCACTGCGAAAATCACGAGACAACACCGCAAACATGATCCAGATCTTCTTGTCATCTCGCCCACTTTTTGGATCGATCTTTCGATCGTTTATTGGGGAGTGGGTGTGTGAGATCCAATGGAGTAATACAGTGTGAAAGTCAAAATCTTTAATTGTCGATATGCATTTTGTTTGAGAAGATGTGGGTGATCACCGACAGTGACTGCTTCCCACTGGAGTATATATAAATGGAACAATTGAAAAATGCAGTTTCAGTAAAACAAACTTCTATCGTTTTCGGTTTCACATGGTAAACGATATCAATATGTATTTTGTGTTTAACCAGTTTTGTTAATAGTCGTGCGTTGTCGCGATTTTGTACGTGACTTGATAAGTATAGATTACAATCGACCATGTATGTTTCTGAACTAAATTCACGTCAATACGTAGATTGACTCGAATTTACACCACTGAATAAAGACGTATTATATTTGACCTGACTTTTTTTCAAAAAAAATTAATGTCGAAACATAGACTTGCAATCGCTACAACCCCTTTCCGAATTAAATTTACATCGAAACATACAGTAAATGAAACGTTTTATATTTGACCTGACGTGTTTCTAAACAAAATTTACATTGAAACATATACCAACTCAAAGCGTATATAAACATAAGCACGAAAACGTTCTATATTTGACCCAAGCAAACTATGAACAAAATTTACGACAAAACGTAGACAAATGTCGAAACATAGACAATCTAAAAACGTATATAATGTTAAGCACATAAATATTTTATATGACCCAAGTCTTTTTTTATTACATTTAAACATAGACATACTTGAACTTTTATTGTACAAGAGTAAATTTACGGACCAAAGTGAAATTTTAGAATGTTTTTAAAAAGTATTAGGGAGTGAAAGTGTAAAAAATGTAAATAAGAGAGTGAGAAAGGCCGGTAGGAAATCCCACCGACCTTTCTTTTTAAATAGTAGTAATGGTATTATGGTGTTGGTGAGTTTTTGTTGGAGGCATACTAAATAAATTCAAGAGTAGTTTGCCATGTGTGAGTTTGTCTCTTAAAAAACAATGTGTCAATGTGTGTTGTATCGTGTTTCTCAGGTTTGATGTTTCAAGTCTCATTGTTAACAAATGAAGTAGGTATTCAAGTAAGTTTAGAGAGCATGTAAGTTCATGATTCTAAAAAATATACAAAAAACATGGTAAACGGTTTCGTGGGAAACTTGGGCTTATAGACTCTGTGGTATGTTTCTTCCAAGCGAATTGACCTCAAACAAATTCGAGTTTTAACAATTTAATAATGAATCGCATGGGAGTTTTCATAGTTTTGAACCATACAAGAGTTTTGATGGATTCAATGAGTTATTTGGTGAAGATCACCACTATGATGTCATGTGACAGATCTCGATAGGTTGTTTATGTTGACTTACGAGTATTACACATCATATGATAGATCACATTAATTTACAGTCTTTTGTTTTCCTCAAGTGGTATATCAAGAATTGGAATCCATAAAATGATTCGATCTAATTCAGTCTTCTCCAAACAAACCTACTTTCTACATTTGTTTAAAATACAATGAAATATTGTTTACTATCTAAAGACTAGATTTAAAAACATCTTGTTTACTATCTAAAGAGTAAAGACTAGATTAAAAAACATTAAGCATACCTTTCACATCTTTGAATTTAATAGAATAAATATGAGGTTTATTTATTAAGGTATTACTTGAATGGTCCATGTGGTTTATTGAAAATAACAGATTTGAGTACTAAGGATTTTTTGTAACATGTTGAGGTATTGTATTTTCAGTTTTGTAAAGAGAATGAGTATTAAGATTAACAGACGTTAGTTTTTCTGTTAAATTAAAATAAAATAACTAAAATACCCTTGTGGGGACTATTTTTGTAATTCTATATGTCTCTTTTGTTCGGGGACCATTTGTGTAATTACCTATTAGTAAAAAAAATCCAACCCCCACCCACATCTCTTTAACAAATCAGACCACCACCACCGTGAATCCATCACCGCCATTACACCATCACTGCCGCCCACCACCACCCTGGTCAACGCCTAAACTCGTCACTAAAAACCACCTAAAACGATATGTGAATGATGGAGGGGGTGAAATCAGACATGGTTGTCCTGTTGGAGCTTCGATTTGGAGCATTTGGAGCTTCGCTTGATCTGGGTTTGTTACATGAGAGAGGTGGAGATGGTTGGAGATCTGAAATACTTGTTTCATATGACCCTATGGGAAGTAGAACACTCTCTCTCCAGCTCTAGGAACATCCACTAATGGGCCAGCATAAGCCTTCCATAACTTCTTATACAGTGGATCTTCATAAAATTAACAAGAACATAATAATCAAACTTAATGAATAAGAAGATGAAGAAGCCTAAATTAACAACAAATTATACCAAATAGAACACTAAGAACACTATTATTAGCATAGATTAACAGATTAATGAGACCCCTACATCAATAATCAAATTAATTGGGGGAAAACAGTATTTACAGCACACACACAAAAACCCCCATGAAATCAAAACATTATAGCAACAACTTGTGAACTAATTCACCTTCAAGCGGTAGAAACAACGGTCCTTTAATGTCCATGGAAGAAACAACAAATGCAACCTCTTCAACAGCAAAAACTCTTGTAAAACACAATTCACAGTGAAATTAACCTTCGAATTTATAAAATCCTCCACATTACACGCATAAACTGGTGATAACAACAATTCTCCAATAACCCAACTCTATGATGTAATTTAAGTAGCTTGATAACACCTTGAAGCCATCAATCTTCCATTAACAGATTGGAAAACCATAAGAGATGACATTGAGCTTGAAATCTCGTTCTTTTTCTCTCTAAAAATAGTGGTTTTAGTCTTCTTCGTTCTCTTTCTCTCACTGGAATCAAAGAAATATGAAACCATTTGATTAATTCTCTCTCTAAAGACTGAATACACACACACTCTCTCTTTATATGTAGATTTATAGAGACACAGATATATATATATATATATATATATATATATATATATATATATATATATATATATAAGTTTGTGTTTGTCTCCTTTCTTGGTGGTGTGATGGCCAGTGGTGACGATCGACGACGACACTGGTCTGAGGGTACCGGTGGTGTGATGGCCTGCGACGGTGGTGTGAGGGTACCAGTGTTGTGATGGCTAGTGTTGATAGCCAGCAATGATGGTGTGATGGGCGGTGGTGATGTCTAGGGACGGTGGTGGCGGTGGTGAAAGTATTGTTTATTGTGCAGGGTGATATATGTCACACCCCAACCTTAATGGCGGAAACGTTGAGATGTGAGGGTTAAGATTGTTCATGTCACACAACGCTACTTCAAAGTGTAAATATTATTAAAAATCCATTTCATGTCAAACAATGTCATAACAAAAGTCTCAATTTAAACAAACAAAACATAAGTGAAATTTAGATATCAAGTTTTATGGCATGGTCTTTATTTTCTCTAGGTCCAATCCTAGAAATTTTCAAATCTTCAAGAGCAATATTAAGCTTGAGCATTTCCTGAAACATGTTAAAAATAAGGTCAACATATAATGTTGATGAGTTTTCATAGATTGAACATACATATATATATTAAACATTAAGATGACAATTCATGTCATAGGTTAAAGGACAATGCAAATATAAATGGATAAACAAATGTAACAATTAAACCTTGACAAATATGGTCACAACGAAATTATACGATTAGCTAAGTGTACTTGGTTCCCATGGTGATCAAGAATACGTCACCAGGAGCCGGCTATAACCTCGGCTTTAGCACCAAATAGGCTTGTCAGGCCCATATATCTATGACGTCGCTAGGCTAGCAATAGTTAATGATTGTGTTTACAAGTGTCAATCACATAATATTTACAAGATTTCAAATAACCATGACAAAATATAAAATGAATTGCATGTGGGTTACAAGAATACAAACATCTTTACAAGTGTGATTTTTATACGATTAACACGTTTCACCCCAAAACGTGTGAAATAAAGTAAAACGGGTACGGAAACTCACATGAATTATAAGGATGAACAAATATGGAGTCTTGTACTAACGCCGAAGGTTCGTTAAAATTCAACCTAGAGAACGGCGTTTAAAGTTAAATCATATTTATTATAATTTAAACGGCTACTCGGGAATATACGGTTTTTTTGGGGTTTTAGATAACAACGTGATAATGTAACAATTTTTATTTAAAACTCATAAATCATTTAACCGAGATTATAAATTATAGAGTAAACACAAATAAATAATTATATTAAAATTTTACATAACCGATTAAGAAGTTTTGCAACAATTTCATTAGTAACATTTTAAAGGATCTATTAGTATTAATTTGCAGTCTTAAACTAATTTATAAAAAAAATGATTAAATAAATTATTAACTAAAATATATGAAACATTTCAACTAAGCATATATATATTTATTTTCTTTTTCATAATTTTAAATTTGTAAATATATTTTATAAAAAAAATAGAAGATTTATTAAATTGAAATTCTTGAGAATTTAAAAGAAATAATATCATTTGATTCACAATCGTTTTTATACAATTTACAAATAAAATGAAAATATATTTTATAAAAATTTTATAATTTCCAAGGTAAGAATAAAAGATTTATTAGGTTAAATTCCTAGGAGATTAAAATAAAATATTTTAATTAAATCCTGATTTAGTAAAAGTTATAAAAATGATTTTTATAAAATTTTCAGGAATTAGTTACCCAATAAAATTCAAGTTTTAAAAACAATTGCAGGTGCCCGGGTTCAAACCCGGGACCTCCTGCCCATCTCCCTTCCGCTTTAACCAGTTGGCCAAAGCCCCATTCCTGTCTTAAAACGCAAAATAATTAATAAAAGGTATACCTGAAAAAATCCCCAATTCCACCATGAACCCTAGAATCAAATCGATCCAATTGAACAGCGAAACAAGATCAGGAATGAAATTAACATTGGGGCTTTTGTTTCCCGTAAGAAATCGAGTGTTTATGTGTATTTAATTACCTCTAAGAAGGTGAAGTCGATGGTGATTAGAAAAAACCGAAGTCGCGACGGTGGTATCTTCGATTCAAGAGGTTACTATCGATTTCAATCAAATTCGTTGAACCAGGAGCTTCTAAGGGTGTTTATGAATGAAATCCCTCGGTCAATCTTGGTGTGAGGTGTGCAGAGGCTAGTGTTCGACTAAGTTGCAGATTCGATGAGTTCGCGAATGTAATTCTGATGATTGTGTTGATTTCAGGTAATATTAGGGGTGTATTTAGTTTAGAAACGTCTTTTAGAATGATTACCCTCATTTAATTGCACCTGATTGAATCTGTTTCAAGTCGGTTTATACCCACGCTTTGAATGATTTTGGTTTCGATTGGGAGAGTTGAAACCGTCACTTAAACTTCGAATTGCTATCGGTGGAACGTTCGAAATCCTTGTACGAGTGTAAAGGGGTGATTTAATTCGGGTTTAAACGAGTATATTCGTGTGTTACAGTTCGTCGGAGTCGGCCGGTGATGCGGCCGGAAAAACGGATGTTTGGGTTTGGAATTTCAAAAATTACACCTAAGTCCCTGTGATTTATGTTTTTGCATTAGTGTCCAAAAGTTGAGTTTTGTTCTTTAAAAAATTTACAGTTTGGGTCCCTGCGGTGTTACTTTTATTATTTTATGTCCCAAGATAAATAGTTACAAGTTTTACTAAATTTTTAAATAAATAGATTTTATTTTTCTTATAATTTTATTTGTAGTTTTCACTTTTAATATTATTATTATTATTATTATTTTACTATTATTATCATTAGATTATGGTTATCATTATTATTATTTTTAAACTTAATTGTTCAATAATAAGTCAAGTTATAATAATTTTGAATTTCAATACAATAAAATTAATGAAATTTCAGTGAGTCCTTGTATTCGTATTAATAACATCCATAATACATATAAGAGATAACAGAAATTAACAAATAATCTAATAAATATACGAGAGGTCACAATATAATTCAATATATATGTGTATATGTGTGTGTATATATGTGTGTCTATATATAGAGAGAGTTATATATAAATATATTACTTTAATTTAGTTACACAACTAGTCCCTCTAATTTACACAAGTAGTTCTATAACATGAAAAGACTAAAATACACTTAAACTTAATAGAAAATCAAACGTCTGTTAGTGTTAATACTCAAACTTGTTACAAAATTAAAAGTGAGTACTCAAACTTATTATTTTTTTTTGCTTAGTACCAAACCTGTTATTTTAAATAAACCATATGAACCATTTATGTAATTAACTCTAAATTATATCTCAAAGACGTGGGAGACAAATTAACACCTAGAAAATAACCATATAAATGACATGCATATGTTGATTTAGTTTCTTCTATGAATACTGACATCAACATCACAACTTTATCACCATTTTCCATAGCAACAGGAAGACAATATTCAAGAGAAGGTAATTATTAAGCCATTCCCTTTAACGCATCACCATACGAGCTTTTACAAGGTGTATTATTTGTAGAAAACCGAAAAGATGAACGAGGTTTTAAAAAGTTTTTATTATTTTCTTAACTATGAAGAACACTTGACTTTATAACATTTGTAATACGCAAATACTTAAAAGAGATGAGAAGTTAAAACTTGTTTTATAGAGGTTTGAGTGGTATTAAGGCACTGACAACCGTCGTGTTTTTCTCGTACAGTACATCAGCGTCACATGATCTTAATTCGTTTTCTTTAGTTTTTTCACGTTTTACATGGTGTCGTCTCAATTTTTTCCTATTTCTTTGTTTAAATTTTCAATTTAATTGTACATGGGTTGTGCACCGGTGAACTCCGGTTAATTTTCACCGGGTTATAGCATATTGACCCTGGGGCGCTATAATCCCGGCCCGCCCCGGTTTTTGGGATTTCACCGGCTTTTTCCCATCTTCACTTTGTGCGCCTAACTAATCCAGTTTACGTCTTCCTAAACTTTCAATGGTGAGTTGCTTAACTAAACACTTCCCTCAAATTATGATAGAAATCACCAGTGAACAACGCATCTCTAAGAATATTAGTGATTACTTGCAATTTGTATGATGACCTGATAGAAACATAGAATAACTGAATGATTGAAGTTAGAATTGCAGTGCGATGAAGGCGTTTGCTTGGTTGCAGAAGTTGATATGCGATTTGAATGTTTAATCCACTAATCTCCTATGTATACAGTAATATGATTCTATGATTAACACTAACTAACACCTAACAACCTCATACAACAATATCGCCACAAAATCAACATCCAATTACACACACCGATCCAATCAACACTAATACCACCGTCACCACATCAACGACTAATCTCCGATGACCAGATTCCGACGAACCACCGCCGTCTCCACCCTTGCTCTCATCATTCCGTGCGGCAGCATTCACCGGAGGTAGCGGCGGATCTACAACATCCGCCACCTGCAGCGGCGGCACCGGCGCCGCTGCCGGTGGCAAAACCGTCGGTTCAACTTGAGCTAAGTAATCGCCAGGTTTAACAGGATTGAAAACGTACGGTTGGGCGCTTTTTGGATCGACACATGGACTCCCTATCGCAGGTAAGAACTCATCAGATCTGATTTACAAATCGGAACCCTAGAAATGAAATTGGAGCATCTGATTTACATGTTAGAGTAGTTTTAGTGTTACTTACTCATAAATGCGCTTGCGGTTTTCGGATTATCGGTGATTACACCGTCGATACCTTCGGCAATGAACGACATTAGCTCGGTGTACGGATCGCTGTAAAAATCGAGCATCATGCTTAGAGTTTCCGTCGAGAATCCCGAAACGTACACCGAGATGTTTGCCGCATGCATTTCTGCAACGACTTTTGTAGATCCGGTGGAGAAGAAGATCTTACTCTCCTGAACGATTGATTTCTTCACCACGTTCACTGCATCGGCGTACTTTTTGATCTCGTCTGTTACCGCTTTTGATGCATCGCCGATCGGCTTGTTGAACATCAAAACTCTCCGGTAAGTCGGTGACGACGACTTGAACTTTCCTAACACTGAGGTGTCGTCGGATTGGATCAATACTTGTTGTTTTGGATCCAATTTCGCGTTTTTGAATGCGTCGTTCACTGATCCGATTATGTCGAGCCCCTTCTTCGATGCTAGGTAAGCAGCGTGCTGCAGTATGATCGAATCATACTTTAGAAATTAACTGAGAGATCCATAAACTCCGGTGGTGTTAGAAAGTTAAACTTACATGAATTCCGATTAGAATGCCTATTGATGAATTCTTCTTTGCAAGCTCTAAGAACTCCGGTAGCGTTAGGAACTTTCCGGCGTTCTTTGATTTAGGGTTTCGTATCAATCCGGCAGACTGAAAGGGGTTTTGAATCAAGGCTACAACCAAGTGAAGATAAGTAAAACATAAAGAGTCTACATGTCGATTCGATTATAGCAGATGAGAGATTAGACTACTCACGCTTAACAGATTTGATCTCCGTCCAGGTGACATCGAAGGTGAAAACGCCACTTTTTGGTTGAATTCCGGGGATGGTGGTTGATCTATCCATAAACGCCATTGCTGCATTCGTTTTCCCTAGAAGATCAGCTGAATCCAAGCAAAACGCAGTACCATCTTTTGTCATCTGAACATTGCAGTCGATTATGTCTGCACCATCATTGATTGCCTTCTTGTATGCAAGATCTGTGCATCCAGGGTAATCGATACTTGCACCGTTGTGAGATATGATCAAAGCCTTTGCGATCTTCGGGCTTGGATTTGGACTTTGAGCTAAGCACGCTGCAGCCATCGTGCAGACTTATGAGTATGGAGAACTGTAAGTTCTAATACAGACTAAGATTTAAATGCATCGCTTCAAACTGTTATAACTGGCTGACCCAAAAAACTAGGAATGTGACATCTTACCAATAGCGTTTGAAGCCGACCCTGGAAATTCTGTCACAACCCCATCGACAGCAAATTGTGAATTATCAACAAAGTGCAGGTACTCAACGGCCGGATCATAACTATAATTGTAACTTGAAAATGTATCAGATGCAAAACCCATAGCATACACTGCAAGGCCTTCTCTATGAGCATCTGCAACAAGGGTTGTTGCAGGCTGCAGGTATCCATCTTTGCCAACGGGCCATATGTAGCCTTTCGGGACAAGGATTCCTGATGCAAATGTCTTGATCATTGCGAGCTTCTTTATGAGGGAGCTATATGTTTCCTTGTAAGCAGGCTCAACCTCATTGGGTGTCAAGAACCGGAAAACAAGCTTGGTTTTTGTCGGGTCCAAAGCTTTGCTTGTTCTTGCAGCTTTCAAGAAACCGATCTCCGGTGATGAGATGTAATCCGGGGTAAAGAATCCCCTGGATTCGTCGATATAACGTATTACACTTAACTGATGTGAGCTCCAGAAGGCATCATTCTACACAACACCACACATGAAATCAAACTACTTTTGTTTTTCTGAGACAGTAATGTATGTTATCCGGTGTAACCCACCTGAACATTTAACCATAGTTTGCCTTTCGGCTCAATGCCAAAAACACTATCGGGTTGAAGGATAGGATATACAGAATCGAAAGCACTCGCTCTTGAGTAGATATTCTGCACCACTGTTACATACCATCAGCAAGAAACATAATAGTGATAATGAGAAGAAATAATGAATTTGAATAACACTTACAACTTATCTCTTTCATTATCTGATCGATGGGGAAATCGACAGGGAACCAACCGTCAACATCCAGCCCGTGAATGTTGTACCGTCGCTGTTGCTGTGGGAACTTTGTAGCTGCATCCGTGCAGTTATCGAGCTTTATGTCCGGAAGACAAATTCCTAGGTTATCTTTCGTTAGTTGCAAGTTACAATACTTAAGGGTACCGGGCATGCTCATTGCCATAGCCGCAGCGTATCCTGCACCGGATGAATCCGGGAATAGCCCCGGGAAACCACCTTGGGCTATCACCAAAGGCTCCCCACCTAAACATACACGAAAGCTAACATTTTAGTTAAATGAATTACGTTATAATGACATGATAACAATGAAAGAAGAAGTCATGATCTTACTATTCAATGTTAGCCATTTCTTTCCCGGTCCTGGTCCTAGCCCTGGCCCGGGACCGGGACCAGGACCAGGAATCGTTTGCAACCGTGCCCGTCTTGGAGATTTGTTATCTCCGGGATGACCATGTTTGGCGAGAGATGATTGAATTAACAGGAACCCAAAGAGGAACTCCCTGATCATATCTTGTTTAATCTTGCATCCGAAAAGTCATAAACTCGTGTCAAGAAAACGTCGTTCTATACCTCGTCGATCAACATACAAGAATGAGACAGAAATGTCATGAGTTTTGATCGCATGATGCCACAAATCCACAAAATGTTCTATGGTTTGATCCGATAAAACATTAGATTTCATAAATTATACCTAATTTTCGAGATGTTCTGAAAAGATTTAGGCACATGATTTGTTCATGGTTTGAATCGAATATACCGCGATTGGAAAAATAAAAAATAAAAAACTTATATGTTTATAGGATTAAAACATGATTTCTCGTGTGGAGTTTCAGAAAAAAAGAAACTCTGCAAGGGAGTTGGAAGAAAGAAAATGAACATCAGGAAGGGGAGGGAGATCATGACTGGTTAATTGTACCCACAAAGAAAACGTATTTATAGGTTGCTAATATCATATTAATATTAGGATATTAGAAATTAAATTTCACTTGTTATATGAAGTCAAATCCGTTTCTTGTAGATCTGTTTGATATTTAAATAAGAAAATCGTCAATCTTGTTCCTGAATTTTCAAATAATATAATATAACGGGTGGGGGTTGGCTTCAATGGTGTGCAGCTCTCCTTTCCGTCAAAGGTTCAATCTTCGTTTACGATAGGTTGTGTAATTTAATTATGGTGTAGTTACAAGTTATAATGTTTGCTGTTGAAAATGAATATAACATTAGAATTAGATTCTTACGGGTGATATCGCATATAGGATGGTGGGACCATCATTTCGTGCAAGTTTGACTTTATCAGGAGAAAATTTCAAGTGAATTGGAATGTTTAAATCAGTGTTTTTGAAATAGGATCAATCAATCGGGCCGGAAACCAGTAACAAAATCAGTCCGGGTATTTGAATCTTTTTCAGTTGAACTAACGCGTTATCATCAAACCGGTGAACCAGACCAAGTGATTGGACTGATTTTAAACATTTTAATGTGTTTTCCTTTCAAAATCTTATTTTTTATTTATTATATAGTAATTGATGATACATATTTTGGTTATTTAAGGGTTTATACTGTGTTAAAGTGTAAATCCACCTTAAATCATATAGCATTGCATATTTTGTTTTTGAGCTTGATTATTTAGTAATCTATGATACGTCTCAAATAGTTCAACCAGCAAACCAATTATCCAGGTTTGAAAACATTGGTTTAAATGGATGTCTTAAAATTGCATTGAAATGTTTAAATGGAACTACCGTTGAAAGTAATTGTAATTATTTCATATGATAAATTATGAATATGACATGCAAATACATGTCATCACATAATCGTGTATCCCGCTTCTATTTTCTCATTTACAATATTGATTTTGTGTTGCAATTGCCAAGTATAAGCCATATAAACGATTGAGCCGGACAATAGTGTTTGATTTTTTAATTTAACTCCAGCTTTGTGTATGTTTAATTTTGTGATTAAACTCCTGCTTTGTGTAGGTCAGGAGAATCACGTTGTATATATCAAAATATTTTATTTAACTCCAGCTTTGTGCAGATTAATATAGAACCGGATCACCTCATATATATCAAATTTTTAGCTTTACTCTAATTTGCGAAGATAACATTACCTTATACTTTCTTTTAAAAAATCATTTAACCCAGTTTAAACTCAAACCTCAGGGCTCAGGTTCACATAAACCTGTTGTAGATGTTTGATTTCAAGTCAAAATTCAAATTGAAATTGACATTTCACCAACAACCAAAACCCATCACAACAATGAGGCTCAGATCTGCAAGAAGAGATCAAGCAAAGAGGATTAAACCGCCATGGCTGCAAAAAAGTTTCGATTCTCACATCGAAACTGCCCCGCCAAGATACGGTGAATCTCAGTCATCGCTCGATTTACTCAGACAACAGCAACAGAATAATCATCACCGCCTCGTATCAAATGAAAGGAATATGGTTGTGTTTGGAATGAAGGTTATTATGATAACAGATACAGAACAAGCAGCAGCAGTGATTAGCAGTTGTTGCTAATGCTGGTGGTGAAGAACGAAGATACGCTGATATTCCAGCGTTTAACACGTGGCACGCATCTTCATCCTCCATGCACACAGATGAAAGGGCTGTTGATTTTGGGGGTGAATCGAAAATCATCGCGGCAGGAGGCGGCAACCGCCCTTAGAAACCTTAATTAGTCCTCCTGCTGCTTCATTTCGTTCTTGTCTGAGCTCTTCTGTAAGTGAACCCTAACCCTAACCTCTTCATCAGCTTAAATACTTGACTTTTACAAAGATAATATGAAAATAAATTACTATGTCAGGTGGATTTTTCTTTTTTAACAAAATATATTTTATGACTTATACAACTCAAACATTATGAGAAATGAGATTTTAAAAAGAAAAACAGAAAAACAAGAAATAAAATTAACATTTGGTCCGACCTCATTATCCAGTTCACCTGTTCAACTGCTAATTGGTTCAATTTTTGTATTTTTACAAAACCATTTTTTCTTCAATTTTAATTGGCTAAAAAAAAAAAGAAAAGAACGGTGTGGAGATCAGCGGTGAAACGATGAATTTATAAGAATATTCAACCCTTGAAGCCGAAGCCGAAGGGGAAGAGGGGTGGTGTTACCGATCATTAAGAAACCTTACCAACGATTCTCACTCCGAGTCCCCTTACCTCAGAAACAAGAAATGGATGTTTCAAATGTATTTTTTACATCTAATTAATATGTTTCAAAAATTTTAGGTTTATAAGTAGGGTATAGTATTATTAATTTATCATTATTTAGCTTATAAATTAGTTTTTGTTCTTAATACATGGTTTCAAATTATTTGTTTTACTTCTTTCAACGATGATATATGATCATTAATTACACTTTATGAGATTTAAATCCATCTTGAAATTATGCGTTCAAATACTTGGGTTTTCATGACCCGATGTTATATGTTAAAATTCTACATAGTGTTCATGGTTTGATATTATGGTGTCTTAGGTGTACACGAACCACAATAATCCATCACGAGAACTGTTGTTACTTAGCTAGGACAAGTGGACAACTGCAACGAAATTGATGAAACTAAAAGAATTAATTTTACGCGACTAAAAGAATTATTGAGTATCTTCAACCGAGCCAACGAAGGCCGTTGTAAAGATTATAAATTAATAAAAGGAAAAAAAATTAACTTAGACTGTAAATCATGATTACTTCTGCGTGAGATTTAAGTTTAATATAGATACCCTTTTTTATTTTCATTTCGTCTACACTATAAATCATGATTACTTCTGCATGAGATTCATAATACGCAAAATATAGATGAAATTAGAACAAGTTGACACCTTTTTATTTACTTTCATTTCAATAGTTTTTTAATCTATTTTTAGAGATAAATACTCATTCTTGTATCACATTTACAAACCAAACTTAGGATACAAACTCTTAGTGATTGTTTTTAAGCTGGAATGGAAAAAGAAAATAATATTTATTGTGTAGCTATTTTGATGTTTCATGTTGGGTGGACAAGGAAACAAAGCTTAGCAATTCATAAACCAAAACCAAAAGATAAAAGTTCAAAAGGGTATATTGGTAAATTGACCTCAATGAGGAAGCATGTCCACTAAAGTTATCCTTCTTGGAAACCTGGGAGGCAACCTTAAGACCATAGCATCTTCAATCTCGATACGTAAATGTGTTGCCACAATGGCTATTCCACCCTGACTCCTATGATCTGCAATCATTTGCTCCAAAAGCTTCACACCTTCATCATCCAATGCAACTGATGGTTCATCAAGCAGCCAAATTGGTCTATCCATGGCTATCACTCTTGCAAGCTGCAACCTTTTTCTTTGACCCATCGAAAGCATTCGCGCTTTCTCGTTGGCTAATCGCCCGAGGCCCATGAACTCGAGTGCAGGTAAAGATTTACCTTGTTTATGTTCAAGAACTTCAAACCATTGTACATTATCAAGAACTGTAAAGTTGTTTTTGATGGCTTCTTTTAGTGATAGCCAGTTGAGTTGAAGTTTGTATTGGTGAAAAACTCCTGATTCGGTTATGTCATGACCATTCCATAGGATCTCACCGGCTGATGGTTTGGAGAATCCGGCTAGCATGCGTAAGAAGGTTGACTTGCCTGACCCGTTTGCGCCTGTGAGCACGAGGGCCCCACCGTCATGAATGGATATGTTTGTGTGACGTAGGATTTGTTGGGCGTTTCTCATGCAAGAAACGTTGTTGAGAAGTAACCGAGGAAGTGGAGGCCCGCGTAAAGGCATGCTTTCTTAGTTGATCATGCAACCAAACTGTGATCTGCAATGAAGGAATCACAGATTATAATGTAAGAGGCGTTTGGATGTGTGGTTTGAAAGTGTGTATGTAATATTAAATAATCAGAATCAGATGATTGGTTGTTTCAGAAAGTAGTAAAAATCAAACATTCAGTCGTTTGAAACTAATGATTATTTAAAAAATCAAAAGATGAAATAACCAAAAAGAACCACTCTTGTGAACAATGGGAAATGTTTTGTTAAATGGGGGTGAAAGACCCTCAAATTAAGTTTTAAAAAAAGGGTAAAACAGTTACTTTAAGCTTAAAAACTGATTATTTGTCACACAGAATATCATATAAGCAGGAGAATAATCTATAAACATTAAAAAACCAGTTATCGTGACTACAAACGATCAGCTTCAGAAATTTTGAAGCCGCAATGATTAGTTTCTTAATTTTTGAAGCTGATAATTTGAAGTCGTAATAACTAGCGTTTAATATTTTTGAATCACTATATAGAGCCAAAAACCCCATATTTTGAATCAATATATAGAGCCATAAACCCCATGATTTGATTGATTATGTTGGATCTAGAGTTAAGCAGGCTATGAATTCCTGGATTGCATTAGCATTCTTGATCACCAACACAATTGGATAGCTTATATTCATAATTCAAGATTTACACATTCAAGTAACTTTCATATGTGCCTACATCGTTGTAATTTGTATGATGATTATACTCCATAATGCACATATACCCAACTTCAAAGAGATTAAAAAAAACAAGTTTTGCACTACAGACTCATCAGGCTACTAATAGCTGCATTTTGAAATACTTGTATAGAGATAGGCCAAGAGGAAGCAAAGTTAATGAACAAGGGTCAACACAAAAGAATTGTCAGAAACACCATGGCTTTCAACAATGAAAAATTAATTATCTTAGCTTACTTTTACCATTTCTTCCTCCCTTGGTTCGTTATCATTTCTTTGAACATTTTTTGTTAATTTCTTAAGTTCAACTTGCATACAACACCACCAATGGTACCCAACAAATCAACCATACTATATGTTCTTTCTGATCCTGATGAAACTAACAAATCAACAAGAAGTAACTGTGTGAACTAGTCAATTGAAGTGCAAGATATATAAAATTGAAGCATTAACTTTACTCATTGTAGTTAGTAGCATCATAACATCCTCAAAAAGAAAAAAAAAAATAACTCTAAAGCTCATAACAGATCCACTTAGTCATTAACTAATAGTACTCTCTAATAACAAAAGATGATAACTATTTAATTTAATACTTACTAGTTTTCTATAGACCAAAACTTACCAATAAAAGCTCACTCATAACAATGCTACCAGTAGGGTCCGGGAAAGGTGGGATAAGGGCAAATCCTTTCGTCTATCCCAGGGGATAGAGAAGTTGCTTCCATTGAGACCCTTGTTAGGCAAAACTTGTATTGTCATTAAATCAAGAAGACTGTTAGGCAATCATATTACGTTTAAGAACTTAGAACTCAATGGCGCAAAACAATTTAGCATTTGACAGATCAGCTTTTAAGAATCCTAATTCTCAAACATCATAACTTCCTGCTTATAATCATATATTATTTTACTGTTATGACAGCCAACATCCACAATCCCGACATATCCATAATCTGGACAAAATAACCGAAACTGGAACTGCAGTGGTCCTAATTTACAGAAATCCAGAACTGACATTTTTGCAAATTGTTAATTCATGTTTTCTTCACAACTTTATCGAATCATGCGTAAATTAAATTCAGTATATTCCGCGCAACATGTGTTTGTAGCAAGAACTACGAAATAAGAGAAAATGTTTCATATAACATATCAACTTAGCATCTATATCCCAGGGTAGTTCCTTACTCCTATTCTAAAAAGAGAGCTAAATCTTGAGTTTGGGTCAGATGGGCCAATTTTGAACTGTGAAACAACATCTATCATAAATTTCTAAGGATAGTTTGACATCTATGCAACACATCTGTAACATACACAAATATTGGTGGAGCTGGTACCAAAAGTTTTCATAGGCATTTCATCGAACACATACAGTGCATGATTTGTAAACAAAAGAACCAACCCCCACTTTACTTAATAAACCTCATAAAATGATATACAGGTTCCCCACATATCGCATTGCTAGTGAAATTTCAGTTACAAAAAGTATTATTCAAACACTCTTTTCGTGAAGTGCGTACAGAGAAAATGACGTCAAAATCATGAAATAGAGGGCGACAAGTAAAACCTTATTGTACGGAACTGAAGCTAAAACGGAGGAATTTCAGGTGAATCGGTGGCTCCGGCGGCGGTCCGGCTGAAGAAGGTGGCTCCGGCGACGGTCCGGTGGAGGAAGGTGGCACCGGCAACGGGAACTTAAATCGGAAATAGATGGTGAAGCAATATTTAACGTATACCAAGTTACAGGTTACGTCCCTGTGTTTATGCACGATGTATAAATTTAGTCAAAACGTTTCTATAGTTGCAATTGGAGCCCAATATAGTTTCAGTTTTGCAAAAACAGTCCAAAAGAATTATCTGGTTGAAGTATTTGTAGGGGCTAGGTTTATTTGAAGAAGAGTGATTTATAAACTACTAAATTCATGTGTTACACCACCATAATTGATTGTATTAGTGTTGTACCATATTGGTGGTAATAGTGTTATACCAAAACTTTGCATCTTATTAGATTAGATCCAAAGGCTAGTCTTTCGTCTTGTGCATGATCAAAGTTTATTGGTTTGGTGTTGTTGTGGACTCGTTAATCATTAGTGGGTGGGCCTTGGCTCTCGGCCGGTGTGTTATGAAAAAGTTGTGGAGTGGATACACTTCTAACATACACTACACTTATAAACGTTATGTCACTCTAAAATATATTGAGGTTCACTAGTTTCATAATGCCTTAGACTTATCAGGAAAATGGCTTAAACCCCCGCCAAGTGTGATACAAGTAGTATGCAGCGAAAACCTTGATGTCAATTTGCGGATAAAAAGGTGATCCATATACTGGACACATCACCATTTCTATTATTACCTTAGTACAATCCATGCATATAGATCTACCATTTCTATTGATGAAGATTTGGGAATAAAACGCAGTAAAAGCCTTGACCAAAACTGAACTTAAAACACAATCTAACCACCTGGTAATCAAGTTGCAAGGTTATTAAAAACCAAACAATATCAAATTTCATAACCAGATACAATAAAAGCTGCAAATTCAAAAGTTATTACACCAAAAAACACATCAAAACATGTTTATTACATAATTTATAACATTAAAAGAAAAAACAAAACAAAACAAAATCAAAACCAACAAGATCACCACTTGAGCAAGCTTTAATTGTCCAGTGATCCCAGTTTCCAGCACGCATCTCTTTAACATCCAACCGATTGACCCAATATTCCCGGTTTCCCTGAAATTTCTAAACAAAATACAGTCTTGTTGACTGCAGGTCAACCCAGCCCAAGAAAACATCACTATCAGCTACTGCAACCCCATTAATCCACACCAACAACCAACTTTACAGAACGGAAAAGATTTAACAGCGAGATAATGGCACATTTTCAACAAATCTTTTTGTGCCACGTGATCTTTTATTTATTTATTTATTGTGGAGTAATCTCCCATAAACGAATGCAGGCGTCTTCACCAGAACTCACAACAGTGTTGTTGTCAACAAAGGAGACTGCATAGACCCCACCCAAGTTAGCACCCTTTATGGTTATACGGCTCGAGGCTGGCTTGCTTATCTCATATACAATAACACATGTGTCCAGAGACCCGGTTGCAACCATGGTGTTATCAGGTGACCAGGCTAAGCTGTTTATACGAGCTGTGTGGTATAACATGTTCTTAAGCTTAACCTGTCAATAAAAGATATAAAAACGTCATAATGTGTTATTGCAATTAGGGGAATAAGCAGAACATATATGAACCAAATGCCACCTGCAATTTAGAGTTTAGATCAATTTACTTATAAATGGGTCAATATAGGTTGTGCCTTGTCTCAAATGGGTCAATTTAGCAACTTAAGATATCCATATAGAGCCTAAAATTTTCAAGAAATAATACTTCTAAAGTTTACCTCTCTGGTGACCCGATCCCAAACAACAGCTTCTCTATTGGCATCAGCAGAAGCAAACATAGAAACATCAGGAGAGTAATGTATAACAGTAATAGCACCTCGATGTTTTTCAAGGACAGCTTCTTCTGTAAGAGTATCGCCATTGACTGAATATATGTGCAATTTACCATCTTGCCCTCCCACAATGGCTTCAGTTCCATCAGGGGCAATTGAACATGCACTCACAGTAAACCCTAGGTCAAGAGTTGACAAGACTTGTGTACCGTTAAGGAGGACAACACCTGTCTCGATTGAAATCAATGCAAGTTCATACTCATTAATAGCCAAGCTCAAGGCCTTTGGTTGACTTCCAATATCTACTACATTGGCATCTCCACATTCATCTCCAGTTAGAGGAATCCTCCAAATCTGAGTATTACATAAGATAATAATGATTGTCAAAGTGTCAGACATTATACCAGGAACTTTAAATATGAGTGAATTATGCATTGTGAGAACTTCTCAGTAGACATGGTTCAAACAATTCACTTGTGATTTATGAGTGGGCTGATTCTAGTTATGTTGTACCTTTAACATGCTTTTTGGGTATATGTCAATAGTCAACCAAAATGTATTTACAAAGCATAAAAACTCATAAATCATTTTAAAAATCAAAGTATTATTGAAGTAATATTTTTTGTTCATATTTGACGGCAATTATATATGAATACTTGTAAAATAACTGAACAAAAATTGTATCAGATCAACCTGGCCCACCAGACCATGAATTACTACTTCAGACCTTGACCCGTTTTTTATGCCAACTATGCTTCTCAATTTTCTTACAACAATGACATCATTGGACTCGCATCAAGCATGAAGATCGTGAAACAAGTTTCATTTTACCTTATTGTCAAATCCAGAAGACATTATCTCCTCATCAACAGCAGCAAGACATTTGATTTGGTTTTTATCCTTTCTTTCTAACTTACCATTGTAGCCAACCCCTCGAAGCCACTTGAATATCAATCCATCATAGCTGCTAGATAGAATAGTCTCTGGGTTGGTTTTAAGCACTACTAGTGAAGTAATATTCTTCATGTGTCCACACAGAATCAGTGGGTCTTTATCAAGATCACTTGCGGAATACAAATATATGGTCCCACCAAGAGAAACAGTAACTATATAATCATTTTGCCACAGGCACCCAACTAGCATATCCTCAACACCACCAGCACCTGGACAACATAATGTTTTTGCAACTGTACCTTTGAAATCCTCTGATATTGTCCATATTTTAGCAGTCTTATCAGCTGATACAGTCATCACCTACAACAAGGGTACAAAAAAGAAAAAAAAATATCCTAAATTTGAATTGAAAGTTTACATAAAAACCAACTTAAATTTTAACTACCTGTTTACTATCAGGACTCCAGCTAACAGCATATATACTACCTTTGTGGGCATCCTCTGAAGAAAGCTCACCCTTCTTCTCCGCAGTTTTTCCATCATATATCAACCCCTGTTTGTCCGAGCTTACAGTGATGAATTTGCTGCCATCTGGTGAGAACCTTACACAGTTGACAAAATTCGAGTGATCCCTGCAAACACGAATATCAATGCATAATCCAATCATACAAATTGCAACAGAAGGATACTTCGGCATCCCTAATTTATTGTAATATTCTCTATTAGATGGAACGTATTATCATCAAGTACTATTTAGATGTCACTTATGAATCAAACCTATGTGACTGCTTGAACTTAAACGGTGGTCCCTCATAGAAGTTGATCAAGAAGTCCTCTCCACAGGAGACTATGCGAAATGGTCTTGTTGGCTTGAATGCACAACTTAAAACTCTCCTCGAATGACCATCAAATTCTCCAACATTGCTTCCAGAATCCCACCTGTTTAAGACTGTGAAAATGAGCATACTCCAACGTGGTACAAACTACCTCACATCAAACTCCCACACCATCTAGTCCTAGACATTAGAACACAGTAAAAAAGCCAATCGTTATGGTTATCGCTTGAAAACTCAACACATATCCTAAGTCCTAAAGATCATGAAACATATATGTTATGAAATAAATCTAAATGGTTGATCAAGCTCTAGCTACAATTTTCACAAATTTTAAGCTGCCCCTAATTTTCAAGATTTGGAATTTAACAAAATCTTTAAAATTTGAAATGGGAATATACCTAGCTACATCAAAATCAATAACTGTTCTTAGATTTAACAAAAATTCACAACAATACCACCAAAATACAAACGTAACGCATGTAACAAAAAGAAAAAAGTCACAAAACATCATTGGCGCATTTCATCAAACACATTACGATCAAGAAACCAAACCCACATAAACGCCCGAATAAACGACTTCCCCTTGCCATCACCCGACGCCACAATCCTCATCCCATCAGCGGACCACTGAAGATCATCAATCCGACCCGATAAGACCCGAAACTCATTCTTCAACACAAACCCATTGTGGGTACCCCAGATCCTCACGGTCCCCGACACATCAGCCGACGCGATCCACTCCCCGTTGGGCGAAAACCTCGCGACGGTGGTCTGATACGCGTGTTCGGCGTACACCTCGACGTGTAATGGTCTATCGAGGTACCGTATGATGACCGATCGGCCGTTGCAGTAGAGGAATGCGTTGGTTTTGGGGTCGCCGGAGATGAGTATGCCTCTGCCTCGTTCTGTTGATGGGGTGCAGGCGTAGGTTTCTACAAGATTCGCCATTGGTGGATTGTTTTTGGGGGATCCGTAAGGATGAAGCTTTTTGCAGGGGAGATGGGGGAATTTGTGTTACAAGTGTCTGCTTCGAACGAATAACGATCTTGATTGCTTTGCGAAAACAACGTGGGGTGTCTATTAATAAGGTGAGAGAAAATCTGTATTACATGTATGATTTGCTTTACGTGTATAGTGGGTGTTTGGGAGTATTTTTTTTACCTTCTTTTTAATTTATTAATTTTTAAAAAATTAAAAAATTATTTTATAGTATTTGATAACATGATAGTTATAAGATAAATAAATTAATAAGATAATTCTTACTAATTTAT
The DNA here is from genome assembly GCA_025506505.1 of Flaveria sonorensis. Lineage (NCBI taxonomy): Eukaryota > Viridiplantae > Streptophyta > Magnoliopsida > Asterales > Asteraceae > Flaveria > Flaveria sonorensis. The sequence continues at coordinate 62,285,793 of CM046435.1, read as the reverse complement.
TAACTTATTGAATAAGTCAATAAGCCAAAAAAAAATTTTCAAAAGGAATCTCAAACATCCTCGTAATAAAACATTAGGTTATTAACATGTAGTTTAGATAATATAGTAAGGGGGGTTTGAGATTTGTGCTTAAAGATGATCAAAAGATGTTAATTAGTCGTATCAGGTTATCATTTTTCAAAAGATAATATATAAAACTTTGATGTATTCTGCATGTTACGAGTGGCCTGTGATAACTATTATCGGTGTGTTGATAAATTGAATGCCTTCACACCAATTGCCTCACAATCTTTCTCTTAAGTTTCTTTCCGAATGCGATATCTCCTTTCGGCTCATTAACCTCGTCCGCTTGTGCCTGAACAGAAGGACGCCCCTCCCTCCTTCTTGTCTCTTTCATGTTCTTTCTGCCATTTTCTTTTTCTTTTATATCAAACATAGATGGTCTTTAAAGATGCCAATTATAGATAGTCTAAGATCTCACAGTTAAACATGATGACTTTTTTCTTTTTCGACTTGGCATATGTATAGATTTGTTTAGGTTGGGCGTGTATTATAATCGGATTTATTTGTAAAGATCAAATATAACCTAAAACTTTCCCCCATTGTCTTATTTAAGTGCTACAATAACCATGACTAAACCATATGTTTCCCAATAAACATACGAACCATACGTTTCTCAATAAATTCCTATATGTAGGACTAGCTTTAGTAACCCGAGTGTTACACGGGTCGGATGTATTTAAGAACTAAAACTAAAAAAGTTTAGTTTGAATTTTTTAAGAATAACATAAAATAATACATTTAAAAACACTTATAAAATTACATGTAAAACCTGATTAATCATAGATGTGTAAATATTTCCTTGTAAACCACATTCGTAGTCATTTTAGCAGGCTTGTTGTCTTGATCTACTATCAACAGTTTAAGTCCATCACAACTCTTGACCCTTGATAATGCCACATATAGTTAACCGTGTGTAAAAACAGGGTCTTTTAGGTACAAACCAACTCTAGACAAAGATTGCCCTTGACTTTTGTTTATTGTCATTGCAAAACAAACTGCTATCGAAAACTGGCTTCTTTTAAACTTGAATGGAATTCTTTTGTCCGAAGGCGTCAAACTGAGCCTCGGAATAAACGTGCGGTTACCAATATTGCTTCCTGATATAACCTCCGCCTCAATAACTCGATTGTAGAGTGATGTCGCTTTAAGTCTGGTGCCGTTACACAGACCATTTTTTTATCAATTTTTCTTAGAAGTATTATCGGAACACCCACTTTTAACACTAAATAATGATTGGGTAATCCTGATACCTTGAGTCCATTTATAAAATCCGGTGAGCATAGATTCTCATCAAACGTATCATTAACATACTTTTTTTTGCTTATACAATCCGAACTGAGATATTATCTTTCTTCACCTGGGAAGATAGATAGGAGACGATTATTTATTTCGTGAACAACTTCATTCTTTAGCTCAAGAATAACCATTTCTTGAAAGAAATTTGGGTTATTAAAATTTGTTAGGATAGAAGGATACACAAAGTTAATTAAATCTAAAACAGGATCAACTAAATCAATATAAGAAGATCATCAGGAATTTCTATGTTCGTCTTACCATCATTTTCACCTCCAAGATTACCTTCACCTAATTGTAACAGTCAGTTTGCAAATTTGTTTGTCTCCTCAATGTTTGATGCTCCACTTCCAATTGTAAAAAGCATATTTTTTGTTAGTCTATGTATTTTACACTCCTGCCAAATATACGAAGAATTTAAGGATGCGTTTACAATATCCTGCTTACTTCCATTGGGAACGAACGGAAGAATTTGTCGGAAATCTCTACCAAAGACTACAACTTTACCTCCAAACGGTAAATCGCTAAAATTGTCAGCAACACAGTTTAGGAGATCTTTTAAGGTTCTGTCAATACCATTTCACATCTGTTAATTATCCTTCATCTGCAACTACATAATGTCCTAGACCTCAATGTCACTTCACATGATATATAATATCTTCTGTGCCAACTTTGGCCGCTATTATCGTTACATTTTTTGGACGAAATATACATACACGAAACAAAAAGTGAGAAAATAAAACAAACCGACGACTACATTGTGGTAAATCTCATAAATCATATCAAGGAAAACCAGAACTTCCACTGATTTCATGTATTAAGTTAGCCACTGGTCCAGCGTCGTTTCCGAGCGGGTCGCTCGGGTTTGACATCAGATTCGGGTCGGGCTTCGGGCTGAGCAGAAGGCAATGGCTCGTTATCTATCTTTTTGATAGCTAAAGCTTCCTTCTCACTCGGCATAGGAAGTTTAAACCGCTCACTTCGTTTCTTTAACTTCTCAACAGTGTCCAAATGTCTATCTTCTGGTGGTTTTGCATCTTCGTTTTTCTCTTCTATCAGAGGTTTGGATTTCTCCAGCTTTTCTTGAGGTTTAATGGATTCTTCCGGAAGCTTTGTGGCTTGTGGTTTGTCCAGCTTTTCTTTATATTTGTTATCGGTTTCTTTTAGATCAAGACTAAACTCTGTCTCTTTGTGGCTTGTCCATCTTTCGAGTTTTGAACGCCCCTTTTTGGATTGCTCATCCTCTGATGAAGCGTTTTCTTTCTCTTTGTGTTTTTTGGAAGATTTCCGGGTCACAGGATTTTGATCACCGGCATGTTGTTCAAGGTTGCCTCTCGAGCTCACCTAATTAAACCAAAAGACAAAAAATAATATCTAAGCGAAAAATTGAATAAAGTTTGTATAACCTTAAACATTCGTTCATCTATTTGATTAGCTCCCCCTGGGAGCAAATCTGTCAAGAGTTGTCAGTTTTTTAGCTAGAAAGCAAGATTGATGAGAAAAGGTAATGCATATAGCATGGGATACAATTGCTTAATAAAAAAATTGGATATCAGGGTTGGTTAAAAAGCTTACTCAATAATACTGGCACCAAACAAATATATTTTCACGCAAACATAATAGCATTCCCGATGTATATTAACAAACAAAATTGTGAAAACTAGAAAGAAGCATAATAGTAAACTTCTGCAAATGTCATAGAAAAGGATAGTCACCTATGTTATATGATGTGTCACATATAACAAAAACAAATGTGACGCTGTATGCTTTGTTTTGGATTCGCACTTAACGGGATTGGGTATGTTTATTTAAGACTTAGAGCAAGAGAGATAAGGACATGTATTTCACATGACCAGAAATTGATCAACTGTCAAACATGGATAAAGATGTAGAATATAATAACAAACAAAATGAAAGGACCATTTGTGTCAAAAAAGAAGAAAACAAATTTATCGAAGAATATTAAAATAAACACATTCCTAAAATTAGAAATGACTGCTAAGTGAATAGCTACATTGCTTCTATACGATTACAGTTTCAGAAAAATAAATACATTCCGAATTTTAGATAAACGTTGCATCTATTCAGGCACCATGTTGCCTAGTTCACATGCATGGCAGTTTGTGGTATGGGTCAGGTAAGTGTAAAGGTATTTTTGTAGAATAAAATTTTGCAGATAATGAAGATAGAGAAAAACAAATATTAACATGAACTGTTGAAGCCTTAAACCTAATTACAGGCGTTCCCATCATAACTAAACCTAGATGAAGCCCATGTTAAAACTGGAGTGAAATTAAGGAGATTAATCAACAGGCATAATCAGAGTAATCAAATTCTATATGGCAGATTTTTGTTACTTTAAAATCAACAGGAATGCATGTGCATGAATGTATGTCAATTTAAACTGATACCATCCTAAGTCTTCTCTTCAAGAGATCTAAAATACCTGAGCAATGTTGAAACCATGTAACTTAGAAACAGTTTGTAAGTGACGATGAGTAGATTGAACTTAATTAACCTTAAATTAATAGGAATAATCTGTAAGTGATGATGAGTAGATTGAACTTAATTAACCTTTAATTAATCTTGCCTCTCTCTCTACCTCACATGCAGATTTCTTGGTTTCCTACAGTCCGAGACAACCATCAAGTGATTCAATGTTTCCTAAAAAAATACCGAGGCTTTTTCTGAAAATTAGGTTATGCTAATTTACGTACCCGGTCTCTTTTTTGACTGCTATGATCTTCTCGATTCCTTCTAGAAGTAGCTAAAGAATTATGAATAGCACCATCAGTTTCTTTACCCTTTTTTAGGGTTTCTTTATGCTTCTTGTCTTGTGCATCGTGCATGTTTTTAGCATTACCACTATATCCCCTTTCATGCCTTGAATATTCTTCATTATTGATCTTATTCCCATGCGCATACACATCATCACGTCCTCGATGCCTGGAAACAGTTTCATTTTCAAGTTTTTCCCGTCTACTTATCAGGTCCCAACCCGTCTCCTTAAATGGGTATTCTTTGTGTGAACTTCTAGAATCTTCTTTTAATCTAGTATGGCCCAACCAAAGTTTCTCTTTCTCTCTTTCTTTCCACTCATCTCTTTCCCTCTGTCTTTCTACTTTCTCTCTCTGCAAATTATCATCTCTTTCCCTTTCCCGTTTCCGCCTACTGCTATTTTCTCTATGGGAATGCAATGATTCTTCCCGTTTACTCTGCATAGCATCAGGAATGGTATGATGGCGGGTTTGAGTTTTTAAACCCTCATCCTTCTTTAAAACAGATATCATATCTCTATCATCCTCACCCTTCCAACCACCGTTTTCCAATTGTTTTCTTGATCGATATTCATTTTTATCACTTCTGTCATTTTCTCTAGCTTTGTGGCTTCTTTTCCTCATGTCTTCAAGCCATACCCCTTCAGCTTCTCTCTCTTTTTTTCTATCATAATTTTCAAACTTTGGGTGTGACCGATAGCCTTGACTTGATTCCCACTTTCTATATGAATACTGATCTTCCATACCCTTCATTGCCATTTGGTGCCTTTCTCTCTCTTGTTTCTCATCACGACCCCTGGGTTCCCTCATGGGTTTCCGGATGTTTCCACTGTGAATTGAACCCTCTCGGTCTTCACCTCTTTCAACAGAAGAATGTTCTGCTGGAGTGATCACTTTTTGCTTTTTCATTTTATGTCTTGATTTTTCATCTTTGAGGGAATCTCTGTCATTTGTATTTTCAGCAGTAACCCCATCTTTAACAGAATCGCTTTGATCAAAACTTCGATCATCAGCACTACCCAGCGTAACAGGAGATGAAGAATGACTCTGCTTATGGTCAACAATATCCAGTGATTCTTCATTTTGATTATCAGTCAAACGTGGTGATCTGCTGGCTGCTGTTCTTTTCATTGGCCTACAATAATACGAAGGGCAATAGCGCTTGTTAAGATCAGTTGGATGGAAATAAATGACGAGGCACTATTATAACACTATTAAATCCTACCTGTCAACGTGATTATGTGGCGAGCTATGTTTCTTGCTATGGTATGAAGAGTCCCTGTTTCTTGAACCAAGATGATCTTCAACATCTGTTTCTGAAAAATGTGGGGGCCGATCTTCTGTAACTGCCAGTTCATGAATGGAGCCAACAAACGGTCCTCTCGTTCCAGAAACTTCTCTCTTTCTACCATTGTTATAAGTGTGTGGTTTATCAAAACGATTTTCAGATCCAATTTCATATTCAGTCTCAAGGTTTTCTTTTTGATTTTCTTTTGAGGGAACATCTTCAAGATGCTCAGCAACATCATCATCTTCTGGAATAGACTCCCGATCTGGAGATGGAGATCTCTGCAAGACGATCTGTTTTTTCAAGAAAAAACAAATCAGCTATGGGAAAGTGGACATTAATAAACTGAAAAGTTGGTCTGACGAATCACCTCTATAATAGCATCAGAATCACGGATTCGCGGTGGTCTTGTATCAATGGATGGAAGTCGTTCGCCAAATCCAGTTTCCACCTGAATTGCTTTTCCAGTTGGCTGTATTTTCAAAATTATCATGTATTTAGGCTTCCATGACATACTAAAATATAAATGTGGTGAAATTAGAGGGTTTGGTAGTTCGAGTCAGAACAGGTGATTTCAAAGACAGGTCAAAATAGGTTGGTGTCAGGTTGGCCGGTTGGGTTTGAACCGCAAACACTGTTTGTCCCTTTTTCTTGAATTCTATAATTACTTATTTACGAAAAAACTATATAACCAAAACACTAACCTATTTTTGCAGAAAAAAAAATTACAGAGGTGTACACCTTTAAATACATTTCCATTTTCATTACTAACTTGCTTGACCATTTGGGTTAGTATATGTAAAATATAATCTGAATCAACACAATTGTGGGTAGAGGTTACAACTGACACCATTTGACCAGTTCTATCTTAACCAAAAATTTAAAATAAACCATTTGATCTATTAATCAGTAATATGTAAAATAAAACCCAAATCAAACCATTTGTAGGTAACTTGGAAAGTAAGAATGCTAGAAACATGTAAAAGAAAAGCGTGATATTTATAAACAACTATGGGTCTTTAATGACACAAATAAAACAAAACGTAGGCCATACCATTTGCATCCGAGCATGTATAGATGCCTTGGCTAAGTCACTTTGCACATCAGCTTTTCCAATGTTAAGGTTTGCAGATGAGATATCATGACCTGCTGCTGCAGCTAGCTCTGGTGGGAGATCAGGATCATACTCCTAAAATATTGAATAAAATATAGTTTATTTATCATCAATATCATGAGTATCGCATGCACATAGAACCAATGAATACCTGCTCAGTCCTCCCACTTTCATAGACACGAATTTTACTTTGCATTGTAGTCTCTAGGCGATGTTGTTCCTACAAACCAATAATAAAAGACAATATTTTATAGTTATAAGTCGCCTCTTTCCATGTTAAGATTCATATATCTGCATGAAATTCTGTAGCCCTCACCAGCTGTTTGCAATATTCCTTCCAGGTTTCCTCATTCATACCAAAGTTGAAGAAATCTGATATATCAATGCCTTGTAGTCTCCATGGTTTCTCCTCAAAACCATCAATGTCCACTTCAAATATAGTCCTGCGAAGATAACAGGACTACAGGAGGTTAGAATCATATAGAAACATAAAAAATATAAGACAAGCACACACATATATGTTTGTGCATGTTATGTGTGTGTGTCCACATACAGAGAGAGGCTTGAGATCATGTGAGAATAATTCAATTTGGTGAGCACACTATCAGATCCATTTCTTTTTGCACTCATTGTTTTCTATAATTAAGAACTTCTAAAAAAGAACTAATTTTTTTTTTCCATTTGTCAATCTTCATTGTCAGTGACCACAAGAAATAATCTTAGACCCAACATGTTACGACTCGTTTCTATGTAAAGATAAATACTAATTCTTACATTGTGAAAACATTTAAAAATATGGTTATATCTAAAGATACTTAGTGTGAATAGTGATTTTACAAATATTAAATAATATATGTATTTTCTGTATGATAATTATCTTACAATAACCACCCAGGACAAGTCCATAACCATAGACTTCTTTGCTTAACTATTTCCTATTATATCTCACGGTCAGATATAAGACCGAGACCTGAAACCATTTAAAATTGTTTGCTAATTTATATTCACAACTCAACAAGATTTGACATAAATTTATAGAAAATTAAGATGAAAAATAATTAGATTTACTTGGATGAAATTAAATGCATTAGATCTTACTAGAGGTGGCAATAATGATACAGTGTCAAAGTGTATTTTTAATTGCATTTAACCTCCTAAAACAATTTATTTAAAAAAAACTTGCTTTACTAATGAGATTGTATCATTTTGTAACCATAATCGACACAATAATGATACATACAAAAATACAAATTTAAACCAAAAGCATTTATGGTCAACCCAAACTGTGTATATAAACTATTGCTTTTTTGGAAAGTTTGACCATTTGACCAGCTTAATATAAAAAGTTCTAAATCATTGTACTAAAGAAATAATATACTTTTGTTAATCACACTTGACAAACTTATGATTCAAAAAATATATATATTATTTACACAAAAATATGTCCAGTCAACCCAGCACATACCAAAAAAAAATACTATTTGTTTTGACCCAGTCAACCCAGCACATACCAAAAAAAAATACTATTTGTTTTGACCTATTCCCCAACCCAACCAAATAACCACCTATATATAATTATCAGCAATCTAGATATGATATGATATGATAGTAGTGTGCAGTCATTACTTATGTGAAGGAAGTGTGAAATCAAGTCCGCTGCCAAATCCACGACCTCCTCCGTTGTTGCTCCAACCTGGGTAAAAACTTTTCTGCATATTAGGGGGAGCGTTTTTTATGCCAGGTGGACGCCATTCACCTCTACCACGACCAGCAAAAGATAACGTACTTCCAGGTGGATGAACTTGACCTGGAGCTCCACCAGTTGCTACAGGACCTGCTCCAGGCATAGGTGCAGCACCAGGTCTCACATACTACACATTTCCCCAAATAAAAGAAGATTAAACTACATTAGAAAGTAACCTCATTAATTTGTAAGCGAAAATACGAGCTGAGTGCGATATGATGGAACATTGTCATCACAGAAAAGAATCGAATGTTGTCTTAGTACCATTCACGGTAATCAAGCAGAAAAACGTAATCAAAACTTCACCATATAAACTCAGTATAAAATCATATGCCAAAATGACTAGCTTCTTTTTTAAAGAACGGCTGGCACACACACACCCATCTAATCCTACTCCTAAATCTACACCATTGTCCACCATGTGACTCGAACTCTCAACCTCGTAAGAGGAACACCACTATGTACAGACCAGATACCATTGGGCTACAAGCCCTTTGGTGCCAAAATGACCAGCTAGGAATCAATATTCATAAAGAACTTTCAATATAATAACAATTCTTTTTCATTTATCAATAAAAGGAGTCAGTACAACAACATAACCGCATATAGCGGTAGCCCTGATTTGAATCCTCGCAACTAATATGTAAAAGCATATACATTTACCACCTCTTCACACTATAAACCAATCTAAGTTACACCAATTTACATGTCAAGATCAGCACATCACCCTACATGTATTACACTTATCACTGACCTTGAACTGAGAATGAAACGGATGATACCCATGACTGCTGTACCCCATCTTCTGTGCAACTGCAGCTCCACCATCAGCTTTCCCTGCATCACCACCCAATAAATCTTTCCTATCCCCTCCTTCAACACCCTGGTTCACATCCTCTCCCCAATCTTGCATCTCATCCATCACCGGATGATGATTCGGATCAACATCACCAGTAACAATCACCAAATTGTCATCATCTTCTTCATCTAAACCTCCACCACCATCCATCCCCATCATCCCCACTCCAGTGTTATCATCATTCAACACAATCTGCAAATCATCCTCGCTGTCACTATCATCCCATTCATCCCCACCTCCCAAAACCCTAGCTCCGGAAGACGATAAACCAGGGATCAAAAACTCCTCCTCCTCCTCCCCAGCTTCTTCAATTCCAAAATTCTCCTCCATCGTATCATCCTTATTCTTCAATAACTCACCTTTATTACCATCATCCATCAAATTAAGCTCTTGTTCAACACCCTTTTCTTCCACTTTCACCAAATCACTACTACAATCCGCAGCTACCGAACTCTTTTCAGCTTTCACCGCAGCTCCATCTCTACTACTCAAATTCAAATCAGATTGAACCAATTTTGAACTGCTCGAGCTCTTAACACCATACAGAATCTCCTCATCATCACTTTGGATTCTATCGTTGAGATCGGTCTGCGGCGGTTGAGGAGGTGCAGATGACGTCTGCAGCGGCTGGAGTACGTCGGTGTATAGATCTCCGAACTCATCGTCGTCTTCCATTGGATCCTGATGGAAGTACACAGGTGTTTGAAGAAGATCGTTTGAGTATTGATTGATTGATTGATTGATTGATGAGATTAAATTTGTGTGTTGATTCGTTGAAATTGAAGGAATTGATGAACGATGAGTGTTGTTGCAGTAGTTGTGTAGGTAGATGCACTTGTTATTGTTGCCGCGGTTGAGTTAGGGTTCGATCTTTTAGGGTTATTTCAAAACTAAAATTTCAGGATTTTGTACCCCATAAAATGTTATGTACTTCTGATAATTGTTAAAAACTAGCATATGAAATTACGCGGCATTAAAGTTGTTAAAATTTGTAACTTTTAGATTTTGACGACTTGTATATAAATATTCGCTTACGAGAAAGATTAACACCGAATATGAAAATTTATAAATATTATATTTTAAATGTTGTAAGATATTATATTTGAAGAGTTATGATAGAAAAGCAAAAGAGTTATGAGTGAATCACGCGTCAATTTTTGGTTTGGCGAAACAAGATCAAGGAAAACAAATGAAAAAACATAGGGTTTAAAGGGTAACTTCATGAAAGATACGTTGTAACTTTACTGAATTCATGTTTAATATACTTATAAAACGTTTATACCTTTTAATTTGATATCATGAAGAGCTTAACACAAATCACTTGCTCATTATAATTTAGAAATAATTGTAATTTTATTGTTAATTTACATGCTTTTATTTTGTTAAAAAAGATAGTTATAAAAGTAAGATAATAACTTAAAATAATATAAACGCCTTCACTAGTAACTTGTTATATGTCATCAAAACTTTCTATTGACATGTTGGGTGCATTGTGCTTGATCTAGCCCACACCCCTAAATATATATTTTTTACTTACATCGAAATATACTCATAGCACCACACTATTATCCGTAATATTTGTACCTTCGATCTTAAAAAAAAAAAAAGGCCATTTGGTAAGTGTATGACAAGACACTTATGGCACACGATGTTGGTTGTTTTTAAAATTAATAAAAGTATTGGTTAAAATAGTAAGTTGATGTTAACACTTAGAAATTAGATTAGTATAAGTATTTAGTTTTTTTCATCAATCAACTTTTACTCTTAAATACCAATTGTCAACTTCCCATTACCATGATCTAAACCATACAATTTGTGTGAGAGTCGATCACTAGTTTTACTAGACTACTAAGCCATGAACGTACAAATACTTAGCAAAGTGATTAATTTGGGTTTTTCTGGCTAAGACCTTGCTATTTCCAATCATAGCTTATTAATTTAATTAAAGACGAAGATGCTTGACCACCAACAATATATGTTTAATGTCATATCATCAAAGTACTAAAACACATAAGTATATTAGTTTATGAGGTTACACTGTTATATATATTTATGTAATTCATTGTCATTCCAGTGGCAAAGAAAAATAATCACATCATAAACATAGATCAACATTATCTATAGTTGTTGTGGTAGAAAAATATGACTATAGTAAAGATGCGATCAACATTATCTTCATTGTTTTTCGATTAACTTTGTATGTAATCATTATAAAGATTAAACATATAACTGATTTACCTAATTTTACTTGATTAACTCTATTGTCAACCATATTTATTATTAAATATCACAATTCAAACAAACAATTTCACATGTGATTAACATTAACATAGAGAAATATGAGTTTTGGTGTATAATGCAAGCTATAGAAATTTTACGTTGTGCTTAAACAACATGACGAAAAGCTAAAATATGAACAATGGATTAAAAAAATACGAAGAAAAAAATACGTGAAAAAACATATACTGTAGGGTGTGTCACATTACATCATAGTAACGATAAGGTCATTTGATGATAAATACACCAACTTAAACATAAAACACGACCATGGCATACCTACATTCCCCCCCCCCCCCCCCCCCAATAAAAATAAAAGAAAAACCTTTATAAGTGAAAAAATAACAAGATCGTCTAAACACATTGTCAGTGACAGAACTACAATGAGATCCGGTGAACATCATAGGTATTACAAACTAATTGGCGTTCTCGGTTGTTCAAAAGTTTGAAAATTGTTTTGACATTATTCTTAAACTAGTTGCTTCAATACAATTTTTGATATATAAGCAAATTCAAGAGTTTGTAAATCGTTTTAATGTTGATTTCGTCAATGAACCGCATCGGACCCGGAAAAAATTACTATATTATGATAGCTAAACGATCCTTAAAATTTCCGCCGCTATGAAAAAAGGTTATGCGTCCGCACAGTCCGCCGCTGGGCATGACAAATGATCATATAACATCTAACTTGAATCACTACTTTTGGAAAAACTTATTGACAAGAAGTAAAAGTATATACACGACTAAGGAGTAGCGTATGCCGTATCCAATTCGTTTGAAAGCGGATTTTTTCTCAAACGTCACTATATTGTTATAACACAAATCATAAAACGACTATTTTTATGATTTTCTCTAAAATAAACAAGTCTCTCTCCTCTCTTTTCTATCCTACTCTCTCTTTTTTTCCATCCTCTCTCCTCTCTTCAATGTATTGCCTTCATGAGTTCCTGTACATAAAAGATGAAATTGAAGTTTCAGAATCAAGAACACTTATAAGCTATTCTCATGCATCCACCATCAATGCATTATCTGATTTGATTATCTTCATTTTTCTACAAAGTTCATAAACCAGAAATTAACAATCATATTGAACAAGTTCAGAATCAAGAAAAACTCTAGCCACTTCAAGAAAAAAAAAGAGTATGCATTGTCTGCAATGTTTATAAACCAGAAATTAAAGTATTAAACAGTCAAATTCGATCCATTTAAAACCAAGTAAATCTCTAAGGAGAAAATAGAAGAATACGCCTGATTCGACAACCAACAATTAAGAAAAGATCCGTTTACTTCACAGCATAATAGCATGCATTCACCATCAATAGCAAACCTGTTTAGATTTTCTACAACTATCTTCAAAGTTTATATACCAGAAAGTAAACAATTAAAGTGTACAAGTTCAAAATCATGAACACCATTCCACTAGGCATCCAACTGTTACAAGGAGCTCTAAAGCCCTATCAATATATCCATAAGTCGAATTAAATTTGAAGGAGAACAACACAGTGCTTAAAATTCTCAATGACAAATATAGAAATTCAGTCGTAGCAATGCTATAGGCAGGGTCTGGGAGGGTAGAATGAAGACAAACTTTTCCTCTATCTAGGAGGATAAAAAGGCTGCTCCCCTAAAGACAAAAGACGAACACTATGCTTAATGTTTAATTCAAGCGTTCAACTGTTGGTCGTATGATCTAAAATACTTGTCAAAACGACAATCACCAAAGATCTTGTGACCTAAATCAATGTTCAGAACGACTAGTGTGGGAAAACTAGCAGCTTCCAGTTGGCATTTTGACCATAACATGAACAATGCAATTCATACAAGACATCACTGTTGAGATTATTCGTTTTCATAAGCTATATCTCTGCCCAAACCAATCAAACCCAAAACCACAAATTAACACACAAACTAATCACATATAGAAAAACATCTTCATTCCAACCCCTAATATGAAGACATCACTTACAGATACCAAATTGTTTGGCATATAACACTCCAACACAAGCAACAATCATCATCATTGAAACTAATTGTCATGCATAATCATTTAAGCACCTAATAAGGTAAGTATTTAATCACTTCAAAGAAGCAAAATTGCAATTCAGTATCACAAATCATCATGATAAAAATCATCATGATAAAAAGAATCCAAACTTAACCTAATTACAATTAGACGATTTGAAGCATACTCTCAATTAGGTGATTTGAAGGTAGACGCCAGCGGAAGCGAAATCGGGCCCCTCCTCGATTCATTATCATCCAAAAGCCTCTGAACCCTCTTCTTCGCACAGTACAGCCTATCAAAATGCTTCACCTAAAACACCATCAATTCAAATCCATCAATCAACTACAGCAATTAGGTTTCAAAATCACCTCACAAGATTCATGACAAAACACAAAATATCGAATTAATGCTAAATTACCCAAGTGGGGCGACACGATTTGTCGTAAAGTTCTCTACTTTTCTTGCATTCAGCGGGATATAGCAGCCCTACGGCGGCGATTTCAGTGGGTTTGTTGTTCGATTCTTTCTCTAGGCATGCGTAGAACGCATCGCGAGCCTGTGAATCAGGGGGCTTGTGATGATTGATTAGATGTATGGAGGCGATTACATTGATTATATGTTGTGTGATGAATGATTTACGTTTACCTTGTAGCAAGCTTGTCTAGCGTCTGAGAGGACATCTGTGTGGATTTTATCAGGGTATTTGGAGGTATAAGCTTCCATCGCCATGGGCGTATTGTATGATTTCTTGCTGTTGTTGATGGTTTGTGGTGAACTGCAAGAATGTTTACTGTTCAAGAAAGTGATAACTTTTGTACAATCGGCGAAATTAATTTTTTGAAGAGGATGAACCAGATATTTGTATAAAAATTATATTACCGGATTAAAATTTTACACCACCGACGAAAAAAAGATGGGGTGACGGACCCCCGGGCCCTTGCTATCCTCCGTCAATGACTTGGATAACAAACAAACTTAAAAAGGTAACAAAGACAATTAAAAATGGAGGCGTTTTGGGTCCGGATCTTGCTTTAAGTAAAAATTAGTTTGAATCGAGAGGTTTTCTTTTGAGATGTTAGGGTGCAGTTACGACTAGTAACCAAATGGATGGCCTCGGTTAAGCGAACATTTATCATTCGAAACATGATCGTACGTTTGACAATGGAAGAACAAACTAATAATCTTCGATGTGGAATATGTATCAATTCAGGTTAAAGTTAAGGGTTAATTTAATGGTTTAAGTTAGAATTACGAGATTTACTTATGGATTACTAACCGATTGTTTATTTTCTTATTTTTTGGACGTTGTGACGGGTTCTATCGTTGATATATTTGTGTTTATTATTAGTGATACTTAATATTCTAGTAGTGTAACATATCGGTATTTAGTGAAGTGATTGGAGACCTAATGATCTTTAATTAAAAGGTTTTTTTTTATGTTTTGTAGGTCATCATCATAAATATATTGACAATTTTGTTACGAATTGGTTCGGTGGTAATCTATTTCTCAGTAATTTTTAAGGGTCATTTATGTAAATTGAAAATGTTGATGCATACGTTAAAGTTAACGTGCATTAAAAACTTATATAGTAAGCAATGAGTTTTTTTATATTTAATCATTTAAAAGTTCTTTAACTAAATGTCACATTGATGTTATTGAATTAACATGTGTTAGTTTGCCGTAAAAGGGAATAAAATTACACTTAAAAACGAAGAAAAAAAAAGGAAACAATCAAACCCTCGCCTCACCTCTCCTAACATGATCATCAAGCAATTTCTACGAGTACGGTCTTGCATTTGTTGTTTAGGCATAAGGTAAAACATATAATTTATATTAAACGCTAGCCAAAATACCATTAAACGTCTAATACATACGTGGCACCATCTCATTGATAAAAGTTATTGCTCACTTGTTTATGAGTTTCCACCTTTAACAAAATGATTGATTTATATACATCTAAAAACTTCAAATAATATAAATGCATAATTATGCGAGACACTTTCTTGATAATCAATCATTATTTTTGTAGTTCTTTAATGTCATAACATGTTTTGCATGGGTTGTTCATCTAATTTTAACCAGACCGGAATTAACTATTTGATGATGGATTGTGATTTATAAGGTGGTGGTCATCGTGTATTTCATTTGTTGGACGATGTGATATGTACTTTTATAGAAAGATAAGTGACCTTAATTCTATTCTATAGTTGATGTGGCACACAATATTTAGGTTGTGAATGAAATTTAAATGTAATTACAAGTGTTGAACCTATGACCTCTATACCAACAAAAAAGGTTTTGAATTAGGTTTATGTTCCTGAATAAATTATGTAACCATTATATTTGTATTTATTATGAAAAGTAAGTCAAACACTCTCATACAATGTTATTAAAACCCGTCTGAACCAATTACACTGGGAACTAAACATGGATTCAGTCTGTTACTACATGACCGAACCTGAAGCAATAAGACCATACATTTTACCCGGTTGAATCGTTACAAGAGGCCAAACTAGATTCGAGTTAATTTGTCTCTTAGAACATTTATTGTAAAGTTTTTATTTTTTATCATTATAATTTAACTAAAATTATATTTGTCCTTAAATTTTGTTCATATTTTCTTTTTTTAGTTAAATAATACTTTTTTAATTACTTTTTACTAATATTTCTCACTTTTACTTACAAAAAAATTATAAAGTATGAATAGTGTATTAGTTAATATAAGAACTCATTATTCAATCATATACATACTCCTTGTCATCTATGTCATACTTCTTGATTATTAACGTAAGTAACCATCTCAAATTGTTATTTTTTTTTAAACAACGTGTATTTTTGTAACTATTAAATTTTTATTATTATTGGCAAGTAGCGTCTTGAAATGAAGCGTATACATTATTACAGGAAATAGACAACGAGCTAGTCAAGTGCATTCACTATTTAATGCTATCTTGGAACGCACCAAATTTATATACATAAGTTTGAGACATATATCTTCATTGAGGGGATCTCCGTCTCATTAACAACTTGACAATGAGACTTTGGGACCTTCTATTTATAATAGATCCACGTACTACGTCCCTTCCTATAAATTGTTGTGGCATGAACTTTGAAAATTTTCTCTTCAATTCCGCCTACACTTCAATTAAAGTTAGCTCCTACTCCTCATTCGTCGTCGTTGGTCCTTTTTTTACATTGTATAGTAAGAAAAGCTCACCCCTATCTTTAGACGAGATCTTATATATAATTCTCATAAACCTTGGAAGCCTCTTTTCCCATATCTAGTAGGGCTTACTACTAAGGCGAAAGAAAAAAAACAAGATACAACCAAATAGCCAAAAATTCCTCGGTCTTCATTCGATGAAAGGAGACTACTTATTTTCTGTACCTTCAAGTTAACTGGTAACACGAGGTCAGATCCGGTTATTAAAATATAAATAATATATTAAAAAGCTAGTTATCTTTAGTCACTCATATGCCGCTGATAAGCCGTCTCGTATCTAAAACATCAAAGACAACACACGACAAAACAAACCAGGCTCGAAACAAACATGTGTAGAAAAATCGACTGTAAGATTCGAACTGGATACTAAATCACACTAACATTGCAAATTCACACCTTCCTACCACTTACATTACATGTAAGGAGACAAGATAACTTTATAAACTAATAAACACTCTTAGACATGATAATAGGTTATGATTCATTTTATTAATATTTGAGGGATAAAAAGTATACCCAAAGGCAAGCAAATGCAATGTTCCTCGAAATATGCAAAGCTGTGGCTTACGACTGCAAACTCCACCTTCCGGCGACAGCACACCGCCGGGGCCCCCACTTCCCCATCTCATCGCCGGAATATTCCCCCATTGTCTTTTTCACACAACTTTCAAACCCAATTCACATTCACATACATACATACATAATCAACTATTATTATTATTATTATTATTATTATTATTATTATTATTATTATTATTATTATTATTATTATTATTATTCGCCTTAATCCACCAATCCCATGTAGACAACAATATCCCATTTCCCCAATCACCTCAACCATATAATAATCTTGTTGGACCTCTTTAATTTGCTCACGTTAATACGATGAATTGCTTAAAGAGACCCACATGGTGTTTAATTAGTCTTGTCTCCGGCCTCTTTTCACTCTCATATACTGACATACCCCATCCCACCACCTGTATGATGAAATGCTTCTATGATTATTATATCATGATATTACTAGTGATTGAATTAATGAATTGATTGTGGGTTCATCTTCACCTTCTAAAGGAACCTCAAGTCACACAAAAGATTTGTGCTTTCTTTCTGGAAGTCAACGCAGACACTGTTCTTTGTAGTTCTCTTGAATCTTGATTCACGGGTACCTTTATCTTATCATTTGTTTTGTGTTTCTTGTGTTGAAGTGGGATTTGTTGGGTTTTAGATCTGAGTTTTGATCTTGTTTTAATATGTGCAGGTTGTTGATGAAGGTCAAGAAATTAGGCTGACAGAAGAGAGTGAGCATATGCAACCAGTTGTGTATAGAGTATACAGTTGTTGGAATTATGCATGTGCTCACTTCTCTTGCTGTCGGCTGACATCTTCTTGATGGTGGAAGTGGAACCTACTCCGGTAACCTAAAGCTTGATCTTTGTTGTATTTTATGTGTTTTTATAATCATTTTGGTGTATTTTATGCGTGGTAGTGGAGGAGGGGGAAGCTGCAGATAAAGGGGTGACACCTGGACAGAGACCTATGGATCATACACCCCATCATCCACCGTCCATACCACCGCCATCACTGTGTTTACAGACAAAAGCTGCAAGTTCTGATGACTGATCACATATCTTCCCATCATACATCTTCCACTACCCTTTTTTCTCTCTTTTTGTATAATAAAATTATGTGCCTTTTCATTTCTTGATAAGCAACAATGGTTTTTTGATCAAATTCAAACCGGAGAAGATGGTGATCTCGGATACTCAGGTAGAGAATATCATTATATGTACCTTCTTGTTAATTTTGTACTATTTATGACGATTGATATATTATTTAATGTGTTTTTCCTTTATCCAAACTGTATTAGTTTTTATTATTATAATATTCAACTTTGGAGTTTGAAATCCTGTACTTCTTCTTGATGAAGAGCAAGAAGAGGGTTTTTTCTTGAAATCATTAACAAGGTACTTCCCTATCTCTCACAACTGTTCTTTCTTCATGACTGCAAGTTTAACTGTTTTTTTCTTTTTCATCTTTCTTCCAAACAGTTTTCTCCCAAATCTTGTTAATTTGTTCTATCCCTTTCCTCTTTGATATCATTTCTTACTGATTTAAAATCCAAAATACACATGGGTATGATTGAATTTTCGGTTTTTAGAGAATACAATAGCAGAAAAGTTTCTGAATTTCTTCGAGAAATGGTTTAATTTTAAGCATGGGATGCATCAAAACTAGCTAGGGTTTCATTGTATAGAGTAACAACACATTTGCATACAAGTATGTTTCTACACATGGGTTGTAATATTTCTCTCTCTTTATAGTGTCTTCTGAATTTGAAGTTTGGAAACTACAGGACCGCCCAAAGATGCATGCAACCAAATCTTTGGTTTTCTATACTATCAGGAGGCATGTGATAGGCAACAAATCAAAGATGTTAATATATTATTCAGACAGGTTAGTATATACAAATCAAAGGTGTTTACTTAATTACTTTGTTGGGTTCTTTTTGTGAAATCTGTCAACTTGAACATGGCACATTATTAATATATGTGTGTATGTATATGTGTAGAGTATTTAGGTATATTGCTGCTTGTTGTTTTTGGGGTAAGACAGCTTCTTCTGGATAAATCTTAATTACCCAAGTAGGAATGTATTATTGGTTAACTATTTTAATATCATGAGATGATACTTAGCTGGTGATTTTTTTTATATTGCTCTATATGTAGATGATCCATTTTATGTTAATTTGCTTAATGATTTCATGGTTATTTGCTGTTATCTGTAAAAGCCTAGCCTTTAATTAATGTTTAATTTAGTGGAACAGTTTTATAATTTCATAGGATATTGACTGAAGTTCACTTATTGTAATTAATGGTGATGATAGTGCAATGATTAGCTACATGGTGGATAATTGCTTGATAATATTCTATTGCATGCTGCCAGTACAATTACCATTATTACAATTTACAACCTCTTTGTAGTTATTTGCTCTTTATGTTAAGTAGTCACCTAGTACAAGGAAACAAGGGAGGTGATAATCATGTAGGTTGATTCCCTTTATGGTCTTGATTTATTGCATTTATTTATAGGATGAGCAATAATGTTAACCTAATCATTCCTGACTAGTTGAGCCACTTAACTTCCCTCAAACATTGGATCAGCATATAATAGTGTAGCATAACTGTTATATATTAAGCAATTGCTAGAGAAGCTTGACTATATGGTTATGTTTGTACTTTTAGCTTATTATATATGCCATAGTTGTATCATTAAGTACCATTAATCCACTAGGGTGCTTTAATTAGTGGGAAACTGGAGCATTTGTTGAGCTATTATTTTTCCATTTTGGTGCTTTTAGGATTTTTATGGAAAGGTTTTACATTTGCTTGAAAGGCGTGTTGTTAATAATGTTTGCACCTTAAGCTTACCTTTGCACATTTTTGGCAATCAGAAAAGCATTTGCTGATATTTGAAATTGGGATCCTATCTTATGGATTAATGTCTGCTATGACTTAAATAAAAGTTTGAATGCCACTAAGCTTCATTGGAAAATGTATTTAAGGTTTTGACATGATGATTTCATTGTTATCTCCTAGTAAATACATTAACCAAATGCTTCAACCCTGCTAAAATCTAGTAAGATTTCGCAACAAACTTGAATATTTTGACTATGATCATGTGGAACATTATTATTATTATAGAAGCCATTGTTTGTGGGTTCTTAAAGATCACTATAGTAAAGCTCCCAAGCATCTTGATTTTACAATTTAGCAAATCAATCAGTGCTATCTACAAAGTGTCTTAACTACTTAAGCTGGGATTAGGTGGATTATAACAGATGCGTTAAGCATCCTTTTGTGTTGTATGCAATGCAATTGATCATACTAAAATAGGTCTTAGGTGTCAAAATTTGTTCCTTCAATTATCAATAAAAGCATTTATGACATTGCACATACCCTTGTAAGAAAATACATAGGTCATGACACCATTTATATGTTGCTCGTCACAAATCATTGTAATTGAAATAATCATAATGTTTATCATAAGTTGTAACTAAAACTATATCACATGGCTTCATCCTCTAATTAAATATACGATAATCAAATTGCTGGAATATAAACAAAAAATAAAACAAAAACAAATAGAAAACAAAAACAAATACAAAAATCAAATAACTTAATTAGTGCTTATGAAAATAACTAGCCCCTTTGAAAGTACTCAAATTTGTTTTGAATTGAAAAATTGAAGTCAGAAAAGTCTTCATCCTCATGCACGCATTAATGTGAGGCCTTGAAACCATAGTTAGACCGCCAACAATTTAGTTAGCATATGAGAAAGTGTTACTATTGTTAAAACTAGTTTTTGAATTTGAATTTAGTTATATCCATCTAAGTGGTGCTATGGCAAAAAGAACAAAGTTTTATTTATAACATGGAGTTAAGACAGTGATTTCATGCAAGAAATTAGTGTCCAAATCCAACTAAGGGTATTAATGTCAATACTCAATAGTAAGTGATAGGAAATTAGAGTAGGGGTAATGTATAGAATCTAAAAATCGAATAGAATGGGTAGACAACTGGTCGACAAGATACAGATACACCACTTGCACAACTCGTTGGGCAATTCTAAATTTGAATCAAGATACAGATACACCACTTGACTCTAATCTAGACTCCAAGAACACCATTCAAGTTGCCAAACTTGAACTAGCATGGAAGAATTAATCTAACTCAAAAATCCATTGAGAGAAATTAACCCAAAAGAAAACTTCAATTAATTCATAAAACTCATTCCTCCAATTCATTCGTTCATGTCCAGTACATAAGGAATAGGAAACAAACTAACACACCACTAACCTTAAATCAAGGAAAGCCACGTAACTAAATTTTAAAATAAATTAAAATAACTAAGAAATAAAATTGCATGAAATAATAATACTAAGTGTTAAAGTAATGGTGTGGTTGGAAAGATTGCATGCAGGGGTCATGGGGGATCATGGGTGAACCACAACAATTGACCCGAAGTAATTTGTGGAGCCGCCCCGTTCGACTTGAAACTCTCCCAAACGGCTCGCATGTTCGAATTCGAGGACGTGAGTCTATCATCCTCTCCCTCTTGAAGAAAGTTTGTCCTCAAACTTGAATAGTTCTGGAGATCAGAATCAATTGCGTTTTTGGAGTAGGTTTTGAGGTTTTCAATCGGTTCACCAAATTCGACTTCACTTAGAGCTTGGGTAGTGAATTGTTTCTTGACTTGTTCTATTTCATTACTGTTACTTGTAAAGTGAGGTTTCTGCCTTGCATGTCCAACCAAGGCACGATTATCAGATGTGATTATGGAGTTTAATGGATGCAATATCACCTTTCTCCCATCCTTAAAAATGAGCATGTGTTTCGAAACCCGTCATGAATAACTTTTCAATCAAACAACCACAGACGTCCCAATAGCACGTGACATGCATCCATTGGTATAATATCACACCAAACTTCATCCTTATACCCAATTCCAACAGTGAATGAAAGTAGGATTCGGGTAGAGACATGAATACCTCGACCTATATTTAACCAATGGATGTCATAAGGAAAAGGATGCGGTTCAGCTGGAAGGTTTAGTTTTTTAATCAAAGTTACAGAGGCCACGTTAGTACAACTCCCACCGTCGATGACAAGAGAACACACCTTGTTGAGCATGGTGCAACGGGTCTGAAAAATAGCCTCCCGTTGTCGGGTTGCATCCTCAACAACAGCCCCACTAAGAGCACGACATACAACCAAACAATCACCCTCATCCGGACTTAATTCAATTACTTCCTCCTCTCGTTTGAAACCTTCTGTACTTGGTTCCTTGTCATAAAGTGGGTTGTCAAAACCTTCAAAATCTGCAAGTGTGACTACTCTTCTATTAGGACATTCGGAAGCTATGTGACCCAACCCTTGACAACGAAAACAACGTCTAGGAACTCTTGTGGTAGCCTTCGAACTCTCAGGCAGTTCTGTTGTTTTTAATGGGTTGATAGCAGGCTGGTTACCCTTGGGAAAAGTCACAGGCGCAGAAGGTTTGTTAACGGGTTTCCCGACGTCGGTTTTGCCTCGCATCTTCTGTTGTGCATCAACTTTGTGAGCAAGCATAGTGAGCTCTGCTAGGGTAGCGTACGGTTGTAGTTCCGCAACGTTTGCAATTCTAGGCTCAAGCCCACCCAAGTAACGAACAAGGGTTTGTGGATCATCTTCATCTAAATCACACTTCATGATGAGGTGTTCAAAATCTTGTGAATACTCCTCTACCGAGTGGTTCCCTTGTTTTAGTGCATGAAGTTGTGAAAATTTTTCTTGAACATAGAATATGGGGATAAACTTTTGCTTCAAGAGTTTCTTCATTTTGCTCCAAGTCCTAATCTTTTCTTTACCTTGACGAGCTCGTTTTCGACACGTTATCCCACCATGTAGAAGCATATTTGCGAAGTTTCAATGCAACCAATTTAACCTTTTTTTCTTTGGTGGTTTGTTTGTAATCAAATACCCGCTCAACGGTACGTAGCCACTCGATAAATGCATCCAGTCAAGCTTTCCATCATATTCAGGAATGTCGACTTTAATGTCGTTATGGTGTCGGTTTTCATGGGTGTGACGACCATAAGGGTTGTAGTCGCTGGTGTCACGGTAATCATTTTCATCCTCGTCTTCCGGTCGATATCGGGGTGGGGTTCCTTCTCTACCCCGTCGATGTCGCATGGCGAGAGAGAGCTCACGAAATTTCTGCAACTCCTTCAATTGTTTTGCCATTGTCTTGTCTTCATGCGCCATTCTTGAAACTGTTACCGGTAGGAATGATTGCAAAGTATAGGATTACGGGAAATAAGCAAAGTAGGGAATTGTGAAGGATACCAAATGATAGGAAATCAAAGTAGGAAATTGTGAGAATTGTGAAGTAGGGATAGTGAGTCGAAACAGATCGCTTTGGCTCTGATACCAAATGATAGGAAATCAGAGTAGGGGTAATGGATAGAATCTAAAAATCGAATAGAACGGGTAGACAACGGGTCGACAAGATACAGATACACCACTTGTACAACTCGTTGGGCAATTCTAAATTTGAAACAAGATACAGATAAACCACTTGACTCTAATCTAGACTCCAAGAACACCATTCAAATTGCCAAACTTGAACTAGCATGGAAGAATTAATCTAACTCAAAAATCCATTGAGAGAAATTAACCCAAAAGAAAACTTCAATTAATTCATAAAACTCATTCCTCCAATTCATTCGTTCATGTCCAGTACATAAGGAATAGGAAACAAACTAACACACCACTAACCTTAAATCAAGAAAAGCCACGTAACTAAATTTTAAAATAAATTAAAATAACTAAGAAATAAAATTGCAGGAAATAATAATACTAAATGTTAAAGTAGTGGTGTGGTTGGAAAGATTGCATGCTGGGGAAATTTTAAAATAAATTAAAATAACTAAGAAATAAAATTGCATGAAATAATAATACTAAATGTTAAGTAGTGGTGTAGTTGGAAAGATTGCATGCAGGGGTCGTGGGGGATCATGGGTGAACCACGACAATTGACCCGAAGTAATCCGTGGAGCCTCCCCGTCCGACTTGAAACTCTCCCAAACGGCTCGCATGTTCGAATTTGAGGACTTGAGTCTATCAGTAAGAGCATTGGGTATGTGTGTGTATCACTGAAACATTCCCCAAAAGTATTTGTTGGAATGAGGCTATTAAATTACCATGAGGGAGTATACATGAAAGGACATGAGTACATGCCCGACCACTAACTATGAAACATTCCCTAAGAATATATGTGTATATATACTGTAAGTAAGTATTATAATATTTTCCTTTTCCTAGAAGGGAAGTAGAAAACTTTAGTTTGATTTTTGAAGTTAAACTTACTAATTTTCCAACTACAAAATCAAACAGAAGTTTGTAAATTCCAAGGAAAATGTTACAACTACATAAAACCACATAAAAAATACTAGAAACAGAAACATGTTTATGTTCAGTGGTAAGAAAATAACACTCCTTATGTTTGTTTCGCATAAAAAGGATTTGCTCATGAAACCCTCAAGCTTCTGCCTTTTGTCATCTCCATTATAGTTTTAGGGACTGTTTGTTGCATCTTAGGTTCTTTGTTATATGTAGTAACCTTAACATTTAAAAAGACTAAGTGAGCGGTTTTCATTTTTGAGGATATTAAGTTCACTCAGAAGCATGTTTTATGAATTGGATTGTATCAGAGGTATGTTTAGCAACCGTGGTATCAAAGTTCAAAAGTTCAATATAATTGGGATTTACTAAAACCCTTAGTTGTTCTATATAATCTGATGAGACTTTCAATATAGGTACAAAATTATGGTACCTCCAGTTAAAAGCCATTATTTGTGTTTCAGAATTTAGGGTTCTGAAGTCCCATCTGTTTAAACTGAAGTCCTTCCACTAATTAACCCTTATAGGTTAATTCCTCTTATTAAGTTCTATGTTTCGTTTGTTGTTAGGATTGATCGATATGAGCTGCACAAAACATGTATTAAATTAAATAGGGATGTAATTGGCTAAAAGCTGACCATTTGGTCTTTTATTTTTCTGTTATGCATGAAGATACTATATGCAGTTCAAGTACTTTTAAAAGGGGAAACTTCAATGATGTTGCTTTAGGAATTTGAAAACCTCATGTCGCCCCTTTCGTTGTTGGTCATTTAGGAAAAACATCAATGATGTAATTGGCAATTTGGAATCTGTCAACAGAATGAATCTTTAGTGGGTCTAGTCAGCAGTAAAAATCGAATGAAGAAGTATGCTTTTGTGTTACATATTTTGGGATATGAGCTTGACAACTGTATGTACTAGATAAATGTAGAAACTAAACAAGTGACAAAAATATTACTCCAAAAAAGATATTAATTCTTTTTGCCAAAAGGTACCTAACAATTTCTCATCCATTGATAATAAGGGTTTCATCCCCCCTATTTATAAAGTCCTCGTACAAAAATCCATAATCAGTACACAACTTCTACAACACCTGTTTCTAGGATTTGAGCTCGGATAAACACTACAGAGATTCATCAATTATCGAAAAGTGAGGGTTGGATTAGTAATCTGCAAAAATTTAAAGCCATAGTTTCAACCCATTATAAATCTTACAATAGTCGTGCGATCTTGTAACTGATAAGTGAAAGATGGCATAACTCTCTTCTTTCAACAAAAAAAAAATTGACTACAATGTTTTGAAGTATCAGCCTCAACAATCTTTTGTTGGGTGTTTGATGGTTTTTGATGTTTTCGTAAGTGATGATACATACAAGATGGTGAGTTGTTCTAGTGAGAAAAAGATGACCTCTAAATTGACATAATATTTTGGAGATATGCATTGCCACAAAAGACCTGTAGCACTAGAGGGCCTTAGGATAGCCGGAGTGGTAGGAGTCTTAACGGTAAATGCTCTAAACGAACCAAGGCTCAACCAGTATAAAGAGCACGAGGGATAGCATGATGCATCATTTGGCAAATGGACCATAACTCAAGTCTCTTAACTTGTTGGATAACCCAAATGCACATAGAAATACCATATATTTGTTTAAGGACCACAATTCAAGTCTCCTAGGAGTGAAAGAAACATCACTAAAATAATAAATGAGTCTCTTCAGGCTGAATTAATCAAACAACCTCTTATGTGAATAATGAAACTCACTTATGAGGTAATTTGTGAAGGAACTAAGGCATAAGAGATCCTTTCGAATCACATTCTTAAATTTCCAAACTTGGAGGATATGTTCAACTTTATGATCCCATAAACGGTGAATTTTCTCTTTAGATAACTAAAACCATAATGGAGTCCTTAATTACGGAGTGACTTGAGTGTCCTAGTCCTCAATAGATCATTAAAATGAGGAGTCGCATGAGTCTCCATAGTCTTGCGAGCATCATAAGTCGCATGAGTCTCCATAGTCTTGCGAGCATCATAAGAGTAGTTACCCAAGGCAATGGAAGTAAACAAAAGAAACAAGATATGTAGAATGATTCCTGTGTGTATGACTACACCACATAAGGCGTTGTCAAGAAAAAAACTTGAATGTCATGCTTGTGATGTGGGAGTCGTAAGCGAGTGATTATCACCTCACAATTTCCAATTATGCAATTAGTCATATTGGTTTAGGGGGTTCCCAAATAGATGAGTTATTAAGAATAATGGAGCGGTTGCACTAAAAAGAGAAAAACAAGAATCTACTTCTACATGCACGAGGCATTGGTTTGGATCGTGCACCATCAGAAGCTAAAGGTAGGGTTGGGTTTTGTGGAGTCTTTGACCAGCCCCAACCCTAATCAGGTTAAATCAGGCACGTTGCCTAATCTATGTTTACTAGTTCCCAAAGTTATTTACCCTAATATTGTATTGTATATAGATGAGTAGGGCATTGTAATCCCTTGAGCACCTGAATATTAAAATCCTAGTTGTAGCAAGTGGACGTAGGTCATATTAGACCGGACCACTATAAATCTCAGGTGTTCTATTTCTCCTTTTGAATTATGTTTTGTGTAGGTGATTGTTTGGTTGTGATTTGCGATCCATAGATACCTAATAGGTACGAGGTATGTATGCATAATACAAATGATTGTGGTGGAGTGTAGACACTATAGAAGGCACTAGTTCTGTTTAGGGTGCAAGGGTTTTGTTATTTGGGTAAGGTGGGACAGATGTCATGTCACAATCACAAACTTTGGATTTTAAATCTTCAAAGAATGCTCTAAAAAATGCAGCATTTCAGATATCTTACCAAGCGAAAAATGAAATTTATAAAAGCTTGAAAATAACTTGTACTACTTTAAGGCATTTGTAAGAGATTCATTTGATCTAGATTGTTAGTTAAAGGCATGGAGCCTCGTATTAAAGAAGTTCCTCATTTGTGTCACCGAGGTGCGTTAGGAGAAATTAGCATGATTCGAAGTGTGTCTCATTCTTCTTCGAGTGTTGCCATTACATAATATAACTCTTCTCATAGGCTTGGCTCAGCTAAAAGTTTATAAGCTGTGATCTAAATGACATAACTAGCCCCAATTCTGCCCATTAGCACATGATACTGGCACTTCATTTTGGCCAAGATCCATCAGAGTGCGTTGAGGCCCATGCTTCTCTCTTTGACATTTAAGGGAAGCACAACTCAGGCTGTATACGATGAAAGCCAACGTTTATATCTTTTTTTTCCTTATATGAGATGTGGGACAGGGCAAATGATAAAGTTTGCTTTTTTATGGCATTGTTTTGTAACTCCTCAGTATTCAAATCTCTACACTGTAAACTCATTATATTTTTATGGATTTTCAGTCGGATGAGGAACGAGTTCAAGCTCGGATACCACCATAAACACCAGGGATACTTTGGAATCAGACACTGGGAGTGAGCACATCCATGGGGCCATCACCAAGAAACATCAAAGGTCCAAACATAAGGTTCACTATGGGAACAAGGGAGTTATCCTGCAACATAACAGTAATAGGGGAGCGCGCGCATGCTTCAAGGCTTTAATAACAAGCAGATTTGGATTGGGACTTTAAAGCCAGCAAAGGAGGACGCAATGGCATACGATTCCACCGCCCTTAATTTCAGGAATGGGAATGTTAATTGCATGATTATCCACCAAAAAAACCATCTTAAACATGATTAGTGACTGTTCTCATACCCTTCAAAACTTGCAAATTTACATAAACACCCAATGGAGCACCAAACAAGATATGCAACTGTTACGGTAAATTAGTTGAGTTACTAATTCAAGACACATCAATGAGGATCTGGAGATTTAGGAATTGTTTCTGTAAAAGCAGCCAAAGTTTTGTTTTCAGTCGGGGATGGAATGACTTGCGAGAGTATACAATCTACGCCCTCGAGACGGGCTCACTTTCTTGTCGTGCAAGCAACTAGATGACAACGGCTTCTATTCGTTTAATTATTCATGTAATGAAGGTTTGTGCAAAACCAAACCTGAAAGTGGTATTTTTGTTATTTCAGCTGTTGATGATGTTTCAGGTGTTGGGGGGCAGTAATGCAATTTAGGCAAGGTGCTGAAGCCTAGAAGGAGAGGATTCAGATGTAGCACTGGAGTAGTAGTTATAAAATTTTGGTATTTGAAACAAAGAGATTAATTAAATGTATCCCATCCCCTTTAATTTTTTAAAAAAATTATGTACTCTTTCTAGAAATGTTAAATTGGAGAAATCATTTTCATAGATTTTATTGATGTAACAACCGAGTGGTAGAACAAGTAAAAATGAGAATGAAAGGGTAGAGTATATGTTATATCTTTATCATAACCCTAGTTTAAAGTTTTTCATTGATCTGCTGCATAATTAGTTTGACAATCTCTCAAATGACTTTGAGTACTGAATATATTATGATAAATAATGAAATAATTGTTATTTTCTATTGAGATGTTTTAACCTTGAAACAAAATTAAAACTCATGCATATAACGAAACTAGTCTGCTGGTGACTTTGGTTTGGAGTAAAATTATTATCAGGGTAGGTAGAAATTGGCACGTATGTTCAAGATCTAAGAAATACATTATGTCGACTTGTGCGGAAAGATTTTATGGACAACGTTTTCTCTCCTCTCTTCTCACATACTCCGCGTAAACACATTTTTACAGATGGATTTGTAGATGTGTCTCTCTTCTAGGTGCTCCTCACTGCCTTTTCTTAAATTTTTTACACTAGATTACTAAAACACTAATATAGCTAGAGTTCTACAATTAAAGTCTAAAGTGATTGTTCTAACTTGTAAATATTAACTTGTGATGATGTTATGCAAATTTTTTAAAATTTTAAGTAAACAAAAGTTTAAGAAATTTTATAAATCAAGATAATGTTATAGCTTTAAATCACTGAAAGGATAACTTTGTTGCATTATAAGCACTTTAAAGAAAGATAGGAGTCGTGATAGGATTGAGATAAGATGATGATAACAACAGTCGAAAATGATTTATCAAGATATATTATCCATATACTTCTTTTGATTAAACAAAATAAGATTTCCAAATTAAATGGAAAACGCAGTTAATAAACATCTTTTTTAATTTAATTTATGTTATTCGTGTAAGCAAAAAATCAGGATAATTCATATATTTTGAAAAACTTACATAATATCATATTCACTTAAATAGAATATTACTAATAGATTTCCTAATTCAAAATAATTAAAATTTTATATGTACCAATTTAATCATATATAACTTTCGATGTGATCAAATAGAAGTTTTAAGGGAATGAATGAATGATATGTATCATGTATGATATAATTTAGTTTATTGCTTTTTAGATAAATATGATATCATACCAAGTTGTAAGTTCTAACAAATACAGGTTGATGATTAAACTAAAATTCTCGCATGTTGGACATGAGTATAAACTTGTATGTGTCTTGAAATAATGAATCTCACATTTAGTTTTGTTAATAAAGATTAGGACCTTTTAACTTTTTATTGAACGACCAACAAATACTTTAAATCTGGTCATTCCGGTAAACCTATTGGCAAACAACTAACGAATAAAGACTAGGATCTTTTAACTAACACTTTGAATTCATTTAGTTGTAAATGAATCATGATTCTCATCAAATTGATACTGAAAACAGTTATAATCAGAATGTAGTTGAGTTGGTTAGTTTCTAACTTTCTATGTGCAATAATGCACTAGATGTGTAAGTGTTTGGTTAACTATGTCACATATGGCCTCCTTGATTTTCTAAGTATGGGGTGAGATTTTCTTTATGATTTTGTCATATGAACTCCTTGGAATGCTCTAAAAGGATAACAAAGAAAAATTGCTAAGAAATAGATCTAGAATTTGCATATAGACACCACATATGAGTACCCAGAGCTACATAGGTTTACATTGAGCGTACAATGAAAACATAGCTTTATGTGAAATTCCAATATCTAGTTCTAAGCTAAATATACGCTAAAAATGAACCGTTAAACCGCCATAACACTACATCACCACTTTGAAGGCATACAACTCCTATGTCAAATTTCATCAAAAAAAATTTTTTAATATCAATTTATCTTCAAAAGTTTATAAGTTGTTTTAATTTTAATTCAAAATAATAAAATTTTTGAAATTAAATTAAAACAGATGATTAAACTTTTAAACTGAGATTAATGTTTTTAAACTTTCTGAGTAAAATAGTTATTTTTCGCAAACCTCAGAAAACAAAATTAAAAATTAACTTCAAATTTTATAAATTGACTTCAAATTTATAAACTCTCATCCAAATATTTAATTGTTTAATGAATATATAAAAGACAACCATAATATCCATCCCTAACATTACACATTACATCCTGATAGTCAGATGCGTTCATTTTAGTTGACAGTTCGATAGTTCAATCTTATAATACAGTGGTATAATTAATAAACTAAGCATACTTGTTAAAAACCAAAACCACTATACTCAAAAGACACGATAAAAAGATTTAACAATTTAACACTAGCACAATAATTTCATGATCCAATATAATAATATGGAAATCATGACCAAACAACCATCAAACAAAACATCACAAACTACAACCGAGTTGACTCATCGCCGGAAGTCCACACAATATCCTTAAGAGCCGGCCGGAGCTGCTTACTACAGAACTCATTGTACTCCAACGTATCACCGCTCGACTTCTTCACCTCCACCACCACCAACGACGGAGCCACCGCCCATATCTCCGCCGCGACCCCCAGCTTCCCCTTTCTTCCCACCTTACCCCCCTGCAGCATCAAACTGCTGTCGTCTCCGGCTCCGCTCTTCTCCACCGTGAACTTCACCGCCTCCGCCAACGCCTCCAGCTGCGCCACCACCGTCGCCGCCGGAGTCGCCGTCGCGAACCGGATCTCTTTCTTCTCCTCTACTACCTTCTCTTCGAACAACGGTGAGAGATCGAAACCTTCAGATAATGAGATTATGTGAAACGCGTTTAGAGTCTCGGTTTGTTTACGTTTTGGACTGATTGTATCGTTTTCGAACGTGAACCTAGGGTTTTTTGGTGATTGCTTGTTGAACCACGGCGATTCGATGATTTTCGCGATTGTTAATCGGCAATCGGGGTTTGGATCGAGAAGTTTCGTGATTAACCGTCGTGCCTCCGACGAGAACCACGGCGGACACCGGAAGTCGCCGCGGTAGATCTTCCGGTACATCGCGACGACGTTTTCGTCGTGAAATGGTAGGAATCCGGCGAGGAGAACGTAGAGGATGACTCCACATGACCAGATATCAGCTTTTGCTCCGTCGTATCCTTTTTTTCCGATGACCTCCGGTGCGACGTACGCCGGAGTACCACACGTCGTGTGTAACAAACCGTCCTGCCGGAGATGATCGGAGAAAGCACTCAAACCGAAATCCGTCACCTTCAGGTTACCGTCGTCGTCCAACAGCAGATTCTCCGGCTTCAGATCTCGATGATAAACGCCTCTACTATGACAGAAATCCACGGCGGAGATCAACTGCTGGAAGTAACCTCTCGCAACGTCTTCTCGAAGCTTCCCTTTCTCGATCTTCGAGAACAACTCTCCACCTCTAACAAGCTCCATCGCAAAATAAACCTTCGATTTGCTCGCCATCACCTCATGAAGCTCGACGACGTTCGGATGTCGTATCATCTTCATCACGGAGATCTCTCGCTTGAGCTGCTCCATCATTCCAGCCTTAATCACCTTCTCCTTCGCAACGACCTTCATCGCAACGTTGCGACCGGTATGCAGGTTGCGTGCGTGATACACCTTCGCGAACGTTCCGTGCCCTAGCTGCCGTCCGAGCTCGTACTTCCCGTGCAGAACACCGTAGCTTCCGGCATCCTCCACCGCCATCTGTACAAATCAACCACCTCTACAGTTCTACAAACAACTAAATATCAAAATCAACACCACAATTACCAGATCGATCTCTGTAACAAAGATGAATCAGTTATTATTGTTTTTCACCCGTCTTCAACGTGTTTCCGGTGACAATTCCGACCGGCAATGGGCTTTTTACCCCGGCCACCGTCAGACAGCCGCGAATCTCCTCTCATCTCTCTGCATTCCCTAATCGGAACCACACTCACACTGAATAATAATATTATTATTTGTGGATTTTTAGGGTTTTTGGTGGTTTGATTCAGTTGGCTGAATTCTTTTGTAAACGAGGGTACGGGGTAAGTTTATATAGGCGGTTTTCGTAGGGATGAGGTACGATCTGAGCCGTTGGATGTTGAGGATGTGGATCCAACGGTGGGTTGTGTATTCGTGTGATGAATGATGATGACCGCCAGAAAAAACCAAAATTTGATGCATTATTTTTCGTTTCCAAAATTGAATTGGTTATATATATATATATATATATATATATATATATATATATATATATATACTATATTATAATACACAAAGGAATGATTCCGGTCAAAGTTAAAAGATTTGTAAATTTTAAGCACAAGGTACAACCCAAAAATCAATTCAATAAGGGTAATTATGTCTTTCTAGCGCTACTACAAAAGTGGAACTTTAAACTTATTTACACTTAGACCTTTGTATCTTTAATTATATACAATTTTTTTCATGTTTGTTACAATATGCTTAAAAGAAGGAATTCAGTTTTTTAAATATAAAACTAACCAGAGACGAGTACCATAATGAAAAGTGTTGCACGCGCCGCATCGCGCGGGCACGTTACTAGTATATATATATATATATTTTTTGAACCGTAAATGTGCGACCCTACTTCAGAGGATATGTGTTATCTTAATTGGGCCCGTTTATCTATTTCCCAGTCGAAACGCACCCCCAACCCCCTCAAGAGAAAACCCATTGCTGATAAAATCTCATTGCTCAACTCTGAGCATTTGTTTCTTAAAGTGAGAATTGAACTAATGACCTTCATTTATTTATATGTTATGAGTACCTCACATTAACCAGTTAGGCTAAAAATCATTGGTTAATTGGTTCTATATTACTTACAAAATAAAATAGATGTTTTACGTAGTAGGAAAAACTTAAGCGAAAGTTTAAATACAAATATGTTTAAAACCAAAAGTATAATAATTAATCTCAATTATTCATCTATTTAATCAATGTTTGAGATTAATTTATATAAATAAATTTCTTAAAGTGGCATTTTAAAAATAGTCAAGTTGACTTTTTACAAGTTTTTTATTTTTTTAAACGTTCATAACTTTTTATGTATAGTATTGTTTTTTATAAAATAATATACCATAAAAACGAAACAAAATCAATTGTGTAATCTCGAACAATATGAGTTTTGAAAAATCAATTGGCGAGATAAAATTATTGTGTACTTCTAATATTAAAACACAATAATAGATAACAATAATTTTATATAATGTATAAAAAAATAATTATAAAAATAACACATTATGTTATTTTTAACACAATTAGTTTTGATAAATATATTGGCGAAAGTATATTACTATGCACTTCTAATTGTAAAACACAATGATAGATAACAAGTTTATATAATATATAGAAACAATGACAATAATAACACAAAATGATATAAAACATAAAATAAAATAATAAATACATATAACAAATGATGTAAAATATATGACATAATAAACACATATAACATAGTGAGCTGATATATTTGATATAATAACCAAAATGACATCCTTTTTAAAACAACGGAAGGACACGTGTCAAGCCCATAATCTTTTTAAACTTTTAAATTAAGTATTTTTTTTACTATAACCCTACCCAAAAGTTTAAAATACAAAATACAAAGGGTAGGTCATCGTTAATTTAGAAACGCACAATTTAAATTTAGAGATGATATTATCATGCACAAAAGGATAAAAAAAGTCTGTAGGGGTAGATTTAGAATTTAAATTATTTTACATTTTTTTGAATGCATATAATTTTTTATACAATATTATTTTTTTAAACTACATTATGAATATTTTTATCTCTTTAATTTGAGTATAGTCTTGTTGTATTTTTTTAATTAAGATTTTTTATAACATTTATATGTTGTGCGTATAACTTATATGACAATTAACAGCGTAATTATAAACATAACTTGCATAATTAATTTTATAACTTGAGTAATTTAACTCGTGTAATTATCATATAACTTTAGTAATTATTTTTTTAATTTTAGTAACTATTATTTGCATGTAATCATAAACATAAGTTTGTGTAATTATACAACTAACTTCTGTAATTATCATAAAACTTAAACGACTATGTACCTTATGTGCGTAATTGTAACCGGAAGAAATTACATTATTCCCAAAAGACACATTTCACGCTATAGTTACTTTGTTTGCTTTGTACTTGTTTGCTTTTTGTATTCTAACACCCCCATATGTATGAGAGTTATAATGAAAAAAAAAATTAATTTAAAAAATGTAAGAAGGATTCTGTTATTGACGTATGTTATTCTATTGTTTAAAAGAGGATGATATTTTCGTCTTTTTTATGATACGTACTATCATTGCACGTAATACGTAAGGTCATTGTGTCAAATATCAATTTATTGTGTCAGATATTTTTCATAATTTGTTATATTTATTCATCATAGTGTTTTACGTTTTCGATTATTTTATATCATTTTTGTCATTGTTTTTTATATATATTATATAAACTTGTTGTTATTTTATCATTGCGTATTATAATTAGAGGGACACAATGATATTATTTCACTAATATGATTTTCAGAACTACTTGAGCAAAAATCACAATGAAACATTTTATCATTATGTTTTATATTTAACACCATTTTATGTTTTTTTGTTATTGTTTTTAATATATTAGATTAATTGGTTGTTATTTCATAATTATTTTTTAATTTATCCTTTTAAAAAAACACAATAAGATTTTAAAAAACACAATAACTAATAAAAAAATACAATCAACTGCAATTAAAATACAATGATGGACAAATTTCATAAGAGCTGAAAAATATAAAATAATATTATTTTTTATAATATACTATACTCGTTTTAAAGATAAAAAACTTTCATTTTTTTAGTATATTTTTAAAATTATGACGTATATAAAAGTTGTGAATGTTTAAAAAAAATGAAGAAACTTAAAAAATCAACAAAAACGATTATGCTTAAAATATCCTTTAACAAACATCTTCCATGCAATTTGATACCAACCACTAATTAAAAAAGTTAATTGCTGAGATTGTTTCTTATATTTTTAAAATTTATTATCATTTTTTATTTGAAACATTTCCTTTTAAATAAATGTGACTCGACTTTATTTATGTTTAGATGAACTTGGTCACACCAAAAGGCTTTTCATTAACTTAAAGAGATCTTAAGAGATCATATACATACTATAATGATAGAATAAAATACGAATTTATTGCCTTTTAGTTGGTCCACATGAGAATATTATTAATAGAAATTTAGCTAGTGTGCTTGTTTTTATGCAAAATATCATAACCAACGGTTAAGAATTAATCAATTCCACCATAACAAATATTCCCATGTCACTTAGTTCCTTTAATTAATCATTAAACAATGTAGACTATTAAATTAATTTTCATCGACTCATCATTAAAACTTTATAATTCACTTACCGTAGTCAAAGCAATGGTTTTAGATTCCTAAACTTGATCATTATACAATTGTAATATGAATTAATAAAAAATAACCCATAACAAAATCAAAAGTTTACTATTCAAATCCACCTATTTTACATCCTACCATCACATCAATAAAATAAAAATCATCTTCGTATCCTTTATATATAACAAAGAGAATGAAAATATTAATCCAGCGTACGTATTAGTATTTATGCGTACTAATTTGCTTAAAAGTTTATAATTTTACTGTTAATAAAACAAAAATTATATCTATAATATATGATCATGCATACATCAACGATAAACATCAATCGAAAGGTATATTTTTGGCTAAGTAGTAAGTTATAAAAACAGCCTACCGATTTTTGTAAGGCTTGCAAAACAACAACCAAATTTTGTAGTTTTATACAACTAATTCTATTTCTCCACATATGAAATTAATTGATAACGACCATGTGTTTGTGAACATTTTGGTTTTTGTTACTTATTAAAAGATTGAAAGTGACATTATGCATATTAAAAGATGACTCAGATCGCAATTGCTTGTGTATCCTAATCTTTACATAAAGATAGCCAGCTCCTTGCCTTTCGATGATAATTTTTTATTTGATGAGTTATTTTTATTTTTCTTTTAAGTGTTGATGATTTTATATATATAGTTGTCTTAAATAACAAGTAAAACAAATGGAAACCAGAGAGATTACCTTTTTTTAACGGAAAATTTTTTTATATAAAATATACCAGTCTAGCAAGAAACTAAAACTAAAAAGAAACAACTTACAACAGATAGCACCAAACCAAAGAAAATCTCTTCTCAATTACAACTTAACTCCTAGACCAGAACGTCCATAAGGATCACTCTAAGGCTTTTTCTTTCATTTTAACCAGAGAGATTACTAACAACCGCATTTCTAATAAAGTTTTAACAACAGGTTACCTTGGTGACTCTTTCATCAATGGTTTTTCGATGAAATTTTTCATTGGTGAACGTCACATGCTTGTAGACATACAATACAAATTTATAAACTTGCTAAAGTGACACCTATTACAATATTCCCGACAGAAGGGTACATTATTGCTAATTATGTAATTGTTGAACTTCTCTAAATTAGTATTATTAGTGTCACCATTAGTCAACAGTTGCACTCTTGGTCAAAATAGTATGATAAATTGAAGAAATAGACCACTCAATAATTAATTTTAATTAAACGAAACAGATCATACGTGTTAGTATCAAATTAATCTACATGATTAAACAAAATATAGAAAAACTAATTATTTAATTGAATAATTCATCTGGCTTTTAATCAAATATACTATATTTGAAGCTTAGTTGTTAGAATCAGAATCCATATAATATTCAATAAAAAGTATAATAATTAAATTAAGCATTATTAAATGATAATTAGTGGGAAACTGTATCAACTCCTGTGAGTCGTTCCTAGCAAAATCAGACATCCCATTACCACCACCGTCACCCATCACCAGCTTTTCCCACAATAAATAGGTTAGTATGTGACGAGTTTTAGTAATCACACAGTCCCTTACCGAATTATAAACTTGTGTTTTGTACTCGATACATAAAATCTAGCGGGTATTGAGTATGCTTATAGATACTGAATGCACCCAATGATGATCTATGTGGTTAAAAATTATCCTTTAAAAGGTTCATAATAAGTTAATAACCCGAAACTTGTTCTTACATACTTCTCAACAAACTTAAAATATTTAGATACTAATCATGAATGGAATTGGTGGGTTTTGAAGTTACAAGTTCTTAGAACTAAAGTAAAAATAGTTTAATTTATTGTTAAGAGTTTTAGGTTTAGAAATTTGGTACTTCTTTTTCAAAAAGATTGATATCATAAAATAAAATTTAGAGTTTTAGGTTTTGAGATTGCAAGATTAATATATAACTACTTTAAATGATTATCATGGCATTAGTTTTGATAACAGACTAATCAAAGTATATTTTGAGAAACAGTTTGCACATAATACTGAAATTAAAAACAAAAATAAAGGGTAATTACATGCACAGTCCCTGGGGTATGTACGTATTGCAACTTTAGTTTCTATTTTTAATAAATTACAGATGCGGACCTGAACTATACATGATATGCACACCGGCAGTCACTGACGCTAACTGAGGTTAAATTTCTCTGTTAAATCAATGTAAAATTATCAATATACCCTAAATTTAAAAACTAATAATTATAAAACCAAACTTACCCCCCACCCACCACATCTCACCCATCTCTTCATCTTCTTCTTCCCCCCCTCCGCCCCCCCCCCCCCCCCCCCCGGCCCCCCTCCCTCCCTCACCCCCCTCTTCTAACACCAATGGCTTTAGGCCACCTTGGTGGTGGGTTGAGGGTGCAGGCGTCGACGTTGGTGGTGGGTTGAGGGTAAAGGCGACGAAGGTGGTGGTGGGTTGAGGGTAGAGGCCGCCGCGGTGGTGGGTTGAGAATACAAGCAGCGACGGTGGTGGTGGGTTGAAGGTAGAGGCGACGGTGGTGGTGGGTTGAGGGTAGAGGCGGTGGTGGGTGTTGAATGTGGAGAAGAAGATAAAAAGGAGTATTTTGGTCTTTTTAAAAAACTAACAAAAAAACTTAACATTTGTTAATGATAGGGACTGTCATCGTGCACTCTTGACATAGTTCAGGCCCACATCTGCAATTTATTAAAAGTGGGGACTAAAGTTGCAATACGCGCATACCCCAGGGACTATCTGTGTAATTTACTCCAAAAATAGAGAAAATGAAAGGAAGTAGATATCTATTTATGAAACTAGTTTATAGACCCGTCTATTACACGGGTTTGTATAATAGAAATTATATAATTTAGGCTAGTACTTGTGTATTGCAACATTTGAAATCTAAATATATTTTAAAAAAAAGTTAATTACATGAAAGATCTCTGTGGTTAGGCCTATTTTCACTTTCGGTCCCCAGGTTTGAAAAACTACAAGGTCGGTTCACATGTTTGACAA
This sequence comes from Flaveria sonorensis, assembly GCA_025506505.1. NCBI lineage: Eukaryota > Viridiplantae > Streptophyta > Magnoliopsida > Asterales > Asteraceae > Flaveria > Flaveria sonorensis. The sequence continues at coordinate 62,246,573 of CM046435.1, read as the reverse complement.
AACGTAACACAAATGGTCCCTGCTATGAATGACCGTTATCTTTTTCCGTTAAGTCCTAGTAAAATGACCAAAATACCCCTGATTAAAATACAAACCTGGGACCCACACATTCATCTTCAACCTTCAACCCTAACTTAAACCAACCACCATCATTCTACCCAACCACCACCATTGGTGTTCTTACGTCTCCTCCTGCGTGCTCTGTTTTTGCAATGAGATACAGAGGAATCGGAGGACAACGATCTTGACGAAAACAGGGTTGTCTGATCGTCAATTTCATAGTCTTCATCGCTGCTGCAGCAATCGTAGTACAAATTGTCGTTGATTGATAAGAAATTGTGGATTTTGGTGGTTTTGCGGTGGTGGGGTTTGTGTTTCTTGGTGGTTTTGGTTTTTTCTTGGGTGGGATTGAGGTGGGGGGAGGGGAACAGAGGGTGGTTTTCCGGCGAGTGTAAGTTTCGACGAAAGGGTGTGATCATAGGTTTTTGGTTTGGGGGAGAAAAGCCGATCGGCGACGTCGGAGATGTGTTTACTCCGGCAAGAGGTGAAGGATGAGGTGAAGAGTTTGGAGATTTTGATTTTGAATCGAGTGTCCATTTGTGAAGAAGATGAAGAAGAAGATGAAGATGATGAAGATGATGATGAAGAAGATGTGTGTGTGGTGGTTTTGTGATTGAAAAGTGATGAGGCTGTTAACTTTAGGTTGAAGATGGGGTGGGGTTGGGTTATCTGACTTCTCTCATTTACATTTATTTTATTTTTTATTTATAATAGTATAGGGGTAAAATGATAATTTTTAAAAAGTTGACAGAAAAGTTAACTCTCCATCCATAACGAGGACCTTTAGTGTTATCTTTTATCAAACATGTGGACCGACCTTGTAGTTTTTCAAACCTGAGGACCGAAAGTGAAAACAGGTCTAACCAAATGGACCTTTCATGTAATTAATAGAATAAAATTAAACAACAAATATTACATTATAATGTATATGAGACTGATGCATAAACAGAGATGGCACAAACCTGTGAGCCTAAATATGAGTTTTCTTTTGAAAAAAATTGAAATCAAAACACAAATAAAATAGTGTATCAAAACTTTTATATACTAAAAAGAAAATCAAATAACAAAAGATAGTGATCATGGAAATCTACTTAAGGAAAAAGAAAAGAGTAAAGTGATAATATTCGTAAGGCAACATGTCACCTGCTCATTGATTAGTATCAAGCTTAGCATTAGTCTGCTAAGACTCCATTGATCATGGAAATCTACTTAAGAAGAAAGAAAAGAGTAAAATGATAATATTCATAAGGCAACATGTCACCTGCTCATTGATTAGTATCAAGCTTAGCATTAGTCTGCTAAGACAACATTAGTGATCATGGAAATCCACTTAAAGAAAAAGAAAAGAGTAAAGTGATAATATTCATAAGACAACATGTCACCTGCTCATTGATTAGTATCATGCTTAGAATTAGTCTGCTAAGATTCCATTCATGTGTGTAATTCTCAAACAAAACAAACTCAAACAGGGTCTCTGGTGAGATAAAAAAAATCAAACTACTACACAAGCTAACATAAGGACATTCATAACTTACTGTAATTCAAGAGAAATCCATATGAAGGGCACTGTATTATGCCGATCGTCGATAACAATAGCATAGACGTATTCATTGAGTTTGTAACAGATATAATGACTCTCACATCATCATAGAACATACGATGTTCTAGATTATATAAAAGCGGTCTGCTTACCTTATAATTGAAAGAAAAGCTACATTAATTCATAGAGAAGTAAAGATTATAATATATGATCAGAAAGCTTCATATCATTTTGTAAATACAAGCATGAAAGTCAGCAATTCAAGGTGTATAGTCAAAGTAGCTACCGTACTTTGGAAACAATGTTGGACACTCTGCAATATGGTGAGCAAGGTTGACAGCGTCAGACAAAGTTGGTGTCTTTGCATTGGTGATGTTGTTGAAATAAAAAAGCAGTAAAATTATCAAGCCAGGTTACACTGCACGATCACTCGTCTTTCATTAGAGGGCATTCCATTAAATTTGACGTACATAGTTTTAAAAGAAGCATATGTCAAATTTTGAGGTCAAATATGTTTCTTTTCGATTTCATGCCTTTATTAGTCTATGAACCAACATTTTAAAACTACTTTCTTCACTATAAAGATTAACACAAGTCCATATTAACAAAATTCACACATCCATGTGATTTTAGGTCAATTATTTCCAGACTAAAAAAATATTCACACAAATCCATTGTAATGAAATTCAAGCATCTTTTATTTCAAGGTTACCATTATACCTAATAATGAACACTTGTGTAAACCCCAACATTATGATTGTTGGTCTACTTTAGTCCAAGTTTGCTTTTTATTTCATTAACAATCATTAGAAGATGCTGGCTAAATTGTTTAAGCCTACAAATTTTCAATCCTATTATTAGTATAGGGAATTCTAAGTATATAACTATCACCCAAAGACTCTTCTTGGTCACTATGCAAGCATTCAATGATCCTTTTAAAAGTAATATCCACCTAGAGTTACTTATTTCCCCCATGATATTATGAAGCACTTGCAGTAATCCACTATTAATTTTGTCAGCAAGATTCATGTTATTTTGAAAATCAATAAAAAACTTAAAATATTTCATGTTTTGTTGTGGCGAAAGAGCATTTACATCAAATCAAAATCAGTAAACTTGTATAAATTAATGTATTAATTGTTACAAAACCCTTATGATGGTAGGAGAAATAGTAATATACGAATGAAATTGTCATGTCATGCGATCATCTTATTGTAGCTCTAATGCACATTCATTATAAGCCAACACAAATTCCACTGTTTATGAACATGATTCATTATAAGTCAAATCTTTCGGACCCTTCGAATTGGAATGTGTATTTGTTCCCTCTGTTGTGTTTAATTGAGATTGTTGAATACTTAGATATGGAATTCTTTCCCTATAAGGTGGGTATTTTTGCCACTTAAGTACATTTCGTTTGAATTTCGGTATTTTGCCCAAGGAAAATTATGCATAAAGCTATCAAGATATTGATGTTAAAATGATTCTTTTGATTGTTTTTCTATGTGTTTCACATTATTTTTTAGATTGTTTTTCAATGGCACTTGTGTAGGTTTTTTTTATTGTTTTTCTTTGTGTTTCATATTGTGTTTAAAAAATGAGGTGTAGCAAAAGTGTTTTCATTTTTGAGCTTTTAAAGTCAAAATCAAAAGTGAAATCATTGCAGGAGCTTCTTCATTGTAGCGATCGAGAACAGAGGTGAAGAACTCCCAATGCCTTATAGAACATCAAAAGAATCTAACTTTCTAAAGAAAATAACATTAGGAACTCAAAAACTACTTACCTGCAGATCGTAGAGCTGAAGAATCTCCACCAACAGATAACGATGTTAATTTTGTAACCAGAAACGACGCCAAGAACTTAAGGGGAGGGCGAATCAGAACAACGGCAACAGCGAAGAAGCTCCTGCAATATCATAAGAACATTTACATTAAAACCCTAGAAACCAAAACGAAATAACCACATATTAGCGTAGAAAGACACACGAATGAAGATGGAGCGGAGCGTTAATCAGTTCATCTTCATCTTAATACACACCACTAACGAACTATCTCCTATAATAAAGAACTTTAATCAGTTCATCTTCATCTTAAACCAAAACGACATAAATTTTCTCCCTTCTTTACTTACAATCGATAACAATTATCTCTCGTAATATAGAGTAAACACTCACATAAAAAAAAGAAAACCTACTGTGAATGCTCTAACATAACTCCGCTTGTTTCTTCTAATCGGATCATTAAGTGTTTAGCGGGAAAAACTTAGTGAAAATGATTTAGGTGGTGACATGTGGTAATATTTGTAATCATTTATTAGGATAGATATACGAAACCAAAACTTTAGCTCTCGTCAATTTCTACACGAGATGATTTATTTTTTCTTAGAAGCACCATGAAGGCCATCAAAATATTCTTAGCTGACCCGGTTCCTCCACCACCGCCGTTGCCGCCCGCTCCAGCGCCGCCTCCTTTTCCGCCACCCATGGTTGCGATTGTTTTTTTTTTTTTTTATCAATAATTGTGAAGTTACTTGATAAGAAATCGGTATATATGAACAAGATAAACCACGTTACTAGGTATTTGTAGAGGAATTTTAACTGCGAAAAGCAAATGAAATGAGTTATTTATAGTCTTTCGGATTAAAAATAGTTACTAAAACCTTTTGAGTTTTCTGAGTAATTGCTACTTATCAAATTAATGTTCAAAATAATCCATTATGGCGCACATTAATTATAAAATATTTAATTTCGTATTCATGTGAATATTCATTACTTGTTTATACTAAAACAAATTTATTTAAATCTTGTATTCTTTTCATTTTCCTTTTCCTCTCGGTTCATATCTCTTTCCGCTACTTTTGCAATATAATCTTAATTGAATGTCTGTCATCTTTCTTATTATACTTTTTATGTGATGATTTTCTCTTTTCTTTTTATTCTTACCTACCATCGAAGACGCATTGTACATATGTTTAGATTATGTTTTATTTATTTTTCTCTTGTTCTTGCTACATTAGTAGCTCCTCTCACAGTCTCACCATATATTATATATAGCTTTGTGTGGTTGGTCTTGCCACTACCGCTACGACCGTTGCTCCGTCGTCACTTTTTCCCATCATAAAATGTTCTTATTTTTTTGAGATTTTATGTTTTCATAAAATCTTCTTACTTGCTTGATATTTTATGTAAGAAATTATGCCAGTAATCAACGTTTACTCTTGATTATGTGTTCTTAAACAAGTTTAGATATGTTAATTTAAAAAAATTAAAATGGAATTATTTACATGATATGAGAAAGTATATTGGTTTCTAATTAAACTCTTTTCTGCTAGTCTCATGACTCCCTTTTGTTTATTTAAAACATTTATTGATTTTAATCTTAATATACTATATCAACTTATTAAACATGAAACTTTTAAATGTTAATTCTTTCTAAACCTAACATCTCACTTACTAACCAGTTAATAACCAAACTTTCTTTAACTTGTTCTCCAAACACTTAATTAGACGCTTGTCACAAACAGAACCAATCGTATATAAATGCATCTAGTATGGAGTGTATTCATTTATTTACTTAATTAATAAATTATTATTTTAATTAATGACATTGCATTTGATAAATTATTTGTAAAAACATATATAAAAAGTAGGATAACATAGATATTTATTTAGGTTAAATACGAAATGACAGTACTTTTTAGCGTTGTTACATAAGAAACGACTCATTTATCCTTGGAAGCACCGTGAAGCCCATCAAAATACCCTTTCGGGTTACTCTCAAAACCAACCCTTGATATATATGCTCCCCCACCACCTGGTGCCTTCATGGAACCCGACCCTCCACCACTTTTAGCACTGCTAAAACCTCCTTTGGCAGACCCGGTTCCACCACCACCACCTTTGCCACCATTTCCACCGCCACTGCCTTTGCTCCCAGAACCACCGCCACCACCACCTTTTCCGCCACCCATGTCAATATGTTGTTTTTATGAACACTTAATATTACTTGATAAATGATAAGAGATTGATATGAATAAGATACACAAGATTACAAGGTATATATAGAGGAATTTTCTAACTACAAGTAAATGAAATGAGTTACTTAGAGCCTTTGAGATTCCACAAATTGGTTATTAAGAGTCTAGAGCCCTTTGAGTTTTCTGAGTAATATCTACGATATCAAGTTATAGATCACAATAATCCATTAACTAAGACATTGTTTATGAAATTAAAACAAGAATATATAATTTTAATCGTATATTCCTTCGACTCTTAATTATTACAGTCTACTTTATATATTTTAACTTAATCATCGTACATGAATTATCAGTCATTTTCTAAATGTTAATAGCATCTCTCTCAAATTTTTCTATACATTGTAACGATGATAGATGTTATGTAATACTAGTGGTGCGACCCGCGCTATACAACGGGATTAAAAAAGTTGAAAGATTTACTTCTGATGATTTATACGTTAGTACTAACCACCCGAAAAAAATTACGTGCGAAACGAGCTCTATTGTAAACTGATTAAAAGAAAATTTGACATAACTCGAAGGCTTAAGTATAAAACTTAAAAAAGACAAAATGAGTAGGTATTAATTTAAAAAAAAAAAAAAAGAGAGAGAAAGTGTTATGGTTAGTTTTAAAAAATCCTTACAGATTTAAATTTAAAATTGTAATAAAAGAAAAAAAAAACAAAGTAGGGTTTTTATTGATTTGGAGAAAAAGATTCAAATAAAAAGACCATTAAAACTAAAAAGTGTAAGAAGTAGTTTCAATCATCAATCTTCTTAATGCAATTCATTACTCGTCATTGTGTTTTTATTCAGTTTATTGTGTCTTTTTGTTAGTTAGTTTTTCCTTTTTTAATACTATTGTTTATTTTAAAATGATGAATTTTAAAAACATATAATAATGCAATAACATTGTTATGTATCTCTACTATGTAAAACACAATAATAAACAACTAATTAATTTAATACATTAAAAACAATGACAAAATAACATAATGTCTTATTGTATGTTTTAATCGTTATTGTGTTATCTTAAACACTGTGAGTTTTGAAAGATACATTGGTAAAATAACATAATTGTATACTTCTAATTATAAAATACAATGATAGATAACAATAAATTTATATAATCTATAAATAACAATGATAAAAATAACACATTATGCTATCTTTAACACTGTGAGTTTTAAAAAATACATAAATACAACATTTGAAAAGACAAACTTTAAAATTTTTGCCTACACAAGTCATACATAAATGCTAGGAGTATGTAATGACATTATCAGAGAAAAAAATGGTCTTTTGACAATTTCGACTTCTATAATTATAAATGGATCGATCATTTTTGTCTCGAAGGGGTCAAACATGTGTAACAAAAACAACGGACTAAAAGAAAACAAGTTGAATGGGTCGAAGGCACCCAAATTGTAATTTTAACGCATGAATCTTCCCATATTGGTGAAAGTATATCATTGTATACTTCTAATTGTAAAACACAATGATAGATAAGAAGTTTATATATAGAAGCAATGACACAATTAATACAAAATGATCTAAAACGTAAAACACAATAATAAATACATATAACAAATGCTGTAAAACATATGACACAATAAACTAATATTTGACTTAATAAACGTATAAAACATTGATGATATCTACAATATCAAATAAATGATGAAAACAACCCATTAACGCGTTGATGATACAATCATAGTTATATTTGCATTTTTTCTGGTTGTATTTTCGAATAAAATTATTTTAATTGTTCATTCCGAGTGTTCATGAGAAAGTATTCTATCAGCTATATAGCAACTTTTTAAATATCGATATTTGTTATCTATGCTAAAAGAATTCTAATTTTGTAGTGTCCTTACTAAAATTTTTTTCTTGATTTTAATAAGTTATACACTACTTTTTTCATTGCGTATCCAAGTTTTCATCCATTATGGTGTGGGTTTGCGTTTTATTATATATGTATTTAAACATGTGGTATAAGTACAGTTTTTTTATTTGTTCCCACGTAACTAGAATATCAATTTACTCATTAAAGTTTGTTTACAAAACAAAACAATATTATGCACCCAAACAAACATTTTATTCAGACTTTATGAGCAAACATTAGGCCCCAAAGTTACAAAGCAGTTATTTGTGAGAAACAGGTATATAAACTAGTTAAGATATCAATATATAGACAAAACATATAAAGGTTCATGAGAACTTATTAATACATTTGTGTAGTGCTTTGAATGTGATACATATGACTGCTATCTAACCACCTTAGTTTCTCTCTCCTACTTTTCTCTGCATAAAATTGGTTTTCTTTCGGTTTTTCCTGAATGATTACAATGTTATCTCAATTGAGTTCCAAATAACTCGGTTTATTTCTTTGAACCAAATGACTCGCCGAGTTTCAAAACATTGAATTCACTTCAAACAAACCAAAACCTTGACAATAGTCGTATGTTATAACTAAGCAAAAACAGTGTTTGTGGGTATGCTACATCATTTCTTTGTATCAAGTGCCACTATAACTTCACGTTTCCAGTATTACAGAAAAAGGAAGACCATTTTTTACCTTCACTACAACCCAATTTTCTTGAATATTTACAAGCTGTCGACTGCGCAAAATTGCTCTATTCTGCACAAAATTTAAGACGAAATCGGTAAAAAGATGCAATCACGTCAAAGGAATGAAAGTCGATGCCGATTGGTTGACTTTCGAGGTCAAATATTAATCTCAACCTAAAACATGACATGGGTTGTGGCAAATGATTTCATTTCTTGAAAAAAGTTAAAACAAAAAACCACATACGACATCATGCCAGGTTATCTTTTATCTTTACCAAGCCGAACCAAGTAAAAACGGGTCAAATGGGTTGGAAGTGGCGTAAAGCATACTTTTAAGGCATAAACCTCCTAAATCATTTCCAAAAAGTCAAAGTATTCTTAAGATAATAAAAATATTGTAACTATATTTGACAGACTAACTATTTATGAAAAAGTAAAAGAATTACGTGTTTGGCTTGTTAACTAGCCCACCCATTTTGCCACCTCTAAATGCTTGGAAATTTCTATATATACCTAGATAATTTGTTTCCACTTTAGTATTTAAAGTTTCTGAATTGTCATACACTTGACCTGAAAAGTCAGCCACTACTTAATAGGCAGAAAAATGTTTGAGAGACTAACCTTCAACTGAAATACCTGAGGTCTGTATGTTGCTGGAAAAACTACACGACTGTACATTTATTTAAATATACAATCTGGAACCTCAGAAAACTTGCATGTTTCCATGATTCATTTTAAGCTCTGCCGAATAAAAAAGATTTATTTGCCACTTTTTACAGGAGATTTTGGTATTGCATGTTCTGAGTTGATATCAGACCGAGGTTGTTTCAACTTTTCATTTGAGGCTTCCTTCTCTGCCTTCTTTTTTTCCACCTCTAATTGTTTGGCGTTTTCTTCATTTGCTTGGTTGAACATTCTCACAAATTTCAGCAATGTTGTAACGACTGAAAATAATATGGGAATATAGAATGCAAGTCATATAAAATGTTGCATTACAAACTATCAGTGTTTTAAATGTGGATTTGCAAATACCTTGCTCATATGGGCAACGGGCTGGATCCTCACCAAAGTATATAATTAAAGCGTCCACATTTTTACCCTATAAATGCGTAGGATCCTTTGCTTACAAATTTGAGATCTTTAAACCAAGTATTTGTTGATTAAAGGGAAAATACAAGACATACCACACTAGAATACAGAGAAGCCAATGATCTTGCTTCACCTTCCGCTGAACGAAGGAACTCCTTCAAAGCCTACCCAAATCCCAGTAGAAACCAAATTATTTACCGATACAAATTTTATCGTTCTTTTCATCATCATCACCAAAAACAACTTATTCTTAAATACTTATATCAGTAGGTGGCAGTTTTGACCCACTTACCTATAATGGGCTGCTATGGGCTATGTTTTATCTTTATCAAGTCAAATAAGCAAACAGGTCAAACATCTTTCCTTACCTTGCGGAAATGTTCAGATACGGGTCCATCATTTTCGGACATTGACAATTCCTGGGCAACTTTGTCTAACCCCTTGCTAATTGCTTGCATTTCCTCTGCCAAGAATTTCAATTGAATCTGGACACAAATAATCAAAATATAAAATCTTCCATCATAGAAGTTGTGAGATATCCAACTAGATTGATTACCTTTGCTGCAGGTTCCAAACTGCTAAGATCCTTTGAAAAATCAAGAACTTCAGGTAGTTTGTCAGCAAGCACCTACAAGCATCAAGCAGAGCTACCATGAACAAAAGTGAAAACAAACACAAAAAACATTCCACCACTTGTCAATTTCTGATTAGGTATCACTGGTGATACATAGATGACTAATACACTTGAAACTAAATTTTGAAGGTTATTTTAGCTTATCAAAAGAAAAGAAAAGAAATGAGTACCTTACAAAGGTAATGCATGAGAGTCATTCTATTGTTCCTTGCACGTGTCTCTGTAAGTTTTAGGAGGCTATCTAACCTGAACCCAATAGCAGAACCTAAAACAAATCCAAATCCTTATTTCTGTAAGTCCAAAACAAAACCAAACTGCATCATAAAGACCTATACATAGCATATATGTTATGATATTGGAAGATGAATATTTACTATGTTATAATAGCACAATAGCAAAAATAATATGACGATAAAATGAATACTCAATTTCAGCACTTACCCCTTGCGGTCCCCTGGTTCAAAGCATTTCCCAGCTGAAGAATTGTTTGCATGACTCGCTTTAATTTAACAGAACTCCTGGTCTGATAGAAAACATGAATTATATAAGTTTTGACGGATAATATCATTACTGGTTACCTGCAAGATCAATGTACCATGAAGAAAACTTGCCTGTTCTACAGCCGAATTTACTATGTTTAGGCTCTTCCTAAGATCAGAAACCTACATGGAAACAAATCTCAACCGTTAGATCATTATCCAAACCTATAACAAGCAAAGAATACATGTAATAAAACTGTCATCTGACCTGTGTATTGAACTGTAACTTAAAAGAAAAAACTCTTAGCTTAGATTCTGTACGTGGAACTTTCATTAGCTCCAAAAAGAACTGTTCCAGATACAATACAAAATGCATCCATCAAGTTTGAGTTAATTTGTAGACATTCTTCATATTAACTTGTTCCAACTGACAAAATGTGTATTACAAACCTGTTCACATTTGCCTAACTTATCCTTCTCTCCTTTGTATCCCTAAGCACAAAAACCATTAGTTATAACAAATAAAAGCTCTTAGTGCATAATTTCACATAAAAGGGATCACAAACACCTAATGGAAGAACAATATCAGAGGTGACTTAGCTCCCACTTTTGCGTAGAGTCCAAGAAAGGGGAAGCGATCTGATACCCTACACTTTGTGCAAGAGGTTGTTTCTCAAGGCTTGAACTTAAGGTCACAAAGCGGCAACCTTACCCATTGCCAACGCCCACCCTTAAGAACAATATCATAGATATATACTAAACATAATCAGGACAATGTCTAAACTTGGTGCAAAATAGATACGTGTGCAGAAAGATCTCCACTTTTGAAATTAATCGTTAAAGCTTAATTATTCTTACTGCTGCACCTTAAACCGCTGATACATTCGAAAGTCAAAACCTACCATTTAACAGGAACATGCATCCACGGGGTTTTAGGGACGAGTCACATGCTATTCATTTGAGGTTTTATAAGAACTCTAAGGTTGAATTTTTCTTATTTTCAAAACAACTTGAGAACTTGAAGTGTTTAAAGCTTCCTTGATGACATATATTGTGCAATGCACTTTGGTTTTTCTTTAACATTTCTAACAGTTCTGTAGCAGTTGGATAAACATTGCAAAAGCATGGAATGTCGATTCCCAGTACGAAGCAACTAAAATCCAAGGATTTACTAAAACTTCCCCCAGGATCAGGGTTTATTATGCCATTTAACCTTTAAACAGCTCAACTAACAGTTTACCTTAAGCAGCTCCATCTCCTCTTTTGTTGGACAAAACTTTATGAGGTTGTCCACTTGATCAGCATCCATTACTGAGTCTTCCAACGCAAGGACATGATCCTGCCAAGTGACACAAACTAAGCACTATTGGAAGACCAATAAAAATCCGATTATACATTATAAACACTTGTGCACTTGTTCAAGTTGACAAGTAGTCAGGTAAGATGTTTATGAATTCATTTAACCATCTAAAGGTGGTAGCTCTCCATGCAAGCTACTCTAGCAAGTCTCCTGGGGAGGAGTGGCACTAGGCTTGGTTGAGGAGTGACCGGCCCAGTCAGTAACAAAGATAGTAATAACAGAAATGAAGTAGGCAGGTACAATAGGGGTGGGTGTCTGACCAAATTTAAGTTGCTTTTGGCAGATGGAACAGAATCCCAATTCTTTGTGTAATTGTAGTTACAACAATAATAATTCCATAACTTCAATATAAAAAGTTGACCTTACCATCAATTCATTCAATGGTATTTTGACCTTTGAAAGCATGATCTCACAGTTATATGCCCTCCTGTGCTCAATCTGCAACATGTGCAATTAATTAAAAAAATTTCTATGTGCAAAGAATTGCAAGGCCATTACATTTGCAAGAGAGAAAAACAAGCATCGGTATATTCGGAATGTATTAAAAAGATTATCTATTCATAGATATGATGAAGATACTATTTACCAGTTGTACTTTTTCAGGCTTATTAGCTAATGCTGCCCGAGATTTTGGTTTTGAATCCCCTTGTTCTGACTTTGGGTTTGATGCTGAGAAGAGAGACTCAAGTTCTGATATATCAATCTCCGGTGCCCTAATATGCATGAACCATAAGAAAGTAAAATGATCAAGAACCGGTTAGTGGGAGACACTATGCACTTTCAAAAGAAAAAGAAGGAATAAACTCACTTTGCAGCTTCTCCAGATTTTTGTGTCTCAGCCCACAAGCTTCCTTGTACTGCTCGTGTTAGCTTCAACCAATGCAGAGGCTTCAGCTTCTTATATTGTTGGTTCTTTAAAGAACTTGTTCTTGACAAAGTACGCCCCTTGAGCACAGGTGGTGGCATTGAAGGAGCTCCAGCAACATTGGCGGATCTTTGTGGGGGTGGTGGTGGGACACCACCTGTGGTTACATTTCCATTACCAGAAAACATTGGAGGCGGAGGTGGCAGCGGTGACGCAATTCTTTTGTTTGTACCTTCCCTTGTAGGACGAGGTGGGGGAGGCGGTGGTGGTGGAGAGGGACCAGCTCTAATAACCGGTGGTAGTGGCGCCAACGGTGGAGAGGGACCAGCTCTCGTAACTTCCGGTGGTGGTGGAGGTGGAGGAGGCGGAGGAGAGGGACCAGCTCTCGTAACTGGCGGTGGCGGCGGCGGCGGAGGCGGTGCAGAGGGAGCTCTCGTAACTGCCTGTGATGGTGGTGGTGGTGGAGGTGGAGGTGGAGGTGGAGGAGAGGGAGCAACTCTCGTAACTGCAGGCGGCGGTGGCGGCGGCGCCGGCGATGGTGGTGAAGAGGGACCAACTGTCATAACTGTTGGCGGTGGTGGCATCGTTGGCGGTGGTGAAGTTGTTTCGGTTCTAACAGTTTGCTCCTCCAATGCAGGGGTTGTGGGGCCCACTGGAGAAGACAAGGATTGAGAAGATCTAACCTTGTGATCTGTTTTGTCCTTTTTCAATGAGCCACGATGTAGGATAGCGGGTGGAGATGGAGACTCAGTTAAATGACCTGTTGACAGAGATCCTGCAGGTTCAAGTGAAATGCCTATTTTGTTTGTCAAGGGTGGAGTTTCAATGAGTGTTGGAGCAGAAGGTTCAATTATAGTTTCCCTAACGTCTTTTATTGATGGGCTATGAGAATGTGGAGTAAGTTTAAATTTAACCTTATTGTCTGAAACTTCCTGTGATTTTTGGGGCATGACAGGTGTCTTCACAGCAGAATTTGAAGGTGACCGAGGTGGTGTTCTTGCCATGTCATCAACCTTTTCTCCACCAGACTGTCGAGGAACTGCCTCCATTTTTTCTTGGACAATGTCTGATGCAGCCAACTTATGGAGAACATTTAGGGCGGCATCACTTTTAGGGTCTAGCCAATCCACACTACTAAACATCTCTTGGATTTTATCAAATGCTTCTATCGGGAGACCACCTTCCTCAAAGCCAGCCAAATCTAATGGAACCGTAGAAGCTGCAGCATCCATATCTGAGAAAATAAGCTTCATCCAAATATATATTTGTTATATACACATATGTAATGTAAATAGGCGTGTGATAAATGTGGATGCTTCATTGGGATGGTATAGTGGAAAGTTTATAGTGAACAGACCTCAGCCCTGAACTCTTTGGGAAACAGATCCTTAGCATCCCAAAGTATGTCGATCTCATCGCGATTAAGTATTAAAATATTGGACCTGATAAATGCTGTGTTGAACATGGCACGATACATCATCTTTTCCCGGGCCAGATCATTATGTAAACTGATACACTCCAGCACAATGTCACCTTGAACATGGCAATTGACATCAATTTTAACCAGTTCACATTCTGTCTGCAATGATTTTATAAGAGATATTAGCTTTAAATAAAAAATAATTAATACCCACATTCAGATTAACATATCACACAAGATAAGGCATCAGAGTTGTGACATTTGTGGCTATGCATAGATGGTATAGGATTCTGCAGGTTAAACATGCAGTTTCTTGACATTAAATTCTTTTAAATATACTAAATAAGTAAATTCTTCTGAGTTTAAGGATAATCACGAACGGTCATCACATAGAACTACTGACAATTAAGTGCATGTGAGATAATATTAGTTAAAAACACAAACTCTCAAAGTGTGTTATTAACATATAAATTGTTTGTTCTTACAAGTTTAACTTAAAAAGCAAAAATAAAAGATAGACAAACAACATTGTTTCTTGGAAGATCAATAAAGTAATAAATGCTTCTCTACCCAAAGTTCACAATGGATACTTCATGCGACATTGAGTAAGCACTTATATCATGCACAAATCAGAGGTGGTTAAATTTACAGGACCATTTTTTATAACAAATATGCTAAATCCATAAGAGCCAACAAAGTACTGAATGGAAATTATGAGGTACAAACAAATAAAGATGAATATAAAGACAATCAAAAGGATAGCAAACCTAAAATGCATAACTAGGGTATAGATAGAACAAAAATCTTGCCTGTTTGTAGTATCTGACATTCTTGCTCCTCTTTGGGGTTGAAAACAGAAGTTTGGGGGTTCTATCACCAGGAAGGGAAGGATCTTGACCATAAATCCTGAAAATAGGACAGCAACCACCGTTTCCATCAAAATCAGGAATCATCCGCATTATCACACAATCCAAAATAAGTGCCCGGTCCGATGGAGGCCATTCTGAAGCCACATTTCTTCTTGATACATATTGTAAATACCTTAACTGAGAAGGTAAAGGATCTAAAGGTGACAAAAGGTGTAACAGTTCACGAGGAGCTTGCTTATAAACCATATCCAAGGTCTTGTATTCCCCAGTATAATGTTTTCTGTAAATCAAGAGTGAAGCCAGCATGTAAGCCAAAACGGGCCATCCACCCTGCTCACAATGCATCAGAAGAATATTCTGCTGCCCAAGTGAAAGCCAGCTTTCACTTGATCTTAGAAAATGGTGGATAACCTCTATTGGGAGTAACGGGCAACCTTCATACTGTTTAGGGTAGTCCATAATGGTAAGGTCACAATCTGACAAAGCAGATGCAATCTCACTTGATTCTTTCCCACCAAAATTAAAAATCAAGATGGAAGCATCAGGGTGATGGCCCTTGAGCTGACTAATTGTGTTTCCCACATAATTTTTATAATCTTCTTGTTCCCAAGCATCAGCAGTCAAACAGCAGTCAAAAACTGAATGCACATCAAATACATGAAACAATGGTTGTTAATAGAAGATGATCAAATTCAGTTTCAACAAACAATGTATCACATGATGTTCTATTTCACAAGGATAGTTAATCAAAACCAAGACTCCTCCCTATATCACAATCCTATATCATATATAACCTTGTTTTTAAACCCTGATAACATCCGACCATAACGTAACACTCAAATTTAGGAAGTAATGGTTGTAATATGTATACCTCTAGCACCCCATCTCTAACTTAACAGAACAAACATTGCTAACACACCCAGTGATCAAAGCACTCAGTGTTTGTCTAAGTTAATATGAAAATTGAAACAACAAATTGCAGTGTTTGATCAATAAAATTAAGTCAAACTGAATTTTAAATATTTAAACCTTAACGTGTTAGATGAAAATAATCCATACCAATATTTTGATCAATGACACTCCTAATTTTCACATTTGTTACCAACAATAATCCCACCCAGTAGCATACTATTCGTACATTCTCCATTTCGTTCGCTATGATCGTTGTGAGTGAAATTGAGTGGAAATCAAGTGTAAACATACGAAGAGTATTCTAGGATTTCTTTGGTGACGAAAGTGAGTGTTAGAAATGTCAATGATGCAACTGTTAGTATGAGTATTATCGGCGAATATATTATAATTCGGTAATTATAATCTAATTTTACTAAAATTAACAAAAACAATCTAATTATTCCTAAATACCAATTTTAGATACACCTATCAATGCTAAACAGTTAGCTGCCGAAAACAAAATCAGAAAAACCGAAGTTAATTAGTTGGAGCAGATAACTCATAGCCGATACCTCTACTTGTGGAACACTAGTAAGTAAAACACGAGATTAAAATTTAAACAAACAATTAGAATCGGGAAGTGAAATATTACTGTAAACCCTTTCAGAGATCTCCACAAGTCCATCAGGTGGCTTCTTGTAGAACAACTTCAGTAACAACGCCATAGGAGCGAATCAATGATTCCGAAGCCCTAGAACGGTGAAATCAGCTACGTGGATGTGCGTCGGTGAAATCAGGTAATGATGAGTTTTGAGGAAGCCAAGGTGAATCTATGTTGATTTGATTTGTTATCAGGCGTTGTTGATTGATGATTGATTGATGGAGATATGCCTGTGATTTTGACTTGAAGGAGAAGAAAAGCTGAAAGTTAGATGAGGTTGAGGGAGAGGTGTTGCAGGTACACGTAAGGTGATAACGTGGGCACCACTGTTGTTCGACAGAAATAAGGAAGAAGAATGAGACTGTTGGAGACTCGAATAAGACCAGATTATCATAATGGCCCGAAAGCTCGCGTTTTTCTATTCAAACCAGTTTTGGTATTCAAACGGTTTGGGTGAAACCGGTTGCAGTTTGATCCAATCGCAAACCCGCAGGTCTGATATCGAGATGAGGATGTATTCGTTGAAACTATTTCAAGCAAAAATGGTTTTTCTTTTTTATAAATCATTTTCTAGCCGGACCGGTTTGAGTTGATCCATGCTTGACTTGATTTGAACCGTTTTTTTAAATGGATCAAGTTTTATGCATCTCTTTTTTTCTTTCTTTTTTTTTAAAGCTATATGTATGCTTTGGATGTTAAATACAGAGACAATGATAAATGATTAACAAGTTATTTTTTATAAGTTATTAATATTTCTATAAATTTAGTTTTTTTTTTCATTTGTTAGATTTTTTTTATTATAAGATGATGATGAACTTAATATTAATGTGATGATTAAAAGGTTTTTGTGTGTCCCGAATTCCAAATACATTCTTTATGACTTTCTACGCGTTTAACTCGACCGTTCCTTTTTTCCTAGTTAAATATTGAGTAGCTTAACGTATTTGACTTGTTAGAAATAAATATAACTCAAAATCATTTGGAGGTCATAAGTTCCTAAGTAATTGTATTCCGGTGATTTTGTCATCAAACAACACTTACAAACCTTCAAAAATATATCGTCTCTGGACAACTGTTTTTCACATTGGTTAATGGCATACTGTATACTCGACTTTGGTTATAATTAATGTGTTAATTTATCGTGGTCATAGTTGGATTTATAGCTACAACTTATGGTTTTTATGATACTAAGATTGAGATCTTTGTCATGATATCAATGTTCTATAAGAGAATACGTGAAAAGTATTATTAATTTGTTTGATTATTTATGCATTAGACGTGTTAGTTTTGACTCAATGACTTATGAATGAGTCATTTTGGTTGTGTTAAATCGGGTTTAATGCTATACATTAACTAGGTAATGAAATCCAAATTTGTAACCAAAAATTATAAGGGTCAAGCAGGTTTAATGCTATACGTTATTTAAATTACATGATTATTTTTCACAAGGGCCGTGCTATGGTATTTAAATATGGCATCATGAAACTTGCATTAAACAATACGGTATTTACGACATGCCACTGCACAATGATGAAAGAAGTAAGATTGACCAGTTTTGAATTTTTGACTTAATAAATTTTTTACTTAACTACTTACATTCGTCCACGCGCGTTGCCCGTGTTGCGGACGAGACAAACAACAACTCAGATAAACCATAGTTACTGCATCGTAAAACAAAACGGTAGGCAAGGAACCAAAATCTAGTTATGGTTGCACACTACAACTTGCCAACCCCAAATCGTTTTGATAGCATCATTTGCAACATGCCTTTTACCACAAAGTAACTAACCCAAAGTACCTATTAAATCATATACGATCAAAGATTAAATATTCTACAGCAAAATGATGGCAATAAACAGAAACCCACCCATGCAAACAGAATCAAAACTGAAACGAAACCGTAAAACAATATCAACCGTGTAATAAAAGCAAGAAATTGAGTAGTCTCAGATGGTTGCGCCATCATAATCATCAACCGAATATACCAACAACAAGTAACACATAACAGTGACCATCATTGGGCCATTCCGCCTCAAATGAGGCTATCCCCATCATCATCGACGTTAGATCTTAGATTAAACGAACCCCATCGTCATCGATCACCGGCATTGACTAAGGGTGTTGAACCAGAACTAAACACTCATCGACAACGATGGCCGTTACCAACTACCGCACGCTCATCCGCCGAATAACCGACTTCCCAGAGGCGACGCTAAGCAAAGGCGCCCCACCATCTAGCAAGTGGCTGAAACACGGTAGTATACGGCCATGGTGTAAGCAGCAGATGGAGGCAAACCGCGAGGCATGCAACAACCCCCAAACGCGTCGTGCCGGTGTAAGCAGCAAACGGAGGCAAACCGCGTTTTGGCGCTGATTGACAAAGACCCAACTGTTGTCGCCAAAACGAAAAACCCTAAATCAAATGCCGGTGCCGACGGCTTCAGGCACAAATAAAATCGGTTATGAGCTCACAAAACATAGAACACAGCCGGAGCCATCGTCGTCATGGTCGAGCAAAGCAATCGACGACGACACACGTCGTGTGAACAACGATTGGAAGGTAGGGGTGACCGCCACCGACAGGCGGCGGCCGCACCACCGAGATCGGAACGTTGAGGTGACACACCATCGTCAGGCAGCGGCGGAACCACCGACAAACCAACCCCAGCCAACACTCTTTCTCTATAAAGAAACCATCGACGACGACACAACTTGTGCGAACAACGATCGGAGGGTAGGGGCGACCTGCCACCGTCAACCGGCGGCGACACCACCAACGATCGGAACGTCGGGGCAACCGCCACCGTCAGGCGGCGACGACATCACCTGCAAAGCAACCCCAACCATCACCCTCCCTTTGCAAAGAAGCATTCACAGTGACTATAAAGGCATATGAAGGGGCAAAATACAAACCCCCAAAACATTTATGCCTATATTACAAAAAAACCAAAAGCAACTGCTGATGGGCATTGTTTTTTTCATATATAGGGTAATAAGATGTAACTTACATTCTATGAATTATCTCTTGTTTATTTAATAAGATAGATAACAAACCACATGTTTAATCAACTATATTTACCAAAATGAAAATTTGAATTTTAGTTTACTTTTATTTATTTTAACCAATAGTAAGGTGTCAAATACCATATGTAGGCTAAAACGGCTACTCGCTAGCCAACCCAACATTGACTTGGTCACACGTGAAATTAACAGAAAACTGACACGTGTCTCAGTTAAACTTGGCTAACCTTGGCTAAACCCGACTAAATTGCGAGTCAGGTCATATTTTTTTGGCTTTTCCTATGGTTAGATACTTAAATGTTTAGTTTTTATGTTTTCCTCTTAAATTATTTCCCTTTTTATACATGACAAGTGTGCTGTTTTTCGGAAGGAAGCTTCTTTGTGGTTCAATATCCTATTATAGTCTGATATTCTTTATGTATTAAATTCATAAGGATCAAGATTGCAAAAGAATGAGGTATATCTACTCTTGCGTGCGGTACAAGAGGTGGTAGCGTGAGTGGGTTGAAATGTTGAAGCAACTTGTAAGCCAGCCACACACAAATGGTGTGGTCTATGGTCGGTTGCTAACCATACAAGTGTTGAGAGACATTCATTATTGGTGGTCCAAAACAATAAGTCATGTGCTGTTGTGCACCCAAAACACAAACAAACAATAGATGAAAATGATGAGTGTGTATAACCTAAAGCTGAAATCTATATGCATATCTCGTATTAGATACGTAGGTGTCATTATAACGCGTTAGTCTCTTTTTGGGACCGTATTTTTCGTCATTTATGTCTCGGGGTCGTATGTTGTCTGCTTTAATAAATATATAAATAAAATATAACAATTAATAAAACTTTTTGTCACGTGTGTTATTATTTGAAGGGTCGTATGCCAATCTTAAATACAAGTTGTTTAAGAACTTTGTTAATAAGGATTTGTGAACAAGTCAAACCAGTTATTGCTTAATTTGATTTTGACAAACATCAATCACACCATCCTTACGTATTTTATGTGATGAGGAATGTTTGATGAATTTTAATTAGCTTGTTACATTAATAGAGCAATTCTTTAAATGAACTTCATGATATGGACATATATTTATGTATTTTCGTGACACCACATTCTTCTTGAACGTATTCAAACAAAACCAACAATTTACACCATAGATCCATATAGGAATTGTTAGTATACACAATAATAGTCGGTGAGCATTATACCTATCACTTAACCAAGTGATTGTTATAGGAGTCGACATGATAACAAAGTTAGCAAGTTCTCTCAAATCATAGTCCTATGACAAAGATAGCATGGTGTATACGTACGTCCTCCTTTTTTTTAATTCAAGGTGGGCACATGAGTCTCGCCTCATATATCTTTTAGTTCTGAAAATTACATGCTTGTAATGCATCATAAAAGTAACTAACACGAAAAATAAGATTTAAAATAAATAAGAGTATAAGAATTTTATTAATACATGATCTATGGTCAAAACAAAATAGAGATTTCGTATAGTTCACTTAAAAGTTTTACTAATCAGAACGTAAAACTATAGCTTCAAAGGGAAAAAAAACAAACTATCATGGATAAAGAAAGTCGCATAATATGAGTGAGTTAAACTATACAAACAACTTAATGTGTTAACAAAAATTAAATCATGTTTCTAATTAACACATCATCAAAATTCAAACACATACAACTCAAATGAGGTTCCATCAACCTTGTTTAACAATACACATTAAGAGAGGCATATTTTATTTATGTAAAATTCAACTTAAATACATGTTATAATAATACTTTGTATACTCTAACTAATTGTCTAAAACCATTTTAATAATTTGCTAGCTTTCATACGTTAGTTAGGCCTAATGTTAGGGTTAGCTGCACTACTGCACGCGGGGGTCGTATTTTTGCACTCAATGTGGTGCCACGCTACTCAACGACGACTATAGCTACACCAGAGAAACGTGTCCTTCGAGATAATCTTGAGAGAACATGCTAAGGAAAACAAAATCATTAGACTCACCGTATGAGACGTTTCATGCGATCCACCTCTGGTGTGAGAATCAATGAAAGGTCTTTGGAGGAATATGAAATGAGATGGAGATGAATTTGAAGGGTATAGGATTGTTTGTACCTACGTGTCGGCACATATATTTATACATGGAGGTGTGTGCATGTGATAAACCCTTATAGTTGGATATCTTCCTTTTTAAGCGAATTAACCTTCCTCATGCATGCATTTTTTGCCTTGGTCTTGGAATACATTTCGTTTGTCTTGGAATGCATTTAGGCTTTGTGATAGGAGTACGCCCGGAGAATATCGATTCAAACGTAACGAACAAATTACAGATAGATCTAAGGCTTGTTTCGGATACAGATTCACCACTAAAACAAATGATAGGGCTGCGATGTCAACCAAAGATACAGATACACCACTCCGGTTAAGCAATCGTGTCTAAGAACACCGCTCAATTTGCCAAGATTGAACTAGCAAAGACAAATTAATTTAACTATCACACTCAAGAGATAAATCAACACAAAACTTTCATATTCAAAAGCTCGCTACTTTCAATCACCAACATTCAAATACATATAAAAAGTTCAAGATGTACCCACGTTTGAACTAAAAGAAATAAACAACTAAGTACCATTAAGAAAGCAAAGTGTACAACTTGAAAAGCAAATATAATATAACTACATTAAAACATGGGAAAATGGAAAGGTAAATGCATGGGAAGTTGCGGACGTGATTATAGGATTTCCATGGACTTCTTTAACCTCTATCATCATGGGTCGGTTCTGGGTTACGGGCGGTGCAAATAAATGGGTCGGATCAAGGTGGAACGTTGGCCACAGGATAACGAATAATAACGGGTGACCGTATATACATCATCAATGATAGGGGCAAGCCCGAGCAATACCGGTTCAAACGTAACGATCAAAAGAACAGATAGATCTAAAGCTCGTTTCGGATACAGATTCACCACCGAATCAAACGATAGGGTTGCGATGTCAACCGAAGATACAGATACACCTCTTCGGTTAAGCAATCGTGTCTAAGAACACCGCTCAATTTGCCAAGATTGAACTAGCAAAGACAAATTAATTTAACTCTCACACTCAAGAGATAAATCAACACAAAAACTTTCATATTCAAAACTCACTGTCCTACTTTTCATTCGAAACTCAATACATAAAGAAATTACAATTCAAAAGAAACTGCTAGAGATCATGGCCAAACTACCTTTGACCACTACTTTAATTGAACAAATTACAATTAAAAAAACTATTTAAATAAAGAAAAGAACAACGTGTATTCAGATTCAACAACGGTCAAACGAGTGGCTATCACTTTGACTTCCTCCTTTTATGTAAAACGATGACTGTTGGGGTTTTCATATATTGCAATCGACTTCTTTTAGTAGATTTTACAAACACCCTTATGTTGATGTATGTTGTCGAGCTGGAATACCACCCTGGACAATATATTCTTGCTGTTGTCACATATCATCTTATCACGACCAAGATAAATTGCATGTTATTGCAATGATTTTTAAACCATGTATTTATACGAGAGTCCTTTACATAACCTTTTATGCCGCATATACCTCCTCACGTACGTCATGGTCCTTGCTAAGGCTTTTTTGACCTTTCATACGTCATGACCTACCAAGGCCTCCTGACATTGCTTGCGTCACTTGCCTTGCTTACGTCATCAACAACTCTATATTATGGAATCCTTCTTTCTCTTCACAAAAGAACGATGAATCACCCGCAAATCCTATTCCTTTTCCCCCGCCATTCCCCGTAACGCCACATCACGGGCTCGTGCCAGTGTCACCTTGTGTTTGCCATAACACATGGTTTTGTGGTTTGATTTTGACTTGATCACAAACATATAAATCAAAGGTCCATACTCCCCTATCAAACCCTGAAAACCGTGTGAAGATTCACACGCGTAGGCTCACACTCACATCAAGAAGTAGGGTTTAATAGACTCTGTCCCCCTTCACTGTTCTTTCCTCTTTCTCCCACACCACCATCCCTCATTCCCTCAGCTCCTTTTCATCCCATCGACCTACAAACACAAATTCAAGATCAAAATCAATCAACCCATTACCCATTTACTTATCAATAGCGTTTAACATACCCTTTTGATCGATGCAATCCATCATGGTCGAACCTTTGAGCTTGATTGATAACAGTACAATCGCCATTCAAAAACCCATTAATGATCAAAACCCATTTGCTGAATCGACGGAATCGTTAGCTTCTGTGGGTAATTCTTCTTTTAGAAGGGTTGAGTTTCACCTAGCAAGAAAGCAGTTTAATGGGTTCACTAATAGGGTTGATGATGGGGGTTTTAGGGTTGAAACGCTTAATCCCACTACCACGAGCTCCGAATATACGCACGGGCATCAGAAACGGGTCGGGTCGGATAGTGTCGGTGGTGGATCGTCGGGTGAGAAAAGGGATGCATCGGAGATGGAAAACGGGTTGGATCAGGAACTCAGTGTTGGGATTACTTTCAGGAGAATTGTAAGTTTCTTCGGTTTCTATTGGGAAGTTATAGTTTTCGTTACTATGATATTATTATTCAATTGAATTTGTTAGTGTCCATAAATACTGCAGAATTGTTATGTGAATGATTGAACATTTGAATGCTATTCAAGCTAATGGCTTTTTAGTTGAAGTATAGTGAAGATGATCACTGTATATTTGGGGAACTTAGGTTGCATTAGTCTACACATCCCACATTGTCTTAAGAAATATAAAATGGCATTCAATTAAGACAAAATGTTGCATAAATCACTACAATTCTGAAAAGAAGAGAAGTAGGCTGGCAAAACGTATGAAACGTGTTAGTCATTCCTAAATATTGTGCATTAGTACCAGCGATTTCAGGGTGAGTTCTATGCATCAAGTTCATGTCTGGAAGTTGATTATGGGATCCTATTTTAGAGTAGGGTCCTTCACAATTGCTTAAATGCAAGCAATTTGTTACGAGTTTCTCTACAAAATTACGAATTCTGTAAATGAGCTTTTTGTTGCTAAGAAGAATTATTATTGATACTCATTTTCTTATGCACCTGGCTATAGAATCAAAAAAATAATTTATGAGGGTGGGATTAAGTATTTCTCATCACAGCTTGAAAGTATTTATAAATCTTTACATAGATTATTGATTTTAGTAATTTAGTCTATAGAAGTTTTAATTCTTTTGTCCCCATTGATGGCTATATGCCTATATTAGGTGTTTGACTAATAATATGTGATTTTCATTAACTTTGTGCCTGCTAACCTTTCTTTGTTAGTGATATTGTTCCTAGTTACATGTTACACATTTTGTATCACTCCTGTGTACCTAAATAGTTTAAAAAAGGTTTCTTGTAAATACTCATTGCTTCTTCTGATTTGACGATTTATAGGGAGCTGGTTTGGAGAATCTTGGCAATACTTGCTTTCTTAATTCCGTACTACAATGTTTAACATACACCGAACCTTTAGCTGCATATTTACAGAGTGGAAAACATCAAGTTACCTGTATGTATTTAACTTGTATTTTTAGTCATTAGACACATACAAATATTCAACATATAATGAACTCCATCATCTTTATAAAGGTCGGAAATCTGGATTTTGCGCATTATGTGCTATTCAGAAACATGTCAGCCGCGCATTACAGTTATCAGGGAGATCGTTAGCACCTAAGGACCTTGTTTCAAATTTGCGTTGTATCCTGAAATAGATTTTATGTTCATCACTTTCTTGATTAAGTTAAACATTTAATTTTTTATTTGTTTTCCAGAGATCTACCAAATTTTTTTCTTATTTGAAGTTAGGCACAATAAGTTCAATTGGATTGAATTATATTTCATTTATTTGAATTTTCTTAACTACATAATTAGGTATATCTAGAACTTTTAGGAATTCAAGGCAGGAGGATGCCCATGAATACATGGTAAATTTGTTGGAATCAATGCACAAATGTTGCTTACCTAATGGAATGCCTATTGAATCCCAAAGTGCGTATGATAAAAGTTTGGTGCACAAGATATTCGGTGGTCAACTTCGTAGTCAGGTAATCCGATAGAAGTGGCAAAATGGACGGGCCAGTTAACTGGTTTTTTTATGGGTCAAACAGGTTGGTTTGACCAGAAACACTTTGCCAAAATTTCATTGTAGTGTGTCAAAAATGATTACAGAACCTTTTTTTTTATAATAAAAAGTTTTTGAAGGTTTTAGGCAAAGAAAATACACATAAGGTGATTTTCTGATTGTTTGACATGATTTTTTGGTTAGTTATTTTTGTTGACCTCTTAGTGACAACATAAATTGGCTGAAGTTGCACCTCTTAGAAGAATTTATGTCTGTATGGGCTGGGGATACTTTAAGCTTAGGGAAACTTTTCATGACTGTCCTTTTTAATTACTGAAACTTTTTTCAAGGATTTGCTCATAGCGTTTGGATAAAATGTTAATATTCCAGGTGAAATGCATGCAATGTAGCTATTGCTCAAACAAATATGACCCGTTCTTGGATTTAAGTCTGGAAATCTTGAAAGCTGACACTTTATATAAGGCCTTCGTAAATTTTACTGCTAAAGAACAGTTAGATGGTGGGGCTAAGCAATATCAATGCCAGCAATGCAATCAAAAGGTCAGAGCTCTCAAACAGCTTACAGTTTACAAGGCCCCAAATGTTCTAACTGTTCACCTGAAACGCTTTGGGTGCCACATGTCAGGCCAAAAGATCGACAAGAAAGTTCATTTTGGTCCTACTTTGGACTTGAATCCGTTTGTCACCGGTCCATATGTAAGTATGTTTCTTTAATTTCAGCACTATTTTGATTGAAATAGTCGTACCGTTATTAGGAATACACAGGTTAGGTTACTGGTCAAAATGGCTTTATGTCAAGAACAGGTAAACTGTTGCAAGGCTATGGTTGGGCTGACTTGAAACACTTGTAAAAAACTTAAATATATTATTAATGTATTAAATGTATTTACAAAAATGATATAGTTCTAGTAGTGATATAATGTTCTTTAAATGAAAGGATATATGAGGCCTTATGCATCAAAAAGACATCTTGGGCGTCTTTCTATTCTTTTGATCATTTTGTGGGCTTTAATCCTAATTGTGGGTCATTAAGAGAAGTGGGTTTTGGGTCAATGGGTCACGGGTCTATCTAGTTTATTTTGGGTCAATTATTTTAGTTTTATTAATTGTTTTTAATTGGTATTATGGTAGGAAGTTTTTATATGGAATAAAGTGTTTTATTTTAGGAGTAAGTTACCATAGATAAGTTTAGAGAGTCTTGGGGATTAAGTTTAGGCTTATTATAAATAAGGGTCATTGGTTATTGAATTATTGTAATCTTTTTGTATTGAGTTTTAATAAAAAAAGAGTCTGGGTTGTCCTCCTAAAAAAGAGAAAAAAATCTTGTGCTTGTTCTTCCTATTTTCTGTTTTTTCTTACTGTTTTGATTGAGTAATCTCTGGATACAATTGTTTCTTCCAACAATTGGTATCAGAGCGGAACTAATTAAGGGCCTGAAGTGAAGATCGAAGGCAATTCCAATCTACGATCTGAGAGAGATCGTTCCAGCAGGTCTGTGTGAGACAGATCTGGGTCGCGAGAGGCGGCTGCAGCAGAATTGATTGTGTGATTCAATCAAGACCAAAGAGGTGTTGTGCGATACAACCCCTGAAGGAGCACAAGCTGTGTGATTCAAGCTGTAACCGTGGGAGACGGGCATACGAAGAGGACGACTGAAATAAAAGATTGGTTCTGTGTGAGGCAGAACAGTAAGTTGTGTGGGTTCTGCGTGAGGCGGAAGAAAAGCTGTGTGAGGCGGCAAGACAACTAGAAAAGTAAGAGTTATACTTACTGATTACGAAGATGGCAGAAGGTCAAGGTGCTATCGTGCAGGTTCGAGAGCGTAGTAATGTGAGTTTACAATGCCCGAAATTGACATCAACCAACTATGCAGTTTGGTCCATTGTGATGGAAACTATCCTATCTGCACAAGGTCTGCGAGAGACCATAGATCCTAAGAAGGGAGGAGTAGATGATAGAGAAAAATCCATGGCAAAAGGTTTGATATTTCAGACACTTTCGGAAGATGTTTTGCTTCAAGTTGCCAAGCATAAAGAGCCAAAGGACGTGTGGGAGGCACTCCGGGTGCGATTCTTGGGAGCCGAGAGGGTTCAAAAGGCTAGGTTGCAAACATTAAGGAGTGAGTTGGAATCTTTGAAGATGAAAGAGACTGAAACTATTGATACTTTTGCAGGGAAACTCAGTGGAGTGCAATCAAGGTATAAAAGCCTTGGGTCGTCACTTGAAGATGAAGTACTAGTGAGGAAATTTCTGAACTCAATGGCTAGAGTGTACCTACCTATTGTTGCTTCAATAGAGCAATATTCAGAGATTGAAAAAATGTCTTTTGAAGAGGTGGTTGGCCGGTTAAAGGCATATGAGGAGAGAGTGAAGACACAAGAAGACATAACTCAGGACACACAAAGCAAACTATTGTTCACGCACAGTGATGAACAGGCTAAGGGTAGATGTGGCAAGTGTGATTGTTGCAAACAAAGCCGTGAGAGAGACCAAAACCGAGAGAAAGGCCGTGAAGACCAGGCTAGAAACAGTTGGCAAGAACCAAATGGGGGACGTGATAAATCGAGGATCAAGTGCTATCGATGTGAAGGGTTTGGCCATTATGCTCGGGAATGTTCTAAGTCAAAGCCAAAGTTTGAAGAAGCAAATTTGGCCAAGGAAGACGAGCCTGCCCTACTTTAGAGAAGAAGGATGACCACATTAGGATTAAGGGGGTGATTGTGGGCTTTAATCCTAATTGTGGGTCATTAAGAGAAGTGGGTTTTGGGTCAATGGGTCACGGGTCTATCTAGTTTATTTTGGGTCAATTATTTTAGTTTTATTAATTGTTTTTAATTGGTATTATGGTAGGAAGTTTTTATATGGAATAAAGTGTTTTATTTTAGGAGTAAGTTACCATAGATAAGTTTAGAGAGTCTTGGGGATTAAGTTTAGGCTTATTATAAATAAGGGTCATTGGTTATTGAATTATTGTAATCTCTTGGTATTGTGTTTTAATAAAAAAAGAGTCTGGGTTGTCCTCCTAAAAAAGAGAAAAAAATCTTGCGCTTGTTCATCCTATTTTTTGTTTTTTCTTACTGTTTTGATTGAGTAATCTCTGGATACATTTGTTTCTTCCAACACATTTTGCATGCTTTTCTTCAATATAAGATTTTAATTTTACCCATTTAACCAATTAGAGATAAAACATAAGTAAATAACCCAAATCAACTAAGAAGTTAATGGATCACATTGACATTTCTACTTTATATCTTTTTTTGTCTTTTTAAAATTTTAATTAACATTTGTTTACAAAACAATGCAGGATGGTGATTTGAAGTACACACTTTATGGTGTTTTGGTTCATGCTGGTTGGAGTAAACACTCTGGTCATTATTATTGTTTTGTTCGGACGTCTAGTGGCATGTGGTATATACTTGATGACAATCAGGTAAGAAGATGACTTGACTAGCTAAACATAGAAACCATATAAAATCGTCGATCTTATATTCTAACTTCTTGATTTGAACAGGTCATTCAAGTGAGTGAAAAGAAGGTTTTTGAGCAGAAAGCCTACATGTTATTTTATTTTAAAGATAAAAAGAGTTTTCCATTAAAAAAGACTACCGATGTTCGTCAAAAGGAGAAGATTGCGGTGAATGGTGCAACCAATGGGCCTGGTGTGCCAAGAGAGGCCCAAAATAAGACGGGCCCAAGTAACCAGCCAGTAAATGCACAGACGTCATTGAAAAATACTGCAGATGTTGCTCATCAAAAAGAGAATATCGTGATGATTGGTACAACCGGAGAGGCCCAAATGAATACTGGTCTAAGTAATGGTAACGGGTCATTAAATGCTCATACGTCTTTAGCTACTGTGGGTACTGAGAGAAGATTGTCAAGTTCTGTTGCACCAAAAGAGATCCAAACAAAGACCATTCTTAGTAACGAATCTCTAAACGGTCATAAATCTTTGGTTTATGTTAGTACACCCAATGGGTCTGGTGCACCAAAAGAGGCCCAAATTAAAACGGCCCTGAGTGATGGATCATCAGATGCTCAAAAGTCCTTGGCCCTAGTTGCAGCAGAAGAGACCCAAACAAACTCCAATTTGAGTAATGGATCATTAAGCAATCAAAAGTGTTCAGCCGTTGCTGGAACCTTGATAAAGGGCTTGAGGACTGGTGCATCAGAACCAGAACATACTCAAATAAAAGAAACTTCAGTTCCAAAAAGCATCTTAGAGCCCAGTAAAACAGAGGTCCATACAAAGGTATAATTCCTCGTAAAAATGGGTAAAATTAGTCACTGTTTACACGTAAGGTCGGGTTGCTTTGAAAGACCTTTTGTTGAACAATTTTTAAGAAGTTATAGTCAAGTTAGTAGTGTCAAGTATACACAGCTATATAATATATCAGTAAAATTATTATTTTAGATCAAGATGATTTTGAAGGTTTTATGCATTAATATACACTTTGTGTATATGTGGACTTATGTAATCGGTTATTCTGTTCACTTTTTTCGGCAAGCTTATATTTTATCTGTTTGACCACCTGTAACTTTCTAAAGTTATGCTTATTTCACAACTAATCAGAAAAAAGTTGCAGGAAATTGGTGCGGGCGAGTCATTTGGGGGTAGCAGTGGTAGTGAGGGTTATGTGGAAGAGGCTAGCGCATTGCAGAAAATATCAAGTTTGCCAGAAAAGGGAAGTTCTATGGAGGAGAAAGCTCTTGGCGGGAAAACCCATAACACGGAGTTTTCAGATTTGCCACAAAAGGAAAGTTCTCTGGCGAAGAATGTTTTTTGCGAGAACACCTCTATAATGGGGTTGTCAGATTTGCCAAAAATGGAGAGTTGTATCGATAAGAAAGCTTTTATGGGGAAACCCCGTAAAAAAGTGTGTAGCTTTTTTAAGTGTAAGTTGATAAGTATGAAATTTAGCTCAAATGTTCTCATGGGGGCATCATTGAACCAGAGGAAGAAAAAGAAACATAAGCGAAACAAACGGGTAAAAAAACTTGTTCAAGAGAATTTGGTCAATGAAGGGTCGTCTTCATTGGTTAATATTGAAGCACAGGAGACTGCCAAACCTGTTGATAATAGATACAAAGAGAGAGTTGATGGAGATGATGCTGTACTTGCAACCAATGATTCTAATAGTGGAAATCACTTAAACTTAAATGAATCAAATCAATTGAAAATTTGCAGATCTTTGTCACAAAAAGATTTGGTGCATATGCTTACCAGAGGTATCGACAGAACACGTGAGTATAATTACTTCTTTGCCCTTTCTTCCGCACTCTGGCTATAAGATATTTCATATTTCCAGTAAAAAATTGGATTTTTTTTATCGGACCCACACGTGTTTGTTCTTACTTTCAGTCCCTCGATGGGATGAGGATGAGTCCAGACCATCTCATACTTTCAGAGAAACACAGCACGATCTCACTATTGGTTATATTGGAGATGAATGGTGAGTCATAAATCCTCAAATACGCGTTTTTATCTTCAGAAACCTTGATATATTATACAATCTTTGACATCTTTATAAACTAATCATTCAACAGGGATGAAGAATATGACAGGGGAAAGAGGAAGAAAGTTAAGATCTCAAAAACTGAATTTGATGGCAAAAACATATATCAAGATATTGCAAATGAGAGGTTAAAATTACATTCAGAAAAACAAAATTCGTCGAAAATGCCACCTACAAAAACAATGAGGAAAAACAAGCATTTTAAAAAGGCGCGAGCTGGTAACGGGCCATACAGGATATCATGCTGAAGTTATGCCAAGAATCTTGTTTTATGGTAACTGACAACTGAGAATGCCCGACATATTTACCAGGTATTTCTTAAGAATTCTTTCATGATTCGTAGATCTCGTCGCATGAGTTCCTGAGGTGTGGGAGTTTTTTTTTTCTCCTTTTTTACTAGGGTTTTGAATCAATAGTGCTTGTATTAGTTCTGAAAGTGGTTAAAAAGATGTGTTTTGTATTTTGTTTTGAGAGGATATTGAATTAATGCAACACCACTTAATGTTTCAACATTTTCTTCAAGGATGATTCATATAAGCATTCCAAGGCAGCTTTTTTTATTGGTATGAATCATTTTGTATTTGTTTAAATGACATTTTATCATACAATAATCTATTACTGGGTTGGGCTGACCCAAAAGCCTTTTGATCATTTTATTAGTTTGCATGTCAAATATGTTTACATTATCCGAGTGTCATGACCTTTTCTTTGTGACCGTGAGAATCGTCACTGGTAACCTCGCTCATGGGGCTCTATCAATACTTTGATAACTTGTGAAATTATGTTAATCATAGCTTGCTCTAGACAGGTGACGTTCTAAGAGCTTAATGTGTGTTGAAATTGTTTTGACCTGATTAGAATGTTATTCTTGCATTTCTTATTTCTTTTTCAAAAAGCCATGTGGGTGAGCATGCGGCACAATGATTGACACCACAAAAATTTTCATGATAGCTTTCTTGAACCACAAGCTTCCATAATTGTTCATGAAATAATCATCAGGCTGCTAAATTGCTTGTAATCTTTTCATGACCCATTAAATGATGTTTAATGATTCTTTTTGATTTTCATAGATTATAATTGATTATGTGTTTTCTTGATTTTGTTTTTTTACGTGAGTTTTGCTGTTAAAAAAAGTTAGCAATTTATGGGCTTTGTTATTATTTATTTAAAAAAAACAGTAAGTTCTATGAATGCTTTGTGTAGTGCCGGATTGAACCCGACAACAAACATTGACAAGACTCGTTCCCCCGTAGTGGTCTAGATTTTTTTAGTTTTTATTTCTTTTTCTAATGTATTTAAATACTATTAATTATCAATTTTTTTTGTATATAGATGTGATACATTAAGTTATTGTTATTTACTTAAAAAAAATAGGGGTGTTTTTTTATGGGTTGTCATATACAAACATTTTTTTTTGTTATTAAAACATCCTATAGTCTCTATTTCTCTTCGTGTATCTATAAGTATGTATGAAAATAAATAGGGTGTACCTATAACATACTTTTTTTATGCATAAGTTACAAATATTTAATGTATATTTTAGTATCAATTTTTACATTTACACTCCTCCATTGTAATAAATTTTTTTTAATCTTTTTCTTTAACTAATTATAGTTTACCTTTACAATTTAACCAATTTACTTTTTTTTAACAATTTATATTTCTACCGTGAAATTTTAGTAAAGCTATCACATAAGAATCTCGATTTTATATATTCATAAATTGATATTTTTAAGGTTCGTTTTTATGTAAGGTTTTAATGTTTAAAACGATTCACTTTTAGAACCAAACACCCCTATCGTTTTTTTCATCGCAACGCGAGGGTAAAAACTCAAGTATTTATAGATAATTGCTCTTAAACTACAACTCTTGAGATTTGTTTTAAGTTTTAAATATAAATATTACAATCATATTAAACTTTGGCACACATATCTTTTAAGAATTGTAAAAATAAATGGATCAACTCATACATCTTTTGTTCGTTTAACTGCGATATTTATGAATCTAAATCCAAAACAACCACAAAGCGTTTTTTTACCCTAAACTAAAACCCATAAATTTGAGATTAGATTCGTTTGGTGTTAAAATTTTTAAGACCCTCTATAAAACACTCAAAGTCTCGAACAGGGATGTTAAAAACTTAAAAAAAAAAAAGAATTTGAACCTAGTTTCTGTCAAACCATGCAATTTTCTTACAAAGATCTATAATTTAAATACTACTACCAATTTAAATCCAGTAAGGAACTAAGGATCGTATTTTATGACAAAAATTATAAGCTGGAAGAATTTAGTTAGAATTTATCTTTTTTCCGATTTAAATGCTTGGTTGATTTTTATCTACACATAAAAATACCATATTTATACACGTGCACATTTAAATATAAGTGTATATGTACCTATCATTAATAATTCCCCACAAATCAGAAGCCCAGAACATGTGTTTTTAATATAACATACACGAGCATATTGGAAATGTTTTAAAAGGTAAAACGGAAGCCAAAGTTTTTATAGATGAATATGTTTTGCAGCATGCTATAAAACACATTTGACTTTTATAATATTGTTAAGGTTCATTGGTTTCAACAAGGTCATCTTTATTAAATTTCTATAACTTCAGAAATTATCACATGAAAAAGTTAATAACATATCTAAATCTGATTACTTTAATGACGTTCCTTAGACATCATTTCAGGTTGATATATAACTATTTCTAAATAAAAATTTAAAAAAAGGGAAACTCACATATATTTAATGTTTAAAATGTAATATGTAAGACGGTTATAGGCTCATCAACAAAACCATACTGCAAAGTGTTTATGTGATTCTTTGCTTATAATTTGTTTTGAATTACCCACCTCTCTTTCTCCTCTCTAACCTCTCTCCTCACATTAGATGGACACCTCAGTGTTTTTTTATAGAGAAAGTCTTATAGTTATAATTTTATTAGGGATTTAAACTCATTTTAAAAGACTAGTCTGGTAAGTAAATGAACTCATTTGATTTATAAATCTATATTTGTTACATACGACACAAACCTTATATATTACCACGGTTTCGGCCTGTAAAAATTCTTATTTGGAATAGACTTGCAAAGTAATCTTGCTATATATACTAAATAAAATATTAAATAATGAAAATATATTAACTAAAAGCTTATATAGGAAAAGAAAATGCTATAATTTTATCCCCGACATTAAAGAAAATGGTTGACAATGAAGTAATTATATTTACGTCAAACTTTCTTTTTTGCTTTCTAAAAAGTTGAATTTCTATCCATAATTACGTCCAATTTTATCAACAAAAAAAAAACATATCCAACTTGAGTAAAAATGATGTCTTCCACCCCTCACACACAAACACACAACAAAACACACTCAAAACACTCACAGTATGCCATTATTCATTTCATTGAATACCACCAACAGCTTTTTCTGATAATCTCACCAACCCATGACACATTTATCAACCCCTTCAGCTCGTCACTATCTCCCCACTCACTCACTAAAACCCGCCAAATTCCCGATTCCCCATATTGTTTCATCAATAAGACAAAAAGATTTCAAATTTACTTGTTTTCTTTGTTGGTTTTTGCTTCAGTCAGATGGGTGTTTTCTTGAAAACAAGCAAATATTCAGGGTAGCAGATTCCACAGGTTGTGGTGGTGGTGTGGTAGTGCTGCAGGTGTGGTGTTGATAATGTGGTGAAACTTGAAAGTGAAAAAGAATTGCTTTTTCTTGAAGGGGTTTTTCTTTCTTGCTGATTTTGAAAAATGGGGTTTGCTTTATTAGGTTCCATTGTGATTCTGACACTTTTCTTGAAGTCAAACCTTGGTCAACAGCAAGAACAGTTCATACCCAATTCAGATGAGTTCTTCATCTCTCAGTTCTTTGAGAAAATGGGTGTGAATTCTTCAAGAAACTCTCATGTTTACATTCTTTCTTCATCTGTTTGTTCATGGCAAGTTGTGTTTTGTGACTCTAAACAACAAGATGTTATTGGCATTGTTGCTCCTAACTTAGGGCTCACTGGCCCCATGCCTGATAACACCATTGGCAAACTCAAAAAGCTTCAGTTTCTTGATCTAAACAGTAATCAAATCACTGATTTTTCATCTGATTTTTGGAGCTTAAGTTCACTCAAATCACTTAATCTTTCAAACAACAGATTTTCAGTTGAACTTCCAACCAACATTGGTAACTTTGTATCACTTGAAAAACTTGACCTTTCTTTCAACAATTTCACTGGCAATCTCCCTGATTCCTTTAGTTCTCTTGTTGGTTTACAAGTTCTTAATCTCAATCGAAATCAATTCGATTCAGTTATCCCATTAGGGATCACAAGGTGCCACTCTTTGACTTCTGTTGACCTTTCTGTCAACAGTTTCCATGGGAGTCTTCCTAAAGGCTTTAACACTGCATTTCCTAAGCTAAAAAGTTTGAATCTTGCTGCAAATCATATTAATGGAAGGGGTTCTGATGTAGCAAAAATGGTTTCTATGAATTACTTGAATGTTTCCAAGAATCTTTTCAAGGGTTCTGTTGTTGGAATCTTTCAGGGGCCATTGGAGATCATTGATTTGAGTAGTAATCAGTTTGAAGGTCACATTTCTCAGGTCAAATTCAATCCATCCTTTGATTGGTCACATCTAATTCATCTTGATTTAAGTGATAATGAGATTAGTGGAATGTTTTTCAGTAATTTGACCAAAGCCCATAATCTTAAACACCTTAATCTTGCCAAAAACAGATTTTCAAAACAAAGTTTCATCCATATTGATGAACTGCATAGTTTAGAGTACCTCAACTTGTCAAAAACCAATATTATCGGTCACATTGGTGATCGAATTTTGAAGTTAACTCATTTGAAAACACTTGATCTCTCAAACAATCATCTTGCTGGAAAGATCCCACTTTTGACCTTCAAAGCCCTCATAAATCTTGATCTTTCAAACAATAATCTAACTGGAGACATACCCTTAACACTCTTGCAAAAACTCCCATGGATGGAAAGATTCAACTTCTCTTACAACAATTTAACCCTTTGTAAATCTGATATTTCACTCGAAACCCTTGAATCCGCATTCATAGGCTCAACAAACAGTTGCCCAATCGCTGCAAACCCGACACTTTTCAAGAAAAAGGTGCATAAACACAGAGGACTCAAGCTTGCTTTGGGTTTAGCCATTGCTTTAATCTGTTTGCTAATCAGTTTACTACTTTGTGCATTCGGGTATCGATCAAGAACCATAATGTGGGATGTTAAAGAACCTTGCAATGATGAAAACATCATTTCGGGCCCGTTTTCATTCAAAACGGATTCAACCACTTGGGTAGCAGATGTCAAGGTTGCATCTTTAGTCCCGGTAGTGATCTTTGAGAAACCATTGTTGAACTTCACCTTCTCAGATCTTTTATCAGCCACATCAAACTTCAATCAAGATACCCTTTTGGCTGAAGGCCGGTTTGGGCCCGTTTATCACGGGTTCTTGGGAGGTGCGGTTCATGTAGCCATTAAGGTTCTGGTAAATGGTTCCACCATGACTGACCAAGAGGCTGCAAATGAGCTCGAGTATATTGGACGGATCAAACACCTGAATCTTGTCCCTTTAATGGGTTATTGTTTAGCCGGTGAACAAAGAATCGCGATTTATGATTATATGGAAAACGGGAATTTGCATAATTTGTTGTATGATCTTCCTCTTGGAGTTCATGTGAATGAAGATTGGAGTACAGATACCTGGGAAGATCAAGAAACCAATGAAAATGGTATTCGAAACGTGGGGTCCGAAGCTTTGTTGATGACGTGGCGGTTTAGGCACAAGATCGGGCTCGGTACTGCACGTGCATTGGCGTTTCTGCACCATGGGTGTTCACCACCAATCATTCATAGAGACGTGAAGGCGAGTAGTGTTTATCTTGATTACAATCTTGAACCAAGATTATCCGATTTTGGCCTCTCGAAAATCTTCGGAAATGGTGTGAATGCTGACATGACTCATGGGTCCCCTGGTTACGCCCCAGCAGAAGGCGTGGTCACACCAAAATCTGATGTTTATGGATTTGGGGTGGTACTTCTTGAGCTAATTACGGGTAAAAAGCCAGTTGGTGATGAGTATCCGGATGATGAGAACTGGAAAGCACAAGATTTGGTTAGTTGGGTTAGAGGGCTCGTGAGGGTGAACTGTGGGTCACAAGCCATTGATCCCAAGATTCGAGCCACGGGTGATGAAGGTCAAATGGTGGAAGGTTTGAAAATAGGGTATCTATGCACTGCTGATGTTCCATTGAAGCGACCAAGTATGCAGCAAGTGGTTGGGCTGCTTAAGGATATTGAACCAGTTTGAGACTGATGAAGAAAGTTAGAATCTTGAGTTTTTGTTGTGAAAGATGTTAGTTTTCAACTTCTAATCGGATGATAAGTTTGCAGGAAGATATGTTTAGAAAGTGAAACAGATATCAAAATGATTTGTCTTAGATTCATATCAACTTTGAACATTAAGAGTAATATGTTTCTTCTATAATACAACAATTTAAAAACTTTAAAAAACAAACAAACGTCCATCCATTCTAAAGATTAAAAATGATACGCTTAAGTGAACACTATATAGTGTAATTTTTAAATATAAGTCATGAGTCCTACATGCCAAACCAATGTTTTCAAAACTAAGCTAGACAGGTTGGTTGAACTGGAAACTAGTGCTCGATCTGTCTGCTTAATCTATATAAAATGTTTTCAGTTGAACCAGTAAACCATACCGACTGAACTGGATTTCAAGTTTTTTCCCCTTTAAAAATCTTATTTTCCTTTTAAGGTTTTAAGTATATTTTTACGAATTTTATAATATTTATGGATATTATGTAGTTCTTAAATCCTGTCAGATGAGTAGATCGGTAAGATGACCCGTGCGGTCATGAAAGCATTATACCAAAGACATGTCATTTTGATTTTTTCTCTAAAATATTAGTCTTACTTCACATAATTTGCATGCAAAATATTAAAAATTAGGATCTTATTTTGTTAACAAACAAAATGTGATATTTTCTAATAATTTGAACTAGTGATTTATTTTTATTCTAGACATACTTTTTATTCATACGGCCCAAAGATCAAATTGACAGATAACCACAGTTCAAATGTTCAATCCCCCTTACCTTCTATAGATAATTCATATTTTCACCACATTTTAACTCCTGTTATTCAAACCTCTAAATCTGTGACTGCCACACGTGCGCCACATCAGCAGGATACTATCTTATTAAAGGCTTTAAGATGCTGAGTTGGACAGAACCCATTCCACCAAAGTGGGAATACCAAATCCAGTTGCAGCCTTTTTCTTCTCACTCCAAACTGGCCCAGCCATGTCAATATGCAGCCATTGTACTTTCTCATCAACAAACTGCAATGCAAAACATCAGTTGAATTTTGACCTTTGACCTGTAATCACATGTCTAAAATACCCTTTTGAAAAAAATAAAACAGTACAACGGATCTTAAGTAGTATAAAACATAATGTTCACAGATCTTAAGTAGTATAAAACATAATGTTTATTGTTAGTGAAACGTCTAAAATGCCGTGAAAGGGTAGAACAAGGGAATATTTGATATTTGATATCATGAAACTCCATACTTTGTGGTGATCAGTCAGACCCCTAAAGAATATTTTTCATGTTCATAAAATGAAAAAATCTTGGGAATCTAACGTATGATCGAATTCTTTGTGATGATCGCAATGGACAAATACGTAAATTTAGCTTCAAAAGATGCAAATTTAACAAAACATGCTAATATATAATACAAAAAAACTCGATTTCAAGACCATAATCAATGTAATTAAGTAATTGCTGATGATCATAATGGGCAAAATTGTAACAAGCACCAACTTTAAAGGGAATTTAGTGGAATGAAACTAGCATGATCAGATCTTTGTTATCTATAAAAATAAGCAAGTAGTATAAAATTTACAATTTTAATGAAACATTTAAAAGAAATTAATGCAATTTTCATGAGGTATAACAAAGATACCTGCTTCAAGAAAAGAGCTGCGGTAATAGAACCACCCGCACGACCACCGGTGTTGACCATATCCGCCACCCCAGATTTCATGGACTCCCAATAACTTTCCTCCATTGGCAGCCTCCAAAGTTTTTCTCCAGCGACTTCTGAGGCGGCAACCACCTCCTTAGACATTTCATCATTGGGTGTAAAAATGCCTGTTTTATTTTTGACCAAAACATTAACAAACATTAGAAGTTTACCCTATAGTGGCATAAAGACAAGACATGTACTTTAGCATATGTCACATATCCACCCTCCTAATAGTATAGATGTGTCAAAATTGGATGCTTTGGGTGATGGTGCTTTAAAGTGGAAAAAGAACGGTTAAATCTTGATCAAATTAAGTATTGATTTCCATTTTCAAAAGTTGAATGCGACGTGCATGTATACTATTTTTTAAAATGGCATAGAATTTTGAAATGAACTCATCGTTGTTAGTGGCAAAGGATGTTAAATAAAGTAAAAAATATTCTATATGTTTGCCACCCAAGAACATCAAAATCAAGAATAATTAGTGCATTGCTGCATTAATTCATTTTGTTAGAAGAGTTTTGAGTGAAGATGCCACAAGCTAATATCATGTATGTTAAGCCCCATATACCTGCAACTGAGGGCCCAAGAGCAACTACACAAGCTCCAGTTAAAGTTGCCAAATCAACTATCTGCATGACATATTAAATTTAGGTCATTCTTAAGTGTAAAAGTATATTTATGGAGAAGCAGGATCCTGACGAAATGAACAAAGTAATTGATGGATTAATTTTGATTATTTAAAGATAAATCATATACTGGTTTAGATAAACGTGTGGTGGCTTGATAATCAAGGAAGATAAAAGATCAAGATTAATTTTGATTTATTAATTAGTTTATTTGTTATGTTTTCAGTATGCTTAAAGGTTGCTTATTAGTAGGAGTTTGGGTCTAATTAGGGGTCTTGTTTAGCAAGGAAAGTATAGTATAAATAGAGGTTAGGAGTAATGTATTTGTGTGTGGTTCGAGCAATTAAATTTCCCACAGTAATTAAGGTTCTGCTTCTTTATACCAACTTTTCTGTTCTCCATTTTGTGGGACCCATATAATAAGAACTTCAAAAAGTAGCTCAAAACGTTGGTGAGCAAAAAACTACCTTGTCTACTCCCTGATTACAGGCATACACCAAAGCATCAGCAAGTGTAAGTCTGCCTTCAGCGTCAGTGTTGTTAACCTACAATATAAAAACGGATTATCAATTTACTAATGTTCTCAGTGTGAAGATTTAATAAAGTTCTCAATTCTATGAACAAGATGGACATTTACAACTTCATCATTTTCTTCATATGTAAATGGACTCCTTTAAAGATAAAGGCCTTGCAAATGCATTTCTTGATTTTTGTTTTGCTTGGTTTGAAATTTATTTTATTAAGAAAGACCAAATTTAAAAAAATTATATAAAATGGAACCAGAGATACCTCAATTGTCTTTCCGTTTGAGGCTGTTACTATGTCACCAGGCCTCATACCAGTTCCACTTATCATATTTTCACAAGCAGCCACAATAAAATGAACCTGTGATAACACAATCATATAAAGGTAGCATTTTTACAATATACTTATGAATAGGTTGATCTGGTTATGTTTAATCTCAAACAGGCCAAACTGGTAAAGTCATATGATTAGCTAAAAAGCACAAAAGCCATAAAAGGTAAAACTTGTCGAAGGTTGCAGAATGTGTGCTTTGCTTACAACCTCCTCAATCCTTGTACCAAATATAAGATTACTATCAAAATGAAAATTATTTATAATCAGAGTTATCACAGTAATTAGTTATAAAAAAAAGTTGATAAAATTTGGTCCAAAAGTGTTTCTTGTAAACCCAACCCATTATAACCAGTCTGACTCACTAAAGTTCAGATATTGGTGTCAAAATATTGAAGTGGAACTTTAAGTGATTGATCATGAGATTACTGAGTATTATATCCAACTTATGTTAAACTTGTGAGTGAAATACATAATTTGAGATTGAAGCATATCATTATCATCTCACCTCTACTCCAGGGGGTTTAATTTGACCAAGGGCTTTGGCAGCACCTAAGACTGCTGCTGAACCACCCATGTCAAATTTCATCATCTCTATAGAACAACCAGGGCCCGTCTTAATGTTGTAGCCACCACTGCAAACAAATGAGATACGAATGACATATTTTACAACAAAGAAAAGTGGTGGCAATTTCGGCCTATTTTTTGATTAAGGGTTTTCTTCTTCATCTCTAGCTTTCAAATGAGTTATGTTAATAGTTGGCTACAAAGGAAATAGGACAAACTAGCTGACACTCTAAAGTTTCCCTATGAACATTTTAAAATCTTAACCCGTAAACCTCCTAAACTGTCTTATTAAAAAAAGTATATATAACAAAATATTTGTAATCGTATTTGACACACTAATTGTTAATGAGAAAACAATTCCAGTTCAACCCAACCTCACCTATACAAAAAACTACTAGTTTTGACTGCAATCCATAACCCAACACACCAAACCACCCGTTTTGCGACCTCTAATATCAGGAAATAAATACTCTTTGTAAATGATGATAGTAATAAAGTATTATATTTATAAATAAATAAATAAATAAAGACAAGATTATTGTTACCTGTCAAATGTCAACCCCTTTCCCACTAAAGCCAGTTTGATTTTAGTGGATCCAGTTGGAGGTTTATAACATAAATGGATGAATTTAGGAGGATTTGCAGAAGCAGCAGCCACACCAAGATAAGAACCCATTTTCAGTTCTTTGCACTGCTCTGTATCCAGAATCCTTGCTGTAAGAACATCACTATATGCAGCAGCAATCTTTTCAGCTTCTTCTGCTAGCACCACTGAGGACATAAATGTAAAAACAGAAATTAATGGAAACGGAGCAAGCACAGATTAGTGGAATTATAGGTATAAAAAGAAACAATAAGTGAGATGAACATTTGACTAACCAGGAGTGACCACATTAGCAGGTGCGTTTACAAGCTCTTGTCCCAAAATTACCCCTGAGCAAACGTCTTCTGTGTACTTAAGTTTCTTTTCTAGCTCAGGGCCACCTCCAAGACCAAAAAGATCAACAGACTTGAGAGACGGCTTCTTAGACTCGGATTTGAATCTGTTATCTTCGTAAGTACCCAACAAGGTGCCTATATCATAGTCCCAAAAAAAGATAACAAAACATTTGACTGGTTTTATCATGATCGTATCTAGACAGTATCCAAGTGTAATATTATTCTCTATATATAGAGCCCCTATACCCTGTTATACACACAATCAATATACAATCTTTCCAGGTTTAAGTGACATAAAAAAAAATTATTGGTACACCTTTAAATCCCTAAATCTTGAACATAAAGAGGTGGCCAAACGAATTACACCGACCAACCCACACACTTTTTTGATCTTTTGTAGAATCCTATAAATAACTAATGTGTTTCATATAATTAAAAGCATTAAAATTACAGTTTAATGCACTCGACCAGTTGGAGATCAAACATACAAGTTGACCCTTTTATTGGTCGAAAATCGAAAAAGCCACCTCTACTCATATGGGAAGAATTTAGAAAACTTGAGGTCAATAGTCGCCAAAAGTGAAATCAAATGCTTGCAAATACTGAGAAAAATTAAACAATTAAATTAATTATATAGTTATATTTAATCATATCAACATCATCCTGACCCATTTTGAGCGGTTGCCAAACCCATCCGCCACCTATTTTGCCACCTCTAATTGATAGAAACCAAAAGACTAACCTTTTGCTATTGCTGAAGCAGTGGCTAGTTTCAATTCAGGAGTCAAGCCTTCTGAAGAAGCCAGTGCTATGGCAACCTTGTTTGCTTGTGAAGCCTTTGCAGCCGATGCAACCGACTCGCCAAAAACATAATAACCAGAAGTAGATGGGACTGTGGGACCCTTTCCAAGCCCAATCAAGCTGATTCGTTTGGGCCCAAGACCTGCAACCCTAATAACCGTCGACTGTCCAGACTTTCCTGTGAAATCTTCCTCAATAGATACTTCAGACAATAAACCACCCAATTTAGAATCAAGTTTTTCTAAAATCGGGTTTTGGAATCTTGAGTTTCCGTCTTTTGTCATGTCTTTTTCTGTGATACCCACTGCAAGCATATCTCCACTCCATTGTAACAAATCTGTTTCTTTAGCAGCAAAAGAGATCTTCCAGATTTCAAAAGAATAGAAGAAAGATTTAGTATATTTATACACAATCACCAAGGATGACTTAATATCAATCACAACATTCTGAGTTGTCAAAAACAAAACTTATTAGATGTGGCAAAATGGGAGGGTCAAGCTGCACGGTAATGGGTCAAGATGCATCGAGTTAAACAGCAACCCTATTTGTCCATTTTGTCTATAAATGATAAAATTAGACGACATACGAAGATGTAATCACTTGGAATAGACTTTCAACAACTTTCAACCCATTTACAACATTTAACCTATTTGATACTATGATCAAACACAAAACAAGATCAGGTATCTTTAGTTTGTGTTTCAGTACGCAGTAGACTCGATCAATGATATAAAAACAAAGAAACACAGATTCAGTTGAGACAACTAACTGTAAAAATCTATAAAAACGAGTCAATGGGGCTTAAATATACACCTACATAATTAGCAGAAATCAAGTCAATTATAAGATATATTCACTGATATAATACACAAATAACGTCGATTACTTCTAGCTAATTCGTCAATTATCAATCAGTAACACAAAATTAACACATAATACAGAACGATCAAGTAGATTAACATCTAGGTTAGTGTGCAAGATGATCAATTAAATAATTAATCGACTATACGAAATTAACAGAACAAATTGATACGAATTAAGAGAACAAGATCACTAATTGGGGTAAAGAGGACCTTGGGGTGATCGCTTTGGGCGGGATGAGTGAGCCCAAGAGTGTCTTTAGCAATAGCATGAGCCATATGTATGTTTCTTGAAGAAGAAAACAAACAGGGGTTTTGTGAGTGAAAGTGAAGTAATATGCAGATGGGATATTGATTTAAAGTTTGTGAAAATGGAGATGCAAGAAGAGTGAGAGAAGAGTGTGCTAATGGTGCGATAATATATAGGGAAGAAGCGTGAGATGAAAGCAATGAAAATGGAGTACGCATACATGGGAAGATCAAGATTCGAAAAACCGATGAAAATGGGATTCGAAACGTGGGTCCGAGGCTTTGTTGATGACGTGGCCGTTAAGGCACAAGACCGGGCTCGACACGGCCCGTGCGTTGGCGTTTCGGCACCACGGGTGTTCACCACCGATCATTAGTAGAGACGAGAAGCAACGGCGAATCTAGAATATTTTCTCATGGAGTCGGAATTTTAGGCTAGGATAATATATATTTTTTTAGTATGTTTGGTTCGAGTCGGGTAAAATCAAGTCACACAATAAGAA
Organism: Flaveria sonorensis; assembly: GCA_025506505.1. Taxonomy (NCBI): domain Eukaryota; kingdom Viridiplantae; phylum Streptophyta; class Magnoliopsida; order Asterales; family Asteraceae; genus Flaveria; species Flaveria sonorensis. Next base: position 62,201,986 of record CM046435.1, on the reverse strand, counting down.
GATAAAACCAAATTAAAGAAAATAATTTGATGATTGATCTACCAATAATTGTTAATTTTCAAACTAATATTAACATGCAACACTAGAAGTTTAAACGAGTCAAGACAGTCTGCTCGCTGCTCGTTAAAAGCTTGGATCAAGTTGAATTTAAATAAGCTCAAGTCAGGAGCTTGCAAACCCAAATGAATTTTTTATTTATATATTTTATTACATATATATTTATATAACTAATTCTTAATATATATAAAATTATAATCAAATAATTAAACAATAAACAAGAGAGCCTAAACTTAGTCGAGCTCAAGCTCTAGCTAAACTCAAACCTGAACCTAACTTATCTAATCTAGGAATTTAATAATCAAAACTAGTATTAAACCCCTCGTGTGGGGGGGCGTAAAACCATGACAAGTAGCACCAAAGTCACACCATCGTCAACTACCACCAGCATCGAAAAACTCGTATTAAAAAAATAATAAAAATGAAAAAAAATATAATCCAACGGAAATTAAATATAAAACGTTGAACCGCGCACTTGAAACGTAAAACATTAAGAACAATAACTAAGTTGATCTAGAACTCGCACGTTGCAACAAATATGTTAAACGGAAAAAAAATAAGTGTAACAACGTTGAACTACACGTGCACGTTACGACATGTTAACTCTCAAATTTAGACCCTAAATTGAAAACTTTATAAAAAATGAAAAATATCAAGGAATAAAGTTGAAAGTGAAAAGTTATAGGAGTTAAATTGTGAAGATATAAGAGTATTGAGGGTAAAACAAAAAAGTAAAAGAAAAAATTAGATAGGTGCAACCATTTATGCATAGGATACAACAACTAATGCATTCATAACTTGAAATTAATAATATTTAAATTTTAATAATTAATCTAACAAATAATCAACGGACAATATGAATGGATATTATATATTTTATTAGGTTTAAGATTTTGTGTAATTGGTGTTAATTAGGTTATAATAGGCTTATATTCACAAAATGTCAAAATCTCAAGTTGTGTTTTCTTGGATGTCGGTGTCAAATGACAGTGTCAAAATTTCTTGGAGTTGAACTTAAAGTTTCATGAAGGATGGTGTCAAAATTTCTTAAGGGTCGGTCCGGATTACATCGTATAAATGCTATTAGAAAGAAATTTTTATGGGCTGCGGGCGCTCCCACCCGGACCACTTGGGTCCGCCCCTGACAAGAAGGCATGCAATGTTTATCTTTATTACAATCTTGAACCAAAATCTCGAAAATATTCCGAAATGATGTAAATGATGACACGACTTATGGGTCACCTGGTTACGCCCGCTAGTGGGTATAAAAAAAGAAGAGTTACTTTTTTTTCCTAACTGGGTCAATAAACTTATGCAAAATTTTAGTTTATTTATCTTTTATTTTATATATAATGGATTGATGAGTATTTGAATGATAAGAATCGAAAAACACAAGATTTAGTTAGTAGGTAAGAGGGCTCATGAGGATGAACCTCGGGTCATAAGCCATTGATCCCAAGATTCGAGCCACGGGTGATGAAGGTCAAATGGTGGAAGGTTTGAAAATAGGGTATCTATGCATTGTTGATCTTCCATTGAAGAGACCAAGTATGCAACAAGTGGTTAAGCTTCTTAAGGATGGTTTAACAGTATAAGTAAAAACTTGAGTTTTTATTGTGAAAGATCTTAGTTTTTTTTTTCTAATTGGATGATAAGTTTGCAAGAAGATATGTTTAGAAAGTGAAACAAATATTAAGAGGATTTGCTATAGATTCATAGAACACTGAATATTAAGGGTAACTTGTTTTTTTTTTTTTTTAACAGAACATTTTGAAAAACTTGATGTAAAAAGAACGTTCATCCATTTTAAAGATTAAAAATGTAACGTTTAGTCATGCAAGTGAACACTGTAAGTTTGGTTTTCTATATGTTCCACATACCATACCAATGTTTTTAAAGCCGAATACCTAACTGATCCAATTAGTCTATTTACACTGTTTTTTCTATTATAATATTTATAATATTATCATGTTCTTAAATGAGTTAAATCTTGATTAGTGGACCTGAGCACTTCGAGGTACGTCCGGTTATGAAAAACACTACCAAAACATGCCATTTGTTTACTAACATATTACTTGACTTTTCATAAATTGCATGCAAAACATTAATAACTAAAATCTTATTTTGTCTACAAGCAAACATGAGATATTTTCTAACACTTTGGACATGTGTTTCATATCCGCCACCCCGGATTTCATGGACTCCCAATAGCTTTCCTCCATTGGCAGCCTCCAAAGTTTTTCTCCGGCGACTTCTGAGGCGGCAACCACCTCGTTAGACAATTCATCACTGGGTGTAAAGAGGCCTGTTTCAATTTTTTACCAAAACGTTAACAAGAATTATAAGTTTACACTATAGTGGCATACATACAAGACATGTACTTTATCATATGTCCCATATCCGTCCTCCTAGTAGTATAGATGCTTCAAAATTGGATACTTTGGATGATGTTGATTAAACAAGTATCTACTTGCCATTTCAAAAGTTAAATGCAATGTGCGCGAATATCATCTGTTCAAATGGCATAAATTCTGAAATGAATTTCATCTGTGTTGGTGGCAGAAGATTTTAAATAAAGTAAAAAATGTTCCATATGTTTGCCACCCAAGAACATCAAAATCAAGAATAATTAGTGCATTGCTCCAGTAATTTCACTTTGTTAGAAGAGTTTTGAGTGAAGATGCCACAAGCTAATATCATGTATATTATGCCCCGTATACCTGCAATTGAGGTCCCAAGAGCAACCACACAAGCTCCGGTTAAAGTTGCCAAATCAACCATCTGCCGGAAATATAAAATTTTAGATCATTTTGAGTGGAAGATTATATTTATAAAGAAATAGGATCCTGATATGATATGAAAAAAGTAAATAAGGTTCTCCTTGTTTATACCAACGTTTCCATTCTCAATTTTGTGAGGCCCACAAAATAAAAACTTCAAAAAATAGCTCAAAAATGTTGATTAGTACCTTGTCTACGCCTTGATTACAGGCATACACCAAAGCATCAGCAAGGGTAAGTCTGCCTTCAGCATCAGTTGTTTCCTCTATATATGTTATCGGTTGTTTCCAACTGAATATTAAAAAAATCAATAAAAACCATTGAATTATCTCTTGTCATATTTCTCTATATGGTATCAGAGCAAGGTTTTTTACCTAGCTCTTGATAGATCGAGCCATGGCAGGAGATGATTCCTCAAGCAAAGCCAAGGATGGAGAAGGGTATGGTGGATCGATTTCTCATGAGTCACCTTACTATCTCCATCCGTCCGACCTTCCCAAACAATTACACGTAAACGAAGTCTTAACAGATTATAACTACGCAGATTGGAGGCAAGAGATGATGAACTTCCTGTTTGCTAAGAATAAAATAGAGTTCGTAGACGGATCGATCAAGAAACCGGAGAAATCATCCAAGGATTATATGCCATGGACGCGTGCGGATGCCATGATCAAAGGTTGGCTAACGACTGCGATGGAAAAGAACATCCGTAATAGCGTGAAATATGCTAGCACGGCGTCAGAAATATGGTCGAATCTCGACGAACGGTTCGGAAAAGAAAGTGCCCCCAGGGCATATGAAATCAAGCAGAAGATTGCAGGAACTCGTCAAGCGGGAAACTCGGTGTCTGCGTACTTCACAAGCCTGCGGTCGTTGTGGGATGAGGCCCAATCAGTTCAACCTTTTCCACAGTGTTCATGTGGTAAATGCGAATGTGAGGTTGGGAAGAAGATTTTTAAACATCAAGAGAAGGAGCATTTGTATGAATTTCTCATGGGATTGGATAATGAGTTCTCCGTAATTAGGACTCAAATATTGGCCACTAAACCGACCCCATCACTCACAGCCGCATATCATATGGTGCATGATGATGAGAAGCAGAGGGCCGTATCGAGTGAGAGCAAAGGCAACGTTGAAGCTGCTGCATTTAAGGCATTCCAGAAGAGGAAAAGGGTGAATCCATCCCTGTAAAGGGAAAAGGGGAATATATTCTCCCTGGAGGAGCCAAAGTGAAAAATGTTCTTTACATTCCAGATTTTAAGTGCAATCTACTCTCTGTTAGCCGCCTTAGCCGTGATCTACAATGTGTCGTTTCATTCTTTCCTGACTTTTGTGTCATGCAGGGATTGCAGAGGAGGAACTTGATTGGAGTGGGTAGATGCGAAGGGGGACTATACCGAATGAAGATGATGCAAGAAAAGAAAGCTTTTGGGACCACTATCGAGACATGGCACAAGAGACTTGGACATGCCTCGAAGGGAAAACTAGCTAAAGTTGATTTTCTTAGTACCATTACTACTGAACTTGGTAATTTTTGTGATTCTTGTGTCATGGCCAAGTTTGCCAGAACACCTTTTTCTTCTAGTTTCATTAAAACTATTGAACCATTTCAGTTGATCCATTGTGATATTTGGGGGGGCGGTACCGGGTACCATCTTATACTAAAGCCAACTATTTCCTCACTATAATTGACAACTTTAGTAGGGCAGTGTGGGTGTTCCTCATTAAACACAAAAGCAATGCAAGTAAATGTCTTGTAAACTTTTGTAAAATGGTTGAGGTTCAATTTGATAAATGTGTTAAAAGATTGAGATGTGATAATGGTGGGGAGTTTACTTCCAATGACATGGTGGAATTCTATAATAAAAAGGGAATGTTACTCGAAACCACATGCCCCCACACCCCTCAACAAAATCGTGTCGTCGAAAGAAAACACCGACACCTTTTGGAAACGGCGCGGGCCTTAAGGTTCGGTGCAAAACTTCCTAAACAATTTTGGGGGGAGTGTGTTTTAACCGCGGCTTACGTTATCAACCGTCTCCCATCCAAGGTCCTTAAAAATAAAACCCCTTTTGAAATAATTCTTGGAATTAAACCCGATTACAACCACCTTAGAGTTTTTGGATGTCTCGCTTATTTCAAAAATTTCAACACAAGAGGAGACAAGCTTGAACAAAGGGGGAAACCGGGGGTATTTATTGGATATCCTCCGGGAACAAAAGGGTACAAAATACTTGATCTTGAAACTAGAAAAGTCATTGTTAGTAGGGATGTTCTCTTTCTTGAGGAGATTTTTTCTTTCACAAAAATCCAAAAGGGGGAAGTTGACAAAATTGAGAACCCTATGAAATTGCATGAATATGCATGTGATGACAAAATGATGTTGAGGCTGATGTTGAGGCTGATGTTGAAGCTCCAATTGAAGAACAAAATGTAACTAATGAAGAAGCCGAGATCGATTCGAAGTGGGTTTACAAGATAAAGTACAAGCTAAATGGAGAGGTAGAAAGATACAAAGCTCGCCTTGTTGCTAAAGGCTTTACTCAACAAGAAGGAATAGACTATCACGACACTTTCGCTCCGGTTGCAAAGTTGGTTACGATGCGAACGCTTCTTGCAATGGCAGTCAAAAGAAAGTGGGTTATTCACCAACTTGATGTGGATAATGCCTTTTTACACGGTGAACTCGAAGAAGAGGTGTACATGAAAATTCCTCAAGGCTTTTCTAATGAGAATGAGACACGGGTTTGTCGTCTAAGAAAGTCGTTATACGGGTTGAAACAAGCTTCAAGAAATTGGTATCACAAGTTTACCACATTTCTTTTGAGCTTAAACTTCAAACAATCCAAAGCAGATCACTCTTTGTTCATCTTCGAGGCCAAAAATGTCATGATAGTCATCTTAATCTATGTGGATGATGTTATCATAACAGGGAATTGAAGAAGTTAAGAAGAAGCTTGATAATAATTTCAGCATTAAGGATCTGGGGGTCCTAAAATACTTTCTCGTGATAGAAGTTGCAAGAACCAAAGAAGGCTTGGTCCTTAGTCAGCGGAAATACACGTTGGATATTTTGGAGGACAGTGGAAAGATAGGGTGCAAGCCCAGCTCGACTCCGATCGAACAAGGTTTAAAGGTGGACAAAGGAGAAGAAAACGAACGGGTTGATGCTAGTCAATACCGTCGCCTAGTAGGGCGACTTCTATACTTACAAGCAACTCGACCCGACATCACGTACTCGGTTAACATTCTGAGTCAATTCGTTGCGGACCCGAGAAGCAACCATTTGGAGGCAGTTAATCGCATTCTCGGTTATTTGAAAGCCACTCCAGGGCAAGGTATTCTTCTTTCGCGTACGGGAGATCCTACATTATCCGCCTATTGTGACTCTGATTGGTTAGGATGCCCGTATACCAGAAGATCAAGGACCGGGTACTTCCTTTTGCTTGGGGGTACGTCTATCTCGTAGAGAACTAAGAAGCAATCCGTTGTCTCTCGTTCTTCAGCCGAAGCAGAATACCGAGCTATGGCCACTACGGTGAGCGAGATTATTTGGGTACGTTGGCTGCTCAGTGAGCTACGGGTTCACATCACCTCGCCTACTCCCTTGTTCTGTGATAACCAAGCGGCTCGTCACATAGTAAACAATCCCGTTTATCACGAGAGAACGAAACATGTTGAAATGGACTGTTTCTTTGTTCGTGAACGCGTAGAGTCAAAGAAAATTATCCCGATGAATATAAGCAGTAAAATGCAAATTGCCGACTTGCTAACCAAGGGCCTTTCAAGACAGCAACTCGTCTTTCTTCTTGGCAAGATTAGCATGACAAATTTACATGCTTCATCTTGACGGGAAATATAGAATAATGTTATTTTTGATAGTTATCTTTTGTGGTGATCCTATCCTTAATTATAGGATCTTAGCCTTGTTTATTTTCCTTTATATATGTTATCGGTTGTTTCCAACTGAATATTAAAAAAATCAATAAAAACCATTGAATTATCTCTTGCCATATTTCTCTATACAAAGTGTGCTTTTAAAGCTTACAACCTCCTACATCTTTGTACCAAATATAAGATTATTATCGAAATGATAGTTATTTATAATTAGATTTATCACACTACTTAGTTACAAAAAAGTTCCAAAAGTGTTTCTAGTCAGCCAAACCCGTTATAACCGGTCTAACTCACTAAAATTCTTAAATAGGTGTCAAAAGTTAAAAGTAGAACATTAAGTGATCAATCATGAAATTAATGAGTATTAAATCCAACAAATTTTGTATTTGTCTGTGAAATACATAATTCGAGATTAAAGCATACCATTATCATCTCACCTCTACTCCAAGGGGTTTAATTTGACCCAGGGCTTTGGCAGCACCTAACACCGCTGCTGAACCGCCCATGTCACATTTCATCAGCTCTATAGAACAAACCGGGCCTATCTTAATGTTGTAGCCACCACTGCAAACAAATGAGATACGAATGGCATATTTTACAACAACAAAAAGAAAAAAAAAACTACCCTGTTTAACCAGAACCATTTACCAACACGTCCAAACCACCCGTTTTGCCACCTCTAATATCAGGAAACAAAATATACTCTTTATAATTATAACAAGAAACAAGATTCTTGTTACCTGTCAAATGTCAACCCCTTTCCCACTAAAGCCAGTTTGGTTTTAATGGATCCAGTTGGAGGTTTATAACATAAATGAATAAATTTAGGAGGATTTGCAGAAGCTGCAGCAACACCAAGATAAGAACCCATTTTCAATTCTTTACATTGTTTTGTATCCAGAATCTTTGCTGTAAGAACATCACTATATGCAGAAGCAATCTTTTCAGCTTCTTCTGCTAGCACCCCTGAGGACATAAATGTAAAAACAGAAATATTAATGAAATTATAAGAATAAAAAAAATGATAAGTGAGATGAATGTTGACTTAACCAGGAGTGACCACATTAGCAGGCGCATTTACTAGTTCTTTTCCCAAAAGTACCCCTGAGCAAATGTATTTTGTGTACTTAAGTTTCTTTTCTAGCTCAGGACCACCTCCAAGATCAAAAAGATCAACAGACTTGAGAAATGGCTTCTTAGACTCAGATCTGAATCTGTTATCTTCATAAGTACCCAACAATGTGCCTATATCATAGTCCCGAAAAAGATAACAAAACATTTAACATTTGTTAGACTGGTTATATAATATATGGACAGTATCCAAGTGTAATATTATTTTATATAGAGAGAGACCCTATGTAACCCTATTATACACAATCAATATACATTCTTTCCTGGTTTAAGTGACATAAAAACATACTCCGTACAGCTTAAAATCCTAGATAACATAGGTGGTGTTTCGACCAATCTACCAAAAAAACATCATTTTGGCTTATATTTTGTCATGGATATGGATATAAAGTATTACATCGACCTGACCCATTAACACTTTGTTGTTCTTTTATAGAATCTTATAAATAGTTAGCGTGTTATATATGATTAGAAGCATTAGTATTACAATTGCAATTATTCATTTTTCTAACAAATTGATTCATAAGGTTTCACGCATTTGACGCATTAGATATCAAACATAAATACATAATACAAGTGGGTCCAAATAGCCACTTTTAGTCATATGGGGTAGAATTAAGAAAACATAAGGTCAAAAGAAGCCAAAAGTGTATTCAAATGTTTGCAAATATTAAGAGACTTAGACAACTACTTTAATAATCTTTTAATCACATCAACATCATTTATTCATTAAATAAAAAGGACGATAACGATCGGCGGGTCATCCTGACCCATTTGACCCGCCCATTTGGCCACCTCTAATTGACGAAAACAAAAAGACTAACCTTTTGCTATTGCTGAAGCAGTGGCTAGTTTCAATTCAGGAGTTAAGCCTTCTGAAGAAGCAAGTGCCATAGCAACATTGTTTGCTTGTGAGGCCTTTGCAGCTGATGCAACAGATTCACCGAAAATATGATAACTAGAAGTAGATGGGACTATGGGACCCTTTCCAAGCCCGATCAAGCTGACCCATTTGGGCCCATGACCTATAACCCTGATAACTGTCAACTGTCCTGCCTTTCCTGTGAAATCTTCCTCAACAGATACTTCAGACAACAAACCACACAATTTAGAATCAAGTTTTTCCAAAATCGGGTTTTGGAATCTTGAGTTTCCGTCTTTTGTCATGTCTTTTTCTGTGACACCAACTGCAAGCATATCTCCATTCCATTGCAACAAATCCGTTTCTTTAGCAGCAAAAGAGATCTTCAAGATTTCAAAAGAATTGAAAAAAAAAATTAGTATTTTATAAAAAATCTACAAAGTCACAATCACATTTCACCAAGGAAAACTTCATATCAATCACAACATTCTAAGTTCTCAAAAGAATTAAACAGCAAACCTGTTTGGTCTCACTTTGTCTAATTATTGTTAAAATAAAACGACGCGAATAAGAAATTACTTAAAATACACTTTAGACAGCTTTCAACCTATTTACAACTTTCAACCGATTTGATCAAGATTCAATTTATGGATCACGATGATCAAACACAAAACAAGACCAGGTAACCTTAGTTTGTGTTTCAGTACGCAGTAGACTCGATCAACGATATAAAAACAAAGAAAAACACAGATTCAGTTCATACAACTAATTGTAAAAATCTATACAAACAAGTCAAGGGGGCATAAATATACACCTACACAATTAGCACAATTCAAGTCAATATAAGATATATCCACTGGTACAATACACACATAACTTCAATTACTTCTAGCTAATTTGTCAATCATCAATCAGTATCACAAAAGTAACACATAACACAGAACGATCAAGTGTGCACGATGACCAATTAATCAACCAACAAAATTTAAAGAACCTTGGGGTGATCGATTTGGGCGGGATGAGTGAGACCAAGAGTGTCTTTAGCAATAACATGAGCCATATGTATGTTTCTTGAAGAAGAAAACAAACAGGGGTTTTGTGATTGAAAGTGAAGTAATATGCAGATGGGATATTGATTTAAAGTTTGTTAAAATGGAGGTTGATGCAAGAAGAGTGAGAGAAGAGTGTCATGCAACTCTAAATGATTGGGGTTGACTTAACCGAGTTTATGTTGATGGAATGGTGAATGTTTACACATAAAAGGTTTGAACGAATGTCTCTTTAAAGACTTTTAAAGTTTTCATCCCGTGACATCATAAATCCATCTCTTTAATATGAGATGCAAACTCACATAGTATATACGTTTTCACGTAGCTAGTTCATATTAATTTGAGGTTTTGTTTTTGGTTTTTACATTCCTTAGGTTTTCATTAGCATTATAGATTTCATAATTAATTGTTGTTAGTGTTAGAATAATATAGAGTTAATTTCAATTTTGATCCTTAAAGTTTGACTAAAGTAACTATTTTACTACAAAAGGTTAAAAACATCAATTTACCTTCAAAAATTTCATATGTTGTTTCAATTTCACTCAAAAACTTTCGTTATCTTGAATAAAATTGTAACTAACAAAACTTTTGAACTGAAATTGAAACAACTTATGAAACTTTTAAAAGTAAATTGATATTTTTAATATTTTGGAGGAAAATAGTTATTTTTAACAAACATCAAAGAGTAAAATTGAACTTAACTCAATAATATAAGATGTTTTTATAACTTTACAATCATGTATAGATTATTAATCAATGATGTGTTGAACGAAGAAATTGATGATTGCCATTTTAGAGTACACGATGTCAACGTCTATAAAGAGAGAGATAATGAAATGTGACACATGAGTCACATGCTACCTATTAATAGTTGATCATCCCGAAAACACAATTTACCAGAGATCTAGTGGATAATAAAAAAAAATGGAGGCGAAGCGTGTGAGGAGTATAGAGATTTTACAGTTTGTCCTGTAAAAGATGCACTTAGTGAATGCAACAAGAAACATTTTTGAACAATTTCTTTATTTACATCTAGACATCATCTAACCTTGCATTTTTAAGGATTTAAACTCATATCATTTCTATAAAAAGCAACCACCAATAACACTAACTACAAGACCATAGAAGTTTCACAAGAAACTTGATCACAAAATCGTAGTCATTTCCAACCTCCACCAAGCCACCACCGCCATTCAGACAGGCAGTTATGAGCGGTGAAACATGTGGGCATCATCAGGTTCAGAAACACAAATTCATCTCATTTTGCATAAACATGCCCAACAATAACAATCAACTTCAAACACAAAAACTCTAAAAAAACATAAAAACAATCTCACAATTATCCTCTCAAATCTCTACATACAGATTATGCAGGTGCAAGTGAAATTTCATCAGGACGAAATCCAAGTACAAAAAAGCCTCATTCGGATAACAATTTGTATAGCTAAACATCACTAACATACCCTAAAATCCTGTAAAAGCATCCAAAAGTTACATACTGCTAATCATAACCCTTCTTTAATCAGTCAATCTTCACAGAAGAGTAAATGAGCCTCGTGAACCAGAAGCACGCATAGAAACCGATTGTACCCGTGAGCACAAAGAAAGCATATGATGCAATCAACATATACCCAAAGTACAAGATACCCGAAACCGGCTTTGTGATGTTAAGCTTTGTGAAGAAATAGAAAATGGTGTATAAAAAGAGATATAAAGCTGATGAACCTGATGTTAAATATGATCTCCACCACCAATGATAGTCCTCACTGCAGAGCTGGAAGTAGCATAGCACGATTGTGATTTCAGCACATGTGACGATTAAGATCACGAACACGATGAAAAGGAAACCGAAGATATAGTAGAATTGTTGTAACCAGATTGATGTTAATATGAAAAAGAGCTCGATAAAGACTGCACCGAATGGAAGTATTCCACCGATCAGGATCGAGAAAGCTGAGCTCATGTACCAAGCTTGTTCGGGTATTTGTCTTGGGATCTTATTGGTTTTCACCGGATCTTCAAGTGCAGGCTTTTTAAATCCGATATAACTCCCGACGAAAACAAGTGGGAGTGAGATCCCAAACCATAAGAACACCAAAGCAAACATGGTACCAAAAGGGACCGCCCCGGATGATTTCTCCCCCCAGATTAAACCATTGAGTACAAAGAAGATCGAAAATGCGATCCCTGGGAACATGAAAGCAGTTTTAAGAGTGATTGATTTCCATTCGGTTCCTTTGAAAGCTTTATAGAGACGGGCAGAGGCATACCCGCCAAAGATACCCATGAGAACCCATAGTATGAGCAGCGCCGTCATGAGCCCGCCTCGGTTAGAAGGGGAAAGAAACCCGAGTACTGCAAATATCATGGCGATCAATACCATACCGAAGAATTGAACACCAGTTCCAACATAAACACATAGCAAGTCTGAGTTAACTGGAGGGCGGAAAACATCTCCATGAACCAATTTCCAGCCAGTTTCTTCTTGGGCTTCTTCTTGTGTTTCAAGTTGGTTGTATTTGGAGATGTCACGGTAAAGTGTTCTTAACATGATCATGGCCACCATACCCGATAAGAAAAGAACAATCATGAGAGAGTTGACAATAGAAAACCAGTGAACTTGATCATCTGCCATTAGAAGATAAGTGTCCCATCTGGATGCCCATTTAATATCACTCTCCTATAGATCAAACACAATACTATTAGAATTAGTAAAGAAGGCAAGTAAGGTAAAACAATACTTCTTTTAATGAATTAGAACTGATTACGATTACTCGAGCAATGTTAATAGTAAATCTTTGAAAAGAAAACATTTAAAAGGTTGCATGTATTAAAAGATAGATTTCGGACAACTTTCAACCCGTTTGACAGGTTCCCTTTAAGCTAAACTTTTTTAAAATCATTTTTGAGATATTACAAAACCAAAATCAAACGTTCATATATATATGAGTTGAAACTAAAAACTCTAAATAATAGTAATAAATACATCTTTAACCTAAGACTTACCTGGAAATCTACATCATAAGTGAATATGATTTCCTTTTTATTTTCAACTTCTTGTGGAGGATCAGAGCTCGTGACCATCCGTTTTGCATGTGCATCACATGTGGTTAGTCGGGTCTTGCTTGTCCGCTTTCCATCGTATTGATGCTTAACACTGGATCCAACAAAACAATTACACAATTCAATCCATTTTTACAAGTGGTAATTTGACCCATTTGAGGTTGGGTTTAATGGGTAAAAACAATAGGAAATATAGCTTTAACGATGGACTAAAAAGTGCCCAGGGTCATGTTATACTAGAAAATACCTGTTTTGACCTAAAACCCATTCCAACCTCTTACCCAACCCGCTTATTTTTCCACCTCTACAGTCTACATAAAAGTGATGTATCGGACTTTAGTAACTTTTGAAGCATCATCACCTGAAAGCATTGACTTCAAATCCTACAATTCTTGCAGAGTCTGTTTGAGTGTCCGGGTGATACTTGACTGTGAATGTCAAATGATTGTTGATAAAATACTTTTCTTCCTTTGTCTGCAAATATGCACAAGTTACAGTTAAACTAATGAACTATAGAAAAAAAAAATCGTTAAATTTTGTATAGCTACTGAGGGCTGTTTTGTTGCTTACTCCTGCATATTGTACTTTGCGCCCAACAAAAAATCCATGCTGATATATAACGGGTGAATCTTTTTCCAACCTTGTCATGGGAACAACCAAAGGTAGATTGTCCAAAATCCTGCCAATAAATAAGATAACGAAAAATGAGATTTTTGTGAAAAACTGAGTTATTGTGTGAAATGAAAATAAAGTTGTCCTACATTAGGTTAAAATGAAGGTTAAGTAAGTGTATTTGTCTTATTCTAAAATAACCAGCTAATTTGAAACTGATTATCCGACCCCTAAACAATCAGATACCCGTCTTATGTTCTAATATCTCAAATCAAAATCGGGGTGTGAAGTGACTTACATGTTAACTCTATACTCGTCATCAATCTTCTCCTTAAATTCTTTGGCTGTTTTCTCGTCCAGTACAATGCGACATACAACATTACACATCTGTGGGACTCGCATTTGAAACTGCAAAACAAATGTCATTAAGAACATAGCATAACAAGCAACATAATCAGACAAAAAACTCCAACAACTGTAATTTTACCTCATATGGAGAATTTTCTATACGATCACCACGAAGAACCTCACCAAGATTCTCGGCACTGTCAACTATTTTATCAGGCCGACAGTAAGGAATGGAGTAGTAAGAGTAAGGGAGCTGGGTCTTTGTAGAAGCCAATTTGTTTACTTTAACCCTCAGATTATCTCCCTGGAACATAAAAAGTAAATGTTTAAACAACTTACAACAAGATACGCATCTGCTGAAGATTAAAACATAGAATAACTAATGACGTATTGTCATAGACAGCAAAACATACGAGAAAAATGACACAATACCTAGTCACATGCAAACATTGTTTGACCATTGACTGTGATTTATTTTCCATTTTGTCGTTACATACTAAGATTTATCTTCCATATTACCATTACAAAAGTTACACTATACAATCGTGCCAGAAGTGTATTGTAGCACACACACGCACAGTCAAAAGATGCGTTAATTCGAGAACATTATACATGAGATGTTGGATTTATCAACGTCGAATCTACATAGATTCTTTTAAATTAAAGCAGACGTACGTATGCAATAAAACCAAATCAATATTAAAAGATAATAAAAAATACTCTCCTTTTCATGCTCACATATCGATTTCAGAATTTGCAAACAGTTTCTTCCCTGCCCATCTTTGCATTTCTTTTCTTTTCGCTCAACAAGAGCATATAAAAAAGGTCATTCTAGCCATTATGTTAAAATAAAAATAAAAGCTTTGATGTATTCATAATGCATATACAAATCGGATCTTCGTAATTGAGGTATCTTAGTAATAGTAATACAAGACCAGTAGTTTTAAGCATAAGATGTTCCAAAAAACAGGTAGGACCCACTTTATGGACATACAAGAAGAACTACTCCTTAAGCATTATGATCACTTTGTTGGGTCCCAAAGCTAATAAGCATAACTTTTTGCCTCCTCTTCTTTACAAATTAGATCAATCACATGAACATAAACTAGTTCTAGGGGACATATACTCATCATAACACACATAATCCAGACTTAAATTGCCAGCAACTATCAAGAACTATAAACACCAAATCTTCACATTGGAAAGAAATTACATAACAAATATAGTGTTCCAATCCAAAATTTTAAAAAGAAACAATCATAACGATGAACATTTATAACTTACAAGCTCCGATTTCAAAAGTTTCCAATTTGATCAAAACCATAAATTCCATCGACAGATCTTCGTTAACAACACTCCCACGCATCAAATTCTTACACAGTACATCCAAATCAGATACAACACCACACAACAGAAACGATCTATCGATATCATGAGTAATCAACATCCAACAGTAAACAATACCCTACTGAAACAACACAATTACATTCAGAATTACAATCAGATCGATCGGTGTTTCTCACCTTGAAGAAATCCTGAGGAGCGACACCGGGGAGGTAGAAGGAGAGACCATGGATGGATAACAGGAGAAATGCACAGATCCGTAAGTGAAACCCTAGATGCGATCGATTAGCCATTTCATGTAATGGAGAAATGAAAGATTTCAGATCTGAATTTGAGTCTCTGTGTGTGTATGGTGTGTGTGTGTGTGTGTGTGTGTGTGTGTGTTTGTTGTGAGTTTGGTTTTAATGGCAGAAGCCTGTACCAAATTGGGGGTCAAGAAGATGAGCAGAGAGTGGAGACGATGAAAACTAATTTCAGCCGTTTGATCGGATTTATATGGTGTTAATAACGGGTTTAATTTCATATTTACCATTACAAAGTTTAATTATATCATATATATATATATATATACCCAAAAAAAATTACAGATATCGTATATATCCAATAATAACAAAATTATCATCCTACCCTTGTAAAATATAGTGAAACTCAAAGGTTTTTTTCAAACATTCGGCTTCACAATTACCGTCGACTTCTTCTCCAACCCTTGCTTGCCGTCGACTTCTTCTCCAACCCTTGTCGTCGACTTCTTCTCCTAGCCGTCGACTTCTTCTCCAACCCTTGCCGTCGACTTCTTCTCCAACACCGCCATAAGATGATATGATAGATCAGTTTGATGATATGATAGATCACTGCGTAATTCTTCGTTAAATCGTTTGTTGCTTGTCATGGACTGTTCATACTTGTTTTGTCAAATCGTTTCATGTATTATTGTATTAAGTTTATGGCAGGATGTAGAGAAAAGGGTTTTTGTCTTCTTTTGACTTCTAGCACAAACTTGTTCATACTTGTTTTGTCAAATCGTTTCATGTATTATCGTATTAAGTTTTTTTGTTTTTGTCTTCTTTTGAAGTTTATGACTGGATGCAGAGAACAGGGTTTTTATCTTCTTTTGCCTTCTAGCACATACTTTAGTTTGTAAGTTTGATTGATAATTTTATGTTTGTTAGGGAACAACAGAAGAAACTAACAGCTCTTATCTTCTAGACCTTATCAATATTCTAATGATATGAATTAATACATTCTGTAAATCTTATCTTCTAGTCTTTATCAAATGATAAAAGAATCCAACAATACTTTAAGCTATTGATAACCTTAATTCCTATGGATGAGTCTTTCTAGTTGACAAGGATATTTAATCCAAGAGAATTTTTGAAAAACTTAAAAGATGCACAAACTAGCACCATTCCTAGAAACATTGTTGTAGTTGTAATTGTAGTTTTATTGTAAAGATGTTGAAGCTTTCTTGTAATTGTATTTCTTGATGTTGTAATGGGTTCGATCTC
The DNA here is from genome assembly GCA_025506505.1 of Flaveria sonorensis. NCBI lineage: Eukaryota > Viridiplantae > Streptophyta > Magnoliopsida > Asterales > Asteraceae > Flaveria > Flaveria sonorensis. The sequence continues at coordinate 62,185,338 of CM046435.1, read as the reverse complement.
TGTAATCGTTGATGCACTTTCTTGGTGTTGTAACTTCACTGTATATATTGTTGTTTATATGCATTTTTTTGAGAATTATTTGCCTACTAAATTGTTGTTTATATGCACTTCTTGAGAATTATTTGCCTACTAATTGACTAGAGTTTATTATTTGCTTCTCATACTTTTTGATTAATTGTAGATTTTATAATATGGATATTGTAGAAAGTGTATCATCTAAGTATAAGTTGAAACTAAAATATGAAGTTTACTTTAGGAAAGTTAAGAACTCATCTAGAAAACGCTACTGTTTTGGATATCAAAAATGTGTTTACATCGACACGTCCACATACATGATTGAAGAGGTTAAGAATCGTTATCCGTCAAATATGGGTTTAGTTTTCTCAATGTGGTTTGTTGACAAGAGTGTCTTGGAACGCCCTTTCATTCAGATTGTAACTATGGATGATTTTAAGTCGATGCTTATTATGTACGAGCTAGAGAAAGATGTAACTATTTACGTGACGATGCCTGATGATAATGACACTAACTCGATAGCACAAAGGTATAAATTTAAAGTTTTTTTACGACAATATTTCTTTCTTATACCTAAGTTCATGTCATTAGTTTGTCTCGTACAGCTATCAGTTTGAAGTGGTTGATGAAGTTGTGCATGAATCTGTTCACGAACCCAATGAGGATGAAGATTCGGAGTATTGTCTAAGTGATGAAAGTTATCATAGCAAGTTCAGTACCGATGATGAATTTGAATATATAAGTGATGGAAATTTTTTTGAAGGGGAAACTCATTCACAAACTAAAAAAACTCCAAGTATGAATAAAAATTCAATATTTTCAAATGTGGTCGAGTTTAGAAGAGCCTTGAGCCATTATGCAATTGTAAATGAATTTGAGTACTTTATAGATAAAAGTGACCCAACAAGATTCACAGCAAAATGTACAAACAAAGAGTGCAAATGGAGAATTCATGCTTCCTTAATGCAAGATTCGGTTACATTCCAAGTAAGATTCGGTTACATTCCAAATGAGTTTACATTCGGTTACATTCATGCTTCCTTAATCTTTCATCTGGTGTCATGTTATATGTAGAACTTGGGTGAATATGAGATTTCAATAAGTGGAGAGTATCGAGCTGAAGTGAAATACAAGGGAAGACGTTGGGAGGTATTGCTTGATGAACAACAATGCACTTGTCGGGTTTGGCAAGTTAAAGGTCTTCCATGTTACCATGTTGCCGCTTTTATTGCTTTCACAAGGGATAACTGGGATCGGTATGTTGATCCGTATTTTACTATTAAAAAATATAAATCAACTTACGATTCGGAAATTGCTCCAATGTCGGCGAAGGATGAGTGGGTTCGCATCAACACAGATGAGAAGATATACCCACCTACTATCAAACGTCCATCCGGGAGACCAAGAAAGAATAGGATAAAATCACATGATGAGTCCAAAAAAAGACATAAATGTTCGCGTTGTGATGAGTATAGACATCATGCAAAGACATGCAAGAATTCCGCATCTCAAGCTCCTAATGACGATCAAACATCAATCGATAAAAATGGACGTGAAAAGAGGGTAAAAGGTCATAAAGATTGATGATTTCATTTGTAATGGTTTTTGACTACTTTTTAGAATGATTTCTTATGTCTTATTTATAATGGTTTTTTTGCTACTATTCAATGTGATTTTTTGCCTTTTTTATTCTATAATAGCAAGAAATATCTTGAGTTATTATCGTTAAAAATAGATTACAAAATAAAGTTTATTTAAACAAAGTTAAAAAAAGTTTTGGTTAAAAATGGTTAAAAAAGTTTAGTGAATAGTGGATTAAAATAAAAGTGTTGTAACAAATGGGTTAAAAAAAAAAGTTTATTTTTTATATGGCATATATGAAAAATAGAGATTTACAAAGAATAAGGACAAAATAGTCACTTCTTAATAAATTTAAATAAATTGGACATATATGATATTTACAATACTTTATAAAGGTATATATGATATATTAATTTTTACAAGAATATATATGATATTTCAAAATTTTGTAAAGGTATATATGAAATTGACCCTTAATAATATTATTCATGATTTTTACCTTCTTAGTCTCTAGTATAAAATTACGAGACAAAAATAATCAGGTTTTTTTTGTTTTCTTTTTTTCGAATGACAATTCCATTAATAAGAACTAGCAAAAGGCTAGAAGGGAGTACATACACCAACAAAAAGAAAATAACATTTGCGTCTACCGTTGAAATAAACTCCAATGCTGCTAATCAAACGAAGTATTAAGGAGCGATTCTTGATCCAAATATATGACGTAGTTTTAATTTTAATTGAGGCGATGATATCCTCAACGGTAACACTTTTATTGTCATGTACTCGACTATTTTTTTTTTTTTTTTTTTTTTTTGCTTTTCTAATAGAGCAACATGAGATGAGGATGATATCACGCACTGTCTTCCTCAAAACTTTATTTTCGTAGTAACAATTTTACCAACAAACAAGGCCATTTAATCATGTATTATTGTTATTGTTTTATATATATACCGTGTTTAGGTTTACTTGTTTAACTAAACATTTATAATTACCTAGTTGTGTTGATCCGCTCAAGTTTATATGTTGACCTGACAACCAACGACCCGTTTAATCAAATATGTCGTTCGACTAATCTGTTTAACATACTTTTTAAAACTAGTAATCTGATTGGCATGTTTGCAATTTGATTGTTATGTTTTACCCATTTCATACATTTAGATAAATGAGTCGTGTTAATATTACATGGTTTTAAGTTTATATAGTAGGGTTAATTTTTTTTACATAAATAAATATATGGGTTTGTTTGGATTGAACGTTTCAGCGCATCAACCTGAAACTTGTTAAACCGACAACCCGGTATCAATTTACACCTCTTGTTTTTGCCATCCAAAGCAAACATTATATCTTTTTTTTTTCAAATATATACAATCTTGTGAACTATAGTTTTTTAACAATCACAGTATATTTTATGCAACTCAAAATAGAATAGAAACCGTTGATCATTTGTGGTTGGTTAAATATTTTTGAGATTGCTTAACGGAGAGATTATGATATATGATTGCTTCAAATGTAATTTTTTATGTGGCTCCACTTGACATTAGTTTTGGTAGTGTGTAACAGTCGTTGTTTAATTAAAAACGTTTGTCGTTACTTGAGATATAATTTCATGTTGATAGAATTATTAAAATGACAAATTGAAAATAGTACATATAGGGATTTGTAAGGATCACAAAGGAAAAATGATATTTTAACTTTAATGTACCGGACACCGTCCAAAAAGTAGTAGAAACCATATCTTATAATCTAGAGCTATTAGTGGGTTAAATTTAAGATTTGTTTATTATATATTTTATGCAATTTTAGAGGAAATATTTACCCTCATCTGATTGTAAACAAGCCCTACTAGTAGTAATCTGTTATGTATGAGATTATATTAGATAAGTTTGTTTGTATGTTTATCTTTCAAGTATTGTTTCTCGTCAGTTTAATCTGTTAAGTGACCTAGACGGTAGTTCCATATACACGCACAGATATCAACAGGTTTCTATTATGAAATATATTTGTTATGTGTGGATACAAAATGGACATATGTAACTATGTTTTAATTATGAAATATAATTGTTATGTGTAGATACATCATTTTTATGTCATATGCGAAATCAAAGAACTATAAAATAGATCAACCATTAAAAAAACAAATAATCACCATAAATAATAATTATCAATAAGTCTTAAAAACAAAACCACCACAATCCATGCAAAGTCTAATCAAACCCCTAAAAACAGCATGAACTTAAAACAAAATCATAAAACATATGAATATAGCCATAACCACGGTGGAAACACCAATGACCCTAACATTTGATGCGAATGAACCGGCATTTGGAGATTCTGCTGGAGTTGGTGCAGGTGGTGGAAGTATGACCGGAGAATTTGTAGGAGGCTGAGTTGGTGGTGGCGAGCTATGTTTGTGAGACAAAACCCTAACCTCAAGTTTTTCACCCTTCTCGCAATGTCCAATAGTGCCACTAATGAAGAAGAATGATCCCGATTCAATGATCTTAACTGTTGTGTTACCACCATGGTATTCGTGGATCGGCTTGGTTTTGTTACATTTTTTGTAATCTCCTTCTACAACTTCTAACACTGAATCCGTCTTTGAATCATATTTAAACACTGGATTTCAAAAAATAAAACAATAAAAATCTCACAACTTAAATGGGTTACATTAAAACTTAACATAACTTTAGAAATGCCATATCTATTTAAATTATTTGTCTTACATCATCTAAGTTAAAAGATAGATCAAACAAATGAGAGTCATTACTTAGAATCATAGAAAATCTCTTAAAAATGTCAACTGTATTAAAATCAGTTGTTTACAAGATATAAAATCAAACATATGAGAATCCACGTTACGAATCATAAAAATCTTCTAAGTTTTATTGTATTATTCGTAAGAATCAACATTTAGAATTGTTATATATTGAAATTTCATTAAAAAAAACTTAAAATTGTTTTGAAACCTCATAAAAAAAACTTAAAATTGTTAGTTGACCCTGTCTATGGTTAATAGATATAAAATCAAACGAATAAGAAACAATATTTAAAATCAATCCATTGGAAATCAATAGATGTTAACACGATACAAGTTATATCAAATATAGAAAAAGATACTGAAAGTTACCTAGCACGTCTCCAACCTTAAACCTCTCCTTTTCAGCCCATTCATTTAACCCGTTAGGGGATGTAGGGATACCCCAAAAGCTCTCTTTTCCACCAACCACAAACTCCGTTGCTTCTAGAGCAGCAAAATTCATTGAAAACGAAACAAAACCCGCTATAAAACACAACATGAAAAACCTTGTCAAACCCATTTTCTCAAGAAACCCCGAAGATCAAAACACAAAATATAATGAAAATTTCTCAAAGTAAAAGATCTATTTTTTTACTTTGAAAAATCGCAGGGTTTACTTGGGTGGTATGACTCCAATTTATAGATGCTAGGCTCGGAGTTAAGTTCGGGAAAATATCCTAGCTGTCAATGTTGCCACGTCGGATTTGTGGCCTCGTATGTTGGAGCAACCGTTTAGTATTTGAGAATATATCGTACATGATAATAAATATCATCTAATTCAAAGTTAAAAGAGATTGAAAGATGATGATATAAAGCCGTTTCACCTTAAAGTATTTAATTAAATTATATAATAGTTAGAAGTTTAATAATGGGTATAAATCCGGTCAATTTAGTAATAAATTGATGGAATTCAATAATGTTATTTTTTTTTCTTTTGTTGGAAAATTAGTTTTTATTTTCTATTTATTGGACTTAAAGTTTGACAAATTTTTGATTTTGTTTCGTATTTGTTATTTATTGATAATTAATGAACGTCCCCCGCTTAAAGTTGTATACAACTGGTTTTTCTTAAAGTTTAGAAGATAAACAAGGTTATTTGTTTTTCATTATGTCATCAGAATTAGTTTTAATTTTGTGATTATCTCTTTATAAAGGTATGAATATTGTTTATAAAAGTAATTTAGTAACCCTTGACATAACTTTGGAACTGTTTGTATCCCGAAACGGTTTGGAACTGTTTATTAAGGTATGAATATTGTTTATAAAAGGGGACCAGAAATGGTTTGTATCCCGAAATAGAAACTGTTTTCACAAAAACCGGTTTGGAACCAACGCCACACGTAAGGTTGAAATCTGTAACCCCATAGCTTGACACCGGTTCAAATATGTCAAAATAAACCAACCTAGATAACAGCTGTTTTCAAATTCGAACCAGTCTCATAATAAACTAATCATTTCCCTCTTTGAAAACATCTTCTAAAATCGAACTGAATTGACCAAACTGAATTAGTTCAAACTTCAAACACAAATAGATTTGGGCCAAAACCCCATTCTAATGAAACAAACAATAACATGCCGAAAACCCAATCCTTACACCGAATTAAATGAACTAACAAAGTAACGAAGAGCCTGTGTATTTACTTTACTGTATTAGCCCAACTAATATGTTCCTCTTACCTACTAATGGGCATTGTAGGCCCTCTTTCTTCTAACTACCCCAACAATTTAATGTTGTGTTATTACTTATTATGCATGAATCATGATGTGATGATGAAGTTAAAAACGTGTTAAACTGAGGTGGTTATGCCAAAGAAGTACAAAAAGCAACAAATAAAGAAAACGTATGATTTGAGTTAGTTGAAGTTGATGCAAAGCGTATACGAAGAATGCTATTCTTTTTGGATTTATCGATTACAAATATCTATACGTATGATAACAAATCTTTATAATAATAAATAAAAATCTTAAGTGACACGTGTTAACTCTTACACCTTATCATCCACCCCCCCCCCCCTCCCCGCATTTCTCTATATAAATTGTTTTTATATATTTTTTTTGTTTCTTGTCTCTCTCATGTTTAATAATAATAATTTCTATTATTCTTTTTAGTAAAGGTTCTTTAGTTAGAAAAAATTAATTAGGTTTGTTCATAAAATAATTTTATAAATTAAATATTTAATTCATTATTTGTATATAACAATTTTAAAATAACTATATAGTATTTCTGATATTAAAAACTTGGTAGCAACTCATTATGCTAACTCTCAATAAATATATCATTTGATCTTGATAGCACGATGCTTATCTTAACATATGAATTATACGTGATAATGAGTACAAATTAGATAAACATATCAAATAACTAAAACTTTAATGAAAAAATTACATGTTTCGTCTTTTATGTACATAGGGAGTCATGGATGAGATCCTTAACAAAATCATTATTTACATTAATGCTCGTTAATTAAGTGAGTTAAACCAGACGTGTGTGATTTGTATATAGGTGGCATTAATGTTATTTATACATATTCAACATACATGTCACTTAACACTCAAATTAGCCGTTTCTAAATTTTAGAATTATTCTCATTATGCGACATTGCGACAATAATACAATAGAGCCTGTGATCTCTACGATAGTATGATGGTATAAATGGGAGTAAGATACACTCTAAAATTTTATAAACATATTAAAAATTACGTCATTTCCAAAAACTAGATTTTATAAAACAAACTGATTAAGAGAATTATGTATAAAAGATTAAAACATATGAATAAAATGTCTACAAGCCTTGACAAGAAATTTTATAACCTTCCCATAGTTAAAAGCTAGAATACCTAAAACAACACATGTTATAAAGATTGTGTGGTCAAAACGACTAAGAGCATCGTATATTATTTTTTATAATCTCCTTAAAGTCAAATTACACATAGCATACCTAAATCTCCTTAAAGTCAAAATTTTATATCCTCAAAGTCAATCTCCTTATACAAAGTACAAAAGAAATATGATGCACATTTTCATTAAGTGCACGAACTAAAGTTTAAGGTGGTTAAACGAGTTTTAATCAATAGGCTAAAACATAAGTTTGTCGTTTTTTTTTCTGAACATAATGTCTTACTGTTATGGATGAGTTAAATGGTCATCCTAAGTTTTAAGAATACTTTAAAAGTCTAAAAATGCTTTTGAAATACGAAAAATAATAATGGGGCGTGACATTGAACAAAATATAACGTTTAAAAAATCAACAAAAATTTGTCACCGGACAATAACCCTAGAGCACGTACTTGACCCAACATAGTTTTTTGTTCTTTATCAATGTTTCTATAAATATAAACACTTATCCAACCTTTGCATCACTCGTTTACACTTAACAACTCTTAAATACATATTCATGTTAGTCTTCCTTTATTCAAGATAAAAGCTGAAGATCAGAGGGCTAACTGGTAGGATGTAATACGTGGTAGTTGAATAGTTCAAGGGGTCAAAGTGTAAAATTGAATAGTTGAAGGGTGTTGGTTGTATTCTGTTAGTTACTGTTGGAAATGTAACGGTTGTAACTAACTACCGGTCAATAAAAGGAATCGATAGCTAATCGGAAGGGATTAGCCGATATTGTGTCATCTTCTTCTTCCCCAATTCACTCTAACCCTAACAGTGGTATTAGAGCTAACGATTCTCGTCGGAAGCTCTGTATTCCATAATCTACCCAAGCTGAATCATGACGACGCGCAACCAGGAGATTGAAAAGACAATCAAGGAGCATGAGTTGTCGCTCCTTCGATTGGAATCTGCTGCAGAGAAGAATCGAGCAGAATTGGAATGTCTTCGATCAACATCTAAGAAGCAAACTACGAAAATGTCCAGTATGAAGAATCAGCTCTCAACTGAGATGATTACATTGAAATCTCAAATGAATGAGGTGATTAAGTCCTTATAGTTGTTGAATTCGAGTTCGTCGGTGAATCGCGAGGGAGAATCAACATCAAGAACAAACAATACTCGAGATGATGAAGACACTAGACTCACTAGGAGTAATAATAGGTTCTCGAGAGTCGAATTTCCTAAGTTCGATGGCTCAGATGTTGAAAGTTGGATTTAAAGATGTGAGCATTTCTTTGCGATTGATGAAACTCCAGACCGATTGAAAGTTCGTTATGCTGTTGTGCATGTCGAAGGTCGAGCTGTGCAATGGCACAACAACTTTGTCAAGTCAAGAGGCACGTTTGTGGCTGGCATTCCATGGAGTGAATACATGCGTTCAATTCAAACACCATTTGCATCTACTTTGGTAGAAGATGCAATGGGAGCTTTGAAGGCATTAAATCAGGTCGGTGACCTTGAAGAGTATCGTGACAAGTTTGATTTGCTACTCAACAAGGTCAACATTCCGGAAGAGTATGCAGTCAGTCTATTCATAGAAGGGCTGAAACCAGACATCAAGTGTTATGTGAAGTTGTTTAAGCCCAAATTATTAAGGGAGGCACATTCACTTGCCAGATTGTAGAATCAGGCCAACATCACTATAGCCAATTCGAAACCATCCTTCAAACCTACTTCTAAACCATATTTCTCATCACTTTGGGGGCAAATTTTAAACTACCTTTACTTCCATCTCCACCTATTAAATCTAATCTAGTCAATTCTGTAAGAACCACTAAGCGATTAACTAGTAAGGAGTTTGATAAGAAAATAGCCAAATGAGAATGTTTCTGATGTTCTGAAGAGTTTACTCCGGGTCACAAATGCACAACTTGGCAAACAATTGTTCTTAATTGAGGTGTCGGATGATTGCATTGAAGATAATGAAGCTTGTGAAGACACAACCTTGACTGATTGTGTGTTTGAAGCTCAAGATCCTCATATATCTCTTCATGCTATAACAGGTATTCCTTCATTTTCAACTATGAAGATTATGGGGGCATTGGGTACTAGACAGTTGCAGATTTTAATTGACAGTGGATCTACCCATAATTTTATAAATAATCAATTGGCCACTAAACTAAAATGTCCGATACAACCTATTAATGACATGCCTGTTACCATTGCTAATGGTAATAAGCTGCCATGCATGCAATTACGCAAGGATTTCCAGTGGACTATGCATGGAAGGTGGTTTAAGGCTGATATGTTGGTTATTACCTTAAGCAATTATGACATTGTTTTGGGAACTCAATGGCTTCAAACCTTGAATGACATCACTTGGAATTTTAACACTTTATCCATGAAATTCTGTGTCAACAACCAGCTTTTTAAATTAAAAGGTACTGCTAACACAGGAGTTAATATGTGTTGTATGGAGAAATTGACTTCTTTGTTGCAGTCACCCTCTCAAATGATCCATGCCCATCTATTTAGCCTTCAGTCTGAAGGAGGGTTCCAACACACACTTTCTATCACAAGTACTCCTTTCAAAAGCAGCATGACTCAACTGTTGGCAGAGTTTTCTAATGTTTTTGCTATTCCTACTGGTTTACCACCCTTCAGGGCATGTGACCATAGGATCAAATTAAAGGATGAATCACTTCCCCTCAATTTAAAACCTTATAGATATCCGAGTGCCCAGAGACTATCATTGAACAAATGACTCAGAAACTGCTTAATTCTAGTGTTATTAGAAACAGCACCAGCTCATTTGCAGTACCTGTAGTGTTAGTTAAGAAAAAAGATGGCATATTTCGTATGTGTGTTGATTATAGAAGGTTAAATGAGGCCACCATTAAAGACAGTTTTCCTATCCCTTTAATTGAAGAACTATTCGATGAGTTGGGTGGAGCATGTGTTTTTTCTAAGCTGGATCTTAGATCTGGTTATCACCAGATCTGAATGTACGAAGGTAATGTGCATAAGACTGCCTTCAAGACCCACTAGGGTCACTATGAGTTTTTAGTCTTACATTTGAACTCTGCTTTTCAGCCTGTTTTAAGGAAAACTACTTTAGTTTTCTTTAATGATATTTTGGTCTATAGTTCTTCTTGGGAACAACACTTGTTAGTTGTTCAAGAGGTGCTTTCTCTTATGAGGCTACATCAATTAGAGGCCAAACAATCCAAATGTTCTTTTAGTGGGGATAGGGTGGAGTATTTGGGGCATATTATTACTGGTGAAGGAATATCTACAAATCCTTCTAAGATAGCTGCAATTCGTGATTGGCCTATACCAACTACTGTTAAACAAATAAGGGGGTTCTTGGATCTTGCTGGATATTATGTGAGATTCATTAAGGGATTTGGCTCAATAGCTAAACCTCTCACTGATCTGTTAAATAAAGATGCTTTCTTATGGAATGACTTCACCCAAGCTGCCTTTGATGAGCTTAAAAAGGCCCTCTATACTACTCATGTATTGGCTCCACCAGATTTTAGCAAAACATTTGTGATTGAAACTAATGCTTTATTAAAAGGTATGGGGGCTGTTCTTATGCAAGAGGGCCATCCTATAGCCTTTATTAGTAAGGCCCTTTTATTTCGGCAGCAAGCATTATCAGTATATGAGAAGGAGCTTTTAGCCATTCTCTTAGCTGTTAAAACATGGCATCATTACCTGATCCTTAAACATTTCATTATCCGCACTGATCAACAGAGTCTCAAACATTTGCTAAGTCAAAAAATCATCACCCTCTTGCAGTAAACTTGGTTATCTAAACTTCTGGGCTATGATTATGAAATCTCCTACAAGCTAGGTTCAGAAAACAAGGTGGCAGATGCCTTGTCTAGGGTCTCAGGCATGGCACTAGTTTCCCTCATACTCAGCTCTATTCAACCAACTCTATTAAACCGCATTCAACAATCCTGGGCTTGATGATGAGCAATTATCATTATTGATTCAACAATTACAAGTTGGTCAATTCATTAAGAATAAGCATTGGGATAGGAAGTTGTTGACCAGGAAGGGTAAGTTATTGGTAGGGAAGGACCCTACTCTACAAGCTGATATTATTAATTGGTGCCATGGGTCATCTATAGGTGGTCATTCTAGGTTTAAAGCCACACTTTACAGATTGAAGAACATGTTTTATTGAAGAAATGTGCTAAGGATATTGCTAAAGCTGTTCGGGAATGTTTTATTTTCCAGAGAGCTAAGTATGAAACTGTGGCTCAACCGGGCCTGGTGAACCCTCTACCTGTTCCTAAATCTATCTTTACAGATATTTTCATGGATTTCATTTCGGGTTTACCAAAGGTGCAGGGTAAATCTGCCATTTGGGTCATAGTAGACAGATTCACCAAGTATGTCCACTTCATTCCATTATCTCACCCCTACACAACAGCCACTCTTGCCCAATTATATTTGGATAACATTTTTAAAATCCACGACAACCCTTCTACTATTGTTTCGGACAGGGATCTCATATTTATAAGCCATTTTTGGTAGAAATTTATGCGATTGCAGGGTGTCACTTTGGCTCCCTCTAGTGCTTATCACCCTGAATCTGATGGTCAAACTGAAGTTTTAAATCGGTGTTTGGAAACTTATCTTTGGTGTATGACAATGGATGTCCCTTCACAATGGGTGCGTTGGGTTCCTTTAGCTCAATGGTGGTACAACACCACCTACCATTCAGCTATAAAAATGTCCTTTTTTGAAGCATTGTTTGGCTATACACCTCCTGTGCATCTTCCATGCATACCGGAAGATACTAATATTGCAGTTGTGGTTGATTTACACCGTGATCGAGTGAGAAGGTTACTCAAGTCTCATTTAGCCACTGCTCGCAATCGCATGAAACAGTTTGCGGATGCTCGTCACTCTGATCGAGTGTTTGATGTGGGTTCATGGGTTTATGTGAAGTTGCAATCATTTGTTCAACACTCATTGAAGCCTCACCGTAATACCAAACTGGCTGCTCGATTTTATGGACCCTTCCTTGTTCTTGAACGAGTGGGTTCTTCTGCTTACCGGCTCTACTTACCTCCTGATTCTATGATTCACCACACATTTCATGCATCCTTATTGAAGGCTGCCCATGGGTCACCAGCGATGGTCTTGCCCTTGCTAACAGCATCTTGGTTCTTATTTTACCCGCGTGTTGTGATTGATCACCGAATTGTGAAGAGGGGTTCTGGATCAGCCGTTCAAGTCTTGGTGCACTGGGTCAATTTATCAGTTGCTGATGCATCATGGGAGTTTGCAGACGAGCTTCGTTTGCTTTTTCCTGACTTCCATTTTTGAGTGCAAAAAACTTTACGGGGGGGTATTGTTAGGATGTAATACGTGGTAGTTGAATAGTTCAAGGGGTTAAAATGTAAAATTGAATAGTTAAAGGGTGTTAGTTGTATTCTGTTAGTTACCGTTGGAAATTGTAACGGTTGTAACTAACTACCGGTCAATAAAATGAATCGATAGCTAATCGGAAGGGATTAGCCGATATTGTGTCATCTTCTTCTTTCCTAATTCACTCTAACCCTAACACTAACAAATAATAAAAACACCTCCATACTTCTACGCATAATACTTGTATTTTTTGTTGTATTCACTGTTATTATTTAGTGATGAGTGTTGTAAGATTATCACTACCTTATTATTTTGTGAGGCGTACAAAATTATTTGGTTTATGATTCATGCATTTTTTTATGAATAAAATTATGCACCCTTGTGCTTAAATTGTAAGAAAATTGTTGAATTATTTTTTTAAGGTTTTATATTTAGTAGATATCATAGTTAGTTGTTTTTTGTTTTGATCAATGAACTAGTTTAATTATACTTTTTATTAGTATTTTATCAATTTTGTAGGTTTTATGGTTGGTTCGTGTTACATGAAAATGTAAACTTGAGGGTATATACAAAGGATGAATGTTGATCAAAAACATTAAAAGAAGGGCTAAAGAGTAATCTTGGGATATCAATATTTTATTTCTTCATCCCTATCTCCTCTTAAAGTGTTCAACTAGTTTATCAACTTGCTGACTCAAAGTGCCAACCATGGTGGGTAAACCAAGATATGAATACACAAGGAAGAAACGAAATTACAGAAATACCCTTTAGAGTTATCTCTCTGGTTAAAAAAGATTCTCTCTCTGCCATCATTGTTTGGTAACAGGATTACAAACACACAGTGATACCCAACCAGAAAGTTAATGAATTGACCTGTAACTTCCATGTGTCTTGGAGAATCACCCTTTTACCCTTGGTGGACTATATGGTGCTATGGGAGTTCTAATATTCAAGAGATACTACAAGGGTATGATGGTAATTTCTAGGGTTATCACTTACCATCACAATCAGATTAAAAAAACGAGCAAGAATACTCAGGCCTAAAAACAAGGTACTACCAACAACTGCAACACATCAGAAAACACACATCTCTCTTTCTCTCTCTCTCTCTCTCTCTCTCTCTCTCTCTCTCTCTCTCTCTCTCTCTCTCTCTCTCTCATCTTATCCTCACACACTTTCTCTCTCTAGAATACCCACAAAGAAAGAAGAAAAATGAAAACTTTGACACACCCATCATCAAGAAACAAAGAAACAAGACTCCACAAACACCACCCATCTTCTCTGTCTCTTCAATGGCCCATTTGGACCAAAATTTATGTTAAAAAGAGAGTCTTGAAAGCTAGAGAGAGAGACAAAGATAGAAATCATTGAGAGAGAAAGAAAGAAGATGTATTCAAACTCCAACCAAACCCACCTCACACAGTCATCCACACACACACACAAAAACAAATTCACATACAGACCAATTAAATATGGTTGTTCCACAAATACCCTTCTGCAACCCCCCAAAATTCTCCATCTTCATCACTCCATTGTCTACCAAACGAAGCGATATATGTGGGCTTTTTGGGGCTTTCTCTTTGGTCAGAATTTCATCACCATCAACAGAGAAAACAGGAAAAGCAAGAACCTTCTCACCCCACACCTATTCATCTTTCTTTTTAGTCTTTCTTCCCCACACCCCTCTATCTCTCTCTCTTTCATCTTTCTTCTAGGACTTTCTCTCTCTAGTTTTTCAATTTTTATCATCAAATTGGGTTCTTTTCTCAAGTGGGATTTTGAGAAAGTTGAGATCTGATGAGTAAGAAGATGAAAGGGGTTGCTTTTGATTCATCTGCTCATGGGTCTTATGAGGATGTTAGGGCAAGATTTAAGCATCAAACCCTTTTACAAGATTATCTTGAGTTGCAACAGGTATGATTTTGATCTAATCGTTTATGCTTCAACATTCGTTCTTGTGGTTTGGATTGTTTAATTCTCTTTTGGGTTCTTGTTGTTTTGATCGTATGTTGTGATGTCTTATATGATTCTTGATATTTCTTGATCTTTGTGTTGTGTTTTTGAATAGATCTATAATATCCTTTCAAGATTCTTGTGGGATATTGATGTTTTTCTTCAATAATTTGAATTTTATCATTGATCTATGTCTGTTCCCTTGATATTCTAGTTATCGTTTGTGCTATTGCTTTGGTTGATTACAAACTTTTGTGGGTTAGGGTTATCGAGAGTGATCAGCATAATTTTGTTGGCGAATCTTTGGTGATTTCCATATGCAGAAGGGTTATTTATTTCATAAACTGTTTTGTGCTCAATTCACAACACACTTTACAGTTCTGTTGTCTTCTTAAAATTCAACTCAGTTACTGTATGATTTTGAGTCCCAATAGCTGGCGTGATAATTGATCCTTTTTAGCGCGAATTGTTGATTTTCATTGAATTTACAGGAAACAGAGGCTGCAAGAAACAAATTGGAGGTCATGAAGCAAAAGAAACATACTTTAGAAGCTGAAGTTAGGTATGGTATCACCTTGCCAGTTGTTCACAACATACTCAATTCAATAAAACAGCTGTCCATTAATCCATCAATATGTTATTTGTGCATTCAGTAATCAAAAAATCCAAATTTTCATCATGATTTTAATTCTTGTTCTTGGGTTTTGCAGATTCTTGAGGCGACGACACAAATTTCTATTAAAGACTAAATCAACAAGTACACAAGAAATGAAATCACATAATGTTGAAACAACCCAATACAGAAAAAGCAAGAAGGAGAAGGTTAACCTGAAAAAGTTTGCAACTTTACCCAATTTACCGCCGGTTCCTAACCAAATCCAAAGGGGGAAAATGTATACGAAGAAGAAAAACATCACTCCGAGTCAACCACTTCCTGTGTTTGACTTGGACAGGAATGTAAACTTGCAGGTGAACAACTCGTTTCCAGTGACCGAAATCAACCAGAAAGAAAACGATTCTGGTTGTAAAGCAGCTGTGACTAGAGCCAGAGCTCCTATATTCGACTTGAACCAGATATCAGTAAGTTAACATACTTTGATAAACCATAAAACTTCTTTTGAAACAGTTGAAGCGATCGTTAAAGTTTTCTAACGGTTTATTGTTGGTTTGCTTTCAGATAGAAGAAGAAGAATTACAAGAGAGCTTTGAGGATCAAAGGAAAGAACCACAAAATGATTTAAAGCTGTCGATTTGTAGAAATGTTGGTGATGGTACGACAAATCGATCTGGAAAGAGGAAGATCTCATGGCAAGATCCTGTTGCCCTAAGGGTATGAAGTAATGGTTAATTAGACGGATTAGGTTAAATCTATATTCTTCAAGACGACAACATCGAATTTGGAGTGGGTAATCATGCGATTTAGTTGATCTTTTGATGGTAATTTTATGGTTTATAAGGAGTTTATGTAAAGAAAGGTTTGTGGGATTATTGAGTCTTTTACATTTTCTTATGGAAACAATAAGAAGAATGAAGTATAATCATGTATATGCTGATAAAATCTTTTTGAAGATCTTGGCTTTTAACTTTATGTTTTCTTTATTTATGATTGTATTCTCATTCTTGATGGGGCATGTTTTATTTATTGATTTTTTCTTTTAACAATAATTCGTAATATATTATAACTTGTATACCATTAATCTTATCATCACTTATCACTAGACATCCCTTGAGGATGTTTATCTTGTTTTCTTTGAAACCTTATTTCTAACCATCTTTTTCAGAAGCCTCCAACTAGGTTTGAGATTTTATCATGTTCAACCAGTAAAATATATGTAAAAAGTACCCATTTTTAGTAAAAGGGAGTGGTGAAGGTTTAATTCGTTTTAGTTAATGTCTGATGTTTGAATTTCACTTATATTGGTTTTATGTTTGAAAGTTTTTTGTTAAGGTTTTACATATATCAATAAGGTCTTATGAGATTTTTAGGTAACAAATTCTTATGATTGTCAAAACTCAAAAGCAACAACATATTAGTTAACATATCTTAAACTTTAAATAGAGGAAAAGATTGAATAATTTTGTTAAAGCATATCATGGTCAGACAATATATGAAGCTCATCATGGATTCATAGCATATACCCACTTCATACGTTTACAAGAATCATAAACAAGTCCAGTGTCTACATACCCATATTTGACAAGTCAACTTGAAGTCAAAGACAACAAAATATAATAAATTCAAACCAACACCTTACTAAACATTCCATCCAAGATTTATGGAAACAATCACATTATTTGCCTGGTACAAGTTCGACTTCCAGAACCACTTCATAACAATATCACAAATTCTAATACAAAAGATCAACCATGAGTTATGTTGTCATTAGGTTACAGAATTATGGGAAAAAATGTAAA
The DNA here is from genome assembly GCA_025506505.1 of Flaveria sonorensis. NCBI lineage: Eukaryota > Viridiplantae > Streptophyta > Magnoliopsida > Asterales > Asteraceae > Flaveria > Flaveria sonorensis. Next base: position 62,168,362 of record CM046435.1, on the reverse strand, counting down.
AACTAACTTAAAAGTATGATATGTTACCCGACCCGTTTGGGTCGGTTTACTTTTTAAACCGGCACAACAGAATTATAATGCTCACCAAGCCCAAATGCATGCCTATGATATGACAGCATAATGCTTGAATTCAAAGACTCACCGGATTTGTACTCTTCTCCCATTTCCACATCAGGAAAAGATCCAGAAAATATCATGATATGCTTCTTCAGGCAATGAGTCAAAGCACCGAGCTCAAGTTGACCACCCCAAGCAGCTGTTAACTCCACTTCGTTACAGTAACTCTCGAACCTCTTTTCTACAATAGAATCATCATAATCTCCATCTGTAACGGTTTCTGATAGAAAAAAAGGAAGAAAATCTGACGAATTTTTCCTCATATAATCAGCTACCATTTTTCTAAGTTCTTGTACTGTGTAAGAGGTTACACCTTTGACTTTTAATTGGTCTTCAACCGCGCGGTAGAGACAATGCCCATCTGGTTTGATTTCATTTATAATCAAATCAAGGGGTTCAAGTTTTTTCTCTAATCTTTCATTTTCAACCATTCGATCGCTTACAATGTTTCTTTGTTCTTGTTGTATTCTTTGTTCACGGGCTGCTTCTTGTTGGGCATGTTTTTCTTTCTTTTTTGCACTTTTAGTGAGCTTTGAGTGTTCGGTTTGGTTGGTAACCGAGACCCCAGCTATAGCTTTTGCTAAAATATCAATATTATACTCCTTGGTTTTTCCAGTAGCAGTTGTGTTGGCATAACCTGCAGAAGCAAGTTCAGTTGCATGTTTTTCCTTACGTTCAGTAGTGAGTTGAGATATTTGTTCTTCTACTTGTTTCTTTTTGGCTTTCTGTTCAGCTTTGGTTCCTTTTGCAGCTGCTTTTTTTAGTGCAGTTTCCTTGTTTTGTAACCGAGTGATCTCTTTCCTGCATATTACTTTATTAAGTTGGATGATTTATTTCTTGAAAGATCTTCAAATGGATAGAAATTTATAAACAATCTGCCAAAATGGATACAGGTTGAGAGTCACCTCGAACTGTATTCAGAATATACAAGTTATAACATACTTGATCGTTTTATTTAAAAAACAAGATTATCATTGTCGCGATAAAATCATATTCAAACATTAATCGTGTATAAAACTCAAAAAAAGCAAAGACGAGAAGAGTGTTTACTGATTGGCCCTGCTCGTTTTGACCCAGAAACAGCCCATTTGCCAGCTCTATTCAAATGAGTCGAATAGTTTACCTGTGCCTTGTAAGCATTTCCTCACGGGTTTCTTTTTCTACTTGAATCTCATTAGTGTTTTTTTCCTCCAATTGTTGTGTGTCTTCCATTCTTAAAACTCTGAAACTATAAGATGAAATACAATGAAAAAAAAAAAATACAAAGTACAGGAAATTCTGGAATTGGAAGAAAATAAACACAAATAGGGCACTTCATGACATATTAGAGGAAGCAAAAGTTTTATTTTTAATAGTGGCTTATTGTTCTGTAGAAAACAATGCAGGCATGACAATTATGTAAACAAATAACTATAAACTATGATGATAATTCTCATTGACATCCCTCGTTCTAGATTGACAGCCGTATAGTTACACATTTAACAAAAGGGTAACATCTAAAATGCAATCCAGAACCACCTACTTTATGGTGTAGCATAGCTTTAGTTTTCATACTGCACTTAATTTCTTGGTCCATATGAACAATAAGAAACAAAAAAACAAACAAACTATATGGTTGGTAATATATATAATATATGGCATGTTACTCAAAACTCAAAACTCAAAACAGATAAATTGTTAAGAACTGCTATCATGTAGAATGGTAAACAATTCAAATTTGGTCTCTTTAATCTCATATTACACATCCATACAATACCACAAAGCTATTTTGCTGCTTTTATCAGATGCATAGTTTGTTTGCCATCGATTCTGGTGGACATCAACTACACAGTTGAAGAGGTTTCAAGATCATATAAATGTCAAATCCATTGTCAAAATATACAAAGGGACATGCTTTGACATCCTAAGATTAAATTTCAGATCTTAAACAAGAAACAGAAGTAGCCAGAAGAGCAACATGGGTGTTACTGACTATTTATGTAGTGCATTTATATAACTCTAGCATTTAAATGGCATACAATTCAGTCACACACATTATAAGCAAAAACAAATCACAAGTCTTTTACTTTCAACTTTTAATGTCAACAATTTGTTATATTTAAACAAGCTATCGAATTTCCCCCAAATTTTCAGGGTCTGCAACAACCCTAATCTCTAAACGTAATCAATTTGATTTCCTAAAGCCAAGGTGCAACTCTTTTTACAGGAATAGCAGGAGTAACAAATGTCTCATGAATCTGAGTTCTATAACACAAACCCTCGTCTCAAAATAGTCCAGTTACTAAATTACAACCAATTAGTAACATAATCATCCCTAATTGAATACCTAAGATCAAAGTACTCTCAATCTTGTATTGCAAATTTGATACAATCGGGAATTGGTAACACATACAGGTCTTACAATCTTCAGATTGAGAGGGACAGATGATTATGTTAGTGGAATTAATCATTCGAAGTGGAAAATAATAATAATAATAATAATAATTACCTGAAGGTCTTTAATGGCGTACTGAACAAGAAGCAAGAAGCAGCACTGATAACCAGTTTTTTTTAAGAAATACAGCATATTTTCATAAGATTTTTGTCCTATTAACCTCCAATAGTTTCTAACATAGCCCTTAAGTTATAAGAATGATAAAGGCCTCCCTTTGCATTATTGGTTAAACCACTAGGATGGTCGTGGCGTTCTTGGGTTGGGGCATAGGGTTCCATCGAATAACGCTGGAACACTGCTGCAAGCCCTCATGTTAGGGCAGCAATGTGCAATTCAAGTTCAAGAACCCGATGATGAGGTTGCCGGTGGTAGTTTTCATTTAATAAAATGTTATGGTAAGAAAGATGGTGTTGCAGTTTTTTAGAGCAATTTAAGTATTTTAATTTTGAAATGAGGTAACATTATATAGCTAGATAGCGGTTATATTAGTAGAGTGTTCAAAATATTTTGCCCCTACCACCCTTAGGCCCCCCGACAAACAAACCATGGAACGGCGGACTTTCCACGTATGAAACACCACACCTACCTGACAGAATGAGTAAAATGTTGCTCCAGAAAAAGAGCTATGGCTTGGGAAAGCCTTTGACCCTCTCTTTCTCTCTTATATACTCATTTATAATAATAAAAAAATAGAGTGAATGATGGTAAGGGTAAAAACTATTTTCATGACAGAGTGAGTAAAATGTGAAAACTATTTTCTTGATAGGGTGAGTAAAATGCGATGAACGATGTCACAATAATGTAACAGTGGTTAGAATATGAAATGTGATGAGTACACCCATCAGTATAAGGGGTTTTTTTTTATTATTTCTGAATGTTTAAGTTGTAAACCATTAAGAGCTAGGGGTTGTTTGGTAATTTTTAAATGATTAAGTACTAAAACAATAAGAGGTCTGAACCATTAAGTGCTGAACCATTAAGAGTTAGTATATCGTTTAAGTGCTTAACTATTTAAAGGCAAATGTCCGACTAATTCAGATAAGAGGTCTTAACCATTCAGCATTAGACCTCTTAACCATTCAGCATTAGTATAAAGCTTAATCATTCAGAGACAAATGACTGAACCATTTAGACATTTGCTCTCTAAACAAACAATCTGAACCATTAAGTACTGAACCATTCAGAAATCTAAACCATTAAGAGGCTGATTCAAATACTGCCAAACAGCCCCCTAGTATATCGCTTAACTATTCAAAGACAAATGTTTAACCAATTCTGATAAGAGATCTTAATCATTCAGCATTAGACCTCTTAACCATTCGACATTAATATAATGCTTAACCATTTAATTCAGACATTTGCTCGGGAGCAAACAGTCTGAACTATTAAGTGCTGAACCATTCAGACATCTAAACTATTAAAATGTTGATTAAGATGTTATCAAACAGCCCCTAAATAGCATATCAAATCAGAATGTTATAGGTTTTACGGTTCAAGTCTACTAGACTTTAAAACAAATAACTTTTAGCATCGGTTGAGTTGACTTAAACTTGTAATGCTAATATTATATAATACATTAATTGGTATACAAACCTTCATGTTGTGACAAGAGTTACCCGTAAAGAAAATAACATCAAAACACTACCGCAAACCTGGTCTTCGAAGGTGAGAGAAACACATATTGGACGTGTTTGATAACGTTTTATATATAGTTAGTAAATAAAAAAAAAACATAAATAAGCTTTTACGACATGTTTATCTATTAACCAGAAATACAAAGAAAAAGGCGTTCACTAAACCGATTCGAACATCCATGTTAGATTAATAGATTGAGGATTAAGATTGGTCCATCATTTTTTAACAAACTATGAGCATTAATAAGTAAACTCTGCATCTCAATATTACCAAGAATGCTCATATCAAGAAACCTTAAAACCTACCAAACCACATTAAACCCTTAACCGCAATTTGTATCAACAAAGATACACCTACACTAGTATGCCACATTCAAAAGACCAACATGTACCGATCATGTGTTTTTCTTGTCACCAAGTCTAGTTTTTGCACGAGCCTTCTTACGACGGCTTTTTATATGTTTTTTCCCTTTCTTATGCGCGCGCATAACGTTCTCATCATGAGCTCCAGTTTTACAAATCTTGCACCAGAATTTGAACTTTTTTCTCGTGATCTTTCCACCTTCAGTGATCTTCTTTGTGTCCTTTGAATCGACTGAAACACACGCAGAATTCTTGATTATCCCGAGGCCAATGTTACCACCAGTGTTGTTGCCTTTCAAACTCTTGATCTCAGATCTTTGTTTCTTCACAGGATTCTTGTTTAACCCGAGCCCAATGTCAGCACCAGTGTTGTTGCTTTTCAAAGATTCAATTTTTGCGAGATGTTTTTTACCCATCAAGTGTTCATTCAGACCGCGCTCACATGTAGCACTAATGTCACACACCGCACATCTCCATTCCTCCGTTATTTTCTGCGACTTATTTGAACAAAACCCGCCTGAACCTGCAGCATTCGATGGCATTTGTGGTTGCGCTTTCCGTTTTGATCCAGACACAGTTGCACTAGTTGGCTTTCGCTACAAATTGACCAAAAAAGTGTTCAATGTGATCATAGTTCAATACGACAAGAACAAAAATTGTGTTCAAGTGTTGATAAACTCACAAATTAGCAGCATTGTAAAGATTAATAAATAAATAAATAAAAAATAAATCCTTTGACAAGAGAGTATACGATGATTGCATTAAACACCACTGACATCATATGACAGTATGTAGACAAAATCCAAGTATAAGATTACATAGATATGAAAACAAAACAAGTAACCACTTGAATATATTGGGACCACTAGCACCTGTGGGATGTTATAATATTATATATCTTCTTGAATATAATGTAACCAATAAAGCAGACACATGGGGTCTGTTACTCATTTAATTCATGTTTGGGAATGATTATTTACATTTTTTTTTTTACTTCTCAAAATGAGTTTTTTAACTTTTTAAAAACTTTTTTTTTTTCGTATCTTTATCTCCATCAAAACATACTTTCACCTTCTTTCAACTTATCTTTTTTTTTTTAAAATTAAAAGAGTTTTCAATAAACAATCTCAAACACCCACTTAGTGCATGACCAATAACTCACTTTTTGGAACCCAAGAATGGCCATATCGCTATTTTGGGGTGTGGTTCTAACCGTAAAATGAATAAATAGACCCGATTAATATAACACATATCCTTCGAATCATCTAAAATTTCTGATGAGACCCAACGTCTAGAGACTCCACATGAATTTAACACAAAAAAACCTTCGTACGGTATTGTGCCAGTAAGCATAGTAGAGATCAAGCCAAAGTAGATTACAAAACAAGTGAACGGTAGATAAAAAGATCCTCAGTCCAACTGGTTAAAATGAGATACTCATGACATGTAAATAAGGGGAAGTCATGGGTTTAAGTCTCTGAGCAAAATGCTCGATTTTCTCAGTAATGAGTTTCCTCCTGAGAAAATTGGGGGTGCGGTCCCTGCTGAGAAACAGATAGACGGACCCGATTAAAATAACACTTATTTTTCGAAACGGGGTCGTACATTCGCTGTTCAAAAAAAGTAGATAAAAAGGAATAAAGCTGATTAAGACAGCTACGCCTATCAAGTCAAATCAATAATAGAAACCCTACTTCAAAAAAGATTCTTAACAGTAGATGATTCTTGAGAATTCAATTCAAAATTTGAATACTCAAACAACAATAATCACACCTATACAAAACTTAAATCAAAACTTACTCATGTGTATAATCAATCAATCAAAGCAAAGCAAAACATAGATGAAATAATGACACTCACCAACACAATGATCTTCTTCATCGGTTGATCATACACAGTAACCTCATCGATCTCCGGTGACGGAGGTCGCCACTGCACCGCCTCAAGGCCCACACCGTCACGGCGGAGACGGTGATACCCACAGCCGCCGTATACACTATACGGCGGAAACAATTCACCATGCATCGGCGTCACCGGTGGCGGAAACCGGTGGTGCATATGCAGAGGCCGCCGGAGCACCACCGACGACGGAGATCCAACACCGCCGTACACATCTGTAAAATCATACATCACATAATTAGGTATGAAAATCAAATCAAAACGTTATCAATTTCTGAAACTTAGTATGTATACCGATGATTGGTTGATGGGAGATGTATGTGTAGTGTAGAGAAGATGATGAAGAAGAAGATGACGTCGGAAACACGTGATTGTAATGGTTGTGAGGATTAAAGTCTTGTAGATTGAAGTCCATTGAAGAACTGAAGAATAATATTAGAGTTATATTTCCCGGTGAACGGCTCCGGCGCCGGCGCCGGCGGCTACAGTTGTGTCTACGGTGATATCGTTTGATACGAAAATAACTGATGGTTTTGGAGGTGTGTTTAGGTACATGCGAGACTAGGGTGATTAATATAAGGCCTCGGACTAATCACACACTCTCACATTACAAGTATCATAAATTACCTTGAAACAAAAAAAACAACAAAAAAACTGAAAATGCAACCTCAGAGTATTTTGAAATTTTTATTTTCATATTTAAAAATTTAATAAAAAATTAACTTTTACTAAAAATTAAAAATTATATAATTAAAAATAAAACATTACATAATTAAAAATAAAAGATTACATAATTAAAAATAAAAATAGTACATAATTAAAAACATTACAAATATTAAAGTTAATTTATTCCTAGTTCGAAGCGAGGTACGCTAGATCTAAACTTGAAAGATGTTCGACAAGATCATATCGAAGTCGGAAATGTGTATCTTGATCATATATTTCCGAAAGAGCGTTACCGTAAAAAACCGGTTAGACCGGAGGGTCCATTATGTATACCGGTGATATCGCTCTTCCTTAATAATGGCATTGCCGTATCCTCCAGGGCTTTGCCGACAAGATGTTTCATAAAATATAAACTTTCATCATACGAATTCAACGAATCCAAATCGTTTTCGGGAATGTACAAATTTGGAAACTCATCAGACTTTGTTATGTTTGTGTAATTATTGTGTTTGTATGATTTTGTTTGAGTTTGTGTAAATAATAGTATGTATATTGTGTTTTGTGTTTGTGTTTGTGTAAATATATGTGTGTTTGTGTAGATAATATTGTGTATGTGTGTGAGTATTTATAGTGTTAAAATAATTTTTCTTTTTTATATTGGAAGGCGCCTCAAATGGATATCTTCAACGGCTATATAGCCGTTCTTCTTCGGTTTCTTTTTCGGCAAATGGTACCTGTGAGCAACTACCCGCCAGGGTACCAGCAAGGGTGGCGGCGGTGTACCCGAGCTGGTACCCCCTACCCGAGTAGGTACCCGAGGGCGCCCCCTCCTCCCTAATAGATTACTGTGAGAGATTGCATAACACTGGGAGCTTTAATATTGTGTTGTCGTGTAATTGTTACTCAATTCTTCTTATAACATTTTATTATTGACAGCAATCCATCCGTTGGAATTATCGCCATTGAGATGTCTAACGGTCACAAGCATCACTCAAATAATACGGGTGAGTAATCTTCGGTAAACATTCACTCATCGCGTAGTGAGTTTGATAGCGATGGAGTTCTCGGGTGGGGACCACTCACCGGTTACCACTCCAACCATGCGCCATGTACACTGTATGCAAGGATTTTGGAAGAATGTGAGGGTTTAAATGTTGTAATGTGATATATCAAAATTTGATATAGCTTATAGAGTAAATTACAAATTGTCTTTTTAAGTATTTCAAAAATTATAGATTTTGTTTTTAAACTACAGTATGTGTTTTTTATTTGTAAACTTATCACGCTTTATATTGTTTCTACTAACAAAAATTAATTTTGTTATTATTATTTTTTTTTTTATATTTAGTTATTTCTTTTCAAGTTGAACAAATAAAAATTAGAGAGCTCCATATATGTGATATATTCATGTTATAAAAATTAAGCTAGTAATTGGTTTTGTGTCATCATAGTTTTTTACTTTTATGGCATAAGATTTTTCAACTATAACAAATAGTTTGCATATGCTTTATATTATAAACATATGGGAGATCGTATGATCTGGTGATGTGAGTGCACCATATGATTTTATGATATGTTTTTTTATATTTTATTTGGTTATAATTATTTTAAATTAGACTATACTTATAAGAAAGAAGTTCAAATATAAATGTAATTTTTGTTATAAAGTATGAAAAGACATAATGAGTCAAAAAGAGGTATAAAAAAATTATATCTCACAATCTAAATCGAATTTCAAAAAAGTAATTCCGAACTTTTGCTCCCCTAGCCGTCCTCACTAAGAATAAAAATAAACAAAAAATAAAAAAATTAACGATTTTTATTGTGTCATTTATGAAAGACACAATGACGTCATTGTGTCATTATGAAATACACAATAACGTCATTGTGTCATAAAAGACAATAATTTTTTTTTTATTTTATTTTTTCTGAAAAAGGACGACGAGAGGAACAGAGACTCGTAAGAACTTTTTTGAAATTCGATTAAGATTGTGATATATAATTTTTTTGTGATCTTTTTAGCCTCATTGTGTCTTCTCACAATTTGTAACAAAAATACACTTTGTAGAATAACCTTATGCATTGTTTAATATATGAAGTATTTAACTATATTTACAGTAAAGGTTCAACAAGCTCAAACCGAAACAAAATCCTTAGTAATTGTTTGGTTCGGTTTCGTTTTAATATTAAATGATTGGTTTTTAATTTACAATAATAAAAACTAATTATTAACAGTTTAAATAAAACCCTAAATAATAGTGCCCATTTGAGAAAATCTAGATCATTTGTTTATTCAAAAACTTAAAATTGGTTGTTTAGAAACCTTTTAATACATTTTATTTAAAATTAAAGTTACAAGTTATCATACAATATCGATATTAAGAAAAAATAGTTTGATTGAACATGTAAAATTAAAAATTCATATCATAAACCAAAATCCTATTGTCTCAAACCGGTTTCGAATATACACTATAAACCGTATAATTCAAAACAACTAAAAAATATCGTACCAAAAAAACTAAAAAAAACAAGTTGTCTAATTTTAACCGGTTTTTATTATGAAGGTAGTGATTAAAGTGGACAAATGAAAAATAACGGTTAAATATAATTTATATATAATATTTTAGATAACTATTTTAGAACAAAAGCGGTTAAAATAAAGAAAAACAAAGTAAATAGAATAAACACATAAAGAAAGAAAAACAAATTTCAATAAAAGTTACACATTTCGTTGTTTTAAGAGTAAGGGTATAGTGATCATATACGAAAACTAACAAAAAATGTTAACTTTTGTTAGTGGAAATGACAAATGACGTGACAACTTCTCAAATAAAAAACATTTAATGTATTTACTAAAGTTTAAGAATAAAATTTATAAACTTTAGTACACTTAAAAGATAAAATTTATAATCTATTCTAGTTTATGAATAAAAGTAAATGAGTGTGTGAATTCTAGTTAAAAAAAATTAAATTGTTATGCCATTGTTATAAATTTATGAGCTGTATATCTTTTTCCTTGCCATATAGCTAATTTTCTCATTTTATACAGATATATATAATACCAGGTTATAGACTCGTGTATTACACGGGTTAAAAATAAAAAAATATATAAAATTTAAAAATGTAAACAAATATTAAACGTTATTTGTTTTTAATTCAAATGATAATACAATGAAATAGATTGTATTCAATTACGACAAGAAAAAAATATTGTTGAATAGCTAAAATAGTGATCAATGTTGCACACACCAGAATTAAATACATGAATGTGCGATTCATTTGGTTGAGCTCATTCTTTAAACAATTAGTTTTTCTTTAGAGTCTGGAAATTTATTATATTCGACGTAATGATTTGTTAAAGAAGATGTGGAAACGTAGTTTTTGAGAAACAATCAAACAACTAAAAGATAGTTCATGCCTAGAAAAGAAAATAAAAAAATAGAAAAGTTTATTAACAAAATAAGACAAATATAAATTTTTAAGCTGAAAACTATTTGATTATTGCATATAATATAGACTTAATTTGAAATCAATCTAATACTAACAACAATAAACCAATGTTGATTTTCTATTTATTGTGATAATCAAAACCTAATAATATATATTTAATAAGCGACTAAGATAAATATCAAAACATAAAACATAAAGTAAACAATGAAATTAATACCTTATGAAAACAAAATAGTAACGAACAACAAAAAGGATAAGAGAAACAAAAAATAATCGTTGAATGTACAGTAGGTACGGTTATAAAAGATGAAAAATACCTTACTTGATGTTTGAACAAAGTCGAAGAAGAGTAGATAATAATACAAAAAATAGAATTTGTGAGATGATTACTATAGAATTTAGGGGGTTAAATAAAATTTAAAATGGATTGATATAAGGAATTTAAAATATCTACAATTTTGGTGGTGATTGAGTTAGTTAAGAAACTAAAATCTTAAAGATAAATAAGATAACATGATTTACGGAAAATTTGTTAAATGAGGTTTAGGCGGGAAAATTTTTGTGAGGTAAAACCTCGTGATAACACGTGACACCACATGTAATCATTTATTAGTACAGATTCGGTCATATAGGAAGAACAACAGTGAGGCTAATAAATGTTAAAGGTGGGTGGTCTTTGTTTTTTTTAAATTTTTTTTAATATACGACCCTACTTCGAATAATAAATGTTATATTAGACGGTTTCAAATATTCATTTCTCAACCGTGACCGCAATCTCATACCCCTCAAAAAAAATCTACAGCTGGAATTTTTTTTTTGACTCATCCATAAGATTTTTGCTCACCATTGACTTTACAGGTAAAGATAAAACTATTAAGATTACCCTAGCTACATTCGTCTCGACTTGTCATTATCAAGATATTAAATATCTTAAAGTTATATCAGAATTTATAGTGTATATTAATATCTTTGAAGGACCATTAACTTGAACTTACTTTTAAATTTTGGAAGTTTATTTGTTTAATTCTATAATTTAGTTAAGATATATAGGGTGTTTAATTATCAAACCTCACCAGCCAGTTAGATATGTAACCACACACATAGTCGTTTTTATAAGATAGGTTTGGGCCGTTTGGCTGCTTGGTTATGGGCCGGTTGGGTTTTGATGAGCGGCGTTTGAGTTTGTTAACCGGTTCAAAGGTTGGATTGAATTTATTACATTTTTTGTGTGTTTTTTTTAAATGACTATTGGAAATATTTTATTAGAGATTTTGTAGTTTACTCTCATATTGTGTTGTATTACTGGGTAGTTCAAAACCTTTTATCGAAACATGTTTACAGATTATGATAATTAAATTATATAACCAATCTAACAATAATGACCTTTTTCCTTGAAAAAATTGTTTATGCAACATATTAAATCTTTTTTTAATTTCTGTAACAACCAATACAAATCTTTTGAATATAACCAGTATAGCAATACTTGTATCAAACTTATGGTTACAAATATATTAACTAAATTATAACTAGTGTTCATTTTTTCCCTAAAACCAGATATGATATTTATCGAGTCCGTTTAAATGGTTCTTGACAATTAACCAATAGTTCTGTCGATTTGATATTGGTCCGTTTTCAAACACACTAGTGATATATATGGTTTTAAGACTATTCGAATCAACTAGACAGATGGATGAAATAAACTGATAAAACGTTTAGATTCATTAATGGTTACACATTCAAAATATTAATAAAGTTTTCTTTACTATAAATGCAATCAAACTTGAAGTTAAAACTCTTGGTGACGGTTTACGTTAGTTTTTTAGAACGGCTGTAAATCTACCACATTTAACCATCTATACATATGTTTTACAGAATTTGAGCTCTCAAACTCTTTAATAAAAGGATGTTCTATCAGTGGCAATAAAGATTTAACTCGAGGTATCAGAAATCCCATTGAAGTTTTCACCTAAACTAATTTAACTTGCGACTCGACTCTCGAGATGAGCTTGTTTGGACATCGTACATTAATTTTATAGCTATACGTAAAACCTAACCATGATATATGCAAATATGCAGTTAATTAGAAAAAGTCATAATTGACCGGAATTACATTTGATTATTTAAAAAAAGCAAAGAAATTGAACAAATAAAGCACATGAACAAATTACCCACAACAGGTTTGCTTCCAAAACCTTACAATTCATACAAGTATTTCTTAAAAAGTGGTTGTTCATTTGCATCTAAGCACACTGCCAAAGACACACTTCTATCGTTGTTTGGGCTAGGTAAAACATATACGGTTCCCTCGTACAATATGATTGCGGGTCCCATAAATATCGGCCGACCCCACCCAAAATCTGCATCGTGAACAGGTAGCCTGGTCCACGCGTTTATGTTAAGGTTCGGACTAGCAAAGTAACTAGGTCCACGGATTAGAGCCGAGAGGTCAGGTTGTGTATCGAGGTAGTCAATAGCCGATCTCAAATAGTCATTGTCCATTTTGGTCAATGTGGTGTGAATCAGTTTTGTAGTGTTTACCAACGGTTCTGATGTAAGAGTGCCTGATTTGGCAACCGGGGTGGCTGTAAAGATCACGTTCCCGAGGTAGCCTAGGGGGAGGCGAGGACTCAATCTTGACCGTCCATCTGTGGCGATGTATAGCTTGGTCAATTGGTCGTCTGGGAGCCCTCTAGCCTTGCACGCACACCGCCATATGTGGGCCGCTAGGATCTCATATGTGCTATGAGTGGGACCGCCTTCGCTCTTGGCTTTAGCTTTGAGGGCGTCGAGTTGTTCTAGTGTGAGTTTTAGCATGTTGGTGGAGCATTTAGAAACAGAACCCGGTTTTTGGGTGGTGGTCATGGTAGGAGGTGGATGATATTCGACATGGTCATGTGTGGGAGTGGGTGGTTCGCGTGCACGTAGGATGGTGCGGTCAATGAACGGTGGGATGGCTACAGAGAGCCCACGAGCCATATCGGACCATGTGTTTATGAAATGGAGAGACGATAAACCATCGGATAATGTATGGAATACACCACAACCAAGAGCAACTCCTCCGCATCTAAAATGAGTTACCTGTTAAACAATACAAAACAAAATCAATCAATATGATCAATTGATATTAAAAATAAAAAGTCAATACAAGAAAATTCACCAAAAATGATGTCTTGTTTATTTTCTTCGCTATAAAAGTAATTTTACCTACTCTTTATCTAATTGATGCTGATGGCTACTTGATTTATAATTAGAGTGAGATTATTCTACAAAGTGTATTTTTTTATAAAGTATGAGAAGACACAATAAGGCTAAAAAAATCACAAAAAAAATTATATCTCACAATCTAAATCGAATTTCAAAAAAGTACTTCGGAGTCTCTTTTTCTCTCGTCGTCCTCTTTCAGGAAAAAAAATAAAAAAATTTCATTGTGTTTTTTATGACACAATGACGTCATTGTGTCTTTTATTGTGTCATTGTGAAAGACACAATGACGTCATTGTGTCTTTCATAAATGACACAATAATAAAACGATAATTTTTTTTATTTATTTTTTTAATTTTTTGTTTATTTTTTTTCTTAATGGGGACGGCTAGGGGAACAAAAGCTAGGAATTAATTTTTTGAAATTCGATTTAAATTGTGAGATTTAATTTTTTGATGACTTTTTTTGACCTATTGTGTCTTTTCACACTTTGTAGCAAAAATACACTTTGTATTTAAACCTCTTTCTTATAATTAATACTAGAATTGTGTGTTATCATGGCCGGAATTAAAGGATGGTCAAGAGGGTTAAGTACTCTTTTATATATAGAAGCTGAATACCACATTGAATTTTAATAATCTAAAATATAACTAATTGAACGATAATAATCCATATTATTAATTTAGCTGGCAGTAATCCCAACTTTTATTTTATTACGAACAACAGTCGTAAAAGTATAATTATCATACATTCACACTCAATTTGTACTTATTTTAGGCTCGTTTTAACTTGTATGTTTTTACATTTCGTTCGTATTCATTATTTTGAACGAAATCGAGTCGAAATCAAGCGTAAATTTTTAATAATTATGTTACTAGGATTGTTGTTGGTAATAAAAATAAAAGTTGAAATTGTTACCGACCAAATCAATTGTATGAATTATTATAAGTCAACGAGTAATAGTTTGATATTAAAATTCAATTTGTCAAAAAAAAAAAAGATAATATTATGATAAGATTGACTAAAAAGCTCTAGTTCTATTGGCATTATGACGAGTACCAATTAATGCATTACATGTAGGAATATACAAACTATTATTTTCTGGGAAACAAGAGAAAAAGAATTTTCTGATTACGACGTCTTCCAACATTTTATGAGGATTCAGACTGCCACACTAAAAGTTTAAAAGTTTCTTGACCCACATGGAGCTTTGAATATCCATAGTATAGCAACCCCACATAACCCTTTTACGTGGTACCCACGCCATTGGTATTAGTCCAATAAAAACAAAACTTAAGTTGGAAAAACCACAAGAAAATTTTTCAAGTTGTTGATATAACGTTTTTGGCAAGTAACGACTGTTACATGATATTCATATGTTTGATCGAAGTCTATAACAAATATATCTTTTTTTTTTTTGAAGTACGACCCTGCTTCGGAGGATAGGTATTATTTTAATCGGGCCCATCTATCCGTTTTTCAGCCGGGACCGCACCCCCAACCCCCTCAAGAGGAAATCCATTACTGAGAAAACCTTCTGATTCAACTATGAGCATTTTGCTCAGAGTGAGACTTGAACCTATGACCTCCCCTTATAACAAACATATCTTGTTTTTATTAGTAGACATATTACATAGTTAAACAATAATACTAAAACTAAGTACGGAAGCTTGTGTTACCGTTTTAATGATTCAAATGAATAAACCTCATTGAATGAGCAAGCTAACCAACTTAAGCTACGGACTAGGGCTCAAACTTGATGTTAAACAAGGTGGCTTAACTCAGCTCCTTTATTTCTCAACGAGCATCTCGTTTCTTTTTCTAAATTGTGATAAAAATAAAATTTTAATACACATCCAAAATCTCAAATGAGCGAGCAAAGAATCTTAGATTGATGTAAAACTTGGGCGTAGAAAATTAAGATCAAATTATTATTTGGGTTATAAATCATAAATAATAAAATTGAACCAACATCATCGAAACTGAACTAGGTAGCCTGGTCCAAACAAGTGAGCTTACCATACTCAACTACAGTCTACAGACCTTAGACAAAACTGAACCAAGTCATCGGCTCGGCTTGTTTACAAACTAGTTTCAAACCTCGAGCTTTTGAGTAGTCCTAGTCTGAAGACTCAAGCATTTACCACTAACCCACCCACTATTTGACTATGTAACAATCAGATGCATCTAGCAATTAATGATTCTAGGTATTCCTAGGTTTCATTGTGTTAGGTGCTATCATTTATTTCTAGTTCAATGCAACATTAATACTCTTCAATGGTTTAACTTTGTATGATGTGAAGTTACATCTCTTGAAGTAAATGGTTCTTTTGTAGCCTAAAGTTCTGATTTCGTATCCTGGTCCCTAACCCACTAGTAGTGTTCACGGACTTAAGAATTGAATTCCAGTGCGTAGTGGTTGGCGGGTACGGCCGGACCGAGAACTAAACAGATACCTGGTTTGGTCGTAAATAGTTGAACTGTCGACCGACTACAATAGACCAGGAACTTGACCAGATGGTTGGATTAGATTTCAATTTTTTTTTGTAATGTTTGTTTCCTTCTAACATGCTATACAATAATCTATTCATTACTTTAAACTCTAGATTTTATTTACCTAAGATTTCATACTTTTTAATACAGTAAATTTACAGAAAGAAAAAAAATATATAGTTTTGTTCTTTTAATAAAAATTTTATTATATTATTTTTTCATGAATTTATGATGTTATTAAATCTGGTCTCATCGATCAGCACTGATAACAGCATTCACAGTAACCAATGACTTTTAGCTCAACTGGTTAAAGTAGGATACTCATGACATGTAAATATTGAGAAGTCATAGATCAAGTCTTACTCTAAGCAAAATGCTAAAATTGAGCAGGGGATTTTCTCAGCAATGGGTTTCCTCCTAAGTGGGTTGGGGGTGCGGAGGGAAACGGATAGGTGGACCCGATTAAAATAACACTTATCCTCCGAAACTGGGTAACACATTTACCGTTCCAAAAAACAGCATTCACAGTAGAATGTCTTCTTTTCTTTAAAACAGCAAATCTATCCTATAGAATATAAGTATGCAACTATATCTTCATTATTTGAAGCTTTCTTTGTTTTACACCTCCGTTAAACCATTCACATCCTATTCCTCCAAGTTTGTAAATAAAGTATTGTTCATCAGTAAATTCGAGGAAATGTATACATCAGTAATTCGAGGAAATGTATCGTTCATCTGTAAATTCACGTCCTATACGATGATTTTGATTGGTTGCGAGTGAATTAAAAACGAATGTATTGTTCATGTAAACTTATAATATTTTTGAAACTTACTGTGAGGGAAGAATAGAAAAAATATAATAATAAAAGTAAAAGATATTATTTAAATAAAAATTCGAATTTGTTTTTAATAAGAATAAAGGTAATATATGAGATGTATATGCTCATACGATTTTTGTCCTTAAAGATCTATGTACAGTGATATTTAAAGATTCACTGTTCGTTAGATTTTATAAAATAAATATTTTTAAGTGAAAAGGAGATAGAGATGAAGAACCAGAATATCCACTTCTAAAAACAATATTAAAACCATAGAAAAGAGATCTGATAACCTAGGGCACGTACCTGTGCGAAAAACAGCGGATATGATGAAACATCACCGGAGTAATCAATCACCGGAGTAAGCCGCCGGAGCTCCGGCGACGGAGCAAACTCTCCAAAATCATCCAAACCGCAATCAGCCTCCGCCTCAACGAACAACGCCCCCTCACCATTACAATCAATCACGATCCGCCCATCCTCATCGCGATCCAATCGCCCAGCCATCGGGTAAAACGACACCATCACATCCGCAAGCGACTTCTTCATCACACTCGCATCGAAGAAGTTCGAAGATCCGTTAGGTCGGTACAAATAAACAGTAAGAATATGAATTCGACCGACGATTAGATCCAAATTGGAGGTCCATAGCTTGTTAGAAGCTTCTGGTACGGTCTCCGAAGGTTTAACGATCGATGATTTGTGTATACTGATGTTCATCGTCTTCGTTTGATCCCCTTTCATGGCAAAATTTAGGGTTTTGAGGTTGATTATGGTGATTTAGGGTTTTGAAATTACACACACAAGTGTTTGTGATTGTAAGGAGATGAGAAAATTGGGGTTTGAGCACACGCTTTTGGTATCGGTGTGTTTGCGTTTATATAGAAGAGAAAGATGGTAAGTGCCAGCTTTTGGAAGCTTACAAAATTATATATATATTATTTTTATTGTATTTTAGTTGTATATATATAATATATATATATATATATATATATATATATTATTTATGTGTGAATATGAACATTTTGTTCTGTTTTCAGGGATATCACAAACTTAAAAAAATAATATTTCATGTTGTATGGATTTTATATGGATGGTATAAACTAGCTCAGTTGATTATGTATTACTCTGGATAAGTTTGTTAAATACTAAAATTGAGTTTATGCTTAAGCTTATTTATTAGCGAGCTCAAGTCTAAGTTTCGGTTATCAAGCTAAACTGTACCCAAAAGGTTAAACAAGTATGCTATTTAATTAATTTTTTTATTTTATGCTACATACGTGTGTTATATATATGTACTTTAATAATAATCATTTGTCATATATAAAGGTTATGATAAATAACTATAATCGAAAGTGTTTGAAGTAGTAGTAAGAATAAATGTAAAACATAAATATTAAATAGTTAATAAAAATAAACAAACTTATTGTGAACTTGAAAATTCACCCATGAGCCTAGCTCAATATTTGAAATAGAACTCGTAACGAGCAGAGCCCGTGCTCTTAAGTTCAGAGTCTAGTTGAGTTTAACCGAGCTTAAATTTGTCCCAACTCATGCGTTTACACTCATATATAATCGCGTAGACACTTTACTTATTATTTTATAGGTGAAACACAAAACGGTTTTTTTCCTTTAACATATGTGTTTTATGTTTCACACAAGTTTTTATATTTGTATTTAAAACAGGCTGTGTTGAACACATCCTAGAAAAATATTTGATATTATATCCATCTCATGATGTATAGATATTGATTCCCTACTTTTATTCTTTTTATTTTTAATCCACTACAGAATGATCCAGCGAGCTGTCGGAACTCGGAAGGATCCTTTCTATTTTTATAATAGTTGTTTTATAATATATCCATAATAACTAAAAAGAAATTTAAGGAATAATTAACGATAATCATGGTGGTTTTTTATATAAAAGAATGACCTAATGCACAATTATTTAGATGTCTAAAATACTTCTTGACCTTCCCGGCTGCCGCAGCCACCTTGAATCTTATATTTGTTCTTTTTCTAATTCGTATTTCATACCGTAAAAGTCACACTCCAGATACTAATTTATTGAAGTAATAATCTATATATACACACACACGTATATGTGAGTGTATATAACTGTTGATTCATTAGATATAATACAGGTGTAAAAATGAAAGATTCACATAACTATTTTTATGTACTGTTCTAACTTCAATACATATGATGATTATGTGACCACATAATTATATTTAGGATTCTTTGGAAGAAGCACCATACAACATACCATCATACTTTAATACCATTGAAGGCAAATGTCTTTGTCATTGAACATGCGCATTTATCGGTGTGCTGGGTGTGATTATGCAATACAGTAACAATAATATTTAAATGAAGTTGCATAATATATATTATAGAGTAAATTATACGGACAGTCCCTAAGATTTGTATGTACTAGAATTTTAGTTTTTATTTTAAAAAAATTACAGATGCGGGTCTATGCTATGCAAGTAATACACACTGACAGTTTCTACACTAACAGAGGTTAAGTTTTGCTGTTAAATTCATGTGAAATGTCTAAAATGCCCTCTTATAACAATTAAATATAAAAAAAACAAAAAAAAAACTTTAATTATCTTTTCTGGCAACACTTCCGGCTCCTACCCCCCCCCCCTCCTGCCCACCTAATCGCCACCTCTAGCCAACGGTTCCGATGGCCACCTTCTTTTCCGGCGACACTTCCGATGGCCACCATCTTTTCCAGCAACACTTCTGACTGTCTTCTTCTTTTCCAGCCACCTACTTTCGGTGACCTAATTCACCCATCTACATCGACCCCACCTTGCTCGTGGCCAGGCCCAACACCACCGTCAATCTTGTATGGTTTAGGAGATCGAAATCGGAAGTAAAGATCTTCTATTGAAATAACATATCGCGATCCAGATCCAGATATCGTACGGTGATGAGCGGTGTTGAAGAACCATTGAGGTGGAAGATTGATGGCCGGTGACAACGGTTTCGAACCAGATCTACAGCGATGGTGGCGTTCTCGAATCAGATCTTGTTTTAGGTTGGTGGCAGAAGATCGATGATGATGAAGATGATGTTGGGTGATTCAACTTCCGATGAGCTGGAAGATTGATGATGATGAAGATGATGCCGAGTGATTTGATTTTCGCTAGTAGAAGCCGCAGGGTGGTGGTAGCTGTAGGGGGGTGGTGGTGGTGGCAACCGTAGGGTGGTGGTGGTAGTCGCAGGGGGTGGTGATGGCAGCCGTGGGGTCTTTGGTATTTGGAAGTTGGGTTGGAGGAGAAAAGGGATTAGATTTTTAATGGGTCCCACTTAATTAAGCTATTGCTTATTTTTTATTTGTAGGAGGGTATATTTGTTATTTTCAAACACTTAACAAAGAAACTTAACATCTGTTAATGTCAGAGACTGTCAACGTGCACTTCTTGCATAGTATAGGCCCGCATCTGTAATTTTTTATAAGTAGAGATTAAAAAGTAATATGTGCAAACCTTAAGGATGTGTGTATAATTTACTCTATATTCTATCTTCACATTAGAAAACTTCTAGAACAGTTGCAGTTTAAAAACCTTATAAAGCTATAAGTTGATGGCGAGTTCCTAGTAAAGGTGTTTTTCCATATTTGTTCCATGAGCATAATATGCACTTATTTTATACATGATTTTCAATTAGTTAATTAGAATAATATTTAAATAACAACTGACAACATTTTATAATAAATAATTAAGTAACTCATAATGTCACGTGTCATAATTCTAACTACACAAGATTCTTTTTCCTGTTAATCCAGTCACGTGTCACAATTCTAGTTTTTTAAGATTATGTTGTCTGCTTATTTCCTTTTCAGAGGTTAAGGAACATGTGTTATACACCGAATGGATTCCGACAATCAGAGGTTAACGAACTCTAACACTCTTATTTACTGGCTTACTAATTACCATGAAAATACACATGTAACTACTTTTTGTTATTTTGTTTTGTGTAATACAATTAAACTATTTTACGTGTGGTCACTATCAATTTTTTAGCTTTAAGAACTCAAAATCCAATTTGTTCTAGAAGCTTTTGACTTAATGAGTGTGCTTATTAAACATTCTTTTTACTATTATTTTTATATTACGTAACAAGCACGTTCAATGAAGTAAATTAAGTAATAGCTTCCAATTTGTCTTCTTTTTACTTGAACAATTAGTTGAAGTGTTGAACCGTAGAAAATATTATTCATATATACTACATATATAAAGCTTCCAATATAAATATCTCACATTAATTAAATAGGATTAATATTGATTAAACCTCTAAACTCTCAACATAGTTTATCTTTTGCTAGCCCACATGGTAAAATCACAAACGTTTAAGGTGGAAATTCGGGTTTTATCCTAGGCAAGATATAGTTAGAATGTGTAGTTAGAAGTAGTTACTGTTCTTAAGAAAAAGCTGGTGTATCCTTTAAGCTTCTAATGATATAATTTTTGACTTTGTTTATTCCACATATTAAATTTATGTATATTTATTGTAACATTTTAAATAAGCTAACATCAACGTAGGACGTGATAGATATTAATTAACAAAAAATGTGTAGACTCGAATGTCATCGATATGTTCTTTTAACTATTTAACCACGCAAAAAGAAAATTGTACGGTTAAATATGTTTGAGTAAGTACGGTAAGATTGGGTGCAATGGTCACATATTAACACATCGGTGATGAGGATGTGGAGAGCGATGGTGCACAACAACACCACTGTTGTCAGCGCAACGCCACAAAAAACCAAAAGTGTGATGGAGATTCAACGCAATCTCACTCTCTTTAGCCACGAACAAAGGAGGAGGATGAGAGGGTGTTGTGTTCGCTGCTAATATGGCATGACCATCACTCTTATGGGCGGGTGTGGTGGAGGTGCTACGGATGATGGAAGATGTATAATTTTACGCGAAGTCTCTACATGAGTAGTGAAAATAAATATACTTTCGATTAGATAAAGAATATAGATAATGTTGGTTAATGAAAAATGTCTAGGTGTTACATTCATGATTTATGTCCCATTTATCCTAATCAAACTCGTCAATTGTATTAATGTTGTAATCTCTATTTCTTATTGATATAATCCACCGGATTTATTTATCTAATGCCAATATATATTCGTTACCTAAAGTATTTTTAAAAAGGTAAAGGATATTAAAGATTTTACGAAAACCGTGAGGTTATTCTAAAAAGTGTATTTTTGCTACAAAGTGTGAGAAGACACAATAAGGCTAAAAAAGTCACAAAAAAAATTATATCTCACAATCTAAATCGAATTTCAAAAAAATACTTCGGAGTCTCTGTTCCTCTCGTAGTCCTCTTTCAGAAAAAAATTAAAAAAAGATAAAAAAAATTCATTGTGTCTTTTATGACACAATGATGTCATTGTGTCTTTCATAATGACACAATGACGTCATTGTGTCTTTCATAAATGACACAATAAAAAACGTTAATTTTTTTATTTTTCGTTTATTTTTTTCTTAGTGAGGACGGCTAGGGGAACAAAAGCTCGGAATTACTTTTTCGAAATTCGATTTAGATTGTGAGAAATAATTTTTTTGTGACTTTTTTTACTCATTGTGTCTTCTCATACTTTGTAGCAAAAATACACTTTGTATTTGAACCTCTTTCTTAAAAAAAAAAACAAATTGACCCGTAAAAAGAGAGTAGATTCATAAGTTTGTTTATATAAGATAACATCATTCTTTGTCCACATGATAATAAAATGACAAATAATCATTGAAACATAATATACAAGGGCGAAACTACTGCCAAGGGAACAGGGTCAAGTAACCATATTGATTTTTGAGTAGGTAGTTTATCGTATAATATCAAAAAATTATGTAGTTTTTCAAAAGTGAATCGTTAAATATTATTAAGTTCAAACTATAACCACTGTTCCCGTCTTAACTCACCGGTTTCCGCGCTATGACTTGCTTCACGCATTTGTTAGGTCATGAGTTCGACCCTTACAACTGTATTTTGTTTTAAACTTTCTTTTAATAGGTAAAGTTATTTTTTTATACCCTAATTCAAAACCCTCCCACCCACACAATCACTGCTTGCCTGCTCCTCTGCGCATCTGCGGTCTGCCCTCTGCTCGCGTCCACCAGACAATCACCGATTCACCGCCGGTCCGCCGCTGACGTTTCGAATTCTGGCGACTCCGCAGTCAGCACTCCGGCACACAGTGAGGCTGCAAATCTGCGATTTCCATTGAATGGTTAATCGAAGGAAAGCACAATAATCGTCGCATGGGAACTGATTTCTTCCATAGCAGCAGGGCCATCATGGACTCGTGATGCGTGGTTTGAAAGATGGGGAGAATTAACCCTAATTATGCGATGCGTATTCGTTTTTATCTCTGCCCCTCGATTTTTTCTTTTAATTCTTACTATATATCTATTTTCTCATGTTCATAAGGTTCTTTATTTTTTAAATGATTCTTTATAAACTAATTGGTGATCAGATTTTTGATTTGTTATTTTAACAAAAGCGGAGTCTTAATTTGATTTTTAGTTGGTTAAAGACATGAAAAAAAGTTATTTAGGTTTAAGGGTAGTAAAGTTTTTTCAATGGGGATCAACATTAAAAACAACACGGGGTCGATCGATGATCATTAATATAATAACATAGAAAGAAATTATATATGAAAGTATCAAAGAGTCAAAGTTTTTAACTTTTCTTGTTTATTTAATTTTGTTTTAGATTGGAAGTTTTAAACCTGTGTGGCTGCTATTTCCATTTAATTTTTGGTTAGATTTACACTTCTTTTCATTGTTGTTACTTGTTACTTGAATACACTTCTTTTCATTAAACCTGGTGTGCGATTTCCATTTAATTTTTGGTTAGATTTACACTTCTTTTCATTAGTTAATTTGTTTGATTGATTTAGTATCTATGTTTGTGTTTAGTATCTACATTTAAACCCTATAACCTTGTTTGTGCTATTCTTAGTAATCAATACTTTAATAATGTGTTGTCAAGGATTATAATCAAAACAAGTGAAACCAAGTGAAATATAGATGTCAAGTAGAATGTAGTTAACTTGTTGGTTGATTTGGGTATTTAGAAATGTAAAATGTTGTAATTTTGTTTGCTAATCGTATGAGTGATGATATATAAACGTTCGTGTATTTGTTAAATTAAAACGAGCTTTTTGTAAATGTGTCAATTGAAGATGTAATGAAATGGTTTCAAAGGATGAAGACACGTTTAGAACTATAAAAGTAAGCTTTATTTGATTTCTTTTGTATTGTATTTTTATTAACATTTCAATCCAATTTAATTAAGACTTGACCCAACCTGACCCAATCCGACCCGACCACGATCGAACAAGTCGAAAGATTTGTATTGTTTCGTTACAAATCAAATCACAGAAAAAATAGTGACCCCCTTAGAAAATATTTCTGGTTCCGCCACTCACAATATATACGAACATAACACTCATGATTCTAGTTCTAGCTATATTTGATCTATTTATAATTCATACAAGTACTTTTTGACGAGATGCATATGAGAAGGGTCTAAGCACACCGCTAACGACACACTCCGGTCATCGCTAGGGCTTGGTATAATATAAATCGTCCCCTCATAAAGTATGTTTGCGGGTCCCATAAAAATGGGATGACCCAACCAAAGTCAGCATCATATAGTGGAAGACGTGTCCAACTATTGATGTTGAGATTAGGGCATGCAAAAAAGGTCAGCCCTCGAATGAGTGCTGATAAGTTAGGTTGTGACTCTAAGTAGTCGAGGGCCGACATGAGGTACTCGTTGTTCATTTTGGCCAGTTCTGTGTGCAATCTTCTAGCCGTGTCAGCTAGCGGTTCACACTTTAGCTTGCCAGATTTGACAATCGCTATGGTTGTGAAGACTACATTGCCTAGGTACCCTGGGGGAGAGGCGGGCTCAACCTAGACCGTCCATTTGTGGCCACAAATCAATCCCGCATGCTTTACACGCGCATCACCTATAGGTGGAAGCATGGGCGGACCACAACCGGCTTTCTCATGTTTGAACTCTATGGAAGGGAAGAGTGGCAATCTACGTGATCAAACTAACGTGTGGTGGGTCCCGGGCACGAAGAATCATACGGTCGATAAAGTGGGACCGTAACTGGCAACCCTCGGTAACGTTTAACTATTCATTGATTAAGTGAAGGGATGATAGTCCATCAAATAAAGTATGATGTATTCCACAACCAAGAGATATTCCACCGCATTTTAACCGTGTTACCTATTAAAATATACATACAAGTATATTCGATTGATATTCGATATGTTGTAAGTTTCTTTAAGAATTCGACTTATAAATGCCGCAGTGTGCATTACCGACTTGTACGGTACAAGTTACCACATTATTGCGTGTATGTTTGAACTCAATATATATGACAATTATATTCCCAAAAAAGCTAGAAGTCAACACTTTAACATCGTACAAATATTTATTTTGCAAACTCCTCCTTGGTTTTGAACAGAAAACAAATTCTAACCTTTAACTTTAAATATTACATCTAGACCCATATTGTTTTCTATAGTACCACACATGCTCTCATAGTTATAGCTTAGGACCTACCCATATGGTAAAATACAGACACTGTTAAAAAATTTGTACATGTTTATCATTTGATTTGATACGGTAACAATAATATTTAAATAAGGTGCATAATATATATTGTATCTTCGTATTAGAAAACTTCTAGAACAGTTTGCAGTTTTAAAAGCCTTATAACTATAAGTTGATGGCGAGTTCCTAGTAAAGTGTTTTCCATCATTGTTCCACTAGCATAATATGCGCTTATTTTATACATAATTTTCAATTAGTTTATTAGAATATATTTTAAATAATAAGCGACAACTTTTTATAATAATCTACTACTTCTAAAATATATTGGTTATTTTATGTTTTTTATCAAGATAAAAACCAAATTTTTTTTTTTGTGATATAAACGTATCCTACTCCAAACTAAATATACATCAAAACGTTTTAACTGAAGCTTGAACTCATCATCTTAAAATTAAAGACATACACCTATATTATTAGGTATGCTAGTGTTATCTATTTTTTTTTATCGAATTACTTAATAGAAATGAACGATTCTGAAAGAGAACTTCGAGAAAGAAAACCTATGTAGGTTAAATTTGATATATGGTTAATAAGTGAACTCATTATAGAGAGAAGTATGAGCGTGGGGACGTGATGATCATTTGTATTTTTATGATTTAAATGAGTGGCTATTGTCTGAAAGAAAATAATATTAGAGATCCGTCTTAACCACTCTTTAAACCTTCACTTGAGGGAGAAGGTCCATTGAGATCTTAAATTAAAATATTTTTTTAAATAAAGTAACAATATTGTATCTTCACATTAGAAAACTTTTAGAATAGTTGCGGTTTAGAAAACCTTATAAAACTGAAAGTTGATGGGCGAGTTCCTAGTAAGGTGCTTCCACATTTGTTCCACTAGCATAATATGCACTTATTTTTATACATAATTTTCAATTAGTTTATTTAGAATATATTTTAAATATAAAGAGAACTTTTTATGAACTATCTACTACTTCAATATCTAAATATATATCGTTATATTATGTTTTTATCAAAAAAAATATAACAGCCCCAATTTACCATACTCTACTCCAACTAAATCTACATCAAACGTCTGAAGTGAAAATTAACCCACCACCTTAAAAATGAGAGACATACACCTATACTGTTAGGCTATGCTAGTGTTATTTATTTTTTTATTAGTTACTTGATAGAAATGAACGATTCAAACAAGAGGACGTCAACAAAGAAATCTTATTAGGTTAAATATGATTATCTATACTATTAAATTAAATCTCTACAAGATACATGATATTTTTCTAGGTTATCCACCTAGGCTTCACCTAGGATTTAGGACACACCCCTTCACTACAATAAAAGTTATAAATTACTATTAATATAGTTTTCTTATAAATGTTTTATTTACTATTAGGTTAATCAATTAGCTTTTTTTTCTAAAATAAATAAATGTTTAATGAAAGTAAATTTTATTAAAATTAATTAATTTCTAGCAAACATCGTATTTTGTAAGCAAACATTTTTAAAATATCAAAATTCATGAAGTCAAACACAATTACAACTAACGATTATTCATTATAAACAACATTTCCGTTTTATTATACATCACGATTCAATCTTCTCAAATCTAAGTATTTTTATTACCTTACAATCTCTATTCATAATTCATATTTACTTTTTCAACTTATGTATCACACGAGTATATAATAAAATGGGACGACCCCAACCAAGTCAGCATCATATAGTGGAAGACGTGTCACACTATTGATGTTGAGATTAGGGCATGCAAAAAAGGTCGGCCCTCGAATGAGTGCTGATAAGTCAGGTTGTGACTCTAAGTAGTCGAGGGCCGACATGAGGTACTCGTTCATTTTGGCCAGTTCTGTGTGCAATCTTCTAGCCGTGTCAGCTAGCGGTTCACACTTTAGCTTGCAGATTTGACAACCGCTATGGTTGTGAAGACTACATTGCCTAGGTACCCTGGGGAGAGAGGCGGGCTCAACCTAGACCGTCCATTTGTGGCCACAAATCAATCTCGCATGCTTACACGCACATCCATAGAGGTGGAAGCATGGGCGGAATCACAACTGGCTTTCTCATTGTTTGAACTCTATGGAAGGGAAGAGTGGCAATCTACGTGATCAAACATAACGTGTGGTGGGTCCCGGGCACGAAGAATCATACGGTCGATAAAGTGGGACCGTACTGACAAACTCGGGTAACATTTAACCATTCATTGATTAAGTGAAGGGATGATAGTCCATCAAATAAGGTATGATGTATTCCACAACCAAGAGATATTCCACCGCATTTTAAGCGTGTTACCTATTAAATATACATACAAGTATATTCGATTGATATTCGATATGTTGTAATTTTCTTTAAGAATTCGACTACAAATGCCGCATATAACTTGTTTTGGGTGTGTGCATTACCGACTTGTACGGTACAAGTTACCACATTATTGCGTGTTTGTTTGAACTCATATGATATGACAATTATATCCCAAGAAAGCTAGAAGTCAACACTTTTAACATCGTACAAAAATATTTATTTTGCAAACTCCTCCTTGGTTTTGAACAGAAAACAAATTCTAACCTTTAACTTTAAAATATTACATCTAGACCCATATTGTTTTCTATAGTACCACATGCTCTCATAGTTATAGCTTAGGACCTACCCACATGGTAAAATACAGACACTGTTAAAAAATTTGTACATGTTATTATCATTTGATTTGATACGGTAACAATAATATTTAAATAAAGGTGCATAATATATATTGTATCTTCGTATTAGAAAACTTCTAGAACAGTTGCAGTTTAAAAGCCTTATAAAGCTATAAGTTGATGGCGAGTTCCTAGTAAAGGTGTTTTCCATCATTGTTCCACTAGCATAATATGCGCTTATTTTATACATAATTTTCAATTAGTTTATTAGAATAATATTTAATAATAAGCGACAAATTTTTATAATAATTATCTACTACTTCTAAATATATATCGGTTATATTATGTTTTATCAAGATAAAAACTAAATTTTTTTTTGATATAAACGTACCCTACTCCAAACTAAATATACATCAAAACGTTTTAACTGAAGCTTGAACTCACCATCTTAAATTAAATAACATACACCTATATATTAGGCTGCTAGTGTTATCTATTTTTTTTATCGAATTACTTAATAGAAATGAACGATTCTGAACAAGAGAACTTCGAGGAAAGAAAACCTATGTAGGTTAAATTTGATATATGGTTAATAAGTGAACATCATTATAGAGAGAATATGAGCGTGGGGACGTGATGATCATTTGTATTTTTTATGATTTAAATGAGTGGCTATTGTCTGAAAGAAAAATAATATTAGAGATCCGTACTTAACCACTCTTTAAACCTTCACTTGAGGGAGAAGGTCCATTGAGATCTTATAATTAAAATATTTTTTAAATAAAGTAACAATATTGTATCTTCACATTAGAAAACTTTTAGAATAGTTTGCGGTTTAGAAAACCTTATAAAACTGAAAGTTGATGGCGAGTTCCTAGTAAAGGTGCTTCCACATTTGTTCCACTAGCATAATATGCACTTATTTTATACATAATTTTCAATTAGTTTATTAGAATAATATTTTAAATAATAAGAGAGAACTTTTTATGAAACTATCTACTACTTCTAATATCTAAATATATATCGTTATATTATGTTTTTATCAAAAAAAAATATAACAGCCCCAATTTAACCATACTCTACTCCAACTAAATCTACATCAAACGTCTGAAGTGAAAATTAAACCCACCACCTTAAAAATGAGAGACATACACCTATACTGTTAGGCTATGCTAGTGTTATTTATTTTTTTATTAAGTTACTTGATAGAAATGAACGATTCAAAACAAGAGGACGTCAACAAAAGAAATCTTATTTAGGTTAAATATGATTATCTATACTATTAAATTAAAATCTCTACAAGATACATGATATTTTTCTAGGTTATCCACCTAGGCTTCACCTAGGATTTAGACACACCCCTTCACTACAATAAAAGTT
Source organism: Flaveria sonorensis (assembly GCA_025506505.1). Taxonomy (NCBI): domain Eukaryota; kingdom Viridiplantae; phylum Streptophyta; class Magnoliopsida; order Asterales; family Asteraceae; genus Flaveria; species Flaveria sonorensis. The sequence continues at coordinate 62,138,638 of CM046435.1, read as the reverse complement.
ATAAATTAATATATAAATATAGTTTTCTTAATAAATGTTTATTTACTATTAGGTTAATCAATTAGCTTTTTTCTAAAATAAATAAAATGTTTAATGAAAGTAAATTTTATTAAAATTAAATTAAATTTCTAGCAAACATCGTATTTTGTAAGCAAACATTTTTAAAATATCAAAATTCATGAAGTCAAACACAATTACAACTAACGATTATTCATTATAAAACAACATTTCCGTTTTATTATACATCACGATTCAATCTTCTCAAATCTAAGTATGTTTTATTACCTTACAATCTCATATTCATAATTCATATTTACTTTTTCAACTTATGTATCACACGAGTATATAATATAGTATATTTAATAAGTCTAACATCATAACAGATAGAAATATGATCGTGGAGACATGATGATCATTTGTATTTTAATGATTTAAATGAGTGGCTATTGTATGAAAGAAAAATAATATTAGAAATCCACACCTAACCACTCTTTAAACCTTCTAGAAGCTTATTTCTTTTTATAAAATTGCAAGAAAATATTTTGAGTCCTTTGTATGTTTATTTATAAGAAAATAATCAAAACACACTTATAAATTTTTTATATCCAAGATTTTTTCTTTCTAAATATCATAAAACCTTATACTTGTAAGAATTTTAACTCGTAATAGTTTTATAAAAAACAAAAAATACCACTACATTATAAGGCCATGAATAATTTATAATATAGTTATCTAAAAAGTTATCTATTACTTATCTTTTCTATTATTTTAAGTGTTTTTACACTAGTACTAAATGTGGTTTGTTTTTATTCATAATTTCTAAGTCATAAGTTTAAAAGATTTTATGTTTTTATCCCTCTCGTTTCCATTATTATGCACAAACATCATCTAGCCATATCGGCAATTCGTTTCTCCACTTAATCCTCAGTCAATTTGCACATACAAGTCGATTACCCCTGATTAATAATTAAATTTCGAAAGACCCTATGTGAAATCCAAAGTGTGTTTGTTATGTGTTTATGACTCAATTACCCAACTTCAATCTTAAAACCAACTCACGATCATGAAGAAAACCCTAAGCCATTCTTGATTGTGCATGTTGGTGTCCTCTTTGCAACCAAGAATTGTGCAACTCGATGGAAAGTGTTAGCATTTAAGAAACTCTACGCCAGTGTTTTTAGAATCAGTCTGGAAAACGAACCAGAAGACCTACTAGTCCAATCAATCAAAGCGGCTTTTAAGAACCGTATGACGATATAAATAATAGAAAAATTAAAACTATTTATATATGTCTAATTTTTAACAAAACACAATAATGATATCTAGTAAAATATAATGACTTGGAATATACAAAACATGGATTGTAGAAAACTAAATTAATAAAAAAACTTGAGATATTAAATGGAGAAAACAAAATAATAAATCAAACTAAAAACCAGTTGGTTAAGTTTAGTCCTATAACCATAACTGATTAACATTGTTGGAGGCGACCATTGTTAAGGTATCTCTTGCTCGAATTCCCATTGCTTGATTGCCTTGGCACATATTTAGGGTTTAGATTTTAGAACTCAAAGTCCATTTTGTTCTAGAAGCTTTCGACTTGATAGTTGAGCTTATTAAACATTATTTTTATTATTATTTTTATATTACGTAACAAGCACGTTCAATGAAGTAAATTAAGTAATAGCTTCCAATTTGTCTTCTTTTTACTTAAACAATTAGTTGAAGTGTTGACCAGTAGAAAATATTATTCATATATTGTACATATATATAAAAAGCTTGCAACATAAATATTTCACTTTAATTAAATAGGATTAATATTGATTAAACCTTCTCAACTCTCAACATAGATAGTTTATCTTTTGCTAGCTCACATGATAGAGTCACAAGCCTTTAGGCAAAGGTTCGGGGTTCTATCATAGCCAAGATGTAGTTGCGATATGTAGTTAGAAGTAGTTAGTGCCGTTAAAAAAAGATTGTGTATCTTTTAAACTTTTAAGAATATCATTTTCTTTGTGTTTATTCGTTTATGTCAAGGGTTGATGTGTGATTTTTAATAAGCAATAGTATCATCAATGCCTTGTGAGCGTATTGAGTTGGGATATGAGGAGAATTTCAAGTTAAACGTTTGATCTATGACTGTGATCAACTCGTGAAAAGCCTCCCTAGTGATTAAAAACAAATGTTCAGGTTTCTTGTTGACAAAACGAATAATATAGTATGTTTGATATGAGGGCTCGGATATTGTAGAAAGTTACGTCAAGAAGTTTCTACAATGCAATGGCTAAAAAGAGTCGCCGTTTGGGTTAGAGGTGTACAAACCGTTTTTTTTTTCGAACCGCTTGGGGTTCAAAAGCAAACCGGATTTTTGACACGGGGTCAAACCGGTTTGGCTCACTAAATACTCGAACCTGTTGTACCGATTTAGACGGGTTTTTTTAAAATAAACAGGTTTTTACCGGTTTTTTCACCGGTTTAACCGGTATTTAATTTTTAAATGTCGGGCTACCAAGCCGGTATACAAACTGGCGGTTCGGATCGGGGTGTGAACTGGTTTGAGCCAAACCGGTTTTTTTTCAAACCGGTCTGGTTCTTTTGACCGGTTTTTTTTACACCTCTGGTTCGGGTCAATTATCACATCCTTTGAAAACACTTGTTTTTTTCTTCAACACTATAAACATGCGAAAAAACTTATATTTCTATATTATCTCCTCTTTTTCATAATTTTTTACAAAAAATCTTTCTTACACTAAACAAAATATATAATTTTTATTTTTAAAAGTAATTAAATTTTAAAACAATATATTATTACATGTTTTAATTTTTACGATCGGTGAATTTTATAAGCATAGAAAATTAATAACACTAAACATTGCATAAATTAGCAATTACGAAAACTACATAGATCCAAAATGATGAATAACAATATTACATGAACTAAAAGAATCGTTAATGTCATATTTAGTTGTAATCGTAAGTTGTAATCGTAGCACGCACTTGTTGAGGGGCTAGAGTGACGTCATTCATGCACCTTATATCGATGAATGACATTTTCAGAATGTTTCATTTGATCGTAAAGTTGGATCACTTTTGATTTTAGTTTGAATGAGTTAGGGGCTCTTTGGCAGCATATGAATCAGCTTTTTAATGGTTCAGATATCTGAATGATTTAACATTTAATGGTTCATACTGTTTGTTTCGCGAGCAAATGTCTGAATGGTTCAGACATTTGTCTCTGAATGGTTAAGCATTATACTAATGTTGAAGTTAAGATGACTAATGCTGAATGATTAAGACCTCTTATCTGAATTGATCAAACATTGTCTTTGAATAGTTAAACCCTATATACTAACTCTTAATGGTTCAAAACTCTTAATGGTTCAGACATCTTATTAGTTAAACACTTAATCATTCAGAAATTATCAAACATGCCCTTAGTTAATTTCTCAACAAACTCTGCTTTGTTTTTATCATGATTCCCCATTTGTGTTCGCCTTTTCATTGGTTATGTGTTATGGGGCTTGACCACCTTTGGTCGCTCCTTGTCGTACCCCACCAACAATGACAACCCAACATGACCGGAGCTTGACGCAAAGAAAGTGATCATGGTCACGATGTGAGAGAGAAAGACTCATTTTTTCTTTTTTATTTGATTTCAACCAATTACAATAATCCACGCCATCATTCTTTTTTTTCTTTCACTCATTTGGTGGTCAAGCCCCATAACACATCTTGTTTACTTACGCTCACCCCACTTATGTGTCAAATTGTCGCTTACCCATGTGGCTAAGCCCCTGACAAGCTCTTTCAAAATGATGATAGAGTTAATTACACGATTAGTCCCTAAGGTTTGTTCATATAGCAGGATTCATCTTAATTTTTAAAAAATTACATTATTGATACTAACTGTTTGTCACACTGTATTACCATTGGTCTCTGCCATTAAATTCGGTTAAGTTTTTCATTAAAGTAATGATAAAAAGATTCTTTTACTAATAACTAAAAGACAAAATATTAAAGTGAGATGAGGTGGGTAGGATAGGATTGGGATCTAATTTATTACAAGTATTTTGTATTTTAGTTAGGTGTACAAAAGTCTTTTTATATTTTTTTAATTAAAGGACTTAATAGAAGTTAATGTTAAAGACAAATGATGTTACGATTTGACAGTTAAAATCAATGATACAATTTTCTAAAAGTTGGGACGAATGTTACAATATGAACAAACCACAAGAACCAATCATGTAATTAACTCACGATGATAACACATAGCGTTAATCTTTTCCCTCCTCACTGGACAAGTTGCTTCTTCAACAAAGTTGAAGTTGCTGATTAATACCTTCAAAAGTTCAACCTCTATTTTTCAAAGTCCATGTCATTGCTTGTTTTACACTACACAAACTCGTTTTTTTTTCCTCAAAACAAGCGTTTACATAAAGAGCTCCGTGGATGCATTAAACATTTTTCATTTATTTTCTTTTAGTTATGATAGGTCAGCGTCACATAGCCATCTACCCCAATTTCTCATTTTACCAAAAGAACGTGAGAATGCATCTTAAATTAATTTAAAATACTAAAAGACGTGACAAATAACCTCTAATCATTTATGGAATATAGTTACTTTGTATTAAATAAATTTCACCACAAGACTTCTTCAAACTAGTGAGAGATCTTAGTAGATCTTAGTTTCAAGTCTTACATGTAACAAACAAAAAAAAATTTCAGGTGGTCCAAATGATGTTCTCTCATCTATGGTGAGTTTACTTTTGAGTGAGGTCTTGGATTACGTACTCAAGTACCGGAGATGATCGAATGGTCCAATAATTAGTCAGTGATCTAATTCGCCTTTAAGACAGATAATGATTAGGACGAATAGTTGATTAAAACTAAATCTGTTTCAATAATTTAAATAAATTACTGTGTGTTCTTTATAGGACAAAAGGACTAGACCAATAAGTCTGTTTTGATAATTAATATCTTAAGCCCATAACATCAATAACAAGTTAATTGTGTAAGTTATGCCATTACTGGATTACTTAAAGTGTAATTAAGATTTATTCATCACTCATAAATTGATATCGAAATGACGAAATGTTACAAAGACCCTTGAGTCAAATATTACTTAAGCTCATTCGAATTATCGCATTAAATTTAACACAGACTTTTAGCCCTTTTAATGTTATGCTTTGGGTTAATAATGTGAACGTATTAATGGTTAAAATTAAATGATAATAAAATCATAATAAATACTTTAATAGAATAAGGCCTAAAGGACAAAATAGGAATATAAATCTTTTATGAGCTGTTTTGAGATTAAATCAAGCTCCACCGGCCTTTCAAAATCAAATAACTTTCGTATTTTTCGTTATTATTTTTTCTAAAAAACTATATTATAGAATAGATAATTTTATTATCTTTAATCTAACTATAGTATTGTCATAGTAATTAAGAACGATTTTTTAAAGATGGTATGTAATTATATACGTATTACGTAATTATTGGTACGTGATTACGAAAAATTATACCGGTGTGTGATTATGTATATATGGGCACATTCCACTGATTTTGTAGCTTTGCATCATTTTCTCTCTTTGTACGATAAGCACTCCCCTTGTATAATATGTATCAATTTAATAAGGTTTAACTATACACACTCCCTTTATTACTTGTCATGCTTTTTCATTTATAAAACAATTTTAAAACTTGACATGTTTTATCGCGTGAAAAAATTTAGTTTTAGAAAAAAAATATATTTTAAATAAGTTTCGAATACACTTTTTAGATAACGATATGAAAACATATCTAAAACTAAAAAATATTCTATAATATTTAATATAACAATTTCTGAAGTAAAAAAAAAAAAACTTTTACAAATATCTTATAGAATTTGAAATAGACCTAACGAACCAAATTCAATCGATTAAACCGATTTATTCGGTCGGTTATCCGATTAGATTTGTACAGCCGTTTATTATTCGGTTTATACGGATAACTGAACCGAATAAGCAAGCTTTTGTGTAACCATTAACCGATGAAAAACGAATTTACGATTTGATTCGATTTTTTTATGTTTAGTATACGATTCAATTTTCAGTTATTTTTTGTTCTTGCTTTTTTTAACACTCGTAACCACTACAAATAAAAATAATAAAAGATAAAAATTAAAGACTAAAAGTAATAATAAAAAATAAAACTTAACAAATTAGTTTAACATATTAAAAGGTGATATGATAAATAAAAAATATAAAAACAAAATATAATTATTTTTACAAGTTGAAGGAAAAGTATAACAAGTAAAAAATTTTAAAATGAGTTATATATAGCATCACCCTTTAATAATTAAATCTAGTACTTGTACCACTGTTGAATTTTTTTACATATTATGTATTTTTCTTAAAAGTTGAGATTTGTCATGGTAAATCTCATAAAAACTTAGGTAACCAGAAGGGCCAGAACAACATTTATATTAACTTTTTTTCAAATAATTTTTTATTTTTTTATTAGTTATCTACACATGCATATCATAGGATTTAAGCAAATTAATCTTTTTGATAATGAGATACATTTTACCATCAAAATGTCGTTCATAACTTTAAAAGTAGGCTATTAATTCTAGTAACTAAGTTGATAGAGGTCAAAATATTACCTTTGTGAAAACAATAATAATTAATAAATAACTGTGTTATAATTTTAAAGCATAAACTATAATGATAAAGATCAAAAATTTTAATTTGACAACTTGTAATTCAAAGAGTTAACTTATACATGATTAAGTTTAACACGGTAATAATAATTAGAAAAAGAACATCTTAAAGAGGTTTTTGATATCCAAATAAATCATTGTTGCATACAATTTACATCCTTGTGAGCCAATGGAATGTAGAAATTTTAAATGAGGCAATGGAATGTAGAAATTTTAAAAGGTAAAAATAGCTTGTCGCTTGAGGTGGCTTGAAACTCATGTAATTAGTTTAAAACCTCTGGGAGAATCAAGCTTGAGCTCATATAATGTTTCAAATTCTGTAATAAAAAGTTAAAAAACTACAAGTTGACATTAGATGTAAACAAACCAAGTACGGCTCAACGTTCAACTTGATGGTCAAATAACAAGCCAATACGCCTTTTATGGTCTCAAGCACAAGCTCGAGTTTATCTTGAGCTTGGTCGGGTCGCTGAACAGCCCTACTTGATCATATGAGTAGACTAAACACATATAAAGTCCATACCTCAACAAAATAACAAAATTTAACTCCAAAAAATACAAAACTAAATAAAAGTCCGATAAAAATCACCGGTCGCCCTCGTCGCCTCTCGACAACACTCAAACATGTCAAAATTCATGGTAATGAGTCCACCATTTCGTTTTCAAACACCACATAAACTATGTCTATCATAACCTCAACAAAAACAGAAAATTATACAGTTTCACTAAAACTCACCACTTCTTTTCGACGTATGCTCCAACCAACCGCGGTCACAAGATCAATCAACCTCCTTAAAACAGGCTTTCACACGCACGCACATCGTCTGCTTGTGTCTCCAAAAAGCCATTTCCATTAGAGTTCGAACCAACAACCCTTTTAACACCTGTAAAAACCGCTTTCTGCAAGTAATCATCCTCCATTGTCTTTAAAACATCATACACAACCTTGAAATCCAAACCACCAGAGATCACCAGATGCCCCATGATCTCACCGAAGTTGTTTGGTGCTTTTGGTAAATCGATTGCTATGTCGTCCAACAATGAGGCGTATGTGATGCACCCGGTTCTCAAGTCGGTTCGGGTCAGAACCTTTTTGGTCAGAAGGTGGTTGAAAAGCTGCGCTAGCGGTTCGACACATGGAGGGCTTTTCTCTAAAGAAAGTGAAACCGCTTCCTTCACAAACAGAGGGTGATATTCCGGGGCGTTCAGTTCTTCCACACATTGTAATGCTTCATCTAGTATACGAACACTGAAATACTCCTCGAGTAAAGAAACCGTCTTTCTCTTGAGTTCTTCAGTACTTTTCGCCTTCATAGGCACCGCAGCAGCAACGGGAGATGGCGTTGGAATAGGTTTAGCAGGAGAAGCCGCCGCAGCTGGAGAGATGGGGATAGAGGCGGGACCACCAGGTCCACCACTGCCTTGCAGCAAGGCGCTTGGCTTGCCGCCGATGAAACCACCACTACCTTGAGGAAGATATCTTTGACTTGGTGATGGTGTCTTGTTTAGAGACGGTGGTTGAACACCCCTAGGCATCGAGCGGGACCTCGGGACCTCCCAGTTATCATCATCTAACCCGGGTGCACCTGGCATCATGCGGGTCCCGGGCATTCCGGGCATCATGCCACCTGTACCAGGACGGTTGAAATTAGGGCTTAAACTCCCTTGTGCTCTGCTGTTCCTTATGCTAGCAGTGGACCCCGCACGAAGCCCCATGTTTTTCTCAGCTTCCGTATGGATCTCTGTAATCGTCTTCGCTTTCACCTTTTTAGCAAAATAGAAAGAAAGAAAAAAGATCCAACGTTAAACCTGTTTAAACACGCAAATGAACTAAAAGATAACAAAGTGAAACAAAAAACTACCTGTTCCATCCTTGGAACCCACTTATTTGATCTGAGATCAATCACATCACGAACCATAAACCTCATACGCGGGGCTAGCTGTTGGTGTGTTGATAATTCCTGAGTCTAAGAAAATAAAGATCGTTAATACGCTTTGATTTTGGACTCTCATCGAGTTGTTTCCCAATAGTGATGAAAAATTGCAAATCGCCTCAACATTTTCTTCCTCGGGGCAAACTTTATTGTCGGGTCCCAAAAGTTCCTGTCATACCCAGCATTAACCAACATATAAATATCATATAACACGCGAGTAACATGAACTTGCATTATTATACAAACGTTATGAATCACCTGACCGATGTGATGAACGATTTTTTCTGGGACCATTTTCTGCTTCAAAAGCTCCCGATTAAACGGATATTTCCAAGAGTGCGAAGTTTAATTAATCTTTCTTTATCTCTGCGTTCAGCTTCTTGTTCAGGTGATGTCATCTGCCTTATTTCGGCTCTTAATTTGTCGGCACCTTCAAATGCCTCTTGACAATTATTTAATAATACACGCTTAAAAGTAATCTCCTTTCCATCAGGTTCATCAGATGGAAACGGTGGGCAGCTTCGTGTTGAGATCTGAACATAGTTGAGCATACATAGGGCAAAATGTTGGCTCGAGAACAGCTTTGCCAAATATCAAAGAGATAACCCCCTAAATATCATAAATGGAACCATATTATTAATTTACTTATATATCCATATGAATCAATACATTATGAAGAATAAAGATAAATGATATATGTGACTAAAGGTACACACAAACCTTAAGAATATCAGCTGTTGTGATCCCCGAGTCAATGAGTTGACCCTTGAGAAGGTCAAACTTTTCTGGAGTCAACTTGTTCAAATACTGAAAATCAGAAAGACTCCATCTATAACTTTTCAATGAAATTACACTATACCATATTCCATAATCTTAAGTATGCACCTATTTTAGTACTTTACCCTTTTAATGTCTTCAAGACACGATCTTTTTCAGAAAGAGCACCCCTCAGAACAGACCATGGCACCTCAGCTTTGATAAGTGCAGGAGCAGGGCCACCAATCTGTCCAAAACATTAAAAGAACAGATATTATCAACAAAGCTATGATATAAAGTAAGCGTTTTTAGCATCAGTGATGTTATTCGATCACAAATCCATGGACAGTTAGAAGGAAATCTTGTAAAATAAGAACTTATTGAAGAACTGACCCCTTGATTAGGGGAGGCTTGTGTTCTACCAAATTGTGAATTTAATTCTTGCCGGTTATCAAAACGACCAAATTCACGATTTTCTCGCCCAGCTTCCAAGACCGCTCTTCCGCAGGAGGTGGAGCTCTTTCCCGCCAGTCTCGGTTATCAGGCTCAGAGTAGCGTGCCTGAGGTTGATTTGGACCTGCAATTACACATATCATCATATATGATAATAAGATACAGAAAATAAGAATCATAAAAAGTAAAGCTTATACAAAGCCAGATACTTACAATTCCTTCAGATTTGGTCCAGTTTTGTGACCCCCCAAAGAATTCAGTTTCAACTTCTTGTTTAACTTTAAGTATCACTTCTGGGATATCTACAACCTACAAGAAAAGAAAGAATCAACTTCATGCTTATCAAATATCACCAGCAAAACAAAATCATATGTATTTCTAGCAAAGACATAAAATCTGCTTGAAAACTTATTAACAAAATAAGAAGCATTGAACTAGGGCTCAAGATAAGTCAAAAACATGCTAAAAAAACTGCTTTTGTAACAAATACATATGGGACAGACATTTTAAATATTTTAATATTTGGTTTTGAGATACAAGTTCACCCTCTCTGTTCTTTTGATATTTGACCGGGGTCTCGTTAGGAGCAGCCTCTCTTAATTTTGGGTTAGGGGTAAGGTTTGCCTCCATACCAACCCTTCCCAAACCCTACTCTATAAGTGGAATTTTTACTGGGTATGTTTGTTTGTTTGTATGTTTTGAGATACAATAAGTAACCATAACCCCACTGCAAAATAACTAAGTTAAACCAATATTTACACAATTAGATGAAATAAGGAAGCTCAAATGCATAGGTTAAAGCATTACCTCCCTAAGTTGTAACAGTTGGTCTCTAGTGTAATGAATACGCTCACCAAGCTCGAATCGCGAATCATTGCTCTACAAGAAGACCAAAAAAACACATATAATAGGCAATAATAAGGCAATGGATAGAGAAATTTTAAAGATCAATATTTGATATAAGAACAAACATACTATCTAAAGAAGCAAACAATAGCGCGGAATTACAAAAGATAAACATCATATAATCGTAAATAACAACTTAATAAGGTACGCTACATACGACCATTCTGTGTAAAATTACAATTACTTAATTTCAAAAAATATGTAAAACTCAATACTAATACAAGCACGTGTTTGTTTTTTAAATGCTAAAGAGACTTTTGAAACAACTAAAATGCATATATTATCAAATTATAAGAATAAGTATAAATGTGCCCTTCCTAAGATATATTATATAAGAATAAGTATAATTTGCCCTTCCTATGATATTTCTAGTTGAATATTGCTAAGCATCTCATGATAGCATCAAAGCATCACATAAAAACAATATTTTGAGCAGAAGCTTACATACCACACCATGACATCATGCCATACTTACAACAAGAAAGGAAACAAGTTCACCCTCTCAATAACAGGCGCATACATAACTACCAACATCATGACACAGGAATATGTTGAATATCTCACATTCTCTTTTCCAAAACGCCGAGCCCCATGACAGTGGCATGTCAAGAAAACATTACAGTACAATAATATAATTTGTAAACTAAAGTGAGCACAGCTCACAAACTCTAAAGTAGCATACAAATCTTCAATCTTTTATAATCAATATCATATAACAGTAACACCATCCAAACTAACCATCAAAGCATTACATTTAAATAATATCATAACAACCTTATGAGCTAACCACTGCCATTATGTCCTTACCGACTGATATTAGCACACAAAAACTTACAAAACACTATGCAATCAAAACTTAAACCTAAACTTAAGCACTCATAAATCAAATCCCTTTTGCACAACCCTCATCTCACAAATCAACAAAACAAACTCTTGAATCAAAATACTGCATTTAACCAACATACATCACTCCCCACGTATCGAATACACAGATATAACCACAAGATTATTATAACAAGCACAAATATCAACAATATGAGATAAAATTCAACTAAATACAGAACAAAAAGCCCAGATCCAATTAGGGTTTAACCAAATCAGCAACCTTGAACGCCGATAGCGATGGAACACCGGCACCACCGTGAGGACGAAGGGCTGGGAGATCAGACGAACCAAAAGCCAACGAATCGAAACGAGGGCCAGGAGTTCTTCGATTTCCGCCACCAGGTCTCAAGCTCAACACTGTCTGATCAGCCTGCATACCTCGATTGTTTCTACTTTTGATTGAATCGAACAGAACCCGAGAAGTTGAATCGCCGATTGACGAACAGAGGTGAAGCAGTAGAATCAAGATTCAATGAAATCTTGACGGGTATGGAAGATAGGGTTTCTGTAGGGATAAATGGAGAAGCTTTCTCTCTCCAGTAGGGTGAGAGAAAGTAAGAAAACTTGGTGATGTGATACTGCGCATTCTGGATTTCAACTCTTTTTATAGGTGAAGTTTTGTACACTTTTTGAAAACTTTTGGTTTTTGAGGGTGTTATTTGTACTTGTGATGTTAAACAGTTTTGTACTCAAAACTCTGTTTCTCTTAAGTACAAGCAAATCCTTCTAGTTTGTGAAACTTTTATATCTGACCCTGTTTTATATGTGTTCTTTGATCCTAACTAGGGTTTTAGAATTTTATTCCTTCGTGGATGAAGAGGTACGGTAATATACTTAGAGATATACGAATCAATTTCTTTCAACTAGGGTTTTAGAATTTTATTCCTTCGTGGACGAAGAGGTACGGTAATATACTTAGAGATATTTTTATTGTTTAATGTTTTTATTTAGTTGAAAGAAATTGATTCGTATATTCAAGCAATGTTATTTTATAATAGCGAATACCAAGTTTTATTTGCACTGTACGTATATAGTAACTAGGATCTTTTCGGTTGCGCTTCGCGGCGAGAATTTGATTGTTTTTCTCGTGTTACACGGCTTGATTTTGGTTGTTATCAGTTCGCCTCGTCGCAAAATATAAAAGTGAATACAGATGCTGGTCTGATAACACCAATACCAGCAGTGAAGATGTTCATTCGTAATCAGTTTGGTTCATCTACTGTACTGGAAAAATACTCGTGTGTTTGAATATAACTCTGTTTTAATAAACAGTAATTATATCGGAAGGTTGCATAGACAAAAAAAGACAAGTTGATTGCACGTTTCGGTTTAAAAAAGGATAAAGAACTAAAGAGCAAGATGTCCGTATTGTAAGTTTTTTTGCACGAAAGTGTCATAAATACTTAAAAACTTAAGTGGCCAATATTTAATTTTTACAGATTATTGTAGCTAAGGTGTTCAAAACACAAACTTAAGTGGCCAAAATAAAATTTTTATAAACATTAGTGTGAAATTTCAAGAGACTTGTAAAACAATAACTTAGAAGAAGAGAGAAAAAAAACTTAAACATCTTTTGAGAGATCAAACTGTATCTCTTACTATGGATACATGGACATCAGTCCAAAATTTTAATTATATGTGTCTTACAGCGCATTGGTTAATGTCGATTGGGTTTTGAGAAAGAAAATTCTTAACTTCTGTCAAATCCCAAATCATAAAGGCGAGACAATAGGTAGATTTGTTTAAAAATGCTTAGAAGCATGGGGTGTTTATAGAGTGTTTACTGTGACTGTCGATAATGCTTCGTCAAATGATGGAGCAATTAGATTTTTAAAAACAATGCTTAAAGGTCCCCATTCAATCTTAGATTGCAAGTATTTGCACTTAAGATGTAATGCTCACATTGTCAATCTGGTTGTGAAAGATGGTTTGGATGAACAATATAACACCATAAGTAAGATCCGAAATGCTATAAGGTATTTAAGACCATCTTCTTCGAGATTTCAAAGTTTCAAAGATTGTGTGAAATATGTTGAAATTGAGTGCAAAAAGAAACCTTGTCTCGATGTTGAAACATGATGGAACTCAACATACTTGATGTTGGAGTCGGCACTGAAGTTTGAAAAGGCATTTGAAAGGTATTTCTTTGTTTTAAGTATGTTTTATTTTTTTTGTTTTATAGTTATTGTCAATGATCTAATATGTTATATGATTTCCATATGTTTTTACTTTTTAGACTTAATGATGTGGATTTTAACGATCGAGCTTACTTTCATTCGGAAATTGAAGACAACGAGGTGATCACGAGAAAAAGGAAAAATAATGATAGAATTTTGGGAGCACGTGACGAAACGGATTAGGAGAACTCAAGGTACTTTATTTTCTATATTACTTTTTCTATAAATATAAGAATCTGCATGTTTTTTTATGTCACTGTAGGATTTTTGTGACATGTTTTTGCGTTAGTATTCATATTAATAAAAAGTATAGGCATGTTTTTATATTAGGTTTTACGTAGGTTGCATACTAGTTAAGATATTATGTAAAATATTTTTATATTTATATATATGACTTATCCTTACATGTTTTATAGGTTATTTGTGGAGTATCTCAAAATTTTTCATGATGTGACAAAAAAGATCTCGGGTTCTAAGTATGTTACCGCCAATTTGTTGTTTGACGAGATTTGTATTATGCATGCCACCATAGCAAAAATGACATTAAGCAGTGATGAAACAAAGAAATAAATGACGGAGTCCATGAAGTTAAAGTTTGATAAATATTGAGATAACTTAAGCAATATGAATATGTTGCTCTATGTGGCTTTAGTTTTAGATCCTCGAAACGAAATGTCTTACCTTAGCTATTGTTTAGGCTTGATATATGGTATGAAGTCTCATAAAGTGAAGGAAAAAGTACATTGACATCTTCTAATGTGGTTGATTGTGAGGATGTTGTTGATTTGGAGGATGGTTATTTAAAATATTTTAGAGGAAGAATGTGGAGAAGGAATTAATATGAGTGAAGTTGACATTTATTTAAGAGACGGGGTTGAGAAGAAGGTAAAAGGAGATGATACATAGAAGGTAAAAGGAGATGATACATATGATGTCTTAGGTTGGTGGAAAATACATTCAAATAAATTTCCTATTCTTTCTCATGTTGCAAGTCGTATTTTAGGAATTCCTATTTCAACGGTTGCATCCGAGTCGGCTTTTAGCATTGGTGGTAGAGTTATAGAAAAATACAGAAGTTCTCTCACACCAAAAACCGCCGAGTCATTGAATTGTTTACAAGATTGGCTCCGGTCAACACCAACTGATTTACAAGAATTTCACATTCACAGACTACAACTAGAAGACTTTGTTGATAATTTAGAGAAATTGGAAAATGGTAGTAACTTTTACATATTTTTACTATATATTCTTTACTATGTGTTTTTAATTTATACATAAATATTAATGTCAATGTATTTTTTTAGAGTTTGAAGTTGAAAAAAAACATACAATGACTCCTTGAATGAAGATATGGATTTTGACTCCTTGAATGAAGATATGCAATGACCTTTTGAAGAGTATGAAGATATGTCGCATGATTTCTTAGATTACCTTTTGTTTTTAATGTACTTGTTTATTTGGTATCAAACAATCTTGGTTTTGTTTGAATGTACTTGTTTTTATGACATCAAACGAGTTAACAATTACTTTTGTTCAAATTGGTGGATTATCTCGTTTTATTTAAATTTAAAGGTTAATAAAATATTGGTTTAAAAAAATATTAAGATTATAGAATATGAAGATTTTTTTGAAGATTAAGAAAATATTGGTTTATAAACCAAAACCAAAACCGAACCAAAGTGATCCGAAACCGGATATCAAACCGAAAAAACCAAAATCAAAACTGGAACCGTAATGAAAACCGAAAACCAAAAACCGAAAAAACCAAAACCGAATGGTTTTAAAAAACTAAAAACCGAAAATACCGATTTTTAATTTTGATTTTAGGTTAAAACCGCCGAACCAAACCAACCAAACAAGCACTTCCTTAAACCCCTCCTTATCCCCTCCATTTCTTCCAATCTCCCAACCATGTTCTCTGCTTCCACCAAGCTCCTCTGCTCTCCCACTTTCTCCTTCACCAAAAGCCCTAATCCCCAACTCCAATTTCCACCCAAAATCCACCAATTCACTCACCACCAAAAACCCCTAATTCGATGTGCAAGAACAAGGTCCAAACGAACAGGCAAATCCAGGTACCCATCAGAGAAACGAAAGCTCAAATCAACCCAACAAACCCAAACCCAGTTCGACAAATTCAAAGGGTTTTGGAGGCTTTTCAAACTCTGTGTTTCTGTTGATAGAGACCCCGGTAAAGACTCTCTTGATGTTTCTGATGCTTTGCTCGAAGAAGTTGCTAAAGTTCTTGAATTTCCGGTAAAGTTGTTAATTTCATACTTTACATTCAACCCACTATGAATTATAGGTAGTTGGTTTGTTACGTATGTGGTAAAGATTAAGTAGTTTTGGAGAATTGTTGAATTGAAAATGGCAATAAAGACATTCTGCAAGAACTAGTGGTTTTTGTTCATCTTCAGTCAATCTGTTTTGGTTTGATTAGATGATCTGTTATATGTTTTTGTACAGGTTGCTTCAATGTTACCTCCAGAGGCCTTTACAGTTCTAAGGAAATCATTTGATGCTAGAAAGGTTGGTCAC
Organism: Flaveria sonorensis; assembly: GCA_025506505.1. Classification (NCBI taxonomy): domain Eukaryota; kingdom Viridiplantae; phylum Streptophyta; class Magnoliopsida; order Asterales; family Asteraceae; genus Flaveria; species Flaveria sonorensis. Next base: position 62,122,286 of record CM046435.1, on the reverse strand, counting down.
TCTTCAGTTTTTTTTTTCTTACAAGTTTCAAAACAGAATCTTGTAAAGGGTGCAAAATACCATTTTTAGGGGTTTTAGACATCTTTTAGGCTTAAGCGCAAAGGGTGAGCCTTGGGTTTAGGCACAAGACGCTCAAACGGCGGGGCCTTTTTTCAGTGAGGTACATAGTATGAAAGTAACAATTTTAGGGGTTTTAGACGTTTTTTAGGCTGTTTTACTTGTTTAGGGCTAGTGTAATATTTTTAGACCTGTTCAGACCATTTTTGGCCGGAACTTGAACTGAAAATAAACATGAGCGCGTGAAATTGGGTCTTTTGAAGTGAGGCAACAAGGCTGCTTCTAAGGGCCTAGGGCCCTAGGAGCACGCATTGTGAGCTTTTGACAACAGAGAGTTTAGTGACTAACGTGAAATTTTTGATTTGCAGAGTCAAAAGGAGCCAAAATTTGTGTACACAGTGGAGTTGGATGTTGATAAGCTCCTGAACTTGGAACCTAGAACTTGGGACTTCATATCACGGTTGGAACCCAAAGTTGGGTTGATAGAGCATACGCCTCACGAGAGAGTTGTTGGTGACTTGGTCAGCATAATACATGATAACAAGAAAACTAACCATGATGGATTCGCGGGAGAAAATGGTCATTCTAGTTCACTAAGTACTTATAAAGTTCCTGTTACCAAAAAGCCAAGAATTGCAGTTGTGGGTAGCGGTCCAGCGGGTTTGTTTGCATCTCTTGTACTTGCAGAATTTGGTGTTGATGTAACTTTAATAGAAAGAGGGCAGCCCGTAGAGAAACGTGGGCGTGATATTGGTGCTTTGGTGGTCCGAAAAATACTGCAATCAGAAAGCAACTTTTGTTTTGGCGAGGTTACACTTTGTCATTCATTACTACATTATTTTCTTGTGTGTTATAGTTTTTTGTTATAGAGCATTATAAGTTAATATCCCTGCCTATAGTTATTAGGTTAATTGCATAAAAAGGTAACATTCTTTGTTCCAGTTTCTATTTCCGGTGACCATCTTTGTTTTCACGCGTAAAAATGCTCAAACTTTTAAAAAAATCAATTGAAATTTCTTCATTTATCTGATTAACCTTTAAATATTATCGTAAAATGAGAAAACTATTACTTGACTTTTACATTTCTTATTTATCGTAGACTTATGGTTTACAGGGTGGTGCAGGTACTTGGAGTGACGGGAAGTTGGTAACTAGAATTGGGAGGAACAGTGGAAGTGTTTTGTCGGTTAGTGTACTTTTTCCATTTTAGCAACAATGGTTTTTTTAGTAAGTGATACCTATACGAGGTGGGTCGGGTGGGTTAGATGTATTGTCAAAAAGGGTATTTTTTTAACATGTCAGAACAGGCGCGGTCAGGTTAGGTAATTGGCTGTGAACTTATATGCATCTATAGTAAATTGATGCTTTAATTATGATTATAGGTGACTTTCATCCCATTTAACCAATTTGAAACCTGTAGCTATTTTTTTATTTGACCCGTTTGAAATAAAACACAACCCAATTCGACCCATTCATAGGTTAAGGAGTCTAAATTGCCACCATTAGCTTTGCTTAACAAGAATTCTTGAAAAGTCCAACTTTATTTTCAAATGATTATTACTATTTTGTATTTTGTTTATTCGTGTAATTATTATCCTTTACTTAGATAATTTGAAAACTCAGGTTATGAAGACCTTGGTTCGGTTTGGAGCTCCAGAAGGCATATTGATTGATGGAAAACCCCATTTAGGAACGGATCGACTAATACCACTTCTCCGCAATTTTCGACAACATCTACAAGATTTGGGGGTGAGTTACATGCCTAGATTATGTTGATAAATAAAGGAACCTTACAGTTTAGTATCTTTTAGTTAACAAGATTATTATATTTCTTGTTTTTGAAGGTTAACATTAGGTTTGGAACAAGGGTGGATGATCTGATTGTAGATAAAGGTCATGTTGTTGGTGTCAATGTATCTGATTCAAGCAAAAGACTGCAGTCTAGCAGTGAGAAACTGGGATTTGATGGAGTTGTTCTTGCAGTTGGGCATTCTGCACGTGATGTATATCAAATGCTTCTTTCTCACAATATGGAATTAATTCCCAAAGATTTTGCTGTAAGTTTCAGTTAAATTATGCATTTTTTCATTGTTTGCCTTTTTCTAATTTTTTTTTTTCTGGATTCGGGTGATGAACAGGTTGGCTTACGGGTTGAGCATCCACAAGAATTGATAAACTCTATTCAGGTTTAGAAAATTTCTGTGCTGACAATTTTTTTTCACTATTTGGCAAGTATCTTATTTATCATTCAGTGAAGAAAATATAAAAAAGTTTTGCAGCTAGATCAATAACATTGGCTTATAATAATAATCATGACGAATTGGTACTTGCATTGATGCAAGTTTTTAAGGGACGGATAGAGGGAAATTGATGTTTTAACCAGGAAATTTGACAGTTTTTTTTTAAATAGCTTTTATATTATTAAAACATGTAGTACTCTAAATTGGCCAATGAGGTTCGAAACGGGCGAGGGAAAATACCAGTTGCAGATTACAAGGTTGTTGAATATGTTCAAGGAGACATCAATAATGTCCCTTTTACTTCACAAAGGAGTTGTTATTCTTTCTGCATGTGTCCTGGTGGGCAGGTAATTTATTTCCTCAATGTTCTACTTTACAATAGCATGAAATAAAACATTTTGGCCCATTACCTCCCCAATCATTCTTCACCTCTAGTAGTTGGGTACACTGAAATTTTCACAATGGACGTAATCAGTTGTGATAGAAAAATTAATGATTTTTTTTGCAGGTTGTGGTGACGAGCATAAATCCATCAGAACTTTGTATAAATGGTATGTCATTTTCTCGAAGAGCATCCAAATGGGCTAATGCTGCACTTGCTGTCACTGTTTCACCAAAGGATTTCAGTGCTCTTAATTTTCATGGATCTCTTGCTGGTGTCGACTTTCAGGTAGTTCCTTAAACAACTTCAGTTATAACACATCCTTTACTTGTTTTGTTTTTCATTCTCAGAATTTTGAATATTTTTTTTTTCTGTTTGTTGGATTTTTCAAGAGGGAATTCGAACAAAGAGCAGCTACTATGGGAGGTGGAAATTTTGTTGTGCCTGTACAAACTGTCAAAGATTTCATGAATAATAAACTGTCTGGTAAAATCTTGATTCATTTCACGTTCTTATCTCTAACAAGTCAAATGAGTAAAATAAAACATTAGCTCAAAAGAAGCAAGTCAAATGGGTTGAAGCCCAAAGTGTATTTTTAATGCATAGAACCTTATCATTTCATTCAGAAACTTTGGACTACGATCCTGTAATCATATTTGACATGCTATTATGAAAAAATAAAAAAAGGACTAAAAGTGTTTCAGGTCAACCTATCTCAACACACTTTTGCCTATAACAAAAATGACCATTTTGACCCAAACGGCCAAACCCATTTCTACTTGTTACCCAACCCACCCATTTTGCCACCTCCATTAACCACTGATCAATGATTGTATTCACGACCTTTTTTGTTTTAGGAACTACTGTACCATCGTCAAGTTATCGCTTAGGAGTGAAAGCAGCAAATCTCCATGAGATATTTCCCGTCCATATAACAGAGGCATTGCAGCATTCACTCTCAACGTTTGACCAAGAGGTTTTTCCTTTGACCTTGCGTATTTCTTTCTTGATCTTCTTTAACAACCAACCACAAATCTAACGTTTAGAAAGTGTTTTTCCTCACATATTTGCATTTCTTGTATCAGTTACCAGGATTCATCTCCGATGAAGCCCTTCTCCATGGAGTTGAGGTAAAATTCTGTTTATTTATCATTTTTTATAAAAGTAAACAGGACCCACAAAGCCAAATATCTTTCAGCTCTGGGTACCATTCCTTAAGCACATTACAACTGCAAAGCAACACTTGTACTTGTAGTTTAAACTAACTGTATACCATTGTGATCTTTTCTCCAGACAAGAACTAGTTCTCCGGTCCAGATTCCTAGAAATCCTGATACTTTTGAGAGCACGTCATTGGGAGGTTTATATCCAATAGGTGAAGGTGCAGGTTATGCAGGTGGGATCGTAAGTGCAGCCGTTGATGGCATGTATGCTGGTTTTGCTTTGGCAAAAAGGCTTGATCTTTTTGACAATGACATTGAATCCATTTTTGGAAGGACTCAGCGCTCTGGATTTGTGAAATACTAAATATACACACAGCATTTTTTATAATAGTCCACAAATCTTTGATTCTTAGAAACATGTTCTCTATGTATTAATATGAGGTAGTTGTAGCACCTGTCTTTAACTTTTTTTTTCACACAACCATTCTTATTATTAGAAAAAGAATCATCAGATCTGTATATTATAAGATTTAAACGCATAATTGTTTGGTTTGCGAGTATATCATTTACTTATCAAACTATCCCCTTAGGACCATTGTCTTATAAAACGAGGCTCCTTTTTTTGGGTTTTGAGTGAACTAACATCAATTTATTAGTATATGTATTTACTTTATTTGAAATTATATGCTATGATATTATACTTCTTGTAATTGTATTTGAGACCGCAATTTTTTTAAGAGAAATAAAAATTAGACAAAAGAACGAATTGTCTAAAAGACTAAAATCAAACGGATCCGATTTAACCTACATAACATAATACTTTTAAATTTATGACCTCTTTTAACATGCATGATGTTCAACTTTTAGACTTATTACCTAATGCTAGTGATATAAATGCTCAGCTTATATTACTTCTCGTGCTTGAATTCAAAAACCCTAACACAATAATAATTTATTCTTTCTAGTAGTCGTTTAAGACCATGAGTTATGGTCTTGCTAGATTCAATAAAGATGATGAAGCAATATTGATAAGAGCCGAGTGATATGATATTATGGGGGATGGAAGGGGAGAAAGAAGAGTATACGAGGTAAATCATCCTGGCATTTTTGTGAAAACAAAGATAAGAATGCGGGGTCATCATTAGGCGGTACACTGGAGAGAGTGCAAGAATGCAACCCTCACCTGCGGAGAGTGTGAGTTGATGGAAGCTGCAGGGAGTGCATGAGAATCGTAACATATATTTTAATATAAGTTGTACAACTTTTCTAATTTGACCAATTTAAATAATACATTAATTTCTTATTTTGGTATGATGAAGGTCTAATCCCCCGTTAATGAGTGTGGGTGAAAATAGATATTGCAAATATCATGATAAAGATATGGTAGAAGTAATTATTGTAAATTATGAATGCAAAAGTTGTTGGGATGACTTTAATCGCTTTTTAAATACATATTAACTTATCATTTGATGGTAGAACATGTTATATGTAATGATTAATTAATATAATATGTTTAGGGTTTTGCTATTCGTAACCCTTGGACTTTCCTTCGTAACTAAGTTATGATTAACATGTTTTCTTTTTCGTATGAGTGTAATATTACCAACCAAATGATGGGTATAATTAACTATAAGTTCACATCTCATTGACTCGTTTCTATTAGTCTTAGTGGTAAAAAATAAAGTTTGTTTGAAGTAAAGACAGATTCAAACCTAACCAGTTAAATTGGTTGAATTATTGTGTAATTTAAAACTAGTGTAAGTTTACTGTTAAAAAACTATACGTTCACATAAATAGTAAAAAAATAATCATAAAATTAGATGTCATGTACCTTTCTTTTGTTGATTTGAGAGAAAATATAATTCTCTTCTTTTACTTTACAAACATGTACACACTCATACAATTAACATTAAAACAAAATTGATTATAAGTAGGAAACTATAATAACTTTATAAACACTTGTACATAATGCATGAAAGATAATCATATGTAGTAAAAGATGAAACTAAAAGAGAGTTAAAAATCATTTTATGTATGACATTTAAAGCAAGAGTGGTTATATTTACATTTTAAGTTGAAAGTATACCTTAACAATACGTTAAAATGATAGCAAACGACTATTAAAACAATTCTTAAATTGTTGTAACAAACAATTGATGATTGGCCGCTTTCATTATTAACCCTAACCATAAATAAGTTTAGCATTGCCATTTTCCACACATTTATTAGACATGGTATATTTAATAATAATAAAACACGACGACTAATAGTGAAGGTATTAAAATCTCTTTTAAATGTATAAAATAAAATATGTTAGTTGATTTAAGTTACGGTTAGGATTCATAATAATAAACTTCAATAACCAATGTTCTCAATTTCAGTTCATAAGAATTTAGTTTATTTCATTTGCGTCTACTTCTTTCGAAACCTTTAAAATAATTATTGTATTCTTTTCCACCGAAAAGAGCATGAATATATTATATCCCAAATCCACAAGTTTATAATTATAATAACCACGAAGCACGCTAGTAGGACCATCCCCCAAGTATATTAAACAATTTTAACTTTTTCTATCGATATTTTTTATAGTTCTTATGATCTTATTTGGATTTAGTAAATCCAATAGACTATAAAGAACAATCTCTTAAATTCTTTACACTAGTAAATAAAAACCAAAATGATATATCACATTTTAATAGTCTCAAACAAGTGATATACTTTTTATTTTATTATAAAATTAGCTATTTGTTATGGTTACTTTGATTGCAAATTGGCTGCTGAAAGCCTCAGTGATTGATTTGCAATCCAAGTTAATGATCACAAATACCCTTCATGCAAGCCAAACTTGCGATCGGTAGGAGTTGCAATGAGTTTCAGCTATCATATTTTTTTTATCTTTATATTTGTGGTTGTTTTGTGATCATCAAACTTTTTACCAATTGTTTTGTGACTTTGTAAGTATAAAAGACGATTAATGTACAAGAGACAATTATTCTTTCTAGTTCAGATTTTTAATGGTGCTTTTAGCTTTGGCCCCCATCTAGTACACAATTTCTTTACCGAATTACCCCGTACAATGGTTCATCATGTTTAAGGACTTTGTTGCCAAGATTCTTAATTTTATTTTGGCGCATTTACTCACAAACTCACAGCTATACATGTGACGAAAGAATTTAAGTTTTTTTTAATTATCAACGATCTACATGTTTATATAAAGATAATAAATAACCTAGCTATAATATTTAAGTATATTAAGTTTATTTCTAAACTCATACATTAGGTGTAAACTGCCCACGATGGATGCTTAGGCAAGGAGAGGCATAAGTGCAGTCCCTGTTCTTTGTCCGATTTGTGGTCTAATACCCGAGATGATGGATCATACGCTAGTATCTTTGGTCGTAGCAAAAAGTCATGAATACAAATCAGCTTATGATGAAAAGTCCCATAAGATATTGGGTTCTTAATTCGTGATTTGAATTTCCTCTCTTTACAAGTCTTATCTACCTTTAAAAAGTTGTTAAAGTCCTTTTTTTTGATAGCCCATTGGTGTTTATGAAGATCAATAAACAAAAACATATCTAACAGTAGGATGACTTGTTAGAGTGAAGAAACTCTAACTTCACAAACATACTATAATCTATGTTTAATCATGTCAAGTATATGACTTCTAACTACTTACTAGTTTGTTCCAAGTACGTCTATATTTTTCTTAGTCTTTTAAAAAAAACTTGTTATAATATTTTAGATATATTAAATGTCACGCATAAATCAAAATAAATCACTCTTGTACATCAAAAACCAAAACCAATGATGGTACTTTGCAATGATTATTCTTAAGATTAAAGTGGACATCTCATGGCGCCAAAAAATTCTTCTTCAAGCCCCTCAATTCTCAACCAACGTCACTATGTTCAAATTCTCCATTTCAACTCTTCAATTCTTCAATTTCTCGCCGGAAATTCCTCCGATCAAACTTCCGATCAGTCACCGATCATCAGTTCTCCGTCAGGTGTACGATATGAACTATCATATACCCTTAGTATTAATAGTATCGTTATTCGTTACGAGTGAACTTATGTTAATGAATTACTGATGCGTTTCACTGCTGCTGTTAAATCTATCTTAATTAATTGTTAGTTGAGGTTTCACCGTTTAATTAGCTTGGTTTAAGAGTTAGTTATTTATTCTAGGGTTTCTGATATTATTCAGATGCAAAGGACAATAGATCCGCTTTCGATGAAGATCTTATTACTCTTGTGATATTATAATAATAATAATTGTGAGGAATAATGTATTTACTCCGATTTCTGTGAATTTGTCACTGTTCCGGAAATCAGGGACACCGATCTGCAAATTTCAGACATTACATCATGTGTTGTTCGTGAAAATTGCTACTCCTAGTGTTAATATGCTTTAAAATTATGACACTATTGTATCAGGTTTTTGTTTTGACATCGATCTTCGCTACTTTGTCTTGAATTACTCAAATTCGTCATGGGTTGAATGATATTTGAATTTTGATCGTTCTCTTCTTAGGATGCTGAAGTTTTCATCCGTTGTTTACTTGATTTGGTATGTACTCCCTGATGATCGTACATGATATTATAATATTTTTGAATCTGACGGTGAGACATGAGGTATATGAATCTGTGGCATTATTCTGACCTTGTTTATATGTATTATAAATATATGTTTTGAGAGGATACAATGAATCAATGGGGATGGATATTGGACAATGATCTTCTTCTGCACATGGTCTTCCATGTTTGTATCCATAACTCATATGATTATATACATTATTAGCTTCAATCAGCTGACTTAGTGTTGTTAATTTAATTCAAGTATTTGTCTGTTTCCGTATGGTTTAAACTTTACATACTTAAATTAAAATCTTTAATGTTATATTAAGAGATTCCAAGTGTACAAATGATCTTAAACTCATATGCAAAGAGACAGTTGTTCATTTAATATACCATCAAGATATGCTGTGAGATTACCCCACCATAACTGGCTCACCATTACTCTAACATGAAGTCTGTGAAAGAGACTGCAGATTGAAATATTATCTATTTATATCTTATCATCTTGTAGCTCGCTTCCTTCTATTTTCCTCTGAAAATATTGTACTTTGAGAAAGGGGATATTGTGATCATTTAGATTCAATCTTGAGCTGTAAGTGTGGTCTGTAAAGTGCAGTTTAGTCCTCTTTAAGCTTCTATCTTCCCTGAGAATTTTCTTGATATGTTACAATTTTGGGGTTATTGCATTCGAAAGACAACCAGTTACATTAGTTTGTTGCAAGTTTCAAGAGAATTTTTATTTTCAGATCTGGGTGTGACTGTAAAGAGTATGCTTTTGATCAGCTTTATACTTTTTTGGTAATAATATATCTTTATCTATATGTAACAGACTAACAGTATCAAGATTTATAGCAGAGGAAGCATATAGCATCATCTTTACAAGCAGCTGATCATAAAATAAGCAGATTTTAAAGACTTGGTAATGTATTGATCATACGATCAAAGGCATCAATGTGTCCGAATTCAAATAGAATGGGTGTAAGTGATTCAAATCAAAAGATAGAGAAGAATGCCAGTCCTAGGTACAAATCACCCACACCAAAGCGTTGCCCTTCCCCAAACACACCAAGAACATGTACGAAAACGCCCTCACATGTCTCAACGAGACCAGTATCCACAGAAAGAAGACGGCCTGTCACACCACAATCACCATCACACCCCTCCACTCCGGTTCATGACACATCTGTTATATGGAACTGGCAGCCCGGAAAGCAGCAATTGGTGGCAAAATGCCAGAAACCTTATGGCCATCACGAACGCGTAGTCTAAGTGTTGCTTTCCAGTCTGATGCATTTTCTTTGTCTACAAGTAAAAGAGAGAAACCGCCACCGCAGGCTCTTTCTGACCGCACCCTGAAATTGTCACCAAATGTATCACAAAAACGAATTTTAACACCTGAGAGGAAAAGGAGTCCCCTTAAAGGAAAGAATGCCATTGATCAGTCAGAAAATCGGTGTCCTAGCAAAACAAGTCCTAAAGTTTTGACCAAAGGCGTTGATCTTCCTGATAAGCATATGAAAACTTTTATTGCACCAAATAGAACTGCTAGAATACACTTGGAAAAATCTGCAAGAGATCCTGTGAATGTGAGGTTAGAATATGACAATCTGCAGAGAATGAATAATCTTATTTCTTCAAGTTTATCAGCTAGATCTAAATCTTTGCCAGCTACTGGAGCCCGACCGCCTTCACCCAATAAGCAGTCTGGTTTGTGCTCAAAATTAAGGCCTATAAGTCCGGCTCCTTCTAGACGGGCTAGTCCTTCTCGCATAAGGCCATCTAGTCCATTGAGACAACCCTGTGACTCAAACAGAGTTTCTGTTCTTACATTTGTTGCTGATATTAAAAAAGGAAAAAAAGTGGCTGATCAGATCGAAGAGGCTCACTATTTACGGTTACTTTATAACAGACAGATTCAGTGGCGTTATGTTAATGCTTGTGCAGAAGCTGCCTTTAAGTCTCAGAAATTAACAGCCCAGGTTGGTTTTTCTTTATCTACATAGAATATATTGAATTTATAACTGGATTATATGTGTGTACCAAATCTTTTAAAGCTAAATTTTTGTATGGTTGATTACACTTTTGACTAACAAACATATTATATTTCCTAATGCAGAAATCTCTATATAATGTGTGTAGAAGTACCTCAGAACTCCACAATTCAGTGGCTGCAAAGAGGATTGAGCTCAATCAGTTGAGATTGAAGTTAAAGCTTTACTCGGGTTTAAACCAACAAGTAAGACATTTGTTTTGATGATATAATATCTTGTTATTTTATTCTCTTGGCTAAAACATTTTCATTGTGATATCTCTGGCTCAGATGGCGTACCTTAATGAATGGGCTAAAATAGAAAAAGAGCACAATCTTGCTTTATCTGGTGCTATTGAAGATCTAAAGTCGAGCACACTCAGACTTCCTGTAACAGGAGGTGCAACGGTATGTGATTTCTTGAAAACATGTTCACATATGTAATAAATTTCATAAACTTATAGTTGAACTTTTATTTTTTTTTCAGGTGGATATTCAAACTGTGAAGTCGTCTCTTCGATCAGCAATCGAAGTAATGCTAACAATGGGGTCCAGTATGCAGTCTACTCTATCAAAGGTATAAAAGTTTGTATGTGAATTTTTAAGATGCATTTTGTTAATGGGTAGTCATAATATTTATGACCAGTTTCTAATATTTTTATACAGTTAGAGGGAAGTAATTGCTTGGCATCTGAACTTGCTAGTGTAGTGGCACATGAAAGAGCTCTTCTTGATGAATATGAAGCTCTCTTGATCTCTACAGTTTCTTTACAGGTATAAAGATTTTTTACTGTGTTAAATATAGTATATTTAAGTGCTTAACTTGTCAAAAATGTTTTTAAAAATCTCTCAATCTAATTTTAGTATATTAGAATAGCTAAACTTATTTAAATTTTGTGCATGATCAAAGATACAAATCATAGTATTTACAACTAAGAACATAACTTATCTTAAAATCATAATGTTTGATTTTCATATTTCCTTTGATGTTGGTTATCTGCAGGCAAAGGAATATAGCCTTAGGACACATCTAGTACAAATGAAACAAGAGTTATACGCCTAACTAACTTGAGCCCTGGAGCAACTAGTGATGCTACTTGTTCAAGATCAAAAGAAAATCGGTGAACCCAAGGTTACCCCTTTTATCATCTCGTGTGTGAACAAATATATCGACACACAGTGTGATACAAGAAATGATGAGTGTATAGGTTTCCTAAGCGGAATTGTAATGTGACTGTCAATGTCGCATATAAACTAATGAAGAGTGTAAATATTAGGCGAATAAATTAAAGGTTTCAATATCCATCCGTCATAGATTTGTGTAGTTGTAGAAACTAATGTTGTTTTATTTAATAACTATACATTTGTCCATTATGAGACTCGAACCCATAAATTCATAAGGAGGGATGTTTTTTACACAACTGGGTGCCCTTAGGCCAAAGAGCCTTTGAGAACTCTAAATGTTGTTAATTTGTTAATTATATAAACTACCTCAAGGGACAAGGGTTATTGAAAAAACAGGAAGTTGTAGGTAATGATGGCACAAGACGGTGATTCTCAAGATCTAACAATCGAATCAAACACACAATATTGTATATGTTCACGGATGTAATCAAGAAAATATATTCTCAAAACTTGATTACAATTGAATTCTCGTACCTCTGCCCTATGCTTGGCTAGGTATTTATAATGATAATCCAACTTGATCATCAAGCAACAAAATATTAAAAATAATACTAAAGGTTTTCTAAATTGGAGTTTATTTAAAACTAGAGTTTATCTAATTTAATGTTTATCCAATTCACCTCCCTTGAGTCGACTTGCATTCTAAGGAGAATTAGTTGGGCTGTCAACTTGCAGTCCAGTCTTTTCTACTTGGGTCACCGACTTGTGAGCCCATGTTTGGAATTACCCGTTCAACAATCACCTCCCTAATTCCAAACCAGAACTAGGGTAGTTTTCAACTCCAAGCAATGACTTCATCTCATTAAATTTTATCCGTGGCAAAGCTTTGGTTAGTATATCTGCCTTCTGCATCTTGCCACTCACATAATCAATCTTCACTTGTTTACGTTCCACGCATTCACGTATAAAGTGATATCGGGTATCAATGTGTTTGCTACGCCTATGAAAAACTAAATTTTTGGACAGTTCCATAGCAGACTTGTTATCAACCTTTATTAGCACAGGTTGGCGATCCCAACAAGTTAATTCGCTCAGAACACCTTGCAACCATAAAGCTTGACAGGTTGCTGCTGCGACAGTCATGAACTCGGCTTCGCAGGATGGTAGAGCTACCGTTTTTGTTTCTGCGTACACCAAGTAATGGGTGCATCGTTGTAATAAAATACCATCCCGGTGGTACTTCTTCCATCATCTCGATCGGCCGCATGACTACTGTCACTGTACCCAAATATCTCTCGATTTCCTCCTTGCTTGTATTTGATTCCATATGACATAGTGCCTCTAATATACCGAAGGAGATGTTTTACAGAAGCCATATGTGTTTCCATAGGGTTCTGCATGTACCGGCTTGTGATCCATATTGCAAAGCTTATGTTCGGCCGAGTATGTAGCAAATAACGTAGACGCCCAACCAGACGTCCATAGTTTGTAGCATCTACCGGGTTACCAGCTTCATCTTTTGTTAACCTTAGACCAGGTTCCATGGGGCATGCAATTGAGTTGCAATTGATCATACCTGCTTTTTCTTGCATAACTTTCTTGCTTCATTATTATTCCATTTTTGGTTTGTGATAATTCAATCCCAAGATAATAAGATAAAGGGCCTAGGTCACTCATTTCAAACTCCTTTTCCATTTGATTCTTGAACTTCATAATCTCGGCCAAATTCGATCCGGTTATCACAAGATCATCAACATAGACTCCGATGATCAAGGTATCACTTCCTACATTTTTAGTGTACACAGCTTTCTCTTGTAAGCACCACTTGTATCCTAGACATTTGAGTGTGCCATCTAGTTTTATATTCCAAGCCCGAGGGGCTTGCCGGAGTCCATAGAGTGCTTCTGAGAGTCTATACACCTTGTCTTCGTGGCCTTTCTTGACATAACCTTCGGGTTGGTCGACATGTACTACTTCTTTTAAGTCGCCATGTAAGAAAGCTGTCTTTACATCTAGATGGTGTATTTCCCACTTGTGTTGGGCCGCCAAAGCAACTATCAACCGAATTGTTTCAATACGAGCTGCCGGGGCGAATACTTCATCAAAATCGACTCCAATGTTCTTGAACATACCCTTTGGCTACGAGTCGTGCTTTATACTTAGTAATGTTCCCTTTTGAGTCACGTTTAATTTTAAACAACCATTTGAGGCCTATCAATTTATGACCGGCAGGTAAACTTGTTAGACTCCATGTCTTGTTTCGTTTGATTGAATCTAGCTCCGACTTCATTGCTCTGACCCAGTTTATATCTTCTTTGGCTCGGGAATAACTTGTCGGTTCATCTTCTATTGTTAGTACTTAGTAGTAATTTACCGAGACCTTCTCGATTTATTCCATCTTCAACAATGTATTCTTTAAATCTCTTTGACAAGCAGTGAGTTCTTGTTGATCTCCTTGGTTGAATACTTGTTTGAGTTTGAGATGAACCTGCATGGGAATGAATATTTTGGTTAATATAATCTGATGGATTTTGAGTTTCTAATTGGGACCTTATATCTTCATTTTCCTACGTCTACTGGGTAAAAACCGATGAATCTGGCCCATTTATTTCAGCTCACTGCCCAGTTGTTGGTGAGCCCAATGGATCTTGTGAGCTTTTCATGTCTATCACCTCCTGGAAATTATTTAAGTTACCTACTATTTTAACTTTAAAACCTTCTGCCAAGTGGTTTGTCTCATTATTTGACCAACACCAATTTTGTTTTTCATCAAATCTCACTTCCCTGCTTATAGAAATTTTCTTTTAAATGGGATCGTAAATTCGAAACGCTTTTGAGCCTGTTTCAACTCCAAAATAAACCATGGGTCGGCTTTGATCATCTAGTTTCTTTTGATTTAATCTGAGCTCCTTTACATACCCAACACACCCAAACACTTTAAGATAAGATATGTTTGGTTTAACTTTGTATAAAGCTTCATATGGCACCATGTTAACAAGAACTCTAGTCGGGGACCTGTTTAAAACATAAATTGCATGGTTTACTGCTTCGCCCCAAAATTCTTGTGGTACTTGTTTGGCTTTTAGCATACATCGAACCATGCTTATAACGGTCCTGTTTTGACGCTCTACTACCTCGTTCTGTTGAGGGGAATAGGGTGCCGTCAAGTTTCTTGTAACTGCATTATCTTCACACCATCTTACAAAATCTTTTGATGTGAATTCGCCGCCTCTGTCGGTTCGTAGAGTTCCTATTTTGTGCGCTATTTTATTTTCCTCCAACTTTTTGAAGCTTTTGAATGATTCAAACGCTTGATCTTTAGATTGAAGTAGATAGCACCACATATATCTTGAGAAATCATCAACTATTAAGAATATATACCGGTTTCGGCTTGGTGTGCATGGGGTTATCGGACCACACAGGTCTCCATGCACAAGTTCAAGCTGTCTTTTTGCTCGATAGTTTGCCTGGTTCGGGTATGGTAATTGTTTGCTTTCCTACCAAACATGAATCACAAACGTTAGTAATGTGCTTAATATTAGGAATACCTCTCACCATGTTCTTGGTGCTTAGTTTCCTTATTGACTCAAAATTCAGGTGCCCCAACCGGGCATGCCAAAGCCATGCTGGTTCGTCTAGCTTTGCAAGTAAGCATGTTGGGGAGCCGATCTTTAGGAGTATTTTGTAGAGACGTGCATTAGATCGATAAACTGTCATCATTAGTTTCCCCAAGTTGTCATATATGCGAAGCTCATCATCCTTCATTATGACTTCACAGCCGGATTCAGTGACTTGACCAAGGCTTATCAAATTACTTCTTAAGCTTGGTATATAGTACACATCCGTTAGCAGACGATGTTCACCGGTGTTGTTTGTGAACAATATAGATCCTTTGCCTTTTATCTGGACACATGAGTCATCTCCAAATCTAACTTTACCCGACACATTCTCATCAATTTCAGCAAAGCATTCACGTCTACCGGTTATGTGGTTCGAGGCACCGTTGTCTAGATACCACATGTTATCGTTTTTGGTTTCAGAATCATACTTTTTTGGTATTAACTTCTTTTCATGTAATAGCATTAATTCATGCAAGAATACTGTTGGATCTCTGTCTTCAGTTTCACTTAAGTTTGCCTCCTGCCCTTTTTGTTTTCGATCTGGACATGTTAAAGCTAAGTGTCCAAATTGGTCGCACCGAAAACATTGTACTTTGGATCGGTCTTTCTTTCCCTTTTCTTCCCCTTCTCTGGCCTCGATGTTTCTTGACCCTCCTATCATACTTTTACCATGATTAAAGGAGGAGTATCGACCTCGACCACGCCCATGATTGTTTGGACCCCCTCGTCCTCGACCTCGGTAGCTGTCACGATTGTATTCTTTGTGTTTGTTGGATGATTCTGCCTTTGAAAAGAACATTTTATTTTGATTTTCATTCAGTTGATCATCTTCTTTGATCCTTTCTTCATAAGCCTTTAATCGTCCAACCACGTCTTCGAATCCAACTTTTCTGAGTCAAGAACCTGTTCTATTGAAGCAACAATGTGTATAAACTTACGTGGGAGGCTCGAAAGAAATTTCTTTACCAGCTTGGATTCTTCAAAGATTTCCCCTAATGATGCAGATCTAGAAGCGATCCCGGACAGTCTGCTAGCATATTCATCAATGGTTGCTTGCTCTTTCATCCTTAAACCATCGAACTCGGTTTGTAATGTCTGCAATCTTGCTTCTCTAACTCGATCAGCCCCCAGATGTCGGGTTTTAAGTGCTTTCCACATCTTTTTAGCACTATCTAGATTACCGATTTGCAGGATATGGTCTTCAGGTATTGACCGGAATATAAGCACTTTAGCAGCATTATCTCTTTTCGTATCAGCAACGCCTGGATCGATTACATCCTACGCGCCATGGACATTAAGAATAACCTTCATTCTTATAGCCCAAAGTGTGTAATTTGTTGTTGTTAACATCGGACACTGAAAAGAACTTGAAGTGTTCTCCTCACCGTGGTGCTTGTGGGTGGAGTTACGGCTGTCATGTTTCAAGTTTACGTGAGGGTGACCTGTGGAGTTTGATCAAGGCCTTCTTGCATCAAACTATCGTCGATTCAATGATAGTTCCCAACACTCGATTCGATTCCTTATCTTGATTGGCTCTGATACCAATTCAAGATCTAACAATCGAATCAAACACACAATATCGTATATGCTCATGGATGTAATCAAGAAAATATATTCTCAAAAAACTTGATTACAATTGAATTCTCGTACCTCTGCCCTATGCTTGGCTAGGTATTTATAATGATAATCCAACTTGATCATCAAGCAACAAAATATTAAAAATAATACTAAAGTTTATCTAAACTGGAGTTTATTTAAAACTAGAGTTTATCTAATTTAATGTTTATTTAATTCACCTCCCTTGAGCCGACTTGCATTCTAAGGAGAATTAGTCTGGCTGCCAACTTGTAGTCCAGTTTTTTCTACTTGGGTCACCGACTTGTGAGCCCATGTTTGAAATTATCTGTTCAACAGATTCACCTGATCAAAAGACTAGTATAAAATTTTAGATAAAAGCATCCACAATAGTGCTTAATAACTCTTTATTCAATCATTAAGAAATTATAATATGGATGAACTTTCAACATCATTTGTATAAATATAATTTCAAAGTTATGAAAAAGAAAAATAATATAGAGAATACACATACCCAAATAGTATAATGCTGTAGGTGTTCATTAAACTCTAATAAATTAAAAAAAGAAGAAGCGAGATGTTAATTCCCCAATCAAGTTTCACACATGATTATATTGGGGCAATACTATTGTCTCGTATAGTCGATTACTCGATTTGTCGTACACCAGAACTCTTGGCCCATATTCAGGCCCATTCCATAAAAAGTTACGTCTTCTAGGCCTAGCCCATGAAAACTAACTTATTGGTTTAATTTGTTTATAGGCCAGATAAATATACGGGTCAAGATAATTATGTTTAGATAATTAGTTTGTTACCTTATTTATAGGCCAGAATAAGTTTGCTGTGTAGTCTACTAAATATACTAATCTAAACATCATCAAAAACTCTGGTGGATTTTATGAATCTTATTCATTAGGACGCAATAGCCAATACCCAAAATTTATTTTCTTATTTTTATATTCATACATCGTTTTAATACTTTAGATAAAATTATTTAAAGAGTGTATATTGTTTTAAATTTTAGTAAAGATATCAGAAAATCATGATATCAATCATCCCTATAATCATTTATATAATTCCTTCGCTTACTTTATGAACCATATCTTTTTTATTTTAAATCTATTCAAATCTTACGTCATTTAGCTTTAAATTAGGAGAGGATTACTTCTAATCACATCGTTTAAGGATTTATAGATGTAACCAATTTACAACCTATGCCATTTATTCTGCTAGTGTTGTTTGTGTGTAATGATTTGATGGTTGAGATCTTTGCACGACTACCGCTCAAATCCATCATCCGATTAAGATCACTCTCCAAACACTGGCATTCTGGCATCGTTAGCCCCGAATTCATCCACGCTCACCGCCTTCGATGCTCCAAAAACCCTCAAAAAGTCATCATTAGAAACCTGAGTTATTGCGGAAAGTATAAGTTTAAAAACATCTATATGTTACTCTCGGGTTACCAGCTACGGTTAGATCCAAGATCCATGCGCACACGTGTATCAGGGTTCGAGTTCCCTCCACCACATCGCGCCGCTGAAGTTGTTGGATCATGTAATGGAATTCTCTGCCTGGTTAATACTGAACTTATTCTATGTAACTTTTCAGTTAGGCGGAAACTAATTGTGCCGCGACATCCTTGTTTGGATCTTTCTTTTATGTCTCATCAAGTAGCATTAGGGTTTGGTTTCGACCACATGACAGATGATTACAAGATTGTGGCTATATCTTACTCCAAACATTTTAAAAAGGATACGCTTATTTACTCATTGAAAACAGACTCGTGGAGCGCGATCCGCCCGCCCTCTAATATGTCTTCTAGTTTGAGGTCCAAGGCTTGTTTTTTAAATGGAATACTACATTGGGTGGTGGATGGGCATTTGAACGGCCCGAGTCTTCATATATTGACATTCAATGTGAGTACGCATGTTTTTGGGAGCATTTTGTTCCCAGGGCCTTGGAGAATTCGACAGTTGACAACCATAAATGGTTGTTTAGTAACGGTTTCTACCGAAGGCAATAATACTTGGTTGATTTGGGGATGAAAGAGTACAAAAAAGTTAAATCTTGGTTTGTGGTTTATAAATTTCAAACAAAGGAAGATGATATAATTAGAGTTGTTCAACCTGGACTGATGGTGAGTTACTCGCATACATTGAAGGGTCAAAAGATTGTAACCTTCAAACACCGTTGTTAAAGCTTGAGATTGAGAAGCATGTCGAAAGCCTTGAATTATTAGACAAAGAAAGAGCGACGCCTTGTGAGGAGACCATATTATCTATGACGAAAGAGGGTAGATGTTCACTAAGGAATTCGTTTTTCATATGTATCAAATCCATTTGGAATCATAGTACTTTTTAGTATTTTTTTAGCCGTTCAAGTGTTGTTTGAATCTAAGATGTTGATTTAAACTCGAATACACAAGGTTTTATATGTATTTGTCACTCTATAATTTATTGGTACATGTGTCTTACGTAATTGGAGCCAGGCGTTTCCATCAGTGCATTTTCTTTACTTTATGGGATAAAAGTAAGACGTTTTTTTATTATTTCTACAAATAATTGTATCATGGGTGATACTATACTAGATATGTTTGTTTGTTAAGTGTCTTTATATTAATATGTTTTTATAAGAAGTGTTACATTGTTGTCCACATATGCATAAGAACATATAGATTTTCCCAACAATATATACATATCATGATATTAATAAATTGTATACATATCAAGAAATAAGAATTGAACCCAATGAATGAAGCTGGTAGAGGACTCGTTTCTTTAATTCTATGACTCAACTCCTACGTGAAAATAAGTATTTGTTGATCAGACGGGTTAAAGTGTGTTGTCAACTGGGTAAAGCTATATTAACTTTAATAGAAAGGTTATTCTCTCTATTTATACTATATGGTGTCGACTATAACATGTGTCAACTTGTCCTTCGTGCCTTGTCGGTTGAGATCTAAGTTTGTTACCGGTTATCTTGTTTTCCTTATATATACCTATTGGTACATCATCCGATACTGCGGGTCATTTGTCCTGGTTTGTATTCATCATTTTTGTTCAACTTAGGTCCAGACCGATGCCTTGGTGATATAATGCTAATCCAACTCTATTTTATTCTTTTATATAATATATATTTTAGAATAATTTTTCCAGACTAGACTGTGTTGTTGCCCTGATCTGTACTGTTTGTTATATCTTTTGACGTCTATAAGCAATTGTGTCTTTCATATATATTGTATTAAATTACACGTTTAGTCCTATGCGTACATCAATTTATAAATTTCCTCTTTAAACTTTAATAATTAGAATAACCATCCTTTATTAAACTATAATTCAAAAGAATAAAATAGATTCAGACTACGATCACATCACCAAAGCATCGGTCTGAATCTACATCAGTTAAATGGAAACGTTAACTATAAACCCGGGCAAATGATCCTACGTACCGCATGACGTGCTGATTAGATCTCAAACTAATACACATAATTAAACCCCAATTCAAGTTAACGTGAACAACATACAACTCAAACTAACATGAACATCATACAATTCAAGGATTAGTAAACAGTCTTTTTTTCACAAGACACACCAAATCAAACGTACATCAAATGAAGCCACGTGAAACTAGATGTATTCGAATATTATTTTCAAATGTCAAAATGTGTGCACAAACAAACCAACAAATGCAAAACAGTTTTTTTATATAATAGATTATAACATTAATCATTTAAAGTTAATTTGACTTCTAAATTTATGGATCATTCTATACTTACATAATTATTTAATTAAAGAGTTAAGGGTTAAATATATAGTCTTTTAAATTGGTTAAGATCAGATAGATCAATGATCCTTAGCCCAACTAGTTAAGATGAGATACCCATGACATATAAATATTGAAAGGTTATGGGTTTAAGTCTCACTCTGAGGTAAATGCTTAGAGTTGAGCCAGTGAGTTTTCTTAGCAATGAGTTTCCTCCCGAGGGGGTTGAGAGTGCGGTCCCGTTGGAAAACGGATAGGTGGCCCGATTAAGATAACACTTATTCTCCGAAGCTGGGTCGCACATTTGCCATTCAGAAAAAAAAAATCACATAGAATCTTGATGCCAATCAATCCGTATAATTAGTTCCTCACTTTTCGTAAAACTCTAGCTAATAATTCATCTTTAACTTCAAGACACGATTATCTATTTTACTTTAAAAATATATATCTACAGATATATATATGACTAGAAGGGTGCCCGCGCAATACGGCGAGACGACATTTTACATCTAACACGTTTTTCTAATTTTTGTTATTCTTGTAGTAATTTTACAAAAGTCTATTATATTTTTTCTAAGCTAAAATTTAAAACACCAAATAAATGGGTTTTGCATTACGCCTTATACATTTACGCATTAACTTATTGTACCTCACCAAATAAAGATCGGTGTAGCAAAAAATTTACACCAAAACGTTTAAAAAATACACAGGTTATAATTATAGTCTCAAAAAGTTTTTAAACATGATAGACTAAAAGATATAACTGAAATCTTAAAAAAATTAATTTTTTTTGGTTTATGTGTAGATAATGTAAAATTTTATGTGTGTTACAATATGTGTAAGGTTATTATGTAACTAATTGTAAGGAGTAATCTGTCAATAATTTTAAAAATACTATTTTACCTTCAAAAGTGATTGTATCTTATGTATTATTGTTCTTAATTTTTTGATATCTTAAAATACCCCTCTCATATGCTTTATATATAGTATAGATTAAGGAGTCCTTTAGGTTTATCATTAACCTACATTTGTTTGCACTAATTTCTCTCTGAATTACTTGTAGCAATTCGATAGCATAATGTCTCATAACATATCTAATGATTTGATGGTTGATATCTTCGAAAGACTACCACCCAAATCCATCATCCGATTGAGATCACTCTCCAAATACTAGCATTCTCATCTCGTTAGCCCCGAATTCTTACGTGGTCACCGCCTTCGATGCTTTAAAAACCCTCAAAAAGTCCTCATCAGACACCTGACTAATTGCAATTATGTGTATAAAGACATCTAGACATTGCACTCCAGAGACCAGTTGCCATTAGGTACCGGACCCGGGGTACGTGGGCATACCAGTCGAGTTCCCTTTTCGACGAGTTACTACCGAAGTTGTTGGTTCGTGTAGTGGAGTACTCTATTTGCATAATAAGGATATTAGTCTATGGAACTTTTCAATTAGGCGTGAACTAATCGTGCCACGTCATCCTTGTTTCAAATCCTATGCTAAGGTAGTGTTAGGGTTTGGTTTCGACCTGATCACCGATGATTACAAGATTGTGGCTATATCTCACCACCGATCTAAATTACATGAGCAGAAGACGTTTATTTACTCGTTGAAAACAGGCTCTTGGAGTGCGATTCCTTCCCCGTCTACTTGATTTTATGATGTGAAGTCCAAGGCATGTTTTTGCAACGGAACATTGCATTGGGTGGTAGATGATTTTTTAACCGAAGAAGTGTTCAAAGACATTAGTCGTTTTTATTGACATTCGATTTAAGTAGTCATGTTTTTTGCCACATTTTGTTACCGAGGAGTTGGAGAATCCCGCAGCTAACAACCATAAATGGTTGTCTAGCAGTGGTTTACTCCTAGGGATGTGTTATATATTTAACCGAACTTGAATATCAAACACAAAACAAATCAACTGAACCGAATTACACCCTAACCCGATTTACTAAACCGAACCCAATTAAGCCTTGTGGTTCGGTAATCGACTTGGTTTTGTAGGAAATCGGGTGAACCCGTTTAGTTTTTTAAAAAAATACCGACTGTTAAAACACAATAGACGTCTTTTTACTAGATTGTCTTTCTTTTTCCGCTACGCTTTAGTCTAGAACATTAAAACATTAATTTTATCAACACATCATGGACTTCAACAAACTCTCCATGTTAGTTGCTGCAGATAACATTAGTCAATCTATTCAAATATATTCAAATAGTGGCTAGATAAACTTTGTAACAAACTATACTTATCCCTATTGTAATTTGGCTATTTAAACAACCCATTCAAATGAAATAGATGCGAAAGCTTTTCATCTACTAGCCTAATTTTATATGGTATCTAGAGCCATCTCTCCCACGAGAACAACCAATTTCCTGCTACCTCAACCATGACTGAAGCCAAAAACACCACCCCCCAGCCACCTACCGCCGCCACCATCATCCAGATCATTGCCACCACACACTTCCCTATAAAACTCACTGCGTCCAACTTCCCGGTTTGGAGAAAACAAATCCAAGCCACCCTTATTGGCCTTGATCTCGAATCCTACATCAATGGAACTACCGAACCACCCTCACCTTTTCTTGACAATGACACAAAGAAACCAAACCCAGCTTACACACCGTGGTTCCCTCAGGATCGAACTATCCTCAGCGCTCTCCTCGGGAGTTGCTTGAATCTCATTCAACCTCTTGTCTCGTCTGGCGAGACCTCCCGTGAAGCTTGGCAGCGCCTCACCTCCGGTTACGCTAGTGCCTCGCGGTCCTGAATTATATCTCTCAAGGCCAAACTAGCTAAGAACCCACGCGGAGCCCGCACCATAGCAGAATTCCTCCAAGACATGATGTCCATTGCAGATGATCTCGTATTAGCCCAGGGCCCGATGGATGACGAAGATCTCATGGTTCACATCTTGAGCCAGCTAGGGGATGAATTCAACCCCATCGTGGCTGCTCTTAAAGTCCTTGAATCAAGCCTTTCGTATGCCGAACTATGTGACAAACTGCTAGACTATAAGCGGGTCTTGAAAGACTCCACTACCACACCGTCTCCCTTACTAGCCACAGCCAATAACACCCAACTTCACCCCGGTCGGTACCCACACAAACAAGGTCCCAATGCATAATCCACCAACCCTCGAAACACTAGTTTCACAGCCCCGGGACCACCCCGGACGACCCGCAACTCCGACCCATCCTATGGTAACTCTCGAAACTATCGGTCCAATCTTTTTTGTCAATTCTGTAACATTGCAGGACATGACACCAAAGACTGTCGCAAGCTAGACCAGTTATTAAAGGACAATAACATCCAAGTGCAAGGAGCATCCACCTCCAACCCGACGGTTCACGCCACCTCAGTCGGGCAATCACCACCATCACCTTCGTGGATGGTAGATAGCGGTGCTTCCTACCATGTCACCTCCGACCGCTCCCACCTTCATCTCTTCTCGGACTATGGAGGCCCTGATGAAATCACCTTAAGAGATGGTACGTCCATACCCATCACACACATTGGTAACACCACGTTACCTTCCTCTTCATGATCCTTCATATTATCTAATATTCTTTGTGTTCCTCATTTATGAAACAACTTAATTTCAGTATTACAACTATGCAACACTAACAAAGTCTCGGTTGAATTCTTTCCCTTGTTTTTTGCTGTGAAATGCAAAAAAAATCGGATGTTTATGCATTATTTCTGCAACACACCAATTGTTTCCATCTTCTCCGACAATGGAGGTGAGTACCAACGCCTCATCCCCATCTTCAATTCTCTCGGTATATCCCACTTCACCACTCCGCCCCACACGCTGGAGCAAAACGGGACGACCGAACGTTGTCACCGACATATAGTGGAAACCGCTTGGCCTTACTTCACTATGCCAACCTTCCCACTAGCTTTTGGAGTCACACCTTCCAAACAGCCGTCTATCTCATCAACCGACTCCCAACGCCGGTCCTTGATCATCAAACCCCTTACTCCACCCTACATGGAAAATCACCATCGTACACCAAACTCCAACCCTTTGGTTGTCTCTGCTATCCCTGGCTCCGCCCTTACTCGAAATCAAAACTTCAACCGTGTTCCACCTCATGTGTCTTCCTTGGATACTCAACATCCAAATCAGCCTACAAATGTCTCGACATTCACATCAAACGTCTCTATCACTCCTGTCATGTCCAATTCATTCCCCATCAATTCCCATGGCGGGACAACAACACCACTCCTCCAAACCTCACTGAATTTCTCGTCCGTCCACAACCCCTCCCCCAACACACCCCTTCGCCCACGGCCGACCCTCACACACAACCCACACCCCTCAACTCACCTCTAACCTCTGCCAAACAAGCGCCACCCATCAAATTGATAGCCCAATGCACTCCCATGCAAAGCCCAACCACCACCACATATTCAATCGCCTCAACGACCCTAGTGAGTGCCCTGCCCAACTCCCCAATCACACCATCAACCACTCCCCAGCCTGCCTCCAACACTGACCCCTCCCCGCCACCGTCGACCGAACCCACTACACCACCTCGTCGCCCACGTAAACCCAACCCCAAGTATTACAATGACATGTTTGTCAATCTCACCACGCTCCACCCCATACCTGCCACCATCGAACCCACCACCCCGACCCAAGCCCTCAAAAACCCCAAGTGGCGAACATGCCATGGACGATGAGTTCATTGCCCTCCTGCGAAACGGCACGTAGGAACTTGTACCACCATCCTCCCACACCCCTGTAGGCTGCAAGTGGCTTTTTCGTATTAAGCGCAACCGGATGGCTCGGTTGCCAAATATAAAGCGAGGCTAGTAGCGAAAGGCTTCTTACAACAATATGGGAAAGACTATTTTGACACATTCAACCCGGTTACCAAACCGGTTACCATCCGCACGGTTATCTCCATCGCACTAGCTCGACACTGGCCCCTTCGCCAACTAGATGTCAATAATGCATTCCTTCATGGCCATCTACATGAAGACGTCTACATGACTCAACCCCCCGGATACATTCACCCTTAATTTTCGAATCATATTTGCAAGCTTAAGAAAACACTCTACGGTCTCAAACAGGCCCCCAGAGTTTGGTACATGGAACTCACACGTTTCCTACTCGACTTTGGTTTTTCAAAATCCAAAGCCGACGCGTCCCTTTTCATCTACAATAGGGACAACATGATCGTGTACTTTATGGTTTATGTTGATGATATTGTCCTAACGGGAAACAATCCCAAGTTGTTGGATCACTTTGTTGCAGAGCTAGCTAATAGGATCTCAATCAAAGATTTTGGAGACTTACACCACTTCCTCAGGATTGAAGTCATTCCCACACCAACGGGTTTGTTCCTGTCACAACACAGACACATTCAAGATATTTTAACTACCTATCACATGGACGGGGAAAAAGAAATCTCAACACCCCTCAGCTCATCCGAGACGCTCTCACTTGAAGATGGTTCTCCTAAAGTTGATCCAACCCCATACCGCAAACTTGTCGGATCGCTGTAGTACTTGGCATTTACATGCCCCGACATCTCTTTCGCAATCAACAGGTTGTCTCAATACATGCACTCGCCATCTCAACTACACTGGCAAGCTCTCAAGCGAGTCCTTCGTTACCTCAAAGGATCCATACACTTTGGTCTTTTCCTCAAACGGAGGGCCTTTCCACATCTTACTGCTTTCTCAAACTCCGATTGGGGAGGTATTACCAATGGTGGTCGATCAATTACCGCCTACCTTGTCTACCTCGGGAAAAACATCATCTCATGGCGGTCCACTCGCCAAAAGTCAGTCTCACGGTCCTCTACAGAAGCTGAGTACAAAGCCATCGCCAATGCCTCTACCGAACTTTCCTGGATCAAAAACCTATTGCATGAACTTGGCATTCGCTTCACATCACCACCCACACTTTTCAATGACAATACTGGGGCTACGTATCTCTGTGCCAACCCGGTTTATCACTCGAGAATGAAGCATGTGGCGCTGGACTATCACTTTGTTTGAGAACAAGTAGCGAATGGCTCCTTGCATGTACGTCATATTAACTCGGCTGATCAAATCGCCGACATGCTCACTAAGCCGCTTGGTCGCCGGCAATTCCTACATTTTCGGTCCAAGATTGGCGTCTCCAATGGAGACTTCATCTTGCGGGGGCGTATCAACACATCATCAACTTCAACAAACTCTCCACGTTAGTTGCTGAAGATAACATTAGTCAATCTATTCAAATATATTCAAAAATTGACTAGATAAACTTTGTAACAAACTATACTTATCCCTCTTGTAATTTGGTTATTTAAACAGTCCATTCAAATGGAATAGATATGAAAGCTTTTCATCTACTAGTCTAATTTTATAAATTTGACGTTTTCTTTTTACTTAATGTTATTGGTTGACACGGTTTGAAAATATGATTTGAATCTTGATTTCGTAATTGTTCTTTTATACATTATATTCTTTACCATATTGTACATTTTGTAAAGTTTTCTTTATATAATCCACCTGAGATTTTGAACTTGACTCTTATCATTTTCATTGAAATTAGCTCACTTGAGTGCATTATGCAAATTGTTTTTCTAAGAATAACAAAGAGGCCATACGGTTTATGAGTTTATCTATATTTTGAAGTTCCAAATAACCCAAATTATTTCGAGGAATAACTATAGCTGTTGATATTTTCTTCTATATTTTGAAGATTGATATAAATAACACAAAACTAGATAACTCAAATAACCGATTACCGATCAAAACCAGCCTGATTAGATCCGAACCAAATAACCCGAAAACCAATTATCCGTAGGTTTGTATTTGGTTCAATTATCAACATCCGAAAACCAAGAAACCCCTAACATCAATAGTTCTGGAGTATGAAAGCAAATTTAGAAGTTAAAACAATCTATTAACTTTTTATGGGATTATTAATATTGAATAATTGTATACTTATTTAAATTCATTTTTTAGGAGATGATTATCTACCTATTTTATGTTTATCTTTAGATAGCGATATAGTCATTGACTCTATGATAAATGTAACTTCTCAATCTACAACCTACGCAATTCATTCATCTTCTTCAAGTTTTCGTATATTCATAACTAGATTAGTACCACGTGTATTACCCGGGTTGAAAAAATAAAATATTAAATAATTAATAATAAAAATTAATAAATTATAAAAACATGCTTGAAGATAAAATATGATTATAATTACATATAAATAGCTACTTTAAGTAAATAAACAATAATTTATTTTTCTTAGACTTTTGTTTTATAAAAAAATTATGATTTTTAAAATTTTTTTAAGAAAAATAATTTTAAAAAAAAGTTCGTTGTATCTTGTATTTTATAAAACTTTTGTTTAAAAAAGTGTTTTAATAAAAATATGTTTTTAATATATTAAATTATATATTTTTTAATTTGAAAATGGTATGAGTAATATTATTAGTATTTAATATTATTATAGATAAACAGACAGACAAACATATAGATAGATATATAGGCTAGAAACTCATTCATTAAACATATTATAATTAGTAATAAACACGAATAGTTACAGTACGATATTCTAATATAAGATATGATTAAAATTATGTATTCGTAATAGTTCAAGAAATATAAAAAACTCATTCATTAAACATATTATAAGATATCTTCTTTTCTTATCCTTCATTTTCTTTATCATCTTTTGTTAATTTGCGTTAACATGTTAACATGTCGTCTAATGATGTCTGTAATGATTTGATGGTTGATATCTTCTCAAGACTACCACCCAAATCCATCATCCGATTCAGATCACTGTCCAAATACTGGCATTCTTATCTCGTTAGCCCACAGTTCCTACACGATCATCGCCTTCGATGCTCTAAAAACCCTCAAAAAGTCCTCATCAAGCACCGCACTTGTTGCAACAACGAGTATAAAGACATCTACACATTACACTCTAAAGACCAATTGCCATTAGATCCAGGAACTTGGTATGTTGACATACCAGGAGTTGAGTTCCCTAATGCCTTACCAGTTGATAACTTCTCTTATCAACATATCCAGATCATAAATCAATCTTTGGTTGTTGGTTCGTGTAATGGAATTCTCTCTATGCAAAATAAGGAAATCAGTCTATGGAACTTGTCAATTAGGCGTAGACTAATCGTGCCACATCAGCCTCGTTTGAGATTCTTTGCTCAGGAAGTATTAGGGTTTGGTTTTGACTCGACAACTGATGATTACAAGATTGTGTCTATGTCTTATGATAGAAATTGGTTAGGTGAAAATAGTACGTGTATTTACTCGTTGAAAACAAACTCATGGAGTGTGATCGCGTCCCCATCTACAAGGTTTGATAGTGTGAAGAAGCTAAAGGCGTGTTTTTTCAATGGATTATTGCATTGGGTGGTTGAGGGTTACCTAACCACCCAACCAACAGCTCAAAACCGGAGTTCTTTTATATTGACGTTGAATTTGTGTGGTCATGTTTTTCGTCACATTCTGTTGCCGAGGCTTTTGAAGATCGGACAGTCAACAACCATAAACGGTTGTCTAGCGGTGGTTTCTTTGGAAGGCAGTTGTTTTTGGATTGAGGTGATGAAAGAGTATGGTAAAACTGAATCTTGGTCGGTTCTTTTTAAACTGCAAAGAGATGCAGTTGATAGGAATATCACAGTTTTCCAACCCATGACTAATGGTGAAATACTTGCATGCTATAGGGAGTCAACACCATGTTTGATGTTAAGACTTTTGGAATTCAAATTTGGACCTGATTGTTCTAAAGTTGAGATGGATATGTATGTGGAAACCCTTGAATTGATTGACAAAGAAAGCGCGACAACTTGTGGAAAACCGTTTGCTCTTGGACGAAACCTGGTTTGACTCAAGACCCAGTGCGCAGTGCACATATCATGGACGCAATGTGTAGAAGCTGAGATAAACTACAATTATACTATTGAGACAGAGAATGATTTAGGACATTAGAGCTATACACTGCAGGTACTTGGGTTTTATTTCTTCTTTGGTGCTTCTTTTTGCATAATAGCTTTGTTTGGAACCAATACATATATGTCATGTTCCGGAAGTATTTGTTGGAAATATTAATCTAGACTTTATACAAGTTATTATTATTATTTATGCCCTGAGTATTATAATAGGTGGTTATGGGTCACAAAAGTTGGTTAATAACTGCCAACTCTTCTAACAGGTACAATGGTTGAAAGTGGTTGGTTCAAGATGTACATATATACCTGTAAATGTCAATACAGTTGATTGTTGTGATCAATATGCCAAAGTGTTGTGGCATTCCCTGTCCATACATACCATATTATAGTTCCTGCAATATTCATACAAAGTGTGCAGACATAGTTGTTCAAGTGCAGATCATTTTTTCATAAGTGTAGATCATCCTAAACAGAGAGTTTGATTAATTCTTTGTTTTTTATTACTTTTAAAGATAGTAGTTGTATTGACTAAGAGTCTGAAAATAATATCATTGATACTATAATCTCTTGTAATTATAAAGATGTTTAGAAGGTTTTGAGTATTTGTAGTTGCTTTTTGCCAACAGTTAGACCTGTTGGAGAGAGTTTATAATCATAAATCAAGGTTGGTTACAAAACTTTTGGCATTTGAACCTGGTTCCAGCGTTGGACATGTATAAGTATGTCTTACAAGTGAACGCGAATGTGTTTTTTTCTAGTCTTTTAGAAATCGTGTTTGAATATAAGATTTGATTTAAACTCTATTAATAACTTTCGGTTTGACTCATGACCTGACGTGCATAAGTGAAGAAGCTGAAATAAACAAGAATTATACTATTGCTACAAAGAACGATTTAAGATGTTAGAACTATACACGACTTTAAAAATCATACATTTGCAGATACTTGGGTCCCTGTTGTCTTTTCTTTCTTCTTTGGTGCTTCTTTTTGTATAACAGCTTTGTTTGGAACCAATACCAGTGTCATGTTCCTGTCTCTGAAGTTTTTGCTCTCCTCAACGGCTAACTGCAACGAACAAATAGCAGAAAGAATGATTAGTACAGGTGGCAAAATACACAGGTAGGTCGGGCAGGGTGGGTAATATGTCAAAACAGGTCAGGTAGGCCAAACTGACCCCTCCTTTTCTTTTACATTAGATACAGTGGAGTCCTTTTCCTTAATGGCTTATTTCATGTCAAAAGGTTAAAACTTTCACCAGAATTATGATGTGATTTATCAATAAATTTCATTTAGGTTTTGGCATGTGAAAAGAAAGTTAAGGTACCCACGTCTGCACGTCCCCAAAGAGAAAGATTGTTGATCCAGTGAAACACATGCAAGTAAAAGAAAATCGTTCTTTTGTTAGAAAGCATATGACCTACCTCCCCTATATCATCACGGAAACGTCGAATAAGCTCAATAGCATTATTTTTGAACTCGTTTTCACGTCCCTTTAAGCTTACTATTAGTTTAACCTAGAAGATAACCAAAAAGTTCATATTAAAAACAATCACCTGATTATAAACAATGTTGTAGAAATTTATAAGTACCTTGTCACCATCTTTTAGAAACTTCTGAGCAGCTTTCAAGCGCACAGTATAATCATGCACATCGATGTTGTAACTGCCATCAAATGTGATTGGATTGTAAATATTAAAGAGCAACAAGAACCTTAACTGCATTTAAGGAGATATGCCTGGGCCAACATTATTTATGAATACAGGTAGCAAGATGGGTGGGTTAGCCGGTTAGGTAAATGGGTCAAAAGCACCACTTCTATTGATGGCATATTTTTTTTCCTAAAACCATATTCCGTTTTTAAGATGATTTATATCATGTGACCAAATGCCCCGCTTTAATATGTTCCAATTTGATTTACCATGTAAGGTGATACTAAGCTAATGGTTCATAATCTTGAACAGGACTAAAGATTTGAGAATTTCTTCTTTGCAATTTTAAAAATTTCAACAAGGCAAAGCAGATAACATGTCAGCATATTTTCATATCTTTTTCAATTGCACACTTGAACAAAAAGATTTATCAATTACATACATATACTCTTCCAGAAAAATTTACTTACTTTACTTTTGTTCACTTGTAGAAAGATTTATAAACATAAGAAACCAGTTTGACACAAAAAGACAAGTGATATAAAAGTTTAACAAAGAGAACGTTGATCACATCAACCATCATCAATTGCTTAACATATGAACAATAACAGAAAAAAGGAATGTAATTGAAATGACTATGAAAATATAATTATGTTATTAATAAATCTTCTTTTATCAATAATGTGTATAAAAACAGTGGGAAGTCCCTTTATCCAGTTTTCTTTTCAACAAAAGATAAAGTCGAAAGGTTGAAATTCCCAAGAAATCAAAATAAAAAAAGATAAGACCCTTATGCAAATAAATTGATTTAATGCATACAATAGGGCAAAGATATACTACCATCATTTGTCACAGATTATGATCTCGAAAGGACAGGAACGATATATTAGATCTAAGGTTGATTAAATCAGTTGCTCTGTCTGTCATCTTATTTAACCAGGGTACGATATGTAAATTAGCTAAACCACCCATATTCAACTGCATTAGCAAAATAATTTAAAAAATATAAAATGCGAACTAAAGTTTCTTACCCCATTTTAAGCTCCTTTTGATCCACACGATGAGCTGACATCAAATTTTATACTTCGGTCAGCATACTTTTCTTATGACGAAGTTAAGCAATATAATTTAAAAAAACTTAAAATAAAATAGAAAAATAAGATGCATTCACCAGAACTTTTCTTCTGCTGGTCTCTTTTCTTCTTTTGTTGCTCATATTTATATTTGCTGTGAAATTTGGGGTACAGATAAGAGTAAAGATTTAAACTTTATACGACAAATAATCAAGAATTCCACAACATCATTTCTTTTATCAGAGAAATTTAAAAGTTTACACATAAGGGCCTCAATTTTACGAGTTACAATTACATGATTCCGTGGCAGGGATAAGTGGATAATTATCTAACAAAAACACAATATCCAGCTATTTTCTCATTTAAGAC
Source organism: Flaveria sonorensis (assembly GCA_025506505.1). NCBI lineage: Eukaryota > Viridiplantae > Streptophyta > Magnoliopsida > Asterales > Asteraceae > Flaveria > Flaveria sonorensis. Next base: position 62,089,722 of record CM046435.1, on the reverse strand, counting down.
GATTATAACAGATAGATATATCAGGTGAAAGTTATATATATAGAGAGAGACAAACACGTTCACTCATGTATCATGTTTGCTTTTATTTTCCTTTTTTTGGCTCGGCTGTGGATTTATCTGTTTCCTGTGCGACTAAAAACTGATCACTGGTTTGTATAGCCTATCATCAATGAAATAATTATAAAGGAGATGCAACTTACTTGTAGTCCATCAACTTGACAACAGGAGGATCTGCCTCCGGAGACAATATAACCTACAAAAATAAAGATAAAAATCCATTGAGTAAGAAGAGAATGGTTAACATATAGTTAAAGAGAAAAAAAACTTTTTGACATAGACAGAAAAATACGAAAACTTGAAGCAGGTTATGAATTCCATTCGAGATAGAAGATTAATTCAAAGTTACAAGTCTACAAATTTGCATAATACATGTTACTACATCTAAGAATTAGACAACTGGAAACTATATCCTCAAGCAAGATGATGAAGCAATTACAAGAGTCCTAAACTGAATGTAAGGTTCAAAAGGGCTAATATCAATTTCAAACACAACCAAGTTGCGCACATTAACAAACCGACTATACACATACCAGGTCAAGTTCAGCATCTTCAGCCATCTGAATAGCAGCACTTTTAGACACTATACCAACCTAGCAATTAGCAAAACAATCCAATCAGACCCAACATAGAAACAAAGAACACATATGCAACAACAAGGTGATGCAGAAACACTCACCATGTTTTGTTCCTCATCAATAAGCCTCACAGTACTTGACCTATTTTACACCACCAAAGTATAAGTCATAACCACAGCTTTTAAAGCATATATGATCTAAAAACTCTCTCTAAAACATCGATCAATTTCGTCTCGCAAAAATTAGAGATGTTCTTTTCATTTTGGCAATTAATTCATAGCTAAAATACACAAAATAAATAAATAAATAAATAAAACACTTCAATCTTCATACTTGTACAGTTGTACAAAAGGTGTGCAAACAAATAAGTATTACCAACATAGCTGCTAAATTTTATACTAGCTTTTATTAATTATAAGGCATAATCACAGTTTCTAAAGCATATATGACCCAGAAAACTGCCTCTAATCCATCGATCAATTTCATCAAAGCCTATCAGGTAATCCTCGCAAAAAATAGGGTTTTCTATTAATTTTTGCTACTAGTTGATAATCAATCACACCAGCAGGATTTGGAATTCAATTTCTAGAAATTACACTCATTTACAAAATGTTTTGATGTTCAGTAAGTTATAAAACTGTACCCATATCTAAAGATTATAAGTTAAAGTCACGGTTTCTAAAGCATATATGACCTAGAAAACTTATCTCTAACACATCGATCAACTTCACCTCGCAAAAATTAGGGATTTTCCTTTCATTTTCGCAATTAGTAGATAATCAATCAATTCGATTTCTAGAAACTACCCTCGTCTACAAAATGCTTCTAATTTACTAGTTACTTAATGAAACCGTACGGATAGCTCATACCTGATACTGGAGATATCAAGTGCAGGATCATCTCGGAGCTCTGCTTCGGCCGCCTGTTATCCCCCTGCCGTGAGTAGCTTCCGCCGCCTCCGCCACCGCCGTAGCGGCAGGTGACGCGGCAGCGGCAGCGGCGGGCGGTGGCGGTAGCGGAAGTGGGGAAGTGGAGGCGGTTTGATTGGAGGTGAGGGGGAGAAATTGGGTGTTTGAAAGGGGGAATGGTGCAGGTGGAGGTGGTGGTGGTGGTGGTAACCCCAGCCATTGATGTATTGTTGAATACCTGCAACACCACCACTGTTTCAGAGGTTTTGAGGATGCCTCTAATGGCTATTCGTCGTCATCTTATCCCCGTTTGAAAAGAAGATTTATGTTACATTGAAGGTCCTGGTGGTTATGAAAGTTGCAATAAAGGACCTTTGTTATTCAAACTATTATAAATAATTGTGTGATATTCAAACTATTATATTGATATGTTAATCGTGTTGTTACATACGGTTTATATAATTTTGTGTTAAGTAATCAATAACAAGAAACATATTCACCTTTTTTTCATTAATGTGTGCTCCTCGTTCCCTCGATTCCCCAAACTGTTCGTGCTAGTGTTTGGTTAAAATTAAATATAAATGGTGTGAAATATATATATAAGGAAGTTTTTAGGCCGTGATATCATCTTGGATTGTATACTAGACGTTTCTCGAAAAAATATTGTTACTATTTAACACATGCTTCTTAGCAGTTAAGGTCCTTTGAATTAACTCCTGAATCGTGTAAACCATTTTTAGATTAACAAGTTAGTTGGTACTCTTGAAATCTTAATTGAATAATTCAAGATGAATCAACAACTAGACAAAGAGTATTTATTTTTTATTCCAAAAACAATACCCAAATTAGGCCATATATTTTTTGTTTTATAACAATCACAACATTTAGTTGAAATGACATGATGATATATGGAAGAGCGTGTCAATCGAACAATTTAAGCACGTAATGGTTAATTCTTGCAAAGGTGTTGGTGAGTGAATTACTTATGCATATCTACTAATGTTTATACAACTTCCAAAGGCTCTTGATTATGGTAATCCAATTTTGGTGTGTCTTGGTCACCACTCACTAACTCGAAGACTTACACCACGAGCACAACCCTTGGACCATGCGAGGGGGGCTGCTCCTTGAATCCTTGAGGTTCAATGTTGAGAAACAAAATAATTTTGTATGAATGTTCATTCCACACCTTTTAACTTATATAGATGTTATTATGATTTCTTTTATAATCTTAAATAAATCTAGGTCGACTAATGCGATACAAGGACACTAAAATCTCTAACATTTGAATATATTAGATTATATGAAATTAACTTTAGGACAATCCAGGTAAAATAGCTTGAGTCCTAGACAAAAAGTTATACCAAAAACACATTTAATCTACAAGAATGTTCACAAGTAACTTTAATAACTTGAGTTTAGAGAAAAAAACTTACAACAGTAACACGTTTAATCTACAAGTATGTTTATAAGTAAATTTATTTGATAGTGATCTGATATAATGTTCGATCACTTTTTTATGTTAATGTTAGTATACGGCTCTTGAATTGTAGTAGTTGTATTACATTTTCTTCGAACACGATATCTTTTTATGAAGATTTTGTTATCCGTTACACTATCAAAACCATACATAACAATTATATAACCAGGTTTATGTAGACAATGTCATTGAACCATGATTTACTCATCTATCCAATGCAAGTGTTTAAACGCTAAAATTTGTCTAAAAGTATCATGGATCCATCTAATGTGTTTGTTTGATTAACTCGATGACCAATTTCACTTTTTACATTACCAACTTAACTTTAATTTTCGTTTTTAAAAAATATATGCTTCAATGTGGTCATATCTAAACGCATTACTATTTGACTTGAAATTCATGTGCATATTTAAAACATGTATAATGATTTTTTATATTAACAGTTTGTAAAAATAAAATAATAATAAAATCTATGTAGATAAAAGTGAGTACGAAATCCATGTATAGTCAAATTGATCTTTTTTACATTGATAGCTCAAACATCCTTTCATCTTTTTATCAATTTCATATTGTTAACCACAAGACTTAAACACAACTTTGAACCCGTATTCACTTAAGAAGTGATACATTTTTCACACCTAACTATCACTATACCACAAGCTTTTTTATATTTAATTAGAGTGATCACTTATCAAATTTTCATTTCAGGGCAAATTTAGTCAAACTCATGCATCTTTATTGATAACCATAATTTTGTAATTAAAGATCGGAAACCATCTAAGTGGGTGTTTGAGATTGTTTCTTCGAAACTTCTTTTGACTTTTAAGAAGGAGATAAATCAAAAGGAGATAAAATTGTGTTTAGATGAAAATGAAATTATAAGGAGAAGAATGAGATTTTGAGAAGTTAAAAATTTTAACTTCTCATTCTTTTGAGAAATCAATAAAGAGCTTCTCACCGAAATCCGAAACACCCCCTAAATCAATTAAATTCCTGATCGAGAAACCAAAAAAATCAACATGAAAATATTTTATATAATTTTGTTACTATTGATATTTTCCTATTCAATTTCATGGTTTTATATTTTAGATTTTTGTCAAAACCAAAAAGACGATTCTACCCTCGCACATAAATCTTGAGAAATCAAGAAGGGCAACACAAGGTTTTAGCCAGGGTTTACTCATCATCATCATCATCATCATCGTCTTCAACCTCATTTCATCCCTTCTTATCCACCCCCTACACCTCTCACACCAGACACACAACACACACCCATGGCTTCTTCTGCTATCTTCCCCCAAACCCTAGAGGCGACCTTCAATCTCCATGGTCAAACAAGAATGTCAAACCAAGAAAACCCCAAAAGCCCACCACTCATCTCCCCACACTTCAGCTCTTCAAAACCCCATCTCTAAACCCATTGATTTACTCATCTTCTTTTCCCCACAACCTCAAGTTACCATCTTTCAGAGACCCTGTTCTATCCGCCCATTCCCACCCCATACCCGACTCCATCGACGAAAATTTCACCAAGAATCTTGAAAATCTTGCGACTTTACAGCGAATCACAAATGGGTTTGATTCGGTTTCCAATTTGGAGATGAATACCAAAAGGGTTTACATTCAAGAGCCTCCTTGGATTACTTCACTGCTGATGAAGAATTTCTACAGGAGTATTGTGAAGAAGAGGGTAAAAGTGGAGATTGATAAGAGGAATTATTATTTTGAGGAGGAGGCAGATTAAGGCTGAAACAGAGGCTGGGATAAGATGACTGAAGAGTATAGGGAGTTTCAGAGGGAGATGTGTGAGAAGAAATTGGCACCTAATTTGCCTTATGTGAAGTCATTGTTTGCAGGTTGGTTTGAGCCTTTGAGCAAAGCTATTGAAAAGGAGCAACAGTCACCTAATACTAAGAAGCATCAAGAGGCATATGCTCCTTATATTGACTCATTGCCAGCTGATAAGATGGCTATCATTGTTATGCATAAGATGATGGGTCTGTTGATGATGGGGAATGATTATAGGTATGTGAGGGTGGTTCAAGCAGCTATTCAGATTGGAATGGCAGTTGAGCTGGAGGTGAGTTAGTGATTACTGATTCAAGATCGTACTTGATTTTGTTATAAGTGTATACACTAATTGATGTATAAATTGCTAACGTTTTACGTTTGGAACTGCTTTGTGGATATAGGTAGTGCATGTTGGTTGTTTTTTATGATCATATTATTAACCTAGGTGCTTTTTCAACATCATTTTAACCAAATGCTAGTTCAACATTGGCAAAAAATTAATTGGTTGTTTTTCGCTTTGTGTCAGAATTGGATACTTAAATTAGTAGAAGGAGATTGAGTTTGGATGTGTTTCTTATATATGAAGTTCTTTTAAGTGTTTATCCAAAACTGATTATTTGGCCCCAAATAATCAAAAGTTTGTAATTGGTTTGACTATACCCAAGCAACTGAAACTGATTATTTGAGAATGTAATAATCAAATAATCACTTTCAAAAAGGGAACCAGTACCACCAGTGTCTCATTAGTTAATCAACGTATGACAAAACATATTGGCTGCCAAATTCTAAAATGAAGTTAGTCAGAGCTGGAAAATAAGTTTTGTTTTTGTACACGATGCATTGGTTGTAAATATTGGGGATATTTGCATGTACCATAGGTCTATAATATCCATATTGTTTTTTATGGATATTGTAGATGATATAAACTAACAGGTAACTTTCAGGTTAGAATACAGACTTTCTTGGAGAAAACCAAGAACTGCCCAAAGAAGGTGTTAATTCAACCTCAACAAGATGCAACCAGAGAAAATGAGATGCTTAGAAAGCGTGTTAAAACTTTGATCAAAAGGAAAAGAATAAGGGAGGTACAAAAGATTTTGCAAAATGAAGAATATATACCTTGGGGCAGAGATAAGCAAGCAAAGGTTTGTTCTCACCAATCTATATTTCTTCTTGGATGTTAAACTCCATCTCCCACCTTCCCTTTAAACTGAATGTAGTAAATAAAACTGTAAAAGACATATTATCTTTGAATATGAATAAAAATAGGACAATTATCATGGGATGCGGGGAATATGGTAGTGAGATTAAAACATTTAAGTGACTGCTACTAATAAAGTCGTCTATTTTATACAGCTGGGATGCCGTCTTATTGAGTTATTAACAGAAATAGCTTATGTTCAATCTCCAGTTAGCCAGTCAGCTGACACCCCACCTGATATTCGGCCAGCATTTCGACATATCTTCAAGATTATAGCAATGGAATCAGGGTAAGTTTGGCATTTCTCATAAAAGCACCTAATTTTAATGTGTTTAACGACATGCTTGCTAATAGTGCATGTTGTTTGTGCTTTCAGTTTTGTTTCATGTGTTAAAATAGTACTGCTTATGTTAAATTGCTATCTTATTTGTACATTGAGCTCATAGTAGGACGATATAGGTTATGAAAATAACCAAAACAACTAACATTGTTGAGTATATTATAAAATTTGCAGTCAAATCAGAAAGTGTGGAGTTATTGAATGCGATAAAATGATCCTCACTGGACTTGAAAGAACTGTAAGTTGTCCTTTTCAGTTTATGTATTTCCTTTATTTCACACAAATGGTGTATATATTGCCCTTTAGAATTTGACCTATTTACCTTATAATGGTTGGTTTGGGTTATTTCTTATAACCAAGACACCAACTGGTCTAACTGGTAAAACTAAAAAAGCGTGGCTAAAAACGAAACCAGTTGAAACTTGCCCATGTTGTATTTCAATGTTAACAACCGCCTAGATTGTATTAGTTTAAAGAAATATAGATTGTTATTCTAGTAATTTCGTAGTTTGTGGTCATGTTCAACATAGTAATTACTTATAATTCTCAAATAAGTAAAAATAAAAAGGTTGATCCCAATCTGACCTTTTTTGGCCCATTTTGACCCTCTTTATGTTTTGTCTTTTCCTATGAGAGACATGTTTAATCCTTGTAATTGTTTAAATGCAGGCTCGACACATGATAATTCCTTACGTGCCTATGTTGGTGCCCCCAAGAAAGTGGAAAGGGTATTAATTTGATTAAGTTGTGATGTTATTTGTACTTTGTGGTTCTCAAGGAATTATGATCACTTCAATACTATATTATAAAAAAATTTGTTGACATCAGTTTTGAAATATAATTATTATGTACTCGTTTCAGGTATGACAGTGGGGGACACTTTTTCTTACCTTCATATCTCATGCGTACTCATGGGTCAAAACAACAACAAGAGGCTGTTAAAAATGCTCCATTTGCTCAAATGCAGAAAATATACGAAGTAAAAACCTCATTTTCTGTTTATTAAAAGATTAAACAATTGTGTTTGTAATGATTTATGGTATGAATTGCACATGAACAGGCATTGGATACACTTGGAAACACTAAATGGAGAGTGAATAAAAGAGTACTTGATGTTGTTGAGAGCATTTGGGCTGCAGGCGGTGATATTGCTGGTCTTGTTAATCGTGAAGATGTGAGCTTGTCAAGTTATATATCCATTTTTAAAGAAAAAATATATTCAAAATGATTTTGGAAGTAACTTCCAGTCTTATGAAACATGCAACATTTTCTTTTTGGAGTTGCCTTTAAAATGTTATGTAGTATTTCTTGGTGTTAAAAAAGAATACATGTTTTATTCTAGTGCACCCCGTTGAAAAAAGTTGTTATAAAACCCTAAGTTTTTGTGTTTTTTGTAGGTGATTTATGTTATAGTTATTTCATTTAATCTTAAGAACTGCTTTTCGTTTAATTGTAGGTTACCATTCCTGAGTTGAATTCTGAGGACTCTAGTGAAATAAAGGAATGGAGATGGAGTGTGAGGAAAGCAAAGAAACTCAATCAAGAACTACATTCTCAACGATGTGACATAGAACTAAAGCTTTCGGTAAATATTTTATCCTTCTACTATTTTGTTCTCCAGTTTAATAGTTATTACTATTATAATTATTGGTATTATTATCAAATAGATCTTAATGTTATCTTATTTATTAGATAGGTATTATTTCAGCATGGTCTAATGTTTTTCTGAATGAATTAAATTCTAAACAGGTGGCTCGAAGGATGAAAGATGAAGAAGGCTTTTACTATCCTCACAATCTTGATTTTCGGGGCCGGGCTTATCCAATGCATCCACATTTAAATCATTTAAGTTCTGATTTATGTAGAGGTATTCTTGAGTTTGCTGAAGGAAGACCATTAGGGAAATCAGGCTTACATTGGTTAAGAATACATCTAGCAAATCTGTATGGTTCTGGTGTTGAGAAACTTTCATATGATGGTCGATTAGAATTTGTGGAAAATCACATAAATGATATTATAGATTCAGCTGATAATCCACTTGGTGGAAATCGATGGTGGTTGACGGCTGAAGACCCATTTCAGTGTTTAGCAGCTTGTATAAATTTGTCAGAAACCCTAAAAAGTTCATCACCTCATACTGTCATTTCTCATCTGCCAGTTCATCAGGTAATACTTGGTTCTGAATATGAGCGGGTTAGGTAACAGGCCAAAATAGGTTTGTCATGGGTCGAAACCAGTTGCATTAGGTTGACCTGAAATGCTATTTGTTAAAAAAAGCTGAATATTTTTATGGAGTTAGTGTCAAATATGATGATTAGAGGTTATACTATTTCATTAAAAATGTTGCTTTATGAAATGTTTAGGTACGGGGCAAATGGTAGTTTTTCGATTTGAGAAAGTTCATCAGGTGATACTTAATCATTTCCAGAGGTGGCAGTTTGAATCATTTACTTATAATGGGTTGATTTGGTTTATGTTTGATCTCTAATGGTCAAACGGGTTGAAAGTCATCCGTAATGCATAAAACCCAGTAAAGTGCTTTACTATGTGAAGTTGGATCTTCTTTTTAATAATATGGTTTTGTAATCATATTTAGCACATTAGTTATTTATATAATTAAAGTCATGATAAGAAAGTGTTTGTGGTCCATATAGCTCGTTTTGACACGCACTAAAAAATTACTAGCTCTGACCTGTTACCCTACCCACCGGTTTTGCCATCTGTCCTCGATTCTAACTACAAGGCTAGGGGTTCAGATTATGGGTTCAATATAGACTATGACAATCAAAATGTGTTTATTTTTGTTATAGGATGGTTCATGCAACGGGCTCCAGCACTATGCTGCACTGGGAAGAGACAGTGTATGCTTTCAATTTGGACTTCTTTTTATCATATACCTTTTAGTTAAGCTGTATATATATATTTGAAATATTTTGCATGTAAATGTCTGTTTATCAAATGTTTTTGTACTTCTGCAGTTAGAAGCTGCTGCAGTGAATCTAGTTGCGGGAGAGAAACCTTCTGATGTTTACTCAGAGATTGCAGTAAGGTAGCTTGTGAAGAATGTTTTTATATATATTTAAATAGCTTTATTTGACTTTGAGCTCAAGCATGATTATCTTCTAAACAAGAAAAAGGGTTTTGATTGTAGTGCTTCCCAAATAAATATTCAGTATGTATACAGTATTCTTCACTAATTATTTAAGGCTCTTTCTATATCTTGCCTTAAGTGAAATGGCTCTACAACTCAACTTCTCTTTTAATCTTTCTCCTGTTTGGTTCACTCATTAGGGTTCATGAGATCATGCAGAGGGACAGTGAAAAAGATCCAACAAGTTATCCAAATGCTTTACTAGCCAGGCTCCTGATCGGACAGGTTTGTTTTATGCATTTTACAGTCTTCTTTTGAGAAAATTTTGATAAATTTGAATAGAAGCTTTTGATCCTTAATTTTTTGGATTTTCGTAATTAATGATAAAATTATTGAAATCATTCAGGTCAACAGAAAACTAGTCAAACAAACAGTAATGACTTCAGTTTACGGTGTTACATTTGTTGGGGCACGGGAACAAATTAAAAGAAGACTACAAGAGAAGGGTCATATTAGTGATGACCAACTGCTGTTTAGTGCATCTTGTTATGCTGCTAGAGTGAGTATCCATCAACTAATCAATAAGGATTTGGGCAACAGGTCAAAAGGGTTCGGGCCAACTTGAGTTTGGCCAACTAATCAACAATTTTTTGTCATTTTTTAAAATTGTAAAAGAACTAGTATGGTGCTTACAAAAATTATAATACTGAAGTATTAAGATGAAATTTTTTTAAATAAATGATTGAGGACATTATGAGCACTTGAATACACTTTCGACGGCTTCTGACCCAATTAGCCATTTCAACATGTTATACTTTAAACTAATTGTTTATCTTTACATGTTTGACCCATTACCAATGAAATAAAAACCAAAAGGGTCAGTCTGTTTGCTAATTGGGCTCATTGTGTGGGCTCTTGTATGTTCGGTTTGATATGACTATGCTATAAGTTTCAAAGTTAAAAATCATAAATACCTGCCTTTGAAATATTTCACAGTTTGGTCATTATCTTAACCACAACTAATTATTCTGCCATAGGTCACATTGGAGGCCCTTGGAGAGATATTTGAAGCTGCACGCGGTACTATGTGTTGGCTTGGTGATTGTGCAAAGGTATTTGGGTTAAATTTTACCATCAAGTTGGGAAATTTTATAATTGTTTTGAATCACTATCAATGTTCAATTAGGCTTGATAATTAATGAAATTTTCACAGGTGATTGCTACCGAAAATCAACCTGTTCGGTGGACAACCCCTCTAGGCCTTCCTGTCGTGCAACCCTATTTCAAAACAAAACGTCATATTGTAAGTAACTTTAAAATTAGACTGTTATTAAATTTTTTTGATTGTTCTGTTTGAGTTTAAAATATATTGACCTCAAAAGTCAAAGCATACATCTTTGTTTTTCTTGCAACATTCTGAATGTCTCTAAACAATGGGTTGCAGATAAAAACCTCTCTTCAGGTCTTAGCTTTGCAACGAGAGGGTAGCACGGTAATTTTCATCACCTATGAGTATTAATTGCTTATTGCTCTCTTTTCAATCATATTAAGTTTCTAAGATTTCGGTTATCATATTTTTAAATATAGGTTGAGGTCAAAAAGCAAAGAACAGCATTCCCGCCGAACTTTGTGCATTCACTTGATGGTACGCACATGATGATGACTGCTGTTGCTTGTAGGGATGCTGGATTGCGCTTTGCAGGTTTGTCTTGTCCATTTAATAAATATTTTATATATTCATTTCAAAATTTTAAACAATCTTAATGACACTTATTACTTATATCTGTCAGGTGTTCATGATTCCTTTTGGACACATGCATGTGACGTTGACAAGATGAACGTAATACTACGAGAAAAATTTGTAGAACTCTATAGAACGCCGATACTTGAAAATGTAAGCATAGCTCGATCACTACCTTCTAAATGATCCTTTTGTCCCTGATATCTTTTAAACTATATGCGAAATATATTATGTTCTTATCGTTTACTTGATCTTGTCAGCTGCTTGAGAGTTTCCAAACAACATATCCCGGGCTTGAGTTCCCTCCCCTACCACAAAGAGGAGACTTTGACCTGAATGAAGTTCTGAAATCACCTTACTTTTTCAACTAATCACATTATGTAGCCACCGTGGTATTTTTACAAGGTGGAAGCATCAAGATGTAGATCAATGATTATGTCTGAGAAGTATCTAGATCGTATGATGTTCTCAACATATTGATGATCACACGATGAACCTCAAAAGTCAAAGGATACATAGTCAAAATATGAACTTTTTCTTAGGGGCGCTTAGAGTGGTTCCAAAGTGCGGAAAATGTACATTTTATGGAGGTGATTCTCACAAGAATCTTGAGGTATGGTTTGGTGCAGCTGAATCAAGTAGTTGATCATCATATGGGTTCAGGTAGGTTCACTGTAGATTATGAACTCGAGATGGTCATGGTTGTAGCTGCTGATAGTTTGAGCTAAATGGGTGAGTTCTTGAAGTCGTTTTGTGTAAATGTAATATTAAGTGTGTACGATTTTGTTAGGGAAATAACACAAATACAATCTATTTGTTTATTGTATATGCAACCATGAGATTCACATAACATAACTAGTGAGGGATTCAAACTACCTTTTGATTTGGTTCAAGTTGGTTGAGCAGACGTCAAAACCTAGGTTCCCATTGAGTTTTCATGACCAAGTAGCACCAGTGGTCAGTAAACTGCTGTATCTGGTAACATTGCAACTGTCACCAGAAAATACTCGCACCCAAGGGGTAAACCATACGGGTTCAACTGGCTTGAGCCCATGGAGGAGGTAGTGGTTGGAACTAGGGATGATTTCGCGGTTTGTCTCTTGATATGCACAATCTGGCCCACGATGTAGGTGGGTAGGCGTCGAAGATAATTAGCAAATATGGCAACCGACTCTGAAAAAAGATAGTAGTGACTGCAGCCTCGGTTTATGGCTTTGTAGTGTCCAGCTGCATTATGTACAAATGCAGCAATCTCATGAACCTCTAAACGATTGAATGATTTCTTATCCTTTTTCACCACCATGCCCATGCTAAAAAAGAGCCCTTTGCCTTCGGAGAGTACGCTTAGTTCATCAATGTAATTTATTTTCTGAGGACTTCCCACAACAGTATTCAATTTCATATCATGAAGCACCTGAAACTTAAGTGCAATCCCAAGCCTTTTTAACAAGAAGTGATGTTGTTGGCCGTTGTTCACTAGAATATTGTAGACACTGGAAAGCAATGTCCGAAAATGTTTCCAAAGAAGCCTGGTCTATTGGTGAAGCGAGATCTTTAAAGATAATTTGGTCTAATTTCTTATGTATGTAACTTTGTTTCCACATAGGCACTAAAACCTCTAATTGGCGGTTAGTATAGTTATAGCATAATTTTCCACACAGGACTTCAAGTAAGACGACTCCAAAAGAGTATATGTCCGATTCTTTGGTTAGGGTGTACTTCTCCATATATTGGGGGTCACAGTAACCAGGGGTCCCTACAACGTTAGTAAAAATAATCGTATGCTGCTGATTAGCAGGTCCGAATTTGGAAAGTCCCATATCAGAAAGTTTAGCATTCCAGTTTTCATCTAGCAGGATGTTGGCGCTTTTTACATCTCTATGTAGAACTCTCTGTTGGGTTCCCTTGTGATCATGAAGATAGTCGAGCCCCCTTGCAGCATCAAAGCATATCTTAAGGCGTTGTCTCCACGTGAGGATATTGGAGCTTAAGTGGCGATCGAGGCTTCCATTATATGCATGCTCGTACACGAGGATCTTCTCACCCTCTTCTTCACAAAATCCAAGGAGGGAAATGAGATTCCTATGCTTGTAAAGGGAAAGCATCATAATCTCCTTCCAGAACTCGGGATCTCCTTGCCCAAATTCACGACTCAAACGCTTAATAGCAACCGTGCTATGGCCGTGAGAGTGACAGACTTCTCCTTCATACACCTTCCCAAATCCACCAGCTCCAATAACTTTGCTACCGAAATTATTGGTAGCCTTTTTTAGTTCTTCCAAACGGATTCTAAGATGTTCAAACTCTTTAGTGACGGATGTCATTATAATTTGTGGATCAAATAATAATGAGAGCTGTTCTAATCAACATAAAGTATATGTAATGTAAATACCCACACCAACAAATGTGTGTGTTCTCTCTAATGAATCGAAAATGCTTAAAATTTAAAATGCAGTGAGCCTTGGATTATCCGTACGTTGACGCTTCTGGGCATAATAACCAAGGAGTGAAAAAAATGAGATCAGAATATTCTATTGTGATTATGATGATGACAACAATTTAATAATTATTATTGATATTTTTTATGTTATATTTAACAGTTGGTAGGCATAGAACTATAAACGAACTGAATGTTTAGCGAATCGTTCGAAAGAGAGATTGTTTACGTTTGTTTGTATCTGTTCCTTTATGGTTGTTCATGTTTGGTTATTAAATATTTATATATTTTGTATTTTTTACTTATATCTAATCTACCTAATCTTTATACGTTTTGTACTTTTAATTAGCCTAACATTTATATTTTTATTTGTTTATGGTTGTGAACGTTTGGTAAATATGTTGATTTATAACTATGTACATTATCATTATGTTAAGTGCTTAACTTTAAATAGTATATGATGACTTTGTTTATACATTTGAACATTTGATTATCAAATGTATGTGATTCAATAGAAGGATAATATACAGAGTTCTTTTCACATGATACCGTGAGAGTTAATTTATACAACTGAACAAGTTACAATCATCATCAACTGTACATGAAGTGGGAATAACAAGATCAATTAATTAAAATGTCAAGTATATGTACACTTTCCTTGGTTCGTTTTCCTAATTCTTCCATCATATCTTTACCGAGTTTTCACGATCAGGAAGCAGCGGTGGGTGAATGAATGGTGGTGTCCAGTAACATTGCAACTGTCACCACAAAATACTCGCACCCAACGGGTAAACCATATGGGTTAAACTGGCTTGAGCCCATGGAGGAGGTTGCAGTGGTGATGGTGGTTGTGGTTGGAACAGATGATTTAACGGTTTGTCTCTCGATATGCACAATCTGGCCCACGATATAAGCGGGCCGGTGTGGAAGATGGTCAGCAAATAATGCGACCGACTCTGAAGAAAGATAGTAATGACTGCAGTTTCGGTTTATGGCTTCGTAGTGTCCTGCGGCATTATGTACAAATGCAGCAATCTCATGAAGCTCCATGCGACCAAATGATATCTTCTCTTTATTCACCTGGTAAATATAGTAACTTAGTATTGATATTACAGGTAATATGTTTGTGTTTTTTGCTATAAATAATACATTAAACCTGTTTTTCAGATTGAAGCTTCATGTACAAAGTGTTGACCAATTCTTTCTTTTCTTCCAAATCTTTTGTAAGTTGTTCATGTGACGTCTCAGCCTTTGTGTACCTATCGATCAACTCAGCTCGTTGCCTTGTTAACACACCGACTTTCTCAGCGAGCACACGAACACACTCGCGGAACTCGTTGATACCGTCATCCCCGTTCTCATTTGCAGAACTAAAATAATAAAAAAGAATTTTTTAATAAAAGTTAAAAAATTACAGACGCGCGAGTTTTCATACTAATTATATCGCCTGGTAAACTTACTTAGCAAGAGATTGAGCTAGAGCACGGAGTGACTCGGCAAAACCAGCCACACCACCTGATGAGACGCACGTTTTTAGCCTTTCAAAAAGGCTTTGGGTTTTGACAGCAGAAGCACGCAATGCGCTATATTCAGCCGCCCTACGGTCCGCCGCACAAAGATGAGTTTGAGCCTCTTCTCTTGCTTCATGTAGACAGTTCTCCAAGTGAGCACAATTCATCTATACCACAAAAAATACATTAATATTATATATACAAATAATAATTAATATCATATAATCACTTCCAAAACGCGTATCAGCTAACGGTACCTGAGATTCATCAAGAAGATTCCCACTGATTTCCAACTCGTTACGCAACCTTGTAACCTCCTCCATTGCTGCTTGAAGCTTAATTTCGGTCTCATTTAACAGATTTGTTTTCTCTGTAAGCAAATTCTGCAACTCCACAAGATCATCACTACCTTTGACCTGTTCATCAGAAGTCAAATTTTTCGACGGTGGTGGCATGTAATCAGCGGTTGAACTAGTGGCCAACACCATGCCAACATCAGCCACCATCGTCTCCTTTTCATCTTTTTCATCACGATTAGGTTCCACCATTGATGAATCCATGTTTGGGTTCATAGTTCCAGATGAATCATTACCACCTGATTTCAGAAGCAATGAACTAGAAGCATAAGAAGCTTCATCCATAGGCTCAGATGATGCATCTTTATTAAGTTTGTGTTCTAAAGAATACTGATCTGATAACCGACTTTCAAGCTCTTTGATTCGTTTCTCATACGATTCACACTGCATATGCTTGACTTTTAACATATTGACCAAATGCTTCTCGTGTTCATCTTTCAACCGCAACGCCTCAGCAGTTTTTTCAGCAGAGTTTTTAAGCATGTTTCCAATTTCACTATCTTCGAATTCAACTTCGGGTGAAAAAGAACAAAGAATAGCTATAGTTGAAGCAAGTTCGGCTTTTAGTTTTGCATTTTCTACTTCCAATTTACTAGTGCCTACAATCTCCACCAATTCAGAAGCTTCCACAAAATCGCTATAACTTTCACCACCACTTTCAGAACCTTCTTCACCATCTTGCGACATTGAAGACGGACCCTTTTTGAAAGAAAGCCCGACTAGATGCTCAGGGGCAAAACGGTCCAAATCTGATATGTCTATATCCAGTAAATTTGTATCAAAAGGAGCAACATTGACATTACATGTGCTAGGGGTATCATATAATCCCATTGATGCTAAAATATCGCGAGGTATAAACAAGCTGTTGACTTTCATAAAGTCTTCTCTTCGTCTTATTTCTAATTCCTGTTTGGTTGCAAGCCTTTCTGCTAATTGGCCCGCCATTCCCATATAAAGTTTCATTGATGCTTTTCTCCTTACTATCTCTGCCAAGCATGCCCTATATGCAGGCCCGATTCCACGAACCACTTTCAAATGCTCAAATTGATCGTTTTGGCGTTTTAGTGCTTCTGTGAAAACCGAAAACTTGTACCTCACGTCTTTGATTGTGTACTGAATGTATGCAATTTTTTGCATGTATTTGTGAACGAAAATATTCATTTCAGTTTTTTTGTTTTTGCAGAAGATTAAGAGGTTGGAAACGGCACGCTCACAAGCTTGCATTTGGGGAAGATAACTTTTGTCATGGCCCTCGTACATGGGGCCTAATGCTGACACAGCATCGTGAGGACGGAGAGAATTGGAGAGTTCACTGGTCAAACAATCGTCCACGAGTTTCTTCACCAAGCCAACATCTTTGCTGCATCAATGCATGTTTGAAGTTAATGTCAAAAAACATATTCATCTTAAACTCGCAGTTTGATCATTTTCTTGAACTAATAAACATAAAAAGAAAATCTAAAGAGATTCCTCATATGCAATTTTCTCACATATACTCATGATTATTGGCTATGAACACAAAGAGTCTATGACATTACTAAGATCTTGATTCCATAACATAATTGAAGACTAAATTAGACGCTTCAAAAATGTTTTCCTCTTGAATGAAGAGGAATGTACCAGGGTGCTCTACTCTGCTTATCACAAACACAATTACCATGTCATGATCCCCCTACCACCCACCCCCGCCCCAACAACCAATAATATTATGGACGTGTTCGGTATGCAATTAATACATGCCACAAACTATAGTGTTTTGAGGCACTTCTGTTGTTTGAAGTTGAACGTGTAATAATGTTGAGCGTTTAGCAATTTCTGATTATTTGAATAACTAATAAACAAAATTACCAAATAGGAGAGAAATTTTATAAAATAAGATAAAATCCCTCAAATTAGGTTAAAAAACGGGGATAAGTAGGCACTTTCAGTTTTACACATTCAATCTTGTTACAGCTGATGTGAAACTTATCATCCAAACCTGATTGTTTGACCCCTAAATCTAACAATCAAAATCGAAATTTGTCTATCTAAAGTTTATAATATATTTGGTTACATAACACAAATCCTAACACCTCTTAAACACATGTAGTTGCAACAAAGCACAACCAAGTTAAACGTAGAACAACAAACAAAAAATTAAATCCAAAATATAACGAACCTCAAAGCTTGCATTATACTTTTCTGCTCGTTGATATGGTGTTCATGCTCCTTAACTGTTTTTTCCAAATCTCTACTGAGGATTGAAGCTTTACTAGAGAACAAATGTTCGGTTCTTTGTTTTAACTCTCCAAATTCCTGCTTAAAGTCCCCAACTTTACTTTCAAATTGCCTGTGAGAATTACTACAATCATCCACCATTTTTTGCAAATTATCTTCTTTCACAAAATCCAACAAACACTTGCGATCAGCAGTCTGTAACACGGGTATAAGTTTAATAGACCTGAGTCTCTCCAGATCCCTCCCAAAATTCACTAAAAGATTCGAATGTGCCCTTTGCTGTTGGGAATAACACTTCACGAAATCCGTGTAGTTTTGGAGAATCATCTTGTAGAAATGGTCCAAATTACCCCTAGCAATCTCCAAAGCCTTCTCTTGCACCCTCTGCTCTCTAGCAAACCGCTCACATGCCTCATATTTTGCAACAGTACGACGGTAAATTGCATCCCCGAGCTGGTAATGGTACCTAAATTGTCTCTCATATGATGGCAATGCCTTTAAAGCGGGGTCTGAGGCTTCATCCAACGGATGTGGATTATGCGATGATGATGATGGTCTTTGAGGATCGGGATAACTATCTTCAGATAAATCAAGTTCTTCGGTTCCTGGTGGAACCGAACTACTTCGCATTTTCGATTTATTAAATACGAAGATTTCTCCATCATCGGATGGGAGTTTGTATGCAGAGAGTGGATTCTGAGGTTCTAACTTCAAATCCAAATACAAAAGAAGCTGATCATTTAACCGAATCCCAGAAAGTGATTCTAAATATTGTTGGACCGATTCCACAAGTGTATATTCGTCACAATCGAGCTCAAAAGAATGCCCGTTTTCGGCTATATGAACCAGAAGCTTTCCCCTCTGTATTACATTCTCACTTAAACTCATCTTTAAGAACCCTAAGGCCTAAAAGATCCCAATCAACCTAACACAGATTCAAGATTTGCCAATTCAATCCACAAAGAAGCTTATACCATATATGAACTATGAAGATAGATACAAAGAGGGAAAAAGTCCACTTTACCCTTTTCAGATATGATCAAATCCAGCTAACTTTTCACCTTCTCCGAAATCTGCAACAAGATTCAGTTCAAACCTCAATAAACCCTAAAATTTATCAATACCCACCACCGAAATCCACAAAAGTCACCTAATTTCAGAAAGTAATAACAAATACAACAAAATTGATCAATAATAAAACCCTAATAATGATCATCACCGACCATTAAAATCCAATCAAGATTCACAAAACCAACCAAGATTCCGTCGGTAGAACCCTAAACTTCAATGAAGAGAGATAATCAATGGCGTATAAGCAAAGGGGGGGTAACAAGAACATATGGAATTACTTGAGGATTTGGGCAACAAACAACAAGTTTATCAAGAAAGATGGGTCTTCTAAAGTTCTAATAGAATATTTAAAAAAATTCAATGAATATATAAAAATGTGATTTTTTTCTGCTTGATTATTATATTGTAAATAGCATGAGTAACGTAAACCACAAGGCACATCACATGAAGAAAAGCTTGTTCCTTCTGTAATGGCTATGAAGTTTTATCAAGGATTGTGTTTCAGTTGTTCCATTTTCCCTTTGCCGTTCTCTTCCCGAGTTTATTTTTTTTTTATTTCTTTTCTTTTTCTTCCTTTTATTTTTTTATCTTTATTTTCTTTCAATTTAAAAAAATTTATTTTAGATTTTATTTTTTTATTTTCTTTTTTTTCCTCTTTAAATGAACTCAGGAACACAACTTTTTTACTTTTCTTACATTTTCTTTGTTAAAAAAAACTCTGAAACACAACAATTTTTTTCTTTCCTTTCGATTCATTTCTTTTCTCTCCTTAGTGGGTGTTTGGGAGTTTTTTTTTTACCAACTTTTAACTTTTAAAAAGCTAAAAAAATATTTTATAGTGTTTGGCAATGTGATGGTTGTGAGTGAAATAAGTTAATAAGTCAGTCCATACTAACTTATTAACTTATTGGAAAAGTTAATAAGTCAATAAGTTGTTTTGAGAAGCAATCCCAAACACCCCTTTAAATTAACTTGGGAACACAGCGTTAATGATGGTGAAGATATTAAATCGCAAATGATATGCCCATGTTATAAATCAACACCTCATACACGTCTCGTATATGTATAGGGTCGAAAACATTTGTTTGATGTTAGAGGGCTATACGCCCCATATAACCCTATACGACACATATAGGGCTACGCGTATAGCAAATTTCGACACTGACTACGAGGAAATTCAGGGGCTGTCAGAGGGGTTATACGCCCCGTATAGGACTATACGACTCCCTATACAACGCGTATGGAGCTATACGACGCATATGAGGATATACAATACGTATAGAAATTTAGGATGTCAAAATATCCATTCCCGCTATTTAACAACTTTTTGTTCCTTTTGTTTTGGTTTATGACATTGAACTTCTAGTGATTTGAACTCTAATTACGATGTAGTTTTAATTTATTTTCATATTTATGAAAAACCATTTAATGTTGTTCCACAAAATCTTGGTGTTCCACATGAATAATTAACAATGTTAATCTTTCAAATAAACATAACCATATAAAATTTCTAAAAGTATTCGCAAATGGGAAATCAATCTATATCTACAAATCAGATTATGTAATTGAAGTACTATAATATAGCTCAGTAGTTAAACGTATGTGTTTATACTGTTGAGGACGGTATAAATTTTATTATATTTTTACTTACAAGGTGCGTTGCATACTTTTAACTCTTTCTTTGTATAAAACTTTTAGGCTTTAAGCATATGATATGTTATTGAACCACTCATGTTTCACATTTAGCTTCTATTAGGTGTTGTAATTATTATGTTTATAAACTTGTATCTTGAGACTTATATTACGTAGGTTTTGTTAAACTTAACCTCGCTATTTTATGTTTTCATAGAAAAAGACTGTTGGATTATTGAACTATCTTGATATTTGATTACATTGTTACCCAAGCATGCCTTTATATGTGGGGAGGGAAGATACCACATACACATCATTGCGATATCAATAGCGTGATACTAATAGATGAGTGATTCACATGCGTTAATGATATTTAATTATGTATTTTTAAGCTCTTACTTTATGCTTAAATGATTAAATTTAAAGTTTGAAGGTTTTAAGAGACCACAAATGAAAATTATGCTTAAATGTTTTGGTTATGCATATGTAATTAATTTGATTTATTAACTATGCTAAAACTTGTACGAGTTCATATTGTTTTACTAGTGAATAACATACTCATGTGATTAGGGGTTTTTGTTTTACTTTTGATTTATAGAGAATATTTGTCTTTCTTTATTTAACTGACAATCAGTTATTGATCTATTGAACGTTTTCTATTAGTTGTTTTCCTGATTTCATTAAGACGATTTTCATTTAGACTACTCTGTAGTATGTGTTCTTATTCGGTTTTGGATCGTCAGGTCAATAAGATTGGATTCATTTGTCTTGTGTTAATCATTTGTTACAAAAGTCAATGGTGGTTGAGATTACATTCTAGTTTGTATTCTTTTTTGGTATTCTAAAATCGTGAAGTCAATATCATCTAGTTTTGACAAACATCCTAGCTATGTGTTTTTTTAGTGTTAAAAATGTGTTAGTAAAACTTAATATTTAACTCAATGATATATATATATATATATATATATATATATATATATATATATATAGTAAAAAACTGTTGGATCAGTTATACTTACTCTATAATTTAATTGTTTACAATTAGACAAAGTGCGAGTAAAAACACAATTAAATATCAATTAATAGCAAACAATTTAGAAATCATAGAACTTTAGTGATAACTCATAACTAATGTTTACAACCTTATATGCAATGGGACTAGAACTAGTTATCCTTATGGTGTCTACAAGATAATTACAAGTGAATAAACAATTACAAGGATAAATATAGAGTGAGATAACTAAACTCTTCATCTTCAACTTCACTTTTATTTTATCTTTGTGGTACTAACTTGTGGTGGTTTCTTGTTTGATCTCTTCCAACCGTCGAAGAATAAGCTGAACATCCAGCCAATCCTGTCATGATTGATGAACACATTGCAAAGCCAGTTTCAAACTATTCAAAAACTCATCATCACCAATTACAGAAGCATCTTTCAACAAATATTCTCGTACACGGGCTCTTTGGGTGATATACCGGTTAGGAGTTCTAACATAATCATACCCAAACTATAGACATCGGTTTTTGTATTAACTTTATCATCGTACATGAGCTCAGGAGACTGATAGCATTGACTACGGCCCTTGTGCAATCATACTTGAACGCAACAAACAAAAATTAGAAATCTTTGGATTAATTTAAAGAACTGAAATACTGATTAATGTTATTTTCTCTAGCTAAGATAAAATCTTTTTACACAGAGATGATATAATAGTAAACTAACCAACTAATGATAATAATAAAAAATCAATAGCAATTAAACCTAGAGACAAATAATAAACAGGTTGTGATTTGGGTAATTTTGATTAGTCGACGGCAGAGCCAAAGTCAACCCTTTTGTTGAGATTAGATGCAAATTGCTTGTTTTTTTATCTGAGAAAGATTTTATGCATTAATATAAAGCAAAAACAAAAAGTAAAAAATCGCTAGCAAGATGCTAAGACGACCACAAAAAAAACGATTACAACAGGAAATTAGAAAATAAAAAGTTACACCATGCATGTCATTCCAACTCCCTCATTCAAGCTCTATGTTTTAGCCACAAGAATGAGGAATACTTCTCGGTCCACCACCCTAAGCACTGAAGGATGTTTTAGCGACGAGATGCAAATTGCTTGTACGGTTGTAGATAATGCAATTCTGAATGTGGGTTTGATTCGGACCCAACAGGCATGACAAGCTGATCCGATCTGGATCCGAAGTCCACCAAAAAAAATCGTGGATCCTATTAAATGTGGTTTATTTATTCTACGTGGCATGCATATCAACATGTGCAATTAGTGGCTTTTTGTTTACGTTTGAAGAATAAGTCTTTATTTGAATTATGAATTAGTCATGTTAGTTGGTAGTATGTTCCTGATTTATTGGGATATTTTTCTTGATTCCAGGTTAGTAGACGTTAGTGGTATTTCTTCTATTTAAGCATGTACCCGGTTGGTGTTTTGTATCATCATCCACTCTCAATTGAATAACAAAAAAAACGCTTTTGAGCATTCGATTTGTTGTTCTTGGCTTTGTTTATCTGCATAATCCACCACTTGTGATAGTCTCTAAATTAACAAGTGGTATCAGAGCCAATTCCGTTGATGAAGATGTCCGAGTTCCAGGTGATTGGAGGTCTCAAGAAGCTGGGCAACAACAATTACAATACATGGTCTACGTGCATGAGTTCTTACCTTCTTGGTCAAGACTTATGGGAAGTAGTTGCTGGAGATGATACTAGAGAACCCAGGATTGATGCCAACGGAGCCATACACAAGTGGAGGGTGAAGACCGGGAAGGCGTTGTTTATCATTAAAACAACGATAGAAGAGGAGCTGCTTGATCACGTTCGGGACGCTGCTACACCCAAAGAGGCATGGGATGCCTTGAAAACCCTATTCTCCAAGAAGAATGATACAAAGTTGCAGTTGCTTGAAAATGAACTGCTGTCTGTATCGCAACGGGATCTAACCATCCCTCAGTATTTCCACAAAGTTAAAACATTGTGCAGGGAGATCGGAGAATTGGATACCTCGGCAAAGATAGAAGAACCTCGTATGAAAGGATCATAATTCATGGCTTAAAACCTGAATTCAGATCCTTTGTAGCCGCCATCCAAGGGTGGCCAACTCACCCATCACTGGTAGAGTTTGAGAACCTGTTAGCCAGTCAAGAATCTTTGGCAAAACAGTTCATGGAGTTACGATTAAAAACGAAGACGAGGCCTTGTATGCTGAAAGAAGTCACTCCAAGTATCGGAGTAAGTCATCGTCCCGTAACAAACCAACAAAGTCACATCAGCAACCTGTCGAGGAGAAGAAGTCAAAGTCACCAGAAAAAGGAGGAGAGCCTAGTGATCGAAGAACTCGACAGAAAGGTAAAAGATTTCCCTATAGTTGCTATCAATGTGGTCGGAGACACATGGCCAAAGATTGCAGGTCAAAACAACAGGAAGAAGGGAATGTCGCGGCTGTGCAAGATGAACAGGAGTGGGATGTTGAAGCTCATTATGCCAGTCGAGAACAGATCACAGCGTACACTGCCACACCTGAGCCCAAACCAAATAAATTGGACCAGTGGATAGTCGACTCGGGGGTTCAAAACCACATGACCGGTGAGAAGAGAGGTTGTCCAACCCGGTTAAGTATGGGGGTAGCATGTGGTAGGTGATAGCTGACAACTCAAGACATTCAATAGCACACCTGGGAAGTGTAACGTTTTCACAGGCTCGAACAAGAAAGCTTCATTCTTGAAGATGTGTATCATGTCCCAGGTATGAAGAAAAACCTTTTATCTGTACCACAACTAACAGAAAAAGGGAATTATGTTTTGTTTGGACCAGATGACGTGAAAGTATTTGAACATTTGGAAACCAAGTCAGTTCCAATACTACAAGGTCATAGGAAGGAAGCAGTGTATGTTTTGTCCGCAGAAGCTGCCTATACAGAAAAGACAAGACAAACTCAGAACGTAGACTTGTGGCATATGAGGCTAGGGCATATCAACTATGATAAGCTGGGGAAGATGATGAAGAAAGGAACCGCAAACGGACTTCCCACACTTGAAGTGAAGCCGGATTCAGTGTGCGCAGGCTGCCAATTTGGAAAGGCCCATCAATTGCCTTACTCGACCTCTGAAACCCGATCAATAATGCCCTTAGAACTGGTTCATACAGACGTTTTTGGGCCTGTAAATCAAAAATCAATTGGAGGTATGAGTTACATGATTACATTTATTGATGATTTCTCACGTTACTTGTGGGTGTTTTTCATGAAAGAAAAAGGGGAAGCCCTATCAAAGTTCAAAGAGTTTAAAGAACTTGTTGAGCGTGATACAAGTAGCAAAGTGAGAACCCTTAGATCAGATAACGGATGAGATAACGGAGGAGAGTACCTGTCAAAAGAGTTCGATCAGTTTCTTCGTGAATCAAAAATCAAGAGACAACTCACATGTCGCTATACACCTCAGCAAAATGGTGTTTCGGAAAGGAAAAATAGGCACCTGGCAGAGATTTGTCGAAGCATGTGTCACGGGAAGAATGTTCCAGAACGCTTCTGGGCAGAAGCTATGAAGACTGGAGCCTACCTAATCAACCGGTTACCACAAGAAGGGATTGGTTTTCAATCGCCTCATGAGAAACTGTTCAAGACCTGACCAACTGTAAGTCACTTAAAGGTGTTTGGTAGTGTTTGTTATGTATTTGTACCTAACCATCTCAGACACATACTCGAGAAGAAGGCTACAAGGTGTATCTTTGTGGGATATGATCCACAAAAGAAAGGTTGGAAGTGTTGTGATCCCACAACAAATAAATGCTATGTTTCTCGAGACGTGGTATTCGATGAAGCGAGCTCATGGTGGTCTAGTGAACAAGAAATCTTACCCGACACCCAACAGTTAAAAGATGATCTGGAATCCAAGATAATCAGTTTTGGGTTTGATGAAGAAGTCAAAGAAAGTGAAGGTCAGCCAGAGAGCATTGACAAAGAACCACAAGTTCAGTTGCCAAGCCTTAGGCGTTCAACTCGTGTTCGAACTCAAAACCCAAAATATGCAAACACAGCTCATGTTGCTACTGTTGAAGAAGAACCTACTGAACCAGAATCCTTTGAGAGTGCAAGCCAAAGTGAAGGTTGGATGGAAGCCATGAAAAGTGAAGTAGCTGCACTAATTGGAAATGAAACATGGGAGCTAGTTCCACTTCCTGTTGATGCAAAACCCATTTCATGTAAGTGGGTGTACAAAGTGAAACGCGGTCCCGATGGTTCAGTAAACAGGTTGAAGGCTCGTCTAGTTGCTCGTGGTTTCTCACAACAACCAGGACTCGACTATGAGGAAACCTTCAGCCCTGTAGCAAAATTGACAACCGTACGTGTGATTCTAGCTCTAGCTGTAAATAATGGGTGGTCTTTGAGCCAAATGGATGTTGACAATGCGTTCCTCTACGGAGATATAGATCGAACCATATATATGCAGCAGCCGACAGGTTTTGAAAGTACTAAATTCCCAAGGTATGTTTGCAAGTTAAAGAAAGCTATTTATGGTTTAAAGCAATCACCACGGGCGTGGTTTGGGAAAATAGCTGAATTTCTTGAGCATAACGGGTTTACAAGCACACCTGCTGATGCTAGTTTGTTCGTAAGAAGTGTTGGTTCAAAAGTGGCAATTGTTCTGGTGTATGTTGATGATTTGATCATAACGGGCGATTTAGAAGAAGTACTAATTCAACTCAAGAATAATTTGAAGACACGTTTCAAGATGAAAGACATGGGTAAGTTACAACACTTCCTCGGACTCGAAATAAAGTATGAGGAAGATGGGTTGGTTCTGCATCAAAAACAGTACATTGCAAAGTTGATCAAGAAGTTTGGGTTTGAGAATGCAAAGATGGCATCAACACCCATTGAACCAAGTAGCAAGCTGCGGGCGGAAGAAGGCAAAGAAGTCGATGATGCCACTGAATATCGCGAGATAATAGGTAGCCTAATCTATTTAACGCTGACTCGACCGGATATCGCTTTCGCAGTGGGCGTATTGAGCAGGTTTATGCAAGATCCTCGAAGGCCACACTTGTTTGCAGTTCGTCGGACACTTAGATACTTGAAAGATACCTCCACAGTTGGTGTTAAATTTACCAAGTCAGGTATTTCTAATCTGGTAGGATATTGCGATTCGGATTTTGCAGGTGACCCGATACAAGGAGGTCTACCACCGGTTATGTATTCATGATCGGATCTTGTCCAGTGTCGTGGAGTAGTAAAAGACAACCTACAGTTGCGTTGTCTACCGCCGAAGCTGAGTATCGAGCAGCTGCTATGGCAGCTCAAGAACTAGTGTGGTTGGTGCAAGTATTAAAAGATTTAAATCAGGAAGTGAAGCAGCCAGTCAAGTTGTTGTGTGATAATCAACCGGCAATTCAAATGGCGAATAATCCGAAGTTCCATGGTCGTGCCAAACATATTGAGACTCACTATCATTTCGTCCGTGAGAAGGTTTTGCGAGGAGACATCGATCTTAAATACATTGACACGAGTGATCAATTAGCCGATGTGCTTACCAAGGGCTTCCGTTTCCCAAGTTGAAGAAGCTGTGTACTCAATTAAGCTTGAAGGATGTTGAGGTTGAGGGGAAGTATTAAATGACAACCTCAATTTCAGTGGTTTATTTATTCTACGTGGCATGCATATCAACATGTGCAATTAGTGGCTTTTTGTTTACGTTTGAAGAATAAGTCTTTTATTTGAATTATGAATTAGTCATGTTAGTTGGTAGTATGTTCCTGATTTATTGGGATATTTTTCTTGATTCCAGGTTAGTAGACGTTAGTGGTATTTCTTCTATTTAAGCATGTACCCGGTTAGTGTTTTGTATCCTCATCCACTCTCAATTGAATAAAAAAAAAAAAAACGCTTTTGGGCATTCGATTTGTTGTTCTGTGGCTTTGTTTATCTGCATAATCCACCACTTGTGATAGTCTCTAAATTAACAGATCCGACTTGGGTCCGAGTCCGGGTCTACCCTAGATCTTGTTGTCGCGACGAAGGAGTTTGACCACCAGCAAACCACCACTGACTGTTAGGTATTAAATAGTAGAGGGGGTTAGTTGTAATAATAGTAAAATGGGAGGGTTGTAATGAATAGTTCAATTGTACATATATAAAATGGGTAGCTATTCATTTCGAGAGCAATCTTCTTCTTCTCAGTGTTTTCTTCTTCTCTATCTTTAGCTCTTGATTGTTTTTTATTACTAATTGTGTTCGTAACAATGGTATCAGAGCATTCTTTCCACTGACCGTGGGTGAGGGAAACAACAGTAACAGCAACAATCAACATAAACGATTCAAGAATTAGTGCAACAAAAGGATTAGGTCAGTATTATGGACTGAAACCATTGCAAAGTATGGGACACATCGGTTGTATGGGCAATTGATGTGGGGTTTATAGGCCAAATGGGTTCACTCACCCATCAGACTAGTCTTTGGGTTGAGTTTTTTTATTTGGTTTGTAACAGTGGTATCAGAGCCAACCTCGGAGTGGTGGCCTGGAGAGAGCCAGCCGTGACCAACGTGGCCGTGACCAACGTGGCCGTGACCAACGAGGACGTCGGTCCTTAAGGAGGGGCGAATGTTATGGACTGAAACCATTGCAAGGTATGAAACTAATCCCATATCAATTGTATAGGCAATTGACGTGGGATTTATAGATCAAATGGAATCACTCACCCACTGGTCTTTGGTTGAGTACTTTCGTTTGGTTTGTAACAGTCTAATGGAATTCAATTGTTTGGAACAGCAGTTGACAAATTGATTCTTCATCGTCAACAAATCAAAACGAGTAGCTTACCATGGACGAGTTCATGTAATGAGTCAAGAAGGTACGGTTGATGAATATTATGATGAATTCAAATTCTTGCTTAATAAGGCCAAGGTTTTGGAAGAAATATCTGAAGATTATGCAGTATATTGCTTTATTTTCGGTCTTAAACCAGACTTTGGTGAAATTCTTATGGGGTATCACAATATTGACAAGGGTTTAAAGTTGGAGCAAGCGTTTTCTTTAGCCAGATTGCAAGAAAAGGGTCTAAATTTGGATTCGGTTAAGTGGAATCAAGATCAGATAATAAGACCAGAAGGGGCGACTATAGAAATGAAACGGTCTTATGAAACAGGAATTTCAGAATTTGCTGAAATTGAAGAGATAGTTGCGGATGAAATTTCATTAGCAGATCCTACATCTAATGAATTTCAAGATCCAATTGAGGTAAGCAATTATATTCTCCAACATCAAGAAAGTCATATGGTCATTTTAGATGTTGATGGTACAGATTTGGAAGAAATAAAACATATGATATATGTAGTTCCGTTCATAACGATTTTATTATGGATGGGTAGAGAAGGAATAATATAGGTTTGGATGGGTAGGTCTTTATGATTTTGTACTTGAGCCTTCAGTTCCTTTTCAATTGCATAATTTTGTTCACTTCTATAAATCTTATAGTGATTTCCTTTATAACTTGAGAGGCACGAAAAAGATGATTATACATAAAAGTCACGAAAGAGAACAGTTGTATGTAGAATGGCATTTTGGTGGTGTCTTAGGATTGGACCTTTCACCTTGGTTGTACAGGTTTAGAAAACCACCTGAGTTGATACCTATAAAACACTTATATGTTCTTAAGGTGTTTGAGGAAATACTTGGAGAATTAAGAAATGAAATGAATATATTTGAGTTGAATAGGGCTGAAAAGTTCGAATGGGACCCGGGTTGGCAACGTGGCTCGTTCGTTGCTACCACAAATCAAATAAGAACAACATTCAAGATGATACGAGAAAAACGAAACCGGTTTGACCTTTCGATCAATGATGTGTTTATGCTGATCATGGAGGGCTTCAAACTGGTTGATCATGCAATAGTCATGACCAATTGACCATCATATGGTTATCAGGAAACAATGGCACAAGGCTTGTAATGAAAGAAGATCCTAAATGGAAACTTAGTAGAAAAAGAAAAGATAAAAAAGAAAGGACAAAAAGATGGTTAATCAAGTTGAAATGTAGACAAATTGTTTCCACTACGATTTTGGATGATTGGGAAGTTAGTGCTCAAAAGTCAATGGTGCATTTATGGCACAAATGGAAATACAAACTACTAGAGTTTGAAAATAATATGAGACAACCAACAGTTGGATCTAAAAATGATACTGATGTTACTTCCTTTATGAGTGAGGTTGAGAGAATATCTACTAATTTAGATGGAGCAGATTACATCAAAGCTTTTGCATTGGTTGATCTTAATGCAGTTTATGTGCATATGTTACTGAATAAAATAAAGAATTTTCTAAAACTTTACTCATTTACAGATTGGGCTAGGTTCAGCAATGCCACCCCTTACAAAGAAAGTGTAGTTTAATGTACTTTTCAAGTTACTACAGTAGCAAAGTTGATGGAATTCAGTAGGAGAGAAAATGATGGGAAGGTTCCTACGATTGTTTATAAAGGTGAAGGATTAAGGTACAAAGAGAGCCATTCAAGTACCTATAAGGAAAGTGGAACATCTACAGTCATTCGATTCGTAACGGGAGTTATCTTCGGGTTTTTTAGCTTTGACTTTGTCAAACTTGGTGATATAGTTGTTAAAAAGCAGGATCTTATAGACGTAATGAGGAAGCCTGACATTACTTCCTGGGCTGTAAAGTTTGAGAGTATACTTGGACATAAGTTTCAGGAGATTGTTATTGCAAAAGCTGTTTATGTGTGGCACGACATGGTTAATCGAGATCTTGTACACGTAACCATAGATAAAATCACGGCTGCAGCTTTTGAACATGCAAAAGAAATCTTGTGCTTGGGTGAAGATGTCAATGGTGATGGCTACTGCGATCTACCAGAAATAGACCAAATTTTGTTTTCACAATTTGGTTTTGACACTTTTGATTAGCGTTTTTTTTTTCACTTTTGATTTTTGGGGACAAAAATCTTTTGAGGGGGGAGTAATGTTAGGTATTAAATAGTAGAGGGGGTGATAGAATCCAGATTAAAGCAGGCAAAAATTATACTTAGAATTAAAAAGATAACCCGATTCGAGATGGGTAAATCTCCATACAAACAGTGTTTGCAAACTGAATTAAAAACATCCTACCTTCTTCTGAAACATAAGCCTGCCTATTTAAAACAACAGAAATAAGCTCCTAAAAAATAGCATCTTTCACTTTCCAGACGCACGTTCCACTCCTTCATGATCCCACTTCTTAGGTCTGCTGAAAGGGTCTCCCAACTGCTCGAAAACTGCTTCCACAAGTTCCAGCTCAGCTGCTGATCTGTCTTTCTTTTTGCTTCGTCGCGAATAAACTTTAACGGGACCACTTGATTGCTTATCATTACTACCCCCTTCGAAAGACGCCTTGTCCTCAAGGCGAAAAGCAGGAAACTGATCCACCAATAAATCGTACACTTCCCATGTTGCTTCTTCTATCGGTCGCCCATACCAAGAAATCAGCAACTCCAAAACTTTATGACCTGCGTCCCATACCCAACGGTGATCCAGAACAGCATTTGGAACTAACTCAACCTCCCAATCTTTAGTGAGTGGCTGAGGGGCTGGTGACTGTGTTGGAAATGCCCCTCGAGCTGGCTTTAACATAGAGACGTGGAAAACTGGATGCACCCTAGCCTCAAGTGGCAACTCCAATTCATAAGCGACGGAACCCACCCTACGTTTGACCCGATAAGGACCATAGAACCGGGGTGACAACTTTTCATAGCGCCGTTTTGCAAGACTTTTTTTGCCGGTATGGTTGGATCTTCAGAAACACATAATCCCCTTCCATAAAAGATAGCTCCCTACGTTTAGTATTAGCCTGCATCCTCATGCGATCTTGTGCTTTTAATAAATTAGAACCTAACAGCTTTAACATATCATCCCGATCCAGAAGTTGTTGTTCCAATTCTGCATTTTTTGTTTCCCCTATAGCATAAGGTAGGAGTGGTGGTGGTGCACGACCATAAACAGCAGTAAACGGGGTCATACCAGTAGCCGTGTGGTACCCCGTGTTGTATGAATACTCCGCCCAAGATAAATAAGCGCTCCACTTTGACGGTTGCTCATGTGCAAAGCAACGCAAATAAGCCTCTAGACATCGGTTCAACACTTCCGTTTGGCCATCCGTTTGGGGATGATACCCTGTGCTCAATTTCAATTTAGTTTGACTTAACCGAAACATCTCCTGCCAAAAATTGCTTAGAAAAATAATGTCCCGATCGGACACAATTGAGCGAGGAAATCCATGCAAACGAACAACTTCTTTGCAAAAAAGAGCATCCACCCCTTTGGCTGTGAAGGGATGGGATAATGGTAAGAAATGCCCATACTTACTTAGTCTGTCCACAACCACTAAAATGGTATCGAACCGGTTGGAAAGAGGCAGTCCAACAATGAAATCCATGGAAACATATTCCCAGACACGTTCGGGGATAGGTAACGGTTGCAATAATCCCGTTGGGGCTAGTGTTTCGTATTTCTGTTGTTGGCACACTAAACATTGCTGCACAAATGTATGGATGTCTTGCTTTAGCTTCGGCCAAAAGTACCGTGTGGACAGCCGTTTGTAGGTTTTTAAAAAACCCCCGTGTCCAACTATGGGTGTGGAATGAGCCTCTTGTAGCAATTTCTCCTTAAGAGCCGACATGTCCGGGATAACAACACGCCCTTTATAAAACAGCAGGTGATTGGACAAAGAAAACCCAGGACACGAGTCTTTATCGTCAGTCAGTTTGGCAACAATCTGGGTCGCCCATGGATCAGCCTTGAGCCCTGCTTGAATGTTAACCACATCAGAACAATAAGGAATTACTAAGGTGAGGAAATCACCTGAATGTAACCGGCGAGACAATGCATCAGCTCCCTTATTTTCCTTTCCCGCTTTGTGAATAATTGTGAAGTTGTAGGGCATCAACTTCAGAAGAAGACGTTGCTGTTCTGTCGTAGTAATCCTTTGTTCAAGCAAAAAATTCAAAGTATAATGATCAGTACGAATGAAAAAGTAATGCCCCAGCAAATAGTGATTCCATTTTTGAACTGTCAATACCAAAGCCAACAATTCTCTATCATAAGCCGACTTGAACCGGTTGGATGGGGAAAAACCTTTACTAAAGTATGCCACCGGATGGTCCTCCTGGGATAAGATAGCACCAACTCCGTCAGATGAAGCATCACATTCTACCACGAAGGACTTGGAGAAATCGGGCAATCGTAACACTGGAGTAGACATTAAAGCCTGCTTCAAGCGATTAAAGGCCGCCAAAGCCTCTTCAGTCCAAACAAACCCATCTTTCTTTGTAAGTGCTGTCAGAGGACGGGCCAGGGAGCCATAATTCCGTACGAACCGCCGATAGTAACCGGTCAGACCCAAGAACCCACGAACCTCACGAACAGAAGTTGGAACAGGCCAAGATTCTACAGCTGCAATTTTTTCCTTCTCTACTTGCACCCCTGCTGATGTCACCACATGACCCAAAAATACCACCTGTTGTTGCCCGAAACAACACTTGGATAACTTTGCAAAAAATTGGTGGGTCTGCAAAAGGTTAAGAGCCTGCTCTAAGTGAGTAACATGATCCTCCATAGTTTGACTGTAAATTAAAATATCATCAAAAAAAACAAGGATGAAACGCCTTAAAAAAGGACGAAACAAGTCACTCATCACGGCTTGAAAGGTCGAAGGAGCGTTGGTTAAGCCGAATGGCATAACCTTGAACTCATAGTGACCCGAATGAGTTCGAAAAGCCGTCTTCATCACGTCCTAAGTGTCAACTCTGATCTGATAATAACCCGAGCGTAGGTCTAACTTTGAGAAGATCTTAGCCCCATATAATTCATCCAGGAGCTCATCTACATTGGGGATAGGGTACTTGTCTGTCACCGTAATTTTGTTCAGGGCGCGGTAGTCCACACACATCCTCCATGTGTTATCCTTCTTTTTCACTAATAACACAGGGCTAGAAAAAGGACTCGTGCTCGGCTGAATGAAACCCGAAGATAGCAACTGGTCCACTTGCTTTTCAATCTCTGCCTTTTGAGTGTAGGGATATCGATAGGGTCGAATGTTGGGGGGTTTGGAGTTGGGCAATAGAGGGATTGAGTGGGATGTAGTGTGAAAAGGTGGTAAAGCGGTGGGTTCTAGGAAGACCCTCTGATGTTTAGCTATTAAGGGTTGGATCTGGGTGGGTATCTCTGGAACAACAACTAAGTCAAGAGCCAAGTGTTGAAAAGCCGCTGACTTTTGAGGCCTTGAAGGAATCCCTTGCAACTTGTATTTTTTACCATCGATCGTAAACACCATAGACATCTCACCCCAATTCGCCTCCACTGTATTAAGAGTAGCAAGCCACTGGATCCCCAAAACGAGATCAGCCCCCCAATTGAAAATGGATAAAAATCCTGTGTAATTTTCAGGCCCGATAACTGCACCGATACGTCCTTACACAGCTGATTACATCGGATCACATCCCCATTTCCAATTTGAACACCGAAGGGGTCAATGAACTTGGTAACCATTTTCAATTCCCTGACCAGCGAATCAGAGATGAAGTTATGGGTGGAGCCACTGTCAATTAACACCAGCACCTCAGTCGTCCCTAAGATGGCCTGCAATTTCATCGTGGTTGCACGAGATTTGCCGAGAATTGCATGTAGACTAATCTCAGCGAGTTCTTCAGCTTGATTTGAATCGTCTTCCTTCTCAATTGTAGCCGTACTCTCTGGTATTTCAGGGGATTCGAGAAGTTTGAACGTACCCGATTTGCAGCGATGACCTGGCGCATATTTCTCTCCACAACGGAAACACTCTCCCTTTAGAAATCGAGTTTGTTTTTCAGCCTCTGTGATTTTGGGATAAGATCGTTGTGATACAGTATTTTGAGATATGGGTAAAGTGGTGTTTTTAGAATCCACTGACTGGATTTTTGGGCTTGGGCTCCATGTGTTTTTAGTGGGCTTAGTGACCCCCACTTTGGACTCATACTCCAAGGCCAGACTTGCAGCATTGTAGACAGTTCTAGGCTTTTGAATACGTACATCAGCCTTTAATTCCTCTTTCAAGCCATTGAGAAAAACACCCAGCAAGCAATTCTCCGACCAATTTGATACACGAGCAGAACGTTTTGCAAACTCCTGCCGGTATTCTTGAACCGAGCCCGTCTGTTTGATGCTACAAAGGTATTCGTCGGGGTTTTGGAACTCAGCTGGTCCAAAATTCTTCTGAAAGGCCATCACTAACTCCTCCCACACATTGATGGTTTGATCCGCTGATAACCAAGAGAACAGATCCAACGCATCGCCCTCCAAGTGCATCGAGGCCATGTCCACCTTTTCTTCATCTGGGATATGATAGTATCTGAAATATTTTTCTGCTTTCAGAACCCATCCACGTGGGTCGCCGCCATCGTAAGTCGGAAAGTCGATTTTCTGGAACGGTCTGTAATTTTGTTGATTTCTCCAGGATGATTCTCCTTCATCATTTCTTCCGCTATGTGAACGGTTACGGCTGGGGGATTGGTTCCGGAGCGCCGCCACTTCGTCTTTCAAAGCTTCAAAGGACTCCAATCATGTGGCCATGGCTGTCAGTTGAGCAGCGAGGGCTGCAATGGGATCTGGGTTTTCATTGTTGGTATTGCGGGTGTTTGGTGCCATCTCGAGTTTCCCGGCAATGGAACCAAAAATGATAGAATCCAGATTAAAGCAGGCAAAAATTATACTTAGAATTAAAAGATAACCCGATTCGAGATGGGTAAATCTCCATACAAACAGTGTTTGCAAACTGAATTAAAAACATCCTACCTTCTTCTGAAACATAAGCCTGCCTATTTAAAACAACATTAATAAGCTCCTAAAAAATAGCATCTTTCACTTTCCAGACACACGTTCCACTCCTCCATGATCCCACTTCTTAGGTCTGCTGAAAGGGTCTCCCAACTGCTCGAAAACTGCTTCCACAAGTTCCAGCTCAGCTGCTGATCTGTCTTTCTTTTTGCTTCGTCGCGAATAAACTTTAACGGGACCACTTGATTGCTTATCAGGGGGTTAGGTGTAATAATAGCAAAGCGAGAGGGTTGTAATGAATAGTTCAATTGTACATATACTCAACGTTGTTGACTAGAACGGGTAGCTATTCATTTTGAGAGTTTCTTCTCTGTGTTTTCTTCTTCTCTATCTTTGGCTCTTGATTGTTCTTGATTACTAATTGTGTTCGTAACACTGACCACCACGATAGCCACCCCTCCGACCACCATGTTGTCCCCGATTTCCTCTCCAGTGACCGTCATTAGAGGGACCATAAGCTTGCGAACAAGAGTGTGTCGATCTGTAATATCAAATAGAAGCACCGTATCCAGATCATGAACAAATTTGACACACGATTGAAAAATCTTCGTGTAGTGATTGAAGATTTAAAGCGGCAATCGCACTAACCGGTGGTGGATTTGAAGACTGTTGTTGCAATCGTGCTTCGTATGTAAGTAATTCAACACGCCGTTGGTTAAACGTCGGTTTTTGGTCGTTGTTCTCACGAACATATTAAATTGAACATAATCGTTGCAACAGCCAGTAATTGATGTTGAATTCTGCTTCAAAAGATGAAAATCTGTTCTAATTTGTGTCTGTTTAGCAACGATCTGTTGACAATACGTCTTCTCGAGTTTCTGCGAATGATCTGATGCTGTTTGTGTTCCTCAAGCTGCTCGATCAGATGTGTTCTTAGGAGGAATAGGTATCTCTCTATTTACAAATTGCAATTTGCCTAATGTCTTCAATATGTTGATGATATGATACCTTCAATTCAAATAGCTATCATATCCAATTTAATTGAGGTGAAATTTGTAATATGCCTAATGGCTTCAATGTATTGTCGTATTGAATGAACTTGAATCACCTTGATTTGTTGTTGCAGTAGCCATTCTTATTGAAACAATCAGGAAGCAATCAATGAAGAATGCATTCAAAAACAGAAAGAAGCAATCTTAATCACCTTTCAATACTGCATCATAAGGTATGCAATCTCAATCACCTCTTTATAATGTGAATACATACAAGAAGCAACTACATATAGCCACTATGACTGTAGTCTAACTAAACTAGCAGTAGGATGACTACAAGAGTACTATTCTAACAGTGAGCTCTAATACTAGCTTAAGTGTTTAACTTTGTTTCTTGATAGAAAACACCTTTATATTTTGAAAACATTATGTGCTAATGTTTTTGAAGAGTCTAATATAATTTAGAATTGGAGTAATAAGTAATTGGGTCTTTCACTCTTTCACAAAAACCATATTACTATAAAGAATCAAGAATTGCACATAAAAGGGAAAGCAACACTACGATCCCCACAAATTAAACTAATGCAAACTTGTATTAACAACAAAAAAAGATCTTTATCCAAGAATAACAGAATCATAATCTCCACTAATCACTACTACTGACCTCCGGTTTCACTAGCTTAGTGAAGGTCCAGCGCCACCATCATCCCTGGAACTTGTGGGCTGTGGCGGTTTCTGGTCTTATCTTCTCCAATTTCTGAAGAACCAGCTTAATGTCTGGTCGAAGCTGTGGTGTGTGGCTAACACAATCGAAAGCCAGTCTCAAAATATTTACCAACTCTGTTTCATCGTCTGCAGAAGCATCTTTCATCAATTCATCATCAAAACACTCTTCTCGTGGGCTCAGTTGCACCCATTTTACTAAATCTTGACCCTCCACCTGCCGTGGTGATTTCCCCGTTAGGAGTTCTAAAATGATCACACCCAAACTGTAGACATCGGTTTTTGTATTAGCCTCCTTGAGTTCAGAAAACTCGGGAGCCTGGTAGCCGAGAGCCTTGGCTGATGCAACCATATTTGAGTTTGCAGCGGCGGCCATTAGTGGTGACAACCCGAAATCAGAGATCTTGGGGTTAATGTTCTCATCGAGCCAAACGTTGCTAGATGTTAGAATTCCAAGGATTATTTTATGATAGATGTGGAGGGTATGCAAACCTCTAGCCACTCCTTTTGCTATTCGTAATCTTGTTGGCCAGTCTATCTGTTTTTCGGTTCCTCTAGCTGCATTTAAGTCAACAAAATCAGGTTTCTTGAATAAAAAGTTATCTGAATTTTAAGAGTTATCAAACATATAATAGTAAATAAAGAAGTTAGTTCGCGACTTGCTTATGTTGTGAACAAATATTTTTCTTGTAATATACAAGAAAAACACATGTATGAGCAAATTCTAGATGAAGAAAAAGGTTGATCTAAAGATATGGTAAAGTATAGATTTATTAGGAGAGAGGCTAAATGTTAGAGGAATTAGTTTTATCTTTGATTGTTAAAATAGAAGAATTTTATTTATGTGATAACATAAAAAAAGAGGGGTGCAGCAAGTAAAGAATTTTACTTACCATGAAGAAAAGAAGTAAGGCTTCCTTTAGCCATATAGTCATATAAGAGAAGTTTCTTTCCTTTTGGATCTAAAGAATAAGCCCTCACAACTAAAAGATTTGGATGCCTAATACAACTGACCACATGTAAAAGAATTTCGATTTCTATGCAGGTAAGGGTGATAGCTTCAAACAACCTATATGCTGCAACTTTATCACCATTTTCCAATGTTACATCATAGCGAGTCCCATAAGTGCTTTTCTCAATTTCCACATATGATCCTTTCAAAAGATCGTCAATTGTGAAAACAATTGTACTATCAAGGTGTACAAGCTCCCGTCGTGCCTCTCTAGCCACATCTACTTGTGGTTGTGCCACTCCTTTCTCAGCTATGGTCACATCGCTACCACCACTGCCTTCACCATTTTCCTTCGGTTTCTAGAACAAACAACAAAGATATATGAATCAAATCAATAGTGAAACTTCAAAGCACCTTTATATATAAATAACAATTTACCATTCCCATTCTTTATAAAAGGAGCAAAGTAGCTAATTACCGTTTTGCCCCTTTTGCGAAGGATTCCTTTGCCTTTGAAGAGAGATATTCTCGGATCATCAACGTAACTAGATTTCTGAGAAGTTCCCACAATATTAGTTAGACACTTTTGAAACTTAAGTGCAATCTCAAGCTTTTTCACAAGAACAGACGTTGTTGGCCGTTGTTCACGAATGTCATGTAAACACTGGAATGCAATGTCTGAAAATGTTTTCAAAGAAGTTGGGTCTAGTGGACGCGTGAGATCTTTGAAGATAATTTGGTCTAATTTCTTATTTTTGTAACTTTTTTTCCACATTGGCACCAAAATCTCTAATTGACCGTTGGTATTTCTAAAGCATAATCTCCCACAAAGGACTTCAAACAAGACGACGCCAAACGAGTATATGTCTGATTCTTTGGTTAGGGTGTATGTCTCCATATATTTGGGATCACAATAACCAGGGGTAGCCACAACATTCGTGAAAAGAAACGAATACTTCTGATTAGCAGGCCCTACTTTTGAAAGGCCCATGTCAGAAAGTTTAGCATTCCAGTTGTCATCCAACAAGATGTTAGAACTTTTTATATCTCTGTGTAGAACTCTTTGTCGAGTGCCCTTGTGATCATGAAGGTAGGCTAACCCCCTTGCCGCATCCAGACATATCTTGAGACGTTGAGTCCACGTGAGGACTGTGGAGCTTAAATGGCGATCGAGGCTTCCATTTGATGCATGCTCGTACACAAGGATCTTCTCACCACCCTCGTCACAAAATCCGAGGAGAGAGATGAGATTCTTATGTGTGTATTGAGAAAGCATCATGATCTCCTTCAAGAACTCAGGGTCTCCTTGCCCAAATTCACGACTCAAACGTTTAATAGCAACAAAGCTTCGCCCCTTGGAGTGAGAGACTTCTCCTTCAAATACCTTTCCAAATCCACCAGTTCCAATGACTTTGCTACTAAAATTATTGGTGGCTTTATTTAGCTCTTCCAAGTGGATTTTAAGATGTTCAAACTCTTTCATGACGGACTCCATTATTTTTGGATCAAATGATAAACGAGAGAGGTCAAATTAAGTGTTTCAATCAACTGAAAGTTGAGAACCTGAAAGGAGATGCATGTAAGAACCCACACCAAGAAATGCGTTTGTATTGTTTGTAATGAAAGAAACTGAAAGATGGTTAATGTGCTGAACTTGATGAGTTCAATAAAGAGCAATGCCTATATATAGGCTTTACAAAGGGCAGTGGTTAGAAATTACTCTTTAGACGACTAATTATGTGCATTATATATAAACAAGTAGTACATTTGAAAATGAAGTTGGGACAAGTAGCCTAAAGTCAACCCTCCATGTGTATGTGTTTTTGTGTATCATCACATAAAAAATGGTAATTCCAGCTAGCTAGTATAAACAAAACAGTTTGTGGGTGATTAATGGTTATCATGTTTCTTTCGTTGACCTAACAGCTGATAATTTAGATCATATGCCAAGCAATTATATGCATTATTTACATGATGATGTTGGGAAGTGATGACCAAAGCCAATTCTCTCTGTGTGAATAAAAAAGTAATGGTTATAAAAATGTTTAACTAAGCCTAGGGTAACCCGAGTAGGAATAGCAAATGTGTTCTCATGAAATTTGACGTATCGAGAAGTGTGATGCAAAGGGGGGCAAGG
This sequence comes from Flaveria sonorensis, assembly GCA_025506505.1. Lineage (NCBI taxonomy): Eukaryota > Viridiplantae > Streptophyta > Magnoliopsida > Asterales > Asteraceae > Flaveria > Flaveria sonorensis. The sequence continues at coordinate 62,049,711 of CM046435.1, read as the reverse complement.
ATCGTAGCATAAGCACCCACGATGGTTTATGGCATACCAAGAAAGATGCAGGACCAGACTTTTGAGCAACCTTGTTAGGGTGGGTATATCTATCTCCAAGAAATGGATAACAAAAGAAACCAAATGCACGGAGAATAGTATACTTATGGTTGGATTTGAAAAGGAGTATATGAATGGTGGGCATTCTGTTAAGATTTGCTCACTAGACATAACGTAAGTTTTGAATTTGAAAAGGAGTATATGAATGGTGAGTTTCCTGTTAAGATTTGTTCACTAGACACAACGTAAGTTTTGATAGTCAACACAACTGTGTATTCGAACAGTGTATTCGAAGTTTTATAACAAATCATATTTTGAAAATTATAAATGAAAAACAAAATAAATGAAAAGCTTATAATTGGGACACATGTCAACGTGTGATTTGTGACACCCCGCGTTTTTTTTTCAGGTTAATATTGTTTCGGTTAACTAGTTATTTTTTTTATAAACGAAACTAATTAGAATTAAGTAACACCCTAAAATGTAAATCTTATAAAGAGGAAGGGCTAGCATGTCTTATTGGCAAAGTTGTTAACATGGAAATAATATAACCCAACCCCCCACCCACGGCTCCCCTTGCATTCGCATTATCATCAACCGTAAGCCCCTCAAACCCTAATTTCTCTTTGCCGTCAACTTCAGCAAACGTGTGCAACTCCGGCAGTCGCTTCAATCTGCAACCGTGAGCCTCTGGTCAATCGTCAACACCACCACGTTATAGCCTAGTCGATCCGGACAACCTCCGTAATCAACAACCACCGACATCGTCTCCGGCCGGTTCTATCAACAACCGAAATATCACCGTTCGGTACGATTCTTCTCTTCGTCGTTCAACTACGTTTGCTTTCGGGTATGGTTTCGGTTGCGGGCACGGGTCCTTCTAGGGATGGGCTGCGATGCGGGTTAATTTGTACCATTGTTGTGTACGTGTTCATTACGTGGGTGTTGTTCATATGTATGCCTTTGGTGTGTGTGTGTTCTTGGTGGGTCGAAGGCTTGTTTGAGTTGGTTTAAGCTTCGGGTTGGTGTTCTGCGTTTGTGTGTTTGACTGCGGGTCTATGTGCGGTTCATGTATTATGATCGAGTTGTTTCGAGGATTGTGGGTTGGCAGATGGTTGCTGTTGTGTTCTTTGTTGATGCGTATGTTATATTATAGATGTACATTTATGTGCCGTGTGTGTGTGTATTTCTGCCGATGTGGTGTATGTATGTATTCTCATGTGAAAGTGTGTGTCCTGCGATGTGATTGGTTTATGAGTTCTTTAATGTGCATGTGAGTTTATATTTTGTATATGAGTTTGGTATGTCATTGTTCATGAAATTGAATCTAGAAGCCTTGGCAGAATAGTTATTAGTATACTTACATATAAGTATGTGATGCATTGTAATGGTGATATGCATGATTGGTGTTGTATGAACTCATATATATATGGTTGAGGTATAAATTTATTATGTGTGTGTTACCATAGGTGGATGTATGGGAGTTTATGCATGCTTGTACGTATTCATGTATGTGAGGTATTGCGTGTGTTTTGTTCGTATGAGTGGATTGATGACAATGGTTGTTTTTGGGTCTCGCATCGTGTGCGCATTTTGGTTATGCATGAGGGGTGTGTGTGTGTGTGTGTGTGTGTATATATATATATATATATATATATATATATATATATATATATATATTGTGGGTTGTGTTTGTGTGTGTCTGCTTGTGAGTGGGGGAATATCGAAGACCTGCATCGAAATCGAGTCGGGAAAATCGAAACCGTACAGTCTCTGTATAAATGTTAAACTATTAATATTAACCAACATGAAATGGATATTCAGGATAATCGGAAACCAATCTTTTGTGCTTGCATATACATGTTGCTGTGCGTTCAAGGTGAGTTTACAGCCCCACTTGCATACTATACTCTCTTTTGGGGGAGAGAAACATGCTAATTTTCATAAACTGTAAGCTACTTTAGATTGGTAATACTGCATATACTGATTTACTATTGTGATACCACTAAACCTTATTCGGGCAGTTAATATGGTGTTAGCGAGGTGATTGTTAGTAGATCTACTGGGGTTGACAAACCCTGCCCCGGCTAGTCACGCTAGCTTGACTGGAGGTCAAACGGGTAAATGGTTAGCCTGTTTTACTGTGCTGTGGTCTGGTATCCACAGCCGGGGCATTCATTACATTATTACTGTCAGTTCGGTCTCGAAATTCATACACATAGTGACTTGTTGTAGGCTAGGTATCTACTCATATGCATTGATTACCGAATCTGGATTTCATTACTATTACTAACTGTTTTCTGTTAAACCTGTGAACTTACAAACCCTGTGTTGACACTTTAGCATGTTAGTTTCAGGTTCTTAAAGTGTGCACAATTAAGAATCATATATGTGACATTTCGTATTTTTGTTAAATAAATGTTACTTTCGTTATCTCTTGTAAGTACTTGTTTAGACATTAATACAAATACGAAAGCGTATTTGTAATTCCTTTATCTTGATCCTATTTGTTATTTAAAATTATTATAAATTGTTTTGTTATTAAGTAATTAAGTTAAAATATATATATATATATATATATATATATATATAATAATAATAATAATAATAATATTAAGGAGTAAATTATAAAATAAATATATATAAATCTTTTGTTATTTAAAAGATTAAAAAGTAAATTATGGATTTTGGTTAAAAGTTTTGGCATGAAATGTTAACTTTCAAATCACAGGGACCAAACCTGTAAATTCTTTAAACCCATTGCCACCCCCCCCCGGATTTTCCGGCTATCCCTCCTGCGAAGTTCCTGCCGAACTCCGGCCAACCCCAAACCATCGAAATTCACCTAATTAAACCCGAATTAAAGCGCCCATATTACTCGTGCAGCGTTTTCGAATCTTGTATCGGTTGTAACTCGACATTAATCGTCGGTTTCCAATTCATTCAATCGAAACCGAAACCCATTCAAAGCCATTACATTAATTGACATGAAACGGAACTAATCATGTGTATTCAATGAGGGTTAATCTTCGTACGAACCTTTCTAAACTGTATGCATTTCCAATTTCGTCTAAACTATACACAATCATCAGTTAAACAACCGTGTAGCCTCCGGACCTGCAACCCAACCAAATTCCAACCTTAGGGCATCTTACAACAAAACTGACAGAGGGTTTTCAATCGTAAGCACCAATCGAAGCTTCTGGTGCCACGAATTTGATTGAACACATCCCTAATTCCCTAAATCAAGGTTACACCCGTCGCAACTTCAACTCTCCCAATCACCATCGACACCATCTCTTTACAGGAAATTAAACAGGTGAATATACTCGATTAGCCATGTGGAATCAAAGCCCCATGGTTAATTCCATTATCAACTTCGATTTGTTGATCAGTTTCTTCGATTTCAAATTAGTGTTCATGTTAGATTGGGGAAATCTTATTTATGTTGTTTTTATATATATTTGGGATGGAATTATGACAAGAAATGGGGCTTGGCCCACTGGTTAAAGCTTTAGTATGATAGGCAGAGGGCCCGGGTTTGAACCCGAGCCCCTGCACAATTTTTTTTTAAATCTGTTTTTTTTAAATAAAAATTTCAGAAAATCTTATTATATTATTAAATTTATATAAAAAAATCATTTTTATCAGAATCTAAATAAATTTATTTTCTTTTAATTTTCTAGAAACTTAACTTAATAAACCTTTTATTTATATCTTGGAAATTATAAAAATTGATATAAAATATATTTTCTTGTTAGTTCTAAATTGTAATGAAATTATTCTTTAATTCGCAAGAATTTTGATTTGATAAATCTTTCATTTTTTTTAAATATATTTACAAGTTTAAATTATTTATTTGAAAGAAAATAAATATTTATATGGGCATATTTAAAATATTTATCTATTGTAGTTAATAGATTTATTTTAATCATTTAAGACTACAAATTATTACTATATCAAATAGTATATAATAATTCTTTGATTATAAAAGTTTAATCTCTTATTAATGATGTTATCACAAAAATTATTATATGGTCATTTAAATTATAAAATAATAATAAATTGTATCTATCTTATAAATTATAATCGGGGGCTAATCGATTTATAAAATCTCAAATAACATCGTTATACTATCACATTGTTATCCAAAACCCCAAACTTCAAAGGGAACCGTAGATTCCCGAGTACCGTTAACATTATAATAATTATGGATTAACTTAAAACGTCGTTCTCTAGGTTGAACTTTAACGAACCTTCGGCGTTTAGTACAAGACTCCATCTTTGTTCATCCTTATAATTCATGTGAGTTTTCCATACCCCGTTTTACTTTCTTTCACACGTTTTGGGGTGAAGCATGTTAATCGTATTAAAATTACACTTGTAAAGACGTTTGTATTCTTGTAACACACGTGCAATTCATCTTATATTTTGTCATGGTTATTTGGGACCTTGTAAATATTATGTGATAGGCACTTGTAAACACAATCATTAACTATTGTTAGCCTAGCGACGTCATAGATCTATGGGCCTGACAAGCCTATTTGGTGCTAAAGCCGAGGTTATTGCCGGCTCCTGGTGACGTATTCTTGATCACCATGAGAACCAAGTACACTTAGCTAATCGTATAATTTTGTTGTGGCCATATTTGTCAAGGTTTGATTGTTACATTTGTTTATCCATTTATATTTGCATTGTCCTTTAACCTATGACATGAATTGCCATCTTAATGTTTGTATATATACGTATGTTCAATCTATGAAAACTCACCAACATTATATGTTGACCTTATTTTTAACATGTTTCAGGTAATGATCCCGCTTAGTATTACTTTTGAAGACTTATAATCATCTAGGATTGGACCTAGAGAATAATAAAAGGGCATATTATGTTACTTGATGCCAAATTAAACTTATGTTATGTTGGTTGTGTTGAGACTTATGAGTTATAATTATGTATGTCATGAATTTGGTATTTAATAATATTTACACATTGAATTAGTGTTGTGTGGCATGAGCAATCTTAACCCTCACATCTCGACGTTTCCGCCGTTAAGGTTGGGGTGTGACAGACTGGTATCAGATCTCATAACTATAGGGATTTAGGTTATTAGAAATGATGACCTAGACTATGGTTAATGTTGGGACTCTTTTCATGAATATTCATTATGATCTTGTAAGTCTACTTATATGTTTATCACATGATGTTCCATGCTACATGATGAACCTCTTATGTGCTATTTGACTTTACTTAGCAAATTATGCCTTAGGTGTTTGACTTGAATGACGAAATCCCTAATCTTGTATACCCCCCCCCCCAACTTTCTAATCCTCTTCATCTGCTCTTAGTTTTACCACGCCTAGTCTCTTCTCTAAAACTTATTCTCGACTCCGTGTGAAATCTTATGCATTATAGCAAGTGGACAAAAATTCTTTAGACATTATGTCTAAATCTTGAAAATCTCATCTAGGTTTTAATTCTAATAGCATATAAGAAAGTGTGTGACACATAAACACCTGTATTCTGGATTTCCTGACAAAAAGCACTCGGGCTAAGGTAAGCATTTCGTATAAATCCCACTGCAGGACCTGTTATGCTTACCTGGGGATTTTTGGGATGAGTGATAAATTATGGTCAACATACACATGTTCCCCAAGGTAATTAGAATTAAGTTACCTCGACATGTTAATGTTCCTATTGGCTATGTGGTACCAAATGGAACCATCCAGTTTATATTTATAAATTTCAAAATTTATGATTATTTGAACTGGTTTATCACCAAAATTCTAATATCTTCTCTATTTTTATAGAATGTCTCGTCATCATGGAAAACGTGCTAGCTCCGACCGAAAACTCGTCGCTATGATTGCCCGGCAAATGGCTGTTGTTCTTCCAACCATGGTCGCCGAATTGAGTAGCACCCTGCTGGCTAATAATAGTAACAACGTGAATGGGAACAATGGTGGGGTGATAACAATGGCCAAGGTGAAAACAACAATAACCAAGGAGGGAATCACCGAACTTGTACCTTCAAACACTTCAATTCTTGCAAACCTACTAGTTTTAGTGGGAAGGAGGGAGTCACTGGACTTCTCGAGTGGTTCGAAAGCATGGAGAACACTTTCATTAATAGTGAGTGTCCCGAAGAGCTCAAGGTCCGCTATGCTGCGAGTGTTCTTCAACAACGGGCACTTACTTGGTGGAATAGTGAAAAGAGAAACCGAGGTGCAGAAGTGGCCTTGACACTCCCTTGGAAAGAATTAAAAAATGTCATGATCTAAAAGTTTTGCCCAAGGAGTGAACTGCAAAAGCTGGAGGAAGAATTTTGGAACCTCAAGCAAGATAGTGGCAACCACTTGGCTTACTCCACTCGGCATCACGAATTGAGTATGCTCTTACCGCATATGGTGGATACTGTACCCCGCAACATTGAGAAATTCATCAAAGGGGTACTACCGCAAATCAAGATGCTGTTGTGGGAAGTAGGCCCACGACCTTGGAGGAAGCAATAAACATCACTGCGCAACTCACCGAGAATCACATAAGGGCTGGCACTTTGACGGTGAAGGGAACAAACTCAGCAGCAAAGGTGACTCCCGAGGCAACTAAGGAGGTGAAGGCTGAACCTTCATTCAAGGGTAAGAAGCGTAAGTTCACACCTGCCCGTAATTTTGCTATGACAGCACCTAATGCCCCACAAAAGCAAGCTGTCATTGCAAACCAAGCACCTGTGGCAAGAGCTTACACCGGCCCACATCCGATGTGCAACACTTGCAAGTATCATCATGCGGGAAATAATCCATGCCAAATTTGCTCTCTTTACGGGAAATACGGGCATCTGGTGGCTACGTGTCATCGTGCCCCAAACAACGCTGCTATGGTCGCTAACCGAGCCTGCTACAATTGTGGCGAGACTGGTCATTTCCGTCCATAATGCCCTCGTCTTACGGGGAATGTTCCACCGGCTCGAGGACGGGCTTTCAACATCAATGCAAATCAAGCGCAAGCAAATAACGATGTGGTGAATGGTATGTATCTTGTAAATAATTGCTATGCGTCTGTACTATTTGATTCGGGAGCGGATAAGAGTTTTGTGTCCTTAGAATTTGAACCTACCCTTGCTAAGCTGCGTTCTAAGCTAGAAAAATCTTTTACGATCGAAGTCGCTGAGTTGATTAGCGACTACGATTGTGACATTCGTTATCATCCTGGAAAGGCGAATGTTGTAGCCGACGCGCTGAGTCGCAAGATCTACAATAAGACTGTCTCACTTCAAGAAATTCGAGATCAAAGACAATGGTTTGACACACTGGGAGAATTTGATACAGAGATTCACGTGGATGTCAACGAGGCTGCTATCATGCTTCAAAATATAAGGATTGATAGTGACCTCGAGTTTTGCATCCGCGAGGCTCAACAAGCGGCATTAACTGAGGAAAGGAAGGATGAAGAACTGCCGTTTAACGTTCCGTCACAACTGGAAACGAAACCGAATGGCATGTTGTATTTCTTGAACCGACTTTGGATTTCAAATCGCGACAACCTTCGTAACTTCATCATGAACGAAGCTCGTCAATCACGTTATTCTATTCACCCTGGGTCCGATAAGATGTATATGGATCTGCGTGGACAATATTGGTGGCCAGGGATGAAGAAAGATATCGCTTCTTATGTAGCAAAATGCCTCACGTGTGCAAGGGTCAAAGCGGAACATCAACGGCTTTGTGGCTTACTTGAGCAACCCGAAATCCCTATGTGGAAATAGGAGCACATATCCATGGATTTCCTAACCAAGTTACCTCGTACTCCTCGTGGTCATGATAGTATATGGGTGATCGTCGACCGTTTGACCAAAACAGCACATTTCATACTAATACGAGACACTTACAAAGTTTCAAAGTTGGCTCGTATTTACATTGATGAGATTGTGAGTCGTCACGGCGTGCCCTTACATATTATATACGATCGGGATTCCCGTTTCACTTCATACTTTTGGTCTTCTATGCAAGAACTCTTGGGTACTCAATTGGATTTAAGCACGGCTTACCATCCTCAAACGGATGGTCAAACCGAGCGAACCATCCAAACTCTTGAGGATTTGCTACGTCTTTGTGTTCTCGAATTTGGTGGTGACTGGGATACGCATTTGCCGTTAGCGGAATTCTCTTATAACAACAGTTACCACTCAAGTATCAAGATGGCACCATTCGAAGCTCTTTACGATCGAAAATGTCGTTCTCCGATTTGCTGGACTGACATCGGTGAAAATTTCATTACCGGTCCAGAACTCATTCAAGAAACGACCGATAAAGTCTCCAAAATCCATAATAACCTTGAGGTGGCTAGAAGTCGACAAAAGAGTTACGCGGATAAAAGACGTAAGCCATTGGAGTTCCAAGTCAACGACATGGTTCTTCTTAAGGTCTCACCATGAAAGGGCGTTGTTCGCTTTGGGAAGAAGGGCAAGTTAGCTCCACGGTTTGTAGGACCCTTCAAAATTCTGAAAAGAGTTAGGAAAGTGGCCTATAAACTAGAACTACCCTCTGAACTTAGCGGAGTACATCCTGTCTTCCATGTCTCAAACTTGAGAAAATGCTTGGCCGATGAAGGTTGCATGTTCCTTTGTAGGAGATTCAAATAGACGAGTCCTTGCATTTTGTTGAGAAACCTGTTGAGATCATGGATCGAACACTGAAGAAGACCCGAACAACTACCACGCCAATCGTTTAAGTTCGTTGGGAAAATAAACGTGGAGCCGAGTTCACTTGGGAACACGAAGATCACATGAAGAAGAAATACCCCCATCACTTGGGAACACGAAGATCACATGAAGAAGAAAGTTGGGGAAACTGTGACATTTCGTATTTTTGTTAAATAAATGTTACTTTCGTTATCTCTTGTAAGTGCTTGTTTAGTCATTAACACAAATACGATGGCTTATTTGTAATTCATTTATCTTGATCCTATTTGTTATTTAAAATTATTATAAATTGTTTTGTTATTAAGTAATTAAGTTAAAAAATATATATATAATAATAATAATAATAATAATAATAATAATAATAATAATAATAATAATAATATTAAGGAGTAAATTATAAAATAAATATATGTAAATCTTTTGTTATTTAAAAGATTAAAAAGTAAATTATGGATTTTGGTTAAAAGTTTTGGCTAGAAATGTTAACTTTCAAATCACAGGGACCAAACCTGTAAATTATTTAAACCCATATCCCCCCCACCCCCCCGATTTTCCGGCTATCCCTCCGGCGGAGCTCCGGCCGAACTCCGGCCAACCCCAAACCATCAAAATTCACCTAATTAAACCCGAATTAAAGCGCCCATATTACTCGTGCAGCGTTTTCGAATCTTGTATCGGTTGTAACTCGACATTAATCGTCGGTTTCCAATTCATTCAATCGAAACCGAAACCCATTCAAAGCCATTACATTAATCGACATGAAACGGAACTAATCATGTGTATTCAATGAGGGTTAATCTTCGTACGAACCTTTCTAAACTGTATACATTTCCAATTTCGTCTAAACTATACACAATCATCAGTTAAACACCTGTGTAGCCTCCGGACCTGCAACCCAACCAAATTCCAACCTTAGGGCATCTTACAACAAAACTGACAGAGGGTTTTCAATCGTAAGCACCAATCGAAGCTTCTGGTGCCACGAATTTATTGAACACATCCCTAATTCCCCTAAATCAAGGTTACACCCGTCGCAACTTCAACTCTTCCAATCACCATCGACACCATCTCTTTACAGGAAATTAAACAGGTGAATATACTCGATTAGCCATGTGGAATCAAAGCCCCATGGTTAATTCCATTATCAACTTCGATTTGTTGATCAGTTTCTTCGATTTCAAATTAGTGTTCATGTTAGATTGGGGAAATCTTATTTATGTTGTTTTTATATATATTTGGGATGGAATTATGACAAGAAATGGGGTTTGGCCCACTGGTTAAAGCTTTAGTATGATAGGCAGAGGGCCCGGGTTTGAACCCGAGCCCCTGCACAATTTTTTTTTAAATTTTTTTTTTTTTAAATAAAAATTTCAGAAAATCTTATTATATTATTAAATTTATATAAAAAAATCATTTTTTTTATCAGAATCTAAATAAATTTATTTTCTTTTAATTTTCTAGAAACTTAACTTAATAAACCTTTTATTTATATCTTGGAAATTATAAAAATTGATATAAAATATATTTTCTTGTTAGTTCTAAATTGTAATGAAATTATTCTTTAATTCGCAAGAATTTTGATTTGATAAATCTTTCATTTTTTTTAAATATATTTACAAGTTTAAATTATTTATTTGAAAGAAAATAAATATTTATATGGGCATATTTAAAATATTTATCTATTGTAGTTAATAGATTTATTTTAATCATTTAAGACTACAAATTATTACTATATCAAATAGTATATAATAATTCTTTGATTATAAAAGTTTGATCTCTTATTAATGATGTTATCACAAAAATTATTATATGGTCATTTAAATTATAAAATAATAATAAATTGTATCTATCTTATAAATTATAATCGGGGGCTAATCGATTTATAAAATCTCAAATAACATCGTTATACTATCACATTGTTATCCAAAACCCCAAACTTCAAAGGGAACCGTAGATTCCCGAGTACCGTTAACATTATAATAATTATGGATTAACTTAAAACGTCGTTCTCTAGGTTGAACTTTAACGAACCTTCGGCGTTTAGTACAAGACTCCATCTTTGTTCATCCTTATAATTCATGTGAGTTTTCCATACCCCGTTTTACTTTCTTTCATACGTTTTGGGGTGAAGCATGTTAATCGTATTAAAATTACACTTGTAAAGACGTTTGTATTCTTGTAACACACGTGCAATTCATCTTATATTTTGTCATGGTTATTTGGGACCTTGTAAATATTATGTGATAGACACTTGTAAACACAATCATTAACTATTGTTAGCCTAGCGACGTCATAGATCTATGGGCCTGACAAGCCTATTTGGTCTTAAAGCCGAGGTTATTACCGGCTTCTGGTGACGTATTCTTGATCACCATGGGAACCAAGTACACTTAACTAATTGTATAATTTCGTTATGGCCATATTTGTCAAGGTTTGATTGTTACATTTGTTTATCCATTTATATTTGCATTGTCCTTTAACCTATGACATGAATTGTCATCTTAATGTTTGTATATATACGTATGTTCAATCTATGAAAACTCACCAAAATTATATGTTGACCTTATTTTTAACATGTTTCAGGTAATGATATCGCTTAGTATTACTCTTGAAGACTTATAAACATCTAGGATTGGACCTAGAGAATAATAAAATGGCATATTATGTTACTTGATACCAAATTAAACTTATGTTATGTTGGTTGTGTTGAGACTTATGATTTATAATTATGTATGTCATGAATTTGGTATTTAATAATATTTACACATTGAATTAGTGTTGTGTGGCATGAACAATCTTAACACGCACATCTCGACGTTTCCGCCGTTAAGGTTAGGGTGTGACAATATCATGCTGCATTCATCACTATTGGGTCGACCGAGACATTTACATTTTTCATAAACTATAATTTTATTTGGTTTGCACGTGTCTGCGCCATTTGGAATTCAAATTATTAGGCTTCCGCAATTACTTTTATGTTTACGTGTTTAATTCTGTTTTTGGGAAACTCTAGTGATAATGAGCAAACATGTTTTGTAATTGATGTGTCGTTTGGTGTAACTAGTGGCTGAGATCCTGGTATGTCACGCGTCTAACGGTAATACCTTGTTTGTGGAAATTGAGGGTGTGACATGATTAACGAGAAAAAAATAAGAAAAAACATATGAAAAGATTTAGTGATCATATTAACTAGAGTTTCGTATTTTTATAAGAACCTCTCTCTCCCTCCCTCCCTCCCCCCCCCGCCCTCTCTTTCTCTCTCTCCCCTCCTCTCCTCTCTCTCTCCTCAAACTTCTTCATGTGCAAAGTTGTTGCAATAAATTCACTATACTCTATTTCGCATTGCTATGAATATCAACCTGTTTTAAACACAGATTCAAACTCTACACAAGTTGATAGATATGAGAAAGGATATGCTTCTTGGCTTCCTGAAATCCTCCATCTGTTAAGATTGTCAACCTTAGTCTGAAGAAGATCAAATAACTTGCATGTATGATTTCATTGTACATCTAACAGCGTTAGAAATAGGTTATGTAACAAAATAAAGGTAGAAATATCTACTAGAAGAGAACTTAAATCAGAATGCTTAGTAAATAATGTAAACAATAAATTGAACCAACAGATGATCAAATGAGCTAAGTTTCTATGAGTAACAATTTAACATTCCAACTGTCATCTATAAAGATGTTGGCACTTTTTATATCTTGGTTTATGGAGAACTCTTTGTTGGGTGCCCTTTGATCATGAAGGTAGGTTAGTCCCTTTGCAACATCAATGCATATCTTGAGACGTTGTATCCATGTAAGAATACCTGAGTATAAATATATGGCGATTAAGGCTTCCGTAAGAAGCATGCTCATACACAAGGATCTTCTCACCATTCTCATCACAAAATCCGATAAGAGATATCAGATTCTTATCTGTGTAATGAGAAAGCATCATGATCTCCTTCCAAAACTTAGGGTCTCCTTGCCTAACTTCACGATTCAAACACTTAACATATAGCAGCCATCCTTCGTCCCTTAGAGTGAGAGACTTCTCTTTCATACACCTTCCCAAATCCACAAGCTCCGATGACTTTGCTACCAAAACTATTGGTGGCTCTTTTTTTAACTCTTCCAGATGGATTTTAAGATGCTCAAACACTTTCATGACAGACGGCGGATAAAATAAAAGATAGTGAACTCAAATCAAGTGTTTCAATCAACTGAATTGGAAGTTGAAAAATTGAAAGGAGACGTAGACATGTTTGTGTTCTCTCTAATTGAAAGATGGTCATTGTGCTTAAGTTCAAAGAAGAGCAATGCCTGTGTGTGTGTATTTATAGTTTAGTTACAACTGACCCTAAAGTATAGATGGTGTTACACATGCATTTCAAAATTAAGTTGGGAAAAGATACCCACCATGTGTATATATTTTCGTGCATCAATGTAAGTTCCAGCCTGTAAAAACTTGTGGGTAGTTATGATATTGTTTCTTTATTTGCCCCAAGACCGTCACTTTAGCCGATATGTCAGCAAATGCATGTGCAAAACATCAAAGGACCGGAGATTGCTTATTTACAGTTTTTTTACAGAATAATCTAATCATACTCTACTTCAATCTAAATCTACTTCACGTCTCAAGACTAATCATACTCTACTTCAATTTAAATCTACTTCATGTCTCAAGACTAGAGATGTGTGTTTAGATGATGAACTGTGACGTGATTGACATATGAAAATGTTTATTTCCAGCCTAAACGATTAATTAATACGAGTTGAAGCGGGGTGATTGAATGACAGCCTTACAAATGAAATGCCGGTGTAACACTGGTATAATAATCGCGTCTATCCCTTCATGTAATATGTTTGACCTATTGCATATATACACAAACTTGACTCATAACCGAAATGACAATAATAACTTAATAAGTTCCTTATGATTAATTTCAACAAATTTTGCATTACCGAAACAGCTTTGCTACACACCCACCAGGCCACCATCACCCTACTATTCAGACACCACCGACGATACAGTTTGTATAACACTTTTTCGTCACTTATATGAGCCGTATGAGGTGTTTCTTTCAACTATAACGGGTAGGGAATCCATCTTTTTCATTCATAGACTGTAACATTCTCTCTCTCTTTCATGTAGGCGTCGCATCAGATTTTCAGTTTCCTTCTCTTCCCTTTGTTAAGGTGGGGTACTATCGTTCCCATCCCTAAAGCATTTTATTTTTCTAAATTAATGTTATACATATTAAATAACAAAATATAATATTAAGTAAATTTAGGATGGTATGTAACAGTTTCTCATGACGCAAGACGAAGAAAGTCCTTTGGTCCATGGAGCCTTCTAAAATCTACTTAGTCGCCTTCAATACGTCTTTATTTGATTGGCCGCTTCGTCTATTCTGATCTTGCTGTTGTAGATTCCAACAAACTTCGTGAAATCACGACTCTTAGTTTCATCCACACCTTTGATCATCCAAGTACGAATCTCTTACGACTATACTATCCTAATTCAACAAAAGGTCATTGTTCGTCGTGCCGTAGTTTTTGAAGAGGAAGAGAAGTGGGTATGGATGGAGGAGGAAATAAGAGAAACTGAACTATTAGTAGCAGATGATGAAGACTATGATGCTTAAATGGATGGTGAAGTGAACGGTGATGATCCAAAATATAACATATGCCTTTATAATTTTAGTTAATTGGCAAAGGGATTTATATGATTACATATTAACGTATATAAATTTTGATAAAGATGATTAAAATATTGTCCTAATAACTTCTACAAAGCAAAACGTAGTAAAAGTGAGAAATGGAATTACCACTAGAGTTTTTCTTTTAAAAGAATGTTGTTAGGTAAATTTATTTATCAAAATATGTTTTTAGTGAAAAGTTTACTTTTTCACTCATAATTTGACTGGGTAATAATATTTCTACTTAAAATAATATTATTTAAGAAAAGTTAAAGAGCAAAGTATTAAACAAAAGTATACATGTTTTTGTTTTTATTTTTTAAAAAAATTATTTTTTGAAAATATTTTTAATAGCTCAAAAGATTTAATAAGAAAAAAAAATTATTGGAGAATGCAAAAGCATCCTTTTAAAATGTTTTATAAACTATTACGATCAAACAAAACAATTAAATGTCTTATTTAAAATTTAAAATTTAAAATTAACGCTATAATTATATACATAAAATGCTCGTTTTGGCTCGCGAGCAGGCTCGAGTTCAATATGTGAAGCTCGGGCTTGAGATCCTTTGTTAAATAAACCATGTATAAATGAACTCGAACGTAGTTAACGTTTTTGGATGAAATGACAACTTTTAAAACCTTGGAGAGCAAAAAAAATTATTTTTTGAATAAAAATAATAAATGTGACCAAACCACAAGGAGAAAAACGACAATTCAGTCTAGATGACAACTGGAATGCTAAACTTTCTGACATGGGGCTTTCAAAAATAGGACCCGCTAATCAGCAACACACATTTCTTTTCACTGGCATTGTAGGTACCCCTGGTTATTGTGATCCCCAATATATGGAGAAGTACACTCTAACCAAAGAATCTGACATATACTCTTTTGGCGTTGTCTTATTTGAAGTCCTATGTGAGAGGTTATGTTTTAAATATACCAATGGTCAATTAGAACTTTTTGTGCGTAAGTGGAAACAAAGCTACATAGATAAGAAATTAGATTAGACGAGATTATCTTTAAAGATCTCTCACCACCATTGGACCCGGCTTCTTTGAAAACGATTTCAGACATTGCATTCCAGTGTTTAGACGACAATCGTGAACAACGGCCAACGGCGTATCTTCTTATGAAAAAGCTTAAGATTGCACTTGAATTTCAGGAGCGTCATGATATGAAACTAACTAGTTCTGTGGGAACTTCTCATAAATCAGTTGATGATCCGAGAGCACTTCTCTCCAAAAGCAACACGGTAATTAGCTACTTTTCTTTTCTTTTCTTTTCTTTTCTAAATGTGAATGGTAAATTATTATTTATAGAAAATTAGCTTATTTGTGGAAACTCACATGTCATGACAGAAATCAGTTGATAACATGAGCTCATTCCTCTTCGGCGGAAAGGTAATTAACTACTTTTCTGCTGCTTTTTTTATATAAAAAATTGAATGGTAAATTATTATTTATAGAAAGTTAACTTATTTGTTTGGAATCTCACATGACAGAAATCTGATCTGTGCACACTTCTCTACAATGACAAAACGGTAATTAGCTGCTTTATTGTTTCTTTTATTTTTTTTAAAGAAAAGTGAATGATAAATTGTTACTTATAGAAAGTTAGCTTATTGGTGGAATCTTCCATGATTAATACAAATAATGTGAATTGGGTAGTTCCAAAACATGCAAAAAAAAGAATTAATACATATAATGATTCCATGATCACATAAAACCAAAAAAAGATACAATATTTCCTTCCAATTAAGATGTAGGTGTAATTGATATGTACATATAATTTGCTTCATATATCTTTGTTGGTTGTTTTAGAAAAGCGGAATAGCTATACAAAATGAAGGCCCCGAAGACAGTGGTGTCCGTGCTTTCTTAGCCATAAAAAGAGCTAAACCCATCGTACACATTGATGGTACAATAAGTTTCACAGCCGAAGATCTTTTCTATGGATCAGCTGAGATAGTGGGGAAAAGCTTTAGTGGAACTTATTATAAGGTAATATTGAAAAATAGTGATCAGGTTGCTGTAAATAAATTGGAAGAAAATATTTTAATCGAAGAACAGAGAAAAATCAAATCTAAATTAAATTTGCTTGGGAAAATTAGACATCCGAATCTTTTGACACTGAGGGCTTATTCTAAGCGAGAGGAGCTTCTCATTTATGATTATATGCCTAAAGGAAGGCTTTGTGCTTTTCTCCATGGTAAGCAATATTAGTTAATTCTTCATCATTATTAATTATTAATATCAATTTTGTTAATGATAACGACTTGTTTGCTTTGACGCTAACAAGTAAATTTAATTAAATTGTGGTTTTAGAGTCATTTTAACTTCTTGCTCATTCTTGATAATGTTGTTTTTTTTTTTTTTTTTTTTTTTTTTTTTTGTAAATTACAAGAACAAGATTTGTTCACAACATGTTTGATAATTTTATAAAATTCGACACTTGGCTTTGTTGACTTGAACGCAGATCAAGGACCTGAAGGTCGGGTAGACTGGCCAACAAGAATGCGAATAGCAAAGGAGTGGCTAGAGGTTTGCATTGTCTCCACAACCATCACAATATGTTCCATGGAACTCTAACATCAAGCAACATTTGGCTCGATGAGAACATTAACCCCAAGATCTCTGATTTCGGGATGTCAGAGATCATGAGGCGGTCTGGTGCAAGCTTAACTCTGATCTTAGGAGAACAGTTAGGCGATGTCTACGGTTGGGGATTGATCATGTTAGAACTCCTAACAGGGACATCACCGATCAAGACCAATCAATGTGCAGCGTTACCACAATGGATGACTATGCTTGTGAATGAAGATGCATGGAGTAGTAAGGATTTTGATTCTGAATTGATCAAAGATGCTTCTTCAGTTGGTCGAAACTTGCTTTGCAATGTGTTCGCCTCCACCCTAAGGGTCGCCCGAATGTTCAACAGGTTCTTCGACAGTTAGAAGAGATTAGACCAGAACCCACCACAGGTTCCAGTGATAACAGTGGCGCTGGATCGTCATTAAGCTAGTGAAAGAAGTTAGCGTTTGTGGTGGTGGAGATATGATTCTAAAGATTAATAAAAACATTGTAATCCAGATGCATAATCTCATAGAAATGCATCTGTATAGGTTGCAACAAATGATATTTTCTTGCAGCTAGAAGTCCTTCCCACTATTTTTTCTGTCACGCGTCTATTGTCTCATCTCCCTTCTTTGTCATGATGGGAAACTCTCAAATATCTTCTCTTTTTCTCTGTTATTAGACATCATTTTTTTTTAGAGGTTGTTTGGTAACCTCTTAATGATTCTATTAAGATGCTACATCTAAATCGGTTAAAAGTAGAGCGTGTTTAATTCATTTTAAAAATCACCTTTCCATGATTCCTAGAGTTTTTTAATGGATAAGTTTAAAAAACATACCAAATAATTTAAAGGTTACCTCTTATTCAATCGGTTATCTTAATGACTCAATCATAAAATTGTCAAACAACACAGGTGCCTCATGTTTTGGTTTTCTTTCTGAGTTATTAGGTGAAGTGCTATTTGAACATTGAAAAAAGGCCGTTCACACAATGAAAACCAATTATTTTCGAAGTAATTTCCACTCTCTGCATTCCAATATCTCAGTCTAATTCCTTTTCCATAAATAACGAAATGTCAGCGAAATTGCATCGAAAAGAAGCCTTTCACTTTGATATAAATAGATACATTATAAATTGTTGTTTGATATATGTTTCAATAAAGAATTTATTCTAATTTCTAGCAAAACTTACATTTGAGTTCCTTTTAACCAAGGCACAGTTGAAAAAGTCCATATATCACAATTAATATTTATATAAACCAAAAGTGTTGCATTGAACATCTAAGAAAACCAAACATACGTATCATTTTGCATTTATATTCTAACTAGGTTAGTACCACGTGTATTACATGAATTGAATAAATAAAATATTAAATAATTAGTAAGAAAAATTATTAATTATAAAATGATATTTTAAAATATGATATGATTGAAATTACGTATGAGTAACAACTATAGATAATAAATCAATGATACTATATTCTTTGAACTTTTGTTTTAAATTTCTTTATCTAAAAAAATTCTAAACAATTCGTTTTAAAAATATATCATTTTCTAAAAATTTCTTATTATAACTTTTAATTTTAATTTTTTATGGTTCATAAAAAAATTAATTTCTAAAAACACTGATTTTAAATATTTTGTATTTTTAAAAAAGTTTGATATTTTAAAATTTTACTTATGTTATACAAAATATTGTTTCTTTAGAAATTAAATTTATAAAAAAAAACTCTTTCTTAATTTATTAAAAACTATTTTAATCTCAAAAAAGAATTAAATAATATAATTAGTAGTTAATTTAAATCTATATATAATACTAAAAAATTAACTTAGGGGACACTTGGCATATTTTTAAGCCCCCTAAGTTTATTTTCCCGTCTCTCTCTCCTCTTAAATAATTACCTAAATTTAAAAATATTAAATAATTTTAATACTTTTTTAGATTAATTTTTTTAATAAATTAAGAAAGATGTCTTTTTATTAATATTATTTTTAGAAAACAATTTTTATACAATTAAAAAAATTTCTAAAACATCTAACTTTTTTTAAAATATAAAATATTTTAAAATTGGTATTTTTAAAAAGTAAATTTTTTTATAAATTAAAAATAATTAAAATTCGGAGTTATAATAAAAAAAATTTAAAAATAATATTTTTAATATGGTTTGCTTTGAAAAAGATATTTAACTTTTTTTGGAAAGAAAGTTTAAAAACAAAAGTTTAAAAATTGATATCGTTATTTTATTACTTATAGTTATTACTCATATGTAATTTAATCATATCTTATTTTAGATTATCATTTTATACTTCACAAAATTTTATTATATTTAATATTTTATATTTTTTCAACTCGTATAATATACGGGTTTACTAAAGTTAGTATTAAATAAATAATAATTAACAACTAATCAAAGATATTATGAACATTTATAGCCCAATCCAACCCGATTTAATACTATATCTCTATATTTGATTACATGATCAAAATAATTCGAAATTGATCTAATTATGCACATAACTTTTCAGTGTATATTATTTAAATCTTAATTTTTTCATACTAATATCCTCACACTCACTCAATATCTAGCTTATGATTTGACCCGTCAAAAGTATTCATTTTAAGTCTAAAAAGACAGTTTTCTTTTAATGTATATTTTGCTATAACAATAAACAAAAGTTAAGGTCAATCTCTGTCAAGTGTCGGTTTATACTTGAAAAAATCTATTTTTACGCATGATCAGCTTTATGGCATCCTGTCACAAGTTAAGAGTAAAGATGGATTGAAGCTTTTAGGTTTGGATAATGAGTGTAAACCTACTAATGTTACTACAAATGTAGTTTACAAGGATGTTTTTGCTCATTTATGACCTTATAATCAAAAGTTGTTATGTCTTATTTAATATATAACACACTTGATTTTATTTTTATTTTTATGTTATTTAATAATGAACTCTTCACACTTTCGTGTAATACACGGGTAACTAAAGCTAGTATTTAATATGAGAAATAAGCAGAAAAATTAGACTTAAGAGGTCTAATATCATGACAGATTAACCAATGATAATTCATGTTGTTAGAATAGATGGAATAGATAGATAGCAATGATAGATAGCAAATAAACCTAAAATCATGACAGATTAACCAATGATAATTCATGTTGTTAGTTTCATCAATGATACTTCTACTTTTCATTTTCCTAGCCAAATGCATTTTAAATAACGTAATAACTATAGATTTACAGATAATTTACTTTTGATTTCTACTTGATTTTGCTTGTACATTTCATTATTTAGTTCATAAATTTGTAATAAATATAAAAAATAATGTATTTATGTGTCATGGATATATTTAAAAGTTTTTATAAAATCACGTGAATATTAAGTTAGTTTTTAGCGCCACCTACTTTTTATATTATTTCGTTTGTCTTTGGCAAAAATCAACTTCTTGGTATACCGTAAGAATATATTCTAGACAAACCGTCTAGTGTTGACGCGTTCTTAGTTGATATGAGGTCCTTTTCTATATAAGTTGATCTCGCAATAACAAAAATATTTTTAAAAGTATTTGGTTATATTATAACTTTTAAGAAATTTTTTTCATAAAAAATAACATGAACAAAACTAAGTAAACAGTTAAGTGACTTCTGATAAAAAAATTAAGATGGTCTTAATAATAAATTTTAATATACATCTATCAACTCATCAAAGGTTTCATTAATCACTTTTATCATAAGTTTCGTCATAAATTTTAATAAAAGTACAAAGCGTACAAGTCATTAAAACAACTTCGTAGTTTTGGTATTTGTTTATCTTTCTTATTTAGAAATATTACAAATATATCACTGCGACGCTTTTCTTTTATCTGTTTTAAATTTCGCGCTGCGTTGACATAGTATTTAAAGATGGGTTCATCCACACCACATGAGAAAAAAATTCTAATGGTATATGTACATTCAAATCCCTACCGAATAAAGATTGACACCAATCCTCAAGAGATTTTAAGACCGACCCAGGAAAATTTGAGATCGAGCCCCCATAAAATAATTTTTAAATATAAGGAGTTAGTTGGATAATTAAGCTCGTTTTAAAAAATAATCTTGGATAGTTCAAATCTAAACTAAACAATTAACTATTAAACTCAAAACTCAATTAACTAGATTAATTTGATAATTTGATAAATTAATTATTAGATTATTAATTAATAGATTCTTTGATTAGATTGTTTGATTTATTAGTTGAATAGTTGGTTCATGCTTGATTATTCGAATGTTATCTATTTTTAACGACAATATTTGAATGTTACTATAAGTGTTAAATAAGATTTTAGACAAGTCGAGAAGAACCTAACTTGTCTAAGTTTAATCTTGAACTCTGCTCGTTCAGTATTTTATTTTAAGGCTTGAGCTCGGCTAGTGTGAAACGCTCGACATCCCTTGTTTATTAATTAATTATTTTTATCATAATTTTGTATAAATAAAAAGTTCATTTAAGCTCACAAGCTGTCTCGAGCTCGTTCAAGTTCAACTCGAGCCAAGCTTTTGACAAGCAGATCCGGAGTAGTTTACAAGCAGATATGTCTCACTTACACCTCTAGTGTAAAATGTTAATGTTGTTTAAAAACCAAAACATGTTGGTAGATCAATTATCAGATTAATTGCTTTAATTTGATTTTATTTGCTTAGTGTGTTACCGGATCTTACCCAACCCGAACCATACTATTCCAAAATACATAATATTCAAAGAATTCCGGATCCACCACTTTAAAAACTATAATAAAATAAAACATAATACTTCCGGTGACTTGGTTTTTGGGGTTTACCGTTTACCTATTCAATATTTCAATGACGCACGCGGCACGTCTGACCCACAACCCGACCCGATATCCAATTCAAGCTTATATATACATTCAATTCAAAATATGCATCATCTCATCGATGAATGAATAATGATCGCCATTAAACTCCTGCAACAATCTTTAATTGGTAATGGAGAAGAATTTATCGATGATTTTTACCTCATGAACCGATCGTAAGTTCAATGTTTACATTTTCTGCTTCTGTTTGTCTATATCTTATCATGCATAAAGATGAATTGATGATGATCACATGAATATAATCAATTCATGGTATCTTCTTGCAGTTGATTTGATTGAGCATATCTGCTTCAATTTAGGGGTTGATTAAGATAACTATGGTAGAAGATAACTTCCATCTTAGAGGCAATATATCAAACAGTTTATCTGCATTAACTGTGAATGATAGGCATCAAGTAAACAACAAAATGGTTGAAGAAGAAGATGTTCATCAACAGATTGAAGAACAAGAACAAGAAATTATGCAATTGAGAAGACACCTTGCTGAGTATGCAGCCAAAGAAGCACATATTCGGACCGAAAAGAATGTTCTTGAAAAACGAATTGCTTCGATGTACAATGGGTTTTACAGCAACAACAGGACCTTGTTGAAGCTAGCTCAAAAGCCATGGCTTACAAACAAGGCATAATTGAAGAGAATGTACGCCTCGAATACGCGCTCCAGGTAGCCGAAGAAGAAGAGTCTGTGTTTAAATCATCTTTGGTACCTCTTCTTTCTGGCCAAAATCTGCATCCTGCAAATCTCGATGCATATTCCATTGTTAGTAAGTTGAGGATTCTCTTCAAACGTCATAAAGAAAGACTCAATGTAGCTGAAGAAAAACTAAGAGATTCTCAATATCAAGATTTGATTTTGCATTCTCATATGAAAGAGTTGTCTTTAAACAATTCTACACATCCTGAATGGACCCACTCAAGCTTTTCTCCATCAACAGAACAGGTTCATGTGGGTGTGGAGAGACAAAATAATGGAGAAGATGTAGTCAATTCTCATCAGTTACCACCGATTCTTGAAGAAGAACAAGAACAAGAACCTTCTTCTTCATCTCACCCTGAAGCTGATGATTCAGAAGAAGATGACAATGGAAGTGGTGACTATGATGATGTGGACATGACTAAACCACTTCCCACAGTAGACGATTTGCAGATTTTAGGTGAACCTTTTCCAGGTTACAAAATTCAAGCAAGTGGGTACTCAACAAACGGAACCACTCGCTGTGGGTTTGAGTGGGTTCGTTATTTGCAGGATGGATCAATGAAGTACATAGAAGGCGCAAAACAACCCATGTATACTGTAACAGCAGATGATTTAGATAATTATCTTGCTGTATTAGTTCAGCCACTTGATGACAGACAACGAAAGGGCGACGTGTTAAAATGTTATGCAAATGACGGCAAAAAGATCACTTGTCATCCTGATATGCTTCGTGAAATCGAAAGGAAAGTAAGTGTAGGTCGCGCGAGTTTTAAGTTGTATGTCTTGAAAGGGTCTGCTGATACTTGGGAACCAGCAATCTTGGAGATTAAGAAGAGTAGTTACCGCATAAAGTTTAATGGACCCAACAATGGTGTTGTGGTAGTTGATAATGAGTATACACCAACAACCATTATTAATCTACCTGCAGAAGAACCATCAGTGTTCTCAATACTTGGTCCTGATGGTGTTGAGCAATATTTATGTGCAGATTATAATCCAACCGACGTTAGCTGTTCGAGAGATGCAATCGTCCTAACGATGAGATTATTTGTCAAACGCGCTGTTGATAAAAAGCTAGGGAAGAAGAAGAGAAGAGTTTTGTTTTTCAAGTAAGTTTTATGTTGTATATCAGTACACAGGTTCTTGTAGTATTTGTACAATCCTTCCTGCTTGGTGCTTACATTGGTTAATAAAAGTTGAAAACTTTACTATTTTCAATTTGTCTTTTATTTTTCAGGCCCTCCATTGGTAATTTTAGTGTTATTAACGCGCATGTATCTTAATACATTGGATTAACTTGTTGATCGAGAAAATAACATTAGAAATTGAACGAGTTTGGTGTCACGGGAGTGTTGGTTCGATTTAATTCTAAATGTTGTTTGGGCTTTATTATGTAATTATGTGGGCTTATAATAATATTGTTGGGTTCACTTGACAGTTGGATGACAATTTTAGATATTGGACTCATGTGATTGGTTCTTGGGCTTACTTAATACTAGATGGGCTCACTTAAAGGGCTGCAAGGGTTTTGTTAATTGAGACAAAAAAAACTACAGTCATCTCGATCGATATATGAAAAGAAAACAGGGAACAGAAGATATACTTAGAATTACAAAAAGTTTCATCTAGAAACATCATAGATTCAACCAAAATTAGACTCCATCTAGAAATCCCTGTCTAATCAGATAAATAATTCGCGTGTGATAATTTTTGTGATCAAAAGTTGATTTCTCATTAAACATTAACCTCAATATATACATCATACACGAGATAACTTGATAACTCTTAGTAACTACCTAACCGACCTAAACCTCCTAAATAGGAGGAGATATATACAACCGAGAGATATACATGATATATTCAAACTAATACAATTTAATAATAATAATGATAATAATCGTTAATAGTCCCCCGTAGTCGTAGCAGTAGCCTGGAGAATGTAAAGACTGGATTTGAATCGATTGAATAGTAAGAGAGGCAGGCCTTTGGTGAAGATATCAGCGTATTGATAATCTGCCGGTACATGAAATACACGAATGGAACCGAGACGAACTTTTTCCCGTACAAAGTGGATGTCGATCTCAATGTGTTTTGTACATTGGTGTTGAACTAGGTTGTGAGACAGGTAGGTAGCGAAAACATTATCACAATAAATAATAGATGCCTGTCGTATGGGGACATGTAATTCGAGGAGTAGATTTCGTAGCCATATAAGTTCAGCAGCCGCATTTGCGACCCCTCGATATTCAGCCTCGGCACTTGATCTCGAGATAGTATATTGGCGTTTCGATGACCAGGAGATCAAGTTATCGCCCAGAAAAACACAATATCCTGATGTGGGCAGCCCCCTCCCCCCCAATTAGCATCAGAGTATGCGGGTGAGCCTAACGGACTTGGAGGGTGAGAAATGTAATCTGTGGTCCAATGTGCCCTTTAGGTAGTGCAAAATGCGCTTGAGAAATGCAAAGTGGGGCTCACGTGACGCGTGCATGAATAAGCAAACTTGCTAGACCGCGTAGGTGATGTCAGGTCGGGTGAAGGTGAGGTATTGTAAGGCGCCAGCAAGACTACGGTATAGCGTGCTGTCAGGTAATAGTTCCCCAGCAGATGCACTTAATTTTGAATTTCCGTGGGAGTAGTAGCCGGTTTACAATTTTGCATGTTGGCTCGATTCAATATTTCAGTCGCATACTTTTGCTGATTGAGAAACAAACCCCCATTGTCAGGTTGAACCTCTATGCCCAAAAAAGTGTAACCGCCCAAGATTTGTCAAAGAAAATTCTCGAGAAAGAGAAGAAATAAAATGTAGCAGTAATCGACCGTTAGATGCAGTAAGGATAATATCATCTACATAAAGTAGTAAATAAGCCATATCAGTGCCACGTTTGTAGACAAATAGTGAACTATCCGATGTGGTGCTACGAAAACCGCATCGGATGAGATAAGTGGCAAAACATTGGTGCCATGCCCGTGGTGCCTGTTTGAGCCCGTATAGTGATTTGTTTAGTTTGCACACATGTGTGGGGTGATGTGGATCAACAAAGCCCGATGGTTGAAAAATATAGACAGTTTCTTTTTAAGTCTCCATGCAAGAACGCGTTGTTGACGTCCAACTGATGGATGAGCCAAGATTTAGATAAAGCAAGTGTGAGAACTGTGCGAATGGAGCTGGATTTGACAACCTAGCTGAAAGTCTCATCACAATCTATACAAACTTGTTGAGATTTTCCATTAACGACTACGCAAGCTTTGTATCTCTCTAGGGCACCGTTGGCATGGAATTTATGGCAAAAAAGCCACATGCATCGAACAACGTCGGCATCCCTCAGACGAGGTACGAGATCCCAAGTGTTATTATCTATTAAAGCCTTATATTCAGTGTGCATGGAATCGGTCCAGTTGGGGTCAGAAAAGGCCTGAGTATGGGATTTGGGAAGAGGCGAGAGGGATGTTATATGGAGGTTAAATGGGATTTTGGGGGCTGTTTTCCCCAATTTTAACCGTGTGACCATCGGGTGGGGTGGGGGGTCGTGGGTGGTGCGTTAGGTGGTTTGTTAGGTCGGCATGAGTAGGTGATTAGTGGTGTGCGCAGTGGGGGAGTGGAGGGGGGAGGGTTGGTAGGTTGTTGATGTGGGTTTGTTTGAGGCGGGGAAGGTTGTGGATTAGTACTGGGACCCGAGGGGGGAGATAGGTTGGGGAGGGTTATGGACGGGGAGGCCGAGGAGGGGGAGTAGGTTGGTTGCTGGAAAATTAGAGGGGACGGGTCGGAGTCGAGGAAGGAGTAAGAGGTGGATTGAGGGGTGAAGGATTTGGCAAGCGGGAAGGTTGTTTCATCAAAGGTGACATGCCAGGAAAGAATGATCTTACCGGTGGAGAGGTCTAGGCAGCGGTACCCGCGGTGATCCGCAGGGTAGCCAAGGAAGACATATAAGGATGAATAGGGGGCTAATTTATGCGGGCGGGTATCGGATAAGTTAGGGTAACATGCGTATCCGAAGACACGCAGGTGGTCATAAGTTGGGTGTTTCCGGTAGAGGGCGGCGGTAGGGGTATAGTTGTTGAGGAGTTTAGTGGGGAGGATGTTATGAAGGTAAACGGATGTGTGTAAGGCCTCGACCCAATACGAGGTGGGTAATGAGGCATGAGTGAGCAGGGAAAGCATAAGTTCATTGATACGGCGTATCATGCGCTCAGCTTTCCCGTTTTGTTGGGATGTGTGAGGACACGAAAATTAGAATTGTAACCCGTATTCGGTGGCAAAATTATTGAAGTTGAGGTTATCGAATTCTCCGCCCATATCACAGTGAAAAGTTTTGATTTTTTTGTTGAATTGAGTGTATATGAGTTTGTGGAATTGTGTAAATTTGGAAAAGGATTCTAATTTAAAACATAAGGGGTAGACCCGTGTAAAGTGTGTAAAGTCATCAAGTAACACAAGATAATATTTGTACCCTTGTTGATTTGTGATGGGTGAGGTCCACAAATCGCAGGGTAATAAATAAAAAGGACATAACGTAGTGGAAGTAGATAAAGTAAAAGGTAAACGTTTGTTGTTCGCAACTTGACACGAATTACAAATAAAAGAAGAAACTTGTTTATTACATGAAATAAACTTATTAATACGTAAGAAATCAAGGACATGTGACCCAGGATGGCCTAAACGGTTGTGCCAAGATGCAGAATCATGTTGAGACAGGAAGGCGGAAGCTGAAGCAGGGGGGTTGTGAGCAGGTAAAGGGTGCTGGAGCTATTGTGAAGGGTCAGAATCCTCCCAGTCGGGTAATCCTTCACAGAGAAACCAAATGGGTCAAAGTCAATAGAAACAGAGTTATCAACCGTAAATTAATGAACCTATATTAATCTTTCTTAAGTTCTTTATGTTTCACTTTCATTAATCTTTCCACTTTATTAAAGATAATACTTTACGGATAAGGGTAAAATCACACCACGTAAAGTCACGTAATATAATAATAAATAGGAACACAAGAACAGCCCAAACAGGAATAAAATAATTAGATAATAGCATCAAGTCAAACCAGGGTCAAACCCTAAAATTCTGATTTTCTCGAAATTCCAGAAAATTTTCTAAGTGTTTAGGCGTATGGGCACTATGCAGGCGCATGAGCCCTGCTTAGGCGCATTAACACTATTTAGGCGCATAAATTCTACACTTAGGCATTTCAGCTTACTTCTGGGCGCATGAACTGTTTAGGCGCATGAGTCTAGCACTTAGGTGCCTGAACAAAGGGTTGGACGCATGACACTGTTTAGGCGTATGAGTCTACACTTAGCAATTTCAGGCAAAAACCTCGGGCGCTTGGGCACTATTGGGGCGCATGAATCCCCACTTAGGATTTTCTAAGGCAGTTCCCAGGCGCATGGGCCCTGTTTGGGTGCATGGCCTGAACTTAGGCAGTTTCAAGCTATAATCCTAGGCGCATGGGCCCTGTTTGGGCGCATGACCCCCTGATGTGCATTTTTCAGAGTCAAAACCATCCCAAACTTGCATTTGCACCTGTTCTAAGCAGAAACTTAACATTCAAAGCAACCACAACACATAAGCAAGCATAAACATAAGCATAAGCATACACAACATACGGGTATACATAAACCAGTTGTAAAACATTTTAATCATGCATTTTCAGCCCCAAAACAGTTTAAAACACATAGAAACCGGGGTCTAGAACTCACCTAGTGTAGCAAACAAGCAAAACTCCTCCGAACCTACTTGTACACGAGTTCAAACACCTAAAACAAGCACAAACAAGCACCAAAACACCAAAAACACTTAATAATCGGTTTCTAAGGGTGAAACCACAAAGAAACCAAACCAATTAACATGTAAACATACTAACCTTGAAGATTTCAGTTCTATTTCCTTCTTGGAACCGAGAGAGCTGGTCTGCAGCTTCCTTTCTTCTTCTTTTCGGTCGAACAATAGCAACAACAGAATGTTATGGGCGGCCATGCCCATATAAAGTGTATTTTTGACTTTGGTGTACCATTTACACATTTCACCCCTCATCTTTGCCTTCTTTTAATTTTCCTCAAAATACTTTCTTTTCTTTTTATTTGACCAAGTTTTCGGGTGTTACAAGTCTACCCCCCTTAAAGAGGTTTCGTTCCCGAAACTTGTCACTCTTCGAATAACTGTGGGTAATGCTGTCTCATTTCTTCTTCCGTCTCCCACGTAGACTCAGAACCCTTCCGGTGTTTCCACTGCACCAGCACAAGTGGAACCACTTTATTCATTAACCTCTTCTCCTTCCGATCGATGATTGCCACTGGTTGCTCCACATAGTTGAGCCGTTCATCCACTTCGATATCCTCCAGTGGTACAATCATGTCTTCGTCGGCTAAGCACTTTCTTAGATGGGATACATGGAATGTCGGATGAATTCCACTTAACTCATCAGGCAATTCTAATCGATAGGCTACCTCCCCTACTCGTGCAACGATTCGGAAAGGCCCTATGTATCTCGGGCTCAGCTTGCCCCTCTTCCTGAACCGGATGATCCCTTTCCAAGGCGAGACCTTTAACATGACTTTATCACCCACATTGAACTCGATTGGTCTACGCCTCTTCATAAAGGCTTTGATCTTTTCCAGCTTTTCGTCATAGCCTCGATCACCTCGATGCTTCCCAATTCTTTCTGCCCAATGTCTCCCCAACACACGGGCGTTCTACACCTCCTACCATATAGCATCTCGTATGGTGGCATGCCAATGTTAGCATGATAGCTGTTGTTGTACGAGAACTCTGCTAACGGTAAGTGATCATCCTAACTCCCTCCAAAGTCAATCGCGCATGCTCGAAGCATATCCTCGAGCGTCTGGATCGTCCTCTCAGACTGACCATCCGTCTGAGGATGATAAGCCGTACTAATGTGTAGCCTCGTCCCCATGGCATCATGGAATCTTCTCCAAAACTTAGATGTGAACCGGGTGTCACGATCTGACACGATTGACACCGGCACGCCATAACGAGCTACGATCTCTTTGATGAACAGATCCGCCAATCTCTCGGATGAATACGTCTCGCGGATCGATAGGAAGTGAGCACTCTTTGTTAGACGATCAACTATCACCCATATGGTATCATACCCCCTCGCCGTACGGGGTAGCTTCGTGATGAAGTCCATGGTGATGTGCTCCCACTTCCACTCGGGTATATCCAAGGGTTGGATCTTCCCGTATGGCTTCTGGTGTTCTGCCTTCACTTGCAAGCAAGTAAGACACTTACTCACATACTCTGCCACGTCGCGTTTCATACCCGGACACCAGTAGTCCTTTCTCATATCTTGATACATCTTTGTAGCAACAGGATGAATGGAGTATCGAGTCTTATGAGCTTCGTCCATAATTCGCCCACGTAGATCCCCATACCGAGGAATCCACATCCGTCCAAAACGAGTCTTAACCCCGTGGGTGTTCTCTCCCAACTCCGTGACTAAACCTCTCATTCGTTCGGAGTTGAGGCAATCTTCTTTCAGCGACTCTTCCTGAAATTCTTTGACTTGCGTCATCACATTCGAGGTCATCGTGAAGGCTCTAGCACTCAATATATATACATCATACACGAGATAACTTGATAACTCTTAGTAACTACCTAACCAACCTAAACCTCCTAAATAGGAGGAGATATATACAACCGAGAGATATACATGATATATTCAAACTAATACAATTTAATAATAATAATGATAATAATCGTTAATAGCGTGAACCCGCGAAATAAGTTTTTCTTATAGTGGGTTCACGATTTAAACACTAACCCAAGTTGATTTTATGTTTGAATAATAAATCATAATCGGATACGTTTTAATTCATTTTATGTTCATATTTTATCTTTTAGACATTCTACAAAGATAAACCTATTTTGGGTTCGATTTGTAACTACAGATACACATCGATTTGTAAATATAAGGTTGACTGTGATTTTGTTTGCAAAATTAAAAGGGTTCTATTCTAAGTTAATCTCAAATTTCAACAAAGTATCTCGACAAATGTTAAACTAATTTGCTTTCCCTTTTTAATCGAGATGGAAGACCTAAAAGTTAAACCATGTTTTCCCTTTTGTATTTTAATGGTCCCCTTTTGTGCGTCAAACTAAAAACAATATAATTTGTAAAGGTTTGGGTTATATAGATATTTATTTTTATTATTAGAACATCCTAATCTTTCTATCTCTTTTTATGTATTTATATGTATTTAGAGAGATAAAAAGAAGAAAAAATATCTTAGGTGTACTAATAAAAAACCACTTAATTAATCGAGTTTTCGTTTTTGCCATCATTCCATTAACTTAAAAAAAAAAAGTTGAAATCTTACTATAGTCATGATAGTTTTTTTGATTTTACTTAATATGTCTATTGACATTAGGTAAAATTTAATCTAGAGTAAATTACAAGGATGGTCCGTGACATTTGCTCAAATTTAGTTTACGTTTGAAAAATCACATTCGACGATATAAATTCAAGTCATCTTACGTTTTGACATAATTTAGCTTGGAAACAAGTAAGCTTGATTGTAGTCTATATTTTATCAGGCCACATACGACTCTACCGCACGTGCTTATTGTTACATATGTTTTGAGTTGGTCTACGTTTCGACATAAATTTTGTTTGGAGTCTTCTCATATATAATAGTTTTCATTTGACGGTATAAATTTGAATTACTCTAGGTATTGGTGTAAAGTTAGTTTAAAAACGAGTCGGGTCGATTACATGCTATAACTTATCAAACCGAGTATTGAGCCTTCGTAACACGGGGAGGGTTTAAAACCTACTTTTCATTCATAAACAAACTTACATTAAATAAGGAAAAACAACCCTTGCATTAAAAGAAATGAAAAAACCACTACCCCACCAAGTCATTAATTTTAACTCAATAAACTAATAAAACATATAATTAAATAAATGATATGCTGACCCGTATGCAACTCCATGACTCAAACCCGTGACTTGTTGATCCGACTTTAACACTATCAAAATTAATCAATCATTATCCTCCTAAATCTTAACTTCGGTTTCTACTACTCAGCTTCTTGAGTGAATCTCGCAGGCTCCACACGACTTGTCTTTTTTTATCGGTTCACACAAATCCGATTCAACTCTTGTGTTTTCTTTTCTATTCGCACCACTTTGGTAACCAAAACTCTTTAATTACCTCTTGCAAAACACATCAATCAAAAGAATAATTCATTGTCTTTTCTTTTTCATACGTTCTTGTAAAATGATTATAAAACCACCATAATTAAATGATGTGATTTTTCTTTTGACTCTTTAAACACCAAAGTAGTCACAGCCTCAAACTAATTTAGTAATTTTCTTCTTATAGGTTACGAACTAATATCTATCTACCTTCTTCAGTCTATAAATCGAGCAACCACAAAGTCTTCATCTCCTTGGTTTCACACAGAAATCGCACACTGCTTCTCTTCTTCTCTCGATCACAAAAATTGTTCACGATCTCATTTCAAACAGAACGATTTTTCTTGTCTCACATGAACTGATTCACATAGATTCTTGATTACAGCCAGATCACACAGATCCACCATTCTTGCCACGCAAGTTTTTTTAGTTTCTTGGGTCGCACAGACCTCCTATCGCTGCTCACCACACAAAAATCCGAATTCTATTCAGTTTTCTGAATCACAGATTCTGGTTTATCATTATAGAGTGATTTAATCTAGTTAAACATTCCAAATGGCATGAGTGTTAACTATAATCGATACTTCAATTACAGCAGTCCGCATGCTAAGATTAGAACGTCATGAACTTAGAATAGTGGGTTGGCTTTAATCAATTAACGGTATTTTGTTAGACATTAGATATAGTGGATGTTCAAACGACGTGACGTGTAATATGGACAGATCCTACTTAAATGAATGATTATTACACCATAATTGTTAGGATCATAAGCCGAATTAAACCAAGAGATAACCCTTGTGTTGAAACTATTTTATAAAATCTAATTTTTCTTTGCAATTTATTAGTTTCATAATTTTTCATAATAATAAAAAAAAAAACCAACTTTATTTTTTTTACAAAACCTCAACTCGGCCATGTAGGATTTTCTTTATTGTTTTGAAAAGCCTGTGTCAGCTTGCTAGAAAATTTATATCTTTTTACAATTTCTTTCTAGTTTTAGCTTCTAGCTAACACCCCCCCCCCCCCCCCCCCCCAACTCCCTCTTTAATTACAACCAACCAACCAACCAAACTGTGTTAAATCATTTAAGTAGTTAATCTGCTCATACTGTTAGCTACGATAGATTTACATTATAATAATATATTAGGTGGATTTGACACCCAACAAAGCCATAATATGAGCTTTAGCTCGGGCTCGAGTTCGTTTTAGCTCGGCTCGTTTCGAGCTTTTTTCGAACCGATTCTAAGTAGCTTGCTAGTCGGTTTGACTCATTCACACCCTTATCTATTCATTGCCTGCTTTTATGCTTCCATGGCCTAGGCGTTTATTTCTTTACGGTGTAAGCTTTTCCCTATATACGCTTTTTCCATCAAACTTTCTCTATCAAGGATCTCCTGAAAATTCACAAAGCTCCAAGCACTTTGTTAGGGGATGCCATTTTTGCAGTCATCATCACCACAATTTAGAGATTTGTTATGTTATATGACGTCAAAAGCATAGGATTTCTCTGGGTGAAAAGTCGACCAAAGATCGCAAATGCAGCTCCTTTATTTCCAAGAAGCGGATTGAGATAGAGATTCCTTTCCCATTGAAAATCTTGTTGTTTATTACCAACCACAAAGTTGCTATCCGATATCCAATTGTCCTCCATACAAACATGTTATTCTTTGGGGCGCCCATGAGTTCCAAAAGAAATCTGCGTTTGGATAATCAACATTATAGGCGTCCTCCAAAAAGTGTCTAATGAAATTTACCAAATCTTTTGAGTTTCAATAACCAGACCAGATCCCAATATCCTCCTTGTCCACATAGATAACTTATTATTGAATCTATCAATAACCGGTTTCCAATGCTTTATCAAATTCATATTTGCTCTCATGGGAATACCAAGATACATAAAAGGGAGGTGGTTCGGGATGCAATTCACAGATTTAAAATACACGCGTTATTCTATTCAAATGAACGCGTCATCAGTGTAGAATAAATGTGATAACGATTGCCCACCTTCTGAGAACTAAACACCTTCAAAAATACCCGATTAAACAGCCCTATTTATCACGACACTAAGAGCTTCTATAACGCAAATAAATAAAAAGGGGGACAGAGGATCACCCGCGCTTCATCTTAGCGACTTGTTAATTAGAACTTATGTTTGTCCTGCCATAAGGAGACCAAGGATCCATCCACTCCACTTTGCCCGGAACCCCATATAAGTTAAAATGGATAGCAGGATTTACTGTATCATATGCTTTTTGAAAATTGACTTTGAACACAAGAATTTTAGCCCAGGAAATAGTCTCGCTGATAAAATGTTAGACCTTGCGTCATGTCTTTTGAATGGTTGGTTATTAGTGACAAGAATTGAATTGGCTGCAAGCATTTAATGTCTCATGCCAACTTTTTTTTAGTTAAGTTCCGTTTTGCTCATTGAATTTAAAAAAAAATAATAACTTTCCTTCAAAAGACTATAAACATCAATTTATATTCAAAAGTTTCATAATTTGTTTCAATTTTAACCCAAAAGTTTCATTAGTTGTTTCAAATTAAATCCAAAATAAAAAATTTTTTGTATTGATTTTAAAACAACTTATGAAACTTTTAAAGATAAATTGATGATTCTAATATTTAAAAAAAAAAATAATTACTTTTGTTAAACCTTAAAGAATAAAATTGAAATTAACTTTTTTTAACGGAGTCTACTGTCAACTAATGGCACATGATAACACTAATCAATTGTTTAGGCTATGACAGCTGGAATTAAACATTTTCACATGCCAATCATCCTATCATGACTTCTTGGATCTCACACGCATTATTTAAAACTTCTCAAATAAAAAAAATAAATATTGTGAAATTTGAAAATTAGATTTTTAATTAAAAAAAGACACTTTAAAAATGTATAAGATACAAAAGTTTTCTTGGACAAACTTTTTTTTAAAATACGAACTATTTTAAAACCTTTTTTTTTTCTAAGATTTATAAGGATGATCATTTTTAATGAAATTAAGAAAACCAAAATGTTTTAAAAACAATTAAAAACGCAATCTTATAAAATGAAAGCTTAAAATGGTATTATTATTGTTTTTACTTGAAATATTTATTTATAACTCAATCAAGTCTTATTTTAAAAAACACTTTATAATTATTACTAGCAGTGATGTATATAAGCATCTCCTCAATTAATTTATTTAGGGTCTTAGGTGAACGAAAGAAACATAATAAGCACCCACAAAATGTTTAGGTTATAATGGGTAGCTGGAAAAACTTTTTTTTGTTATAAACTATGTGATGATGCACAAAATAGCACATTATGGAGGGTTGACTTTGGCTACTTGTCCCAACTTTATTTTCAAATGTACAAATTGTTTATATAAAATGAATTTAGTTGTGTGAAGAGTTTGTAACTACTGTCCTTTAATATAGGCATTGCTCTTTCATTTAACTGATCATCACGTTAACCATCTTTCAAGTTCTTTTATTAAAAAGAATTCAAACACATTTTTGTGTTGATTCTTGTATTACATCTCCTTTCAGGATCTGGGCCCTAAATCAGTTGATTGAATGGTTTCGTTTGACCTCTCGTGTTTTTATTTGATTCACAAATAATGGAGTCCATCTTGAATGAGGTTGCACATCTTAAAATCAACCTGAAAGAGATAAGAGAAGCCACCAATAATTTTAGTAGCAAAGTTATCGGAAAGGGTGGCTTTGGAAAGGTGTATGAAGGAGAAGTCTCTCACCGTAAAGGGCGAAGCATTGTTGTTATTAAGCGTTTGAATCGTCAATTTGGGCAGGGAGACCCTGAATTCTTGAAGGAGATCATGATGCTTTACCGATACACACATAAGAATCTCATCTCTCTCCTCGGATTTTGTGACGAGGATGGTGAAAAGATCCTTGTGTACGAGTATGCATCTAACGGAAGTCTTGATCGTCATTTAAGCTCCACGGTTCTCACGTGGACACAACGTCTCAAGATATGCCTCGATGCTGCAAAAGGGCTAGCCTACCTTCATGATCACAAGGGCACCCAACAAAGAGTTCTGCATAGAGATATAAAAAGTGCTAACATCTTGTTAGATGAGAACTGGAATGTTAAACTTTCTGACATGGGTCTTTCAAAAATAGGACCTGCTAATCAACAGCACACGGTTCTTTTCACCAACGTTGTGGGTACCCCTGGTTACTGTGATCCTCAATATATGGAGATGTACACCTTAACCAAAGAATCAGACATATACTCCTTTGGAGTTGTCTTATTTGAGGTACTTTGTGGGAAATTATGTTTTAGATATACCGATGGTGGATTAAAGATTTTAGTGCCTATGTGGAAGCAAAGCTGCATGCGTAAGAAATTGGATGAGATTATCTTTAAAGGTCTCACGCCACCACTGGACCCAACTTCTTTGGAAACAATTTCAGACATTGCATTCCAGTGTTTGCGCCATTCTCGTGACCAGCGGCCAACAACATCTCTTCTTGTGGAAACGCTTGAGATTGCAGTTAAGTTACAAGAGCGTCATGATTTGAAATCGACCAATGTTGTGGGAACTTCTCAGCACTCGGTTGAGGATCTAAGTACATTTTTCTCCAAACTCAAAACGGTAATTAGCTTATCTGCGTAATCTTGTTTTTTTTCTTCTAAACGAGAATACACAAAGCCCATAAAATGCACTCCTAAAATTCACTTATTACCTATATTTATGGTATTTTAACCCTTATCACTATGTTGGGGGACCAAACGAATACAAACAATGACTGAAAAGAGTAGGGGTTGGGTCTAATGGTAAAGTCATTTGAAGTTAGAGTGGTGAGGCTCTCTTTGAAGTCAAGGGTCCGAGTCCACTGTGTCAGGTTTGTGTAAATTAATTGTGGTGTAGATTAGGTGGAATGGAATAACATCTAACCGTTAAAAAATAATAATAATCACCTATATAAATTCCTAAGATGTTTGAAGTGCTTTTTTTTCATATAGTGTGTTTAATATCATATTAATAAGCCCCAAAATGACCACAGAAACTAAAGTTGGGGTTTTCATATGGTGCGTTTAATAGCATATGTGAAGTTGATTTGCATCATATATCTTTGACTCTTTGTTGCTTGTTCTAGAATAAAAGAGGACTTAAACAATACGAAGATGCCGAAGGCAGAGATATAGAAATTATACACGTTGATGGTACAATGGGTTTTACTATTGATGATATTTTATGTGGATCAATTGAGGTAATGTTATCAAGCCCTAGTGGGACTTATTATAAGGTAATATTGGAAAATGGTGATCACGTTGCTGTGAATACATTGAAAGGACAATTTTATCAAAATGGGAGAGAAATCAAAGATCGATTAAATTTGCTTGGGAAAATTAGACATCCGAATCTGCTGGCAGTAAAGGCTTATTCTAAAGGAAAGAAACTACTCGTTTATGATTTTATGCCTAAAGGAAGCCTTAGCGCTTTTCTCCATGGTAAGCAATACTATTAATCATTTGTTATCAATAGTAGAGAACTTTACATATTTTCCCTTTCTAAGATCACTAATTACATTTTTTCCCGAAGCATAAAATCAATTATATATTTCTCCTTCTTAAAACATATGTATTACATATATACCCATTTCATTATAAATGACAATTTTACCCTAATCTTTACTATAGAATTTTCACATATTTATTTTTTTGTTTTGTAATTGTTTAAAATTTTGACAATAGTTTTTTTATATTCATTGATGTAATTTTGGTTATCGATAATTCTTGTTTTTAAATAAAGTTTAAACTTTGAATTTAGAGATGTAATTTTGTGCTTTATTTGCACCAAAAGCTCGATATATGTAACTGAATAAAGATAAATATTTATAGTCATTCAATAAGTTAATTTTAGTGAAATGAATAAATATGTAATATATATATTTAGGAAGGAATAATATGTAATTGATTTGGCTTGAGGAAATATGTAATAAATGATCGTATAAAAAAATATGTAAATGTCTTATAATATTAGGGTAGGGTTATACTAAAAAGGATATTTAATCTAAAAAAGCTAAGAAGAATTATGGACTTGACACATGTTATCTTACTGTTTTTATATAAGAAAGCATTTTAGACATTTTGTCAAATACATCAGCTCGTTGAGCCTTATACGTTCATTGTGTCATATATTTTACACCATTTGTTATATGTATTAATCATTTGTGTTTTACGTTTTAGATTATTTTGTGTTACTTTTGTCAATGTTTTTAAAAATTATAAACTTGTTATCCATCATTGTGTTTTACAATTAAAAATACACCATGACATATTTTCACCAATGTATTTTTCAAAACTCATAGTGTTGAAGATAACACTGCACGTTATTTTTGTTATTATTTTTAATTGATTATATAAACTTGTTATCTATCATTGTGTTTTACCATTGAGAGTACACAATAATGTTATTTTACCAACGTATTTTTTAAAATTTATAGTGTTGAAGATAACACAATAATGATCAAAAGACACAATGAGACATTGTGTTATTTTGTCATTGTTTTTAATGTATTAGATTAATTAGTTATTAATTTATTATTGTGTTTTACATATTAGAGATAAATAACAATGTTATTCCATCATTATATCTTTTTTTTTAATTCATCAATTTAGAAAAAAACAACAGGATTCAAAAAAACACAATAACTAACAAAAAGACACAATGACAAGATGTGAGATTAATAACGCACATTTTTTATCTTTTTATATAACAATATTTTACTCGTTTTAAAAACAAAAAACGTTCTTTTTATGGTGTAATTTTTATAAAAAAAAATAATGTCGTATATAAAAGTTATGAACGTTTAAGTAAATATAAGGGAACTTACAAAAAGTCAACAAAAATAATTATTCCTAGAATATTTTTCTAACAAACTTTTTACTACAGTTTGATCTCAATTATTGATTAAACAGATGGATGGTTGAGGTTACTTACTACACTTTTTTAGTTTTAGAAGATTTTGTATTTAAATCTTTCCATAATATTAATATTAGTTTTCCAAAGGAGTAAAAATAATGATTTGTTTGATTTGACGCTATTTAACATAATTCTACGAAATTGTGGTTTTAGGGTCACGTGAGCTTTTCTTGCATAATATACAACGTTAAAATTTGTTCATAACATAAAATCACTAATTTAACCAACTTCATTATTTTCAATTATATGTTTGATAACTATTTAAAACTAGTTTTATACCCGTCCGTTGGTCGGGTTGTGTCATGTTTAAAGACAAAAGGATACGTCTAGTTAAGGATCATAAAAAAAACATCAAACAAAAACGTCTACAAAATCTACAAAATTATAGTCAAGAAAAGGTAACAGCAAATTTGTGATATACAAACTAAAAAGATCCATAACAAATTTAACATAAAAAAAACCCAAATAACGTGCTTTCATCAAACCTGCATCCTATAAGAGTAGAAAAAATGTCCTCTTCCGCTCCTGTTAGCCACCTTTAACATAATTATAAACATGTTTTATTTCTATTTTGAAGCTTACTTTCATGTATTATACAGTTGGAGCATGATCTTTTTTTTTTTATAAATACATGTGTACACATACAACATGTAACATAAAAAGTAGAAAGTTAGGCATACCAATTAAAATTAACATTCCTTTGCTCGTAAACTGAAACTCGCAGGAAGGGGCTGGAAGTAAACTTACACGACCTTTCTTAAACCTCTAGTATACCATTTTTCTACATGTTCAAGTATGGTAAGCATTAGAATGTGATATTTGCATATAATCAAGTAATAGAAATGCAATTTTGCTACTCACATTACAGAAGTCCATGTTTGACTTTCACAAGTCACATGTTAAATTTAAAAACATCAAATACAAATGCTAATTACTACCATATGCAAAATGTTTCGATAAATACGTTAAGCTATATGCAAGAATATTAAATAGACAAAATTTGAGGATCATAAAATTAATAAAATTATATTTGAAGTTAAACAACAAAAAGTTTAAGATTTTCATCTTTAAACTCAAGAAAAAGATTGTAAAACTTGTACACCCTTATCTAGGTATTTCTCAAGGTTAGGGTCCTTCCTGCATTTGAGGAAGGCAACATTTTTCCAATCTACATCTGACCACGACTTTCTTTGATGATGACATTACTATCTCCGATGTCATAGGTTCTCTTGAAGCATCTACAGAATTCGCCACACCAAACAAAGAGATACATCAATCTTCTGCTTAGTAAAAGAACAGCCTTTCTTTAATATTTCAAGATTTTGATAACAAAATAGAAGCCTAAATTTAAAAGATTTCAAGAAACCTAAAAATCAAAGTAATGTCATCCTCTCAGTAGAATCCTCCTTTCTTAGTGCATTCTAGTGTAACTCTCCATCAAATCATGTTTGCTTGTAAATAATTCAAGAAAAAACATTAAAATAATCAAGGAATCAACTAAAAAGGTCAATGCCAATAGGGTTGCTTTGTGCAAAAGTACAACATTTTGTAATTCCTCGATGTGAGAAACATACAATGCTCTCGAAGCACCAAATTTCTTTTTCAAATCAATCATGGCCTAAAAATATAAGCAATATAAACAATCAATAAATTTTATGATGATGAAACTCAAGCATATAACCAATCAAAATAGCACGATGAAACTCACAAGTACCTTATAATTAAGGTTGATGAACGTATGGCTAACTTCTCAATGCATTGAAGTTGTTCATTTTGGTGAACCATTAATGTAATAATCATGTTGCAAAGAGATTTGGCATCTTGTTTGAGCTCAGATTCAAACTTAAACACAATCTTTCTGTTACCAGAATACAATTTATCTTCTCATGTTGCATATAATTTAAGAAACTGCTACTAATAAATATATGTATGCGCCCATGGTTCTTGAATATAAAAAAAATCGATATGAAGCTTTACAAACGTTAGATGTGACTTAATTTTATCATAACTCTGCAAACTTGGCACTAGTTCATGGCTTGTTCTTGGTACGCGAGAATGTTGATGCATGTATTCATGTAAGGGCAATTACACTATAACTATATAAATAATGCATGTAACTTATTGAAAGCAAGAAACCTGTTTCACTACAATTGCCAATTCAATGATTTTGTGATTGTGTGGGCCTCCTTGAATTCCACAAAAGACGACCTAGTTGAACCTTCCAGAATAAAGTGTGTATGATCAATATACAATCCCAATGTAGCAACGGATTATTTTAACAAACATACTCTTTGCCTTGTTTGCTGACTTCTTTCAATCCTTTCCTGAAAAAAAAAAAATAATGGCATCATATGAGCCACAGAGTGACTTGTAGGTTTTGGTGGTCATATTTGCCAACAGTAGAGCTTTTTGTTGGGTACAAACTTGTTGAATAAATGATATTTGTGAATCTGAAGGTGAATGTAATAGTATAAAGTTAGTCATGCTCATAATATCATGAACAGTCTAAGATAATAGTACTCACCTTGCGGATTTGAGCGTTGTCATATAATCAAGCATAAGCAAATGCACCAGCAATAATCAATTTTGGCAATAGTGAGCCATTTTGCTCCAACTATAATTTCAGAAATAAAAGTCAAATCCATATCAAAATTAAGAAATATAAAAGAGTATATATGCTAGCAGGTAAAAGTTGGAAGTTATAAGTACCCAGTCATAATCAATATAGCTAGTGCTCTTATTCAACCATTATGGCACGGTCTCGAAAAATATAGACATCACATCTATTGTCTTTCGGTCTGAGATACTAAGAAGAATAAAAATCAGATTACTTGTGGTGAGACTATTATACACAATCATCATTGAAGTTTATAGTAGAATGGACATCATGGTAGATGAGAATGAATGGATTTTCTAGCACCTACTAACCATGCGATAAATGGCCACCATGAGGAAAATCATGAGCCTTTAATAATGCAGAGTTAGACATGAAAATTACTTGGTGACCCTGAAAGAGGCAGCACATTCACTGCATCTTAAATGATGATTAAACATTTCGTAAGTTTAATGCATATAAGCTGGTATCGACAACATACATTCTCAACATGGAACAAAGGATTAAGTTAATTGTAACTTAAGTACATCACTGCCTTTAACACATCTTAAACAAAGTAGATTCATATCCAATCAATGATAAATAGGGTTGTGATTATATCAATTGTTCAAAGTATCAAAGCAACTTAACATCATGCAAGTTGACTTGAAAGTCAAATGGAGTGTGTTTCAAATACAAAGAAGGTCGATTTAAATCTATTCAAGAAAATCCCACTACTAACCATAGTATTACATAAACATTTTTCAAAGATTATGACATACATATTAGGTTGGGAGCTAACTTCCATTTTGAATTTAAATAGTACTCTAATCAATTAAAGTAAACCTTTTAGCATCACAAAAGAAATTTTACCAAACTAAATGAAGCTGCACATCCCTATTTGCGAGATTTACAATCTCTATTTCCCACTAAATTCAAAATAGAGTAAACCAAACTCAGGAGTTAACGACATTGAAAGTTTTAGAGAATAAAATCAGAAACATGAATACCTTACGGACGACCCTTTCGAACCAAATGTATGCTACCTTTGGTGGTAGCCTAGAAGCACGACGCCGAGCAAAATCACAATAATCTGCTGATCTGCATTGCATAAGTTCAATAAAATTAAATCATTATCTTAATTCTAACACGATGCATTTTCCAATTCCAACCGCAAAAATGTCAAATTGTCATTTAGGTTGGGGTTGGGGTTTCAATTGCGGGGTTAAAAAACGATGGATTGAAGATGAACGACAGAGAGCGAGAGAGAGATAGATGAAATCGTACCTGTATATGAGGAGGATGCTGGTTGGCGGCGGTGTTGTATTCGGTGGGTGTGAGTATGATGTCGATGAAGGCTCAACCCCTTGAAGCTCTTAGAAGTTAAAACCCCAGATCCTTTGAAACAATGAAATGGGAAAGAAGAAAGAAGACGGTGAGTATTTATAAGGTGGAGGTTACCGGTGACGACGTGGGGAGGGAATATCGGATGAGGGCATGTAACCGGCGTTACTTCCGAATACAGAGGGAGAGTTGGAGGCATAAAAGTAACCACCACACCAAAGCTTAACTTCTCAATTAACACGGTAATGATCAAAAGTTCGTGGTTTTCTACGGTCAAGATCTTCCGAATTTAGATAACCGTTTTACAGCAACCATTAATATATATATAATTCAGACATAACTTCTTATTCCAAAAACACTTCATTTCTTTCCTTGAATGCAGACCGAGGACCCGAAGAACGGGTAGATTGGGCAACAAGAATGCGAATAGCAAAAGGTGTGGCTAGAGGTTTGCATAGCCTCCACACCCATCACAGTATGTTCCATGGATTCTAACATCAAGCAACATTTGGCTCGATGAGAGCATTAACCCTAAGATCTCTGATTTTGGGTTGTCAGGACTCATGACAGTGGGTTCAAACTCAATTATGATTGAAGCAGCCAGGAGTCTTG
The DNA here is from genome assembly GCA_025506505.1 of Flaveria sonorensis. NCBI lineage: Eukaryota > Viridiplantae > Streptophyta > Magnoliopsida > Asterales > Asteraceae > Flaveria > Flaveria sonorensis. Next base: position 62,006,504 of record CM046435.1, on the reverse strand, counting down.
GCTACCATGCTCCAGAAGTTTCAAAGCTCAAGCATGCTGATATGAAAGACGATGTCTACAGCTGGGGTGTGATAATGTTAGAAGTCCTAACTGGAAAATCACCAAGAGAGATGATACAAGGTCGAGCTTTACCAGATTGGGTGGGTATGCCGGTGGATGAATGTGCGTGGACTAATGAGTATTTTGATTCTGAATTGATCAAAGATGCTTCTGTAGTTGGTTCTTATAAGTTGTTGAGTTGTTTGGAACTTGCTTTACAATGTGTTCGTCTCTCACCTAAGGGTCGGCCAAATATTCTCAGCAGCTGGAACTTGGAAGATATTAGATCAGAACCCAACACAGGTTTCGGAGATGATGGTGGCGCTAGACCTTCATTAAGCGAGTGAAATTGGAGATTAGAGGAGATAATGATTCTATTATTCTTGAATTGAGATCTGTTTTGTTGTTGTTAGACCGATTCTATTAGAGGGGAGCTGATGGGAGTAGCTAACCCGCTCACTTGACTCATTTACATCATTAACTGACTTGACTCATTTACATCCTTATATTGTACATCTTATAATATATGCGGGGGCATTATTGTTGTTTCATACGTTTGTTTATTAGATGGTATTTTTATTTTCTTGGGATTTTTAAATCTCTGCGTATATTCTTGCAATTTTATAATTTATATAAGCTTCCATATGAACGTTTATTCAAGGTCGACTTGCCAAACCAAAATTTTAATAGGCCTAAACGTATAATCCATCAATTACTTTATGGTTTCGTTTTATATATAAAGTTACTGTAATATATCGTTCTAAATTTATCGTTGCAACGTTCTTCTTTTTATCTATGTATTGACATAAATTTCATTCTAAACCGAGGGCTACAATTTTTTTCTGTCGTAACAACATTTCTTGTCGTAACACGCTGGTAGGATTTTTACTAATATTAAAATGAAACAAAAAGATTTTATGAACTTAAGCCTGTGAACGAACCAAAACAACATAACACAGCCTTATTCCTGTCGTTCCTTAAGCTTATACTAGACAAACGAGCTATTCACGAACACACAACCGCACGAGATTTACTATTCGTGTTAGTTAAATGAATGCTCTCCTTCATTAGCATTAATCCAATAATTATAAGTAACGAACACAAACGAATGCAATCAAACACAAATGAACATTCATGAACGTAAAAGGATACAAACAAACAAAAAAAAAACACAAACACATAGGATAAAAATCCAATTTGAGAATAAAATCGGCATTTTCATTCATAAATACACATTTTCCACCCAAAATAAATACGAAGTAAACGAACACGCTACCGAACATTTACGAACACATCATTGAACATTCACGATCACAAATGAACAAACATGATCTTAGTATTTGGTTGTCGAGACTCGATAAAAAACAAGTTAAATAATCGGTCTTAGTTACTTTTATTGTGTAAGAAGAGGTAAGGTAGTCTCCACAAAGAATTAATGAAAAGTATTTAACAAACAAAACTCGATTCACTTAAAGACACAAACTTTGAACGTAAAGATTGAAACTTTGGGTGAATTCAATAACACAGTGCACAAGCAATCAACTTTGGAATTGATTTACTTAAATAATGAGAGACAATCATTTTTGAGTTTCCAATTACGCAAGATCAACAACTAATACTTTAAATTAGCGTTTGCTAAAACACAATTTTCAAGATTTTAACTTTTGATTAATGTAGATGATTTGAGATGAATTGGAAGGTTCGAGAACACCCAAAATCAACTTGGAATCTTCAATTTTCGTGTAGGAGAAGTTATCCTCTGATTTGGGAGTAGATTGATTTAAATAAGCTTGAAAACCCACAAAATCCAAAGTTGTTACTGTTTGCAGCGTATGATACGCCCTACTCGGTGTATCATACGTCGGTCCCTAGTTTCAGACGCCGAAGTATTTGTCTTTTTCTGTTCAATGCCACTTTGTACTCCAAATAATATGCCGGCGGCGTATGATATGCCCTAGACAGCGTATCACACGCTGGACCATTTATGCCTTCTTTCTTCTACATCTTGTGATATTTTATGCATCCGGTCCTTATAGTTTCATATTTTGCTTCATTTGCCTCAAAATATGGGTGAGGTTATTCTACAAAGTGTATTTTTGTTACAAAGTATGAAAAGACACAATGAGGCTAAAAAAATTCACAAAAAATTACATCTCACAATCTAAATCGAATTTTAAAAAATATTTCGGAGTCTCTATTCCTCTCATCGTCCTCTTTCAGAAAAAAATAAAAAAAAATTTATTGTATCTTTTATGACACAATGACGTCATTGTGTCTTTCATAAATGACACAATAAAAAAACGTTAATTTTTTATTTTTTTTTTTTTTTTGTTTTTTTCTTAGTAAGGACGACTAGGGGAACAAAAGCTCGGAAATACTTTTTTAAAATTCAATTTAGATTGTGAGATATAATTTTTTTGTGATTTTTTTGACTTATTGTGTTTTTCACACTTTATAGGAAAAATACACTTTGTATTTGAACCTCTTTCATAAATATAACCAAAGTAAACTCGTTTCACAATAATCACAATGTAATTCCACGCATTTAGATTAAATAAACATTTAGCTATTGATACGTGATCAAGTAAATCCGATTTTTTTTAAAAATGAGTATTTTAAAGAGAGAGAGTTAACAAGAGGAGAAAATCTTGTCTGATTTACGCTTCAAGGGAACCCGCCCCTGCCATGGGCGGGTTCTGTGCCTCGGTCAACGCGCCAGTCTTCGAGTTCTGAGATGTCTCATCCGAGGAGAGACCTCGCCCTTGGCAGGGGCGGGTTCTCCTTAACCCTGAAACTCTCATCGGCAACAATGGCAGACTGGGGTCCCGTACTCATCGGCGTAGTTCTCTTCGTCCTGTTGCAACCGGGACTCCTGTTTCAGTTACCCGAAAACAGCAAGCATCTGGAGTTCTGGAGCTTGAGGACCAACGGCAAAGCCATCGGTGTTCACACGCTCATCTTCTTCGCCATTTATGCGGTCCTCGTGCTTGGGCTTCATGTGCATATCTAGCTACCGGAGTGCATGAGGAGAACCCGCCCCTGCTAAGGGCGAGGTCTCTCCTCGGATGTGACATCTCAGAACTCGAAGACTGGCGTGTTGACCGAGGCACAGAACCCGCCCATGGCAGGGGCGGGTTCCCTTGAAGTGTAAATCCGATAAGATTTTCCCCTTTTATCAACTCTCTCTCTTTAAAATACCCATTTTTAAAAAAAAAAAATCACTAAATCCTCGTTCGGAACGAAATTTATAAATTCATACTAAATATAAATATTCGCTCATCTGTATGCTACATGAACTCTCAAAGGCTGTAATTGACTTACGCAGGTCAAAACCACGGGATAAAGACGACTATCATTTGTGTGTGTGTGTCTCTCTCTCTCAGTTGACGCAAATGGTTCAGAAAAAAGGGGTTTCTGTTTGATTTAACTCCATCGGTGTTCCAAAGGTATAATTCGAACTTCTAATTGCTAGCGAATACGATTAATATTTGTTGTTTTTCATTCACTATTGCTTTTGGTTATTGGTTTTCCGTTGTTTTGCTTTAAATTACACACTCCATGGATGTAATTGCTTAATCTGTACTTGTATTTGAACTCTATAATTGTTTGATTTGTGTAAGCATATACAATTGTGTAGCAGTTATAAGTAAAAACAAATTGTTAGTTCATCTGCTATCATAAGTAGCAGGATTAAGATTATACAGGGGATTTTGATTTTTAGGGTTTGTCTATCAGGTTAATCTAAGATTTGAACAATTGGCTTTTTTTTCTGTGTTACATATTAGGGTAAATTTACTTTTTTGATGAAGTAAATGTATGCCACAGCCCACATGACACTAATTATTTTGGTTCTTGACTAGAGATGTAATTATGAGAAAATAATAGGTTTCTCTCTGTTGAATTTGATCTCTTACATCTTTTTTATTCTTATCGCATCATGTATTCTATTTTCATTTCTCTTCACTGTTGAATTCTTATATATGCTTTTATGCTATATAGAGGATTTGGATTAGCATCTATTGCTATATATATACTTAGCAAACTCTGAATATGCAACCTAAATAGTTGATACAAATTCCTCATTACTAGCATTAATTATCTAACTTGGAATAAATATTCCCAGGAAACATACTCTACTTGATGAAACAAAATTACTAGAAGGGATCACATGAATGAGCAAATTGATGGTTTTTTTGTTTAAAGCCATTAAAATAGTGTAAATTTACAGTTTCTTTCTCGTTTATAGCCATTGGACTAGTGTAAAACTGTAATTTGATAGTTTTTTTTATGTCAAGTGCTCAACTCCATTTCGATATGTCACTAGGCTATTTTCTGCAATATTCATCGTCTGGGCATGGCCTCAATTATTGCATTCATGGCACTAAGCCTACTTTCTCCAATCCATCAAACACATGATCAAATTTGTTGTTATAAAGTTAGATTAATATACAGTTTTTATACTTGGCAAATGAGCCTGCAAACCAACATCTATAGCCTGCATTGTGCAACATAAACTCAAGACATTGGTTAAGAGAAACCCATTTGGCTCAAATACTCAATACCTTCCTCAAGCATGCACTGAACAACCCCAATGAACCTGCATTGTGAATTTCCAATGCTTGTGTCATCCTCAAATTCATATCTCAATACATACCAATGAATCTGCTTTCCAACTTAACATCGTACGATGCAGAACAGGCATTTAGAACAACTTTAATTGTGCAATTTGTGGGATATGATCCATCTTCCAACATTTCTGTAAACACTTGGATGGCTGATTCAGGCTGTGAGTTATGAACATAACCTGGCATTAAAGAAATCCAAGTCGTAACATTTCTTTTAGACAAATTATTAAAGGCCTTGCTTTTCTTATGGAGCTTTTCTACTATTGTAGTCTTATAGGTTCTGGGCACAGAACTTGTGCAGAACATGCTCTGAAACTTTTCATAGCATCTAAGAAATCCTGAATATACGAAATTGTGATGGTAAACTCTTATTGGATTTACATTATAAACAGATGTTAAGCCTTGTTCTAAACTTTATAAAAAAATTTCTTAAAGTATTCAACTCATAATACTTAACACTTCCCCTGTCCTGACCTTAAAACTGAAGGTTTTTAATAGGGTAAATCTTAGTTCAATAGGTTAGTAATTTTCATTTGATTATAGGTCAACCTTCAATGATCTTAAAATCTTGCTTCAGTTTGGTTAAGAAAAACAATTATTTTTTTTCAAAAAAGAATAACATTTTGATCAATGCAGCTGCTATAATTATTATTTTTAGTTATTTGATATTTTTTTCATGGAACAGCCCATTTCACGAGAACCCATTGCAGCCTGCTTTGACCCTTACCCATTATGACCAGACCTGACCTGCCTGTTTTTCCAGGCTTATCTTCTATACAGAGACTATTTGTGACTGAGATAAGGAAAATTAAATCATATACCTTATTTGTCACAAGTCACAACTATTCAACAATGTGGCAAGAGTCAAACAAACAAGCATACCTAGTATAGTAGGGTCTAGGTGTGAGATGAGGGCATACCTTACCTCTACCCCAAGGGTTAGAGAGGCCGCACCCAAGGAGACCCCCAACTCGTAATACTTCTATACGAAGGACAAAATGCATGTAACATATAGTAAAAGCACATAACATATTGAATTACTAATACCTCTATACTAAAGACAATGTGGCAACAGTCAAGGAAATAAAAAAATTGCTTACTGCTAAGTTCCACTCTTTCTTCTTGTTCAAAGGGCTAGAGGAAAGCCGTTGACATTCTTGAATGCTCATTTAAGCTATCAACAATCAAATGTTACAATTACCAAACTTACAGATAAATATAAGATATAAATTAAGTTTAAAGTATAACTTATCATGTTATACAATACAATTTAAGTTTCAAGCAAAGTGATAGACATTAATCATGCTTACAATACCAGTTATTAGTAATTTGATCATTCATTAGAAAAGACAATTGGGAATTAGCAGCTTTGTTTTAGCCTTGATTAGGGCAATTATGATCTTTTCCTTATTTTGTAAACTGTCTGTATAAGAACAGTCAGTCTTGAGTTGCTTTAATTATTTACCTGTCTAGAATAATAAGTGTCAATTAGAACCTATCCCACCTCTCCATAGGTATTTGGAGAGTTTGGTGCCTTACGAAAGGGGTTAGTGGGCTGGATGTTAAATAGAGTTAATTAACGGGGTTAGTGGGGTGGACTTTAATTGATACGACGATGATACTATTGGACTAAAAAGGTCAAATTTAAACTTTTCAACTAAAATGGTTATTTGGGTCAAACCAGATGGTAAATAGTTAGTGTAAGAAAATACTTAGTGACTTCATCTCCTTTCATATATGTTAATTCACATATCTATTCAGTGTTAATACTATGCCATCATGTCTGAACTTGTTGACTTCTTTACAGAGTTGACTTTGCCTCCATAAAGCAATCAAAGTTGTAGAGATAAACAAGTAATGGCCGCTGAACACGAAAAAAACTTGGTAGAAATTTTGGAAGAAAATCACCCAATTGACATTAACAAATACACAAACTATGTCCATTCTCCACAATGTGGTGCCATTGCCACTTTCTATGGGAACACTCGCGACACATTTGATGGAAAAACTGTAATAGAATTACGATACGAAGCTTATGTGCCAATGGCTATTCGTTGCCTAAAATCCATCTGTTCATCAGCCAGATCAATGTGGAACATCAATGCCATTGCTGTGGCCCACCGACTGGGCCCTGTTTCTGTGGGCGAGACAAGTGTTTTCGTTGCCATTTCATCTGTTCATCGGGTTGATGCATTAGATGCTTGTAAGTTTGTGATTGATGAGATCAAAGCATCTGTTCCCATATGGAAGAAAGAGGTTTACTCAAACGGTGAAGTATGGAAAGAAAACATGGAGTTTCTTGAGAGAAGGTCAGAAATTGGAAAGAGTCGGGTTTGCTGCAAACCGAAAGAGAAGGTTGAGGATGATGAAGCTGTAAAGAACAGTTGTTGCAGGCCAAAGGTGAAGGTGGAGGATGATGAATCTATGGAATCTTCCAATGGTAATGCATGATCATCTAGACTTCTTGTGAGTTATTCTCAGTTCACTTTTTATACTTTGGCATTGTGGATATAAATTACAATAAATTAATAAAATGCTGCTCTGATGATTCATATTAAGTTATAAACTGAGAAAGAATACAATGATTTCTTCAAATCTCTATCAAGGTTTTAAGTATTCTTGATGAGCCACAGTCATAAAGATGGTTGAAATGAGGTTGGATTCTCACACGCGATCTTAATAGGTTTGATCATCATAAGCTTGAGTTTGCTAGCTTTTAGACTATTTGAGCTCATGATTTTAATATAATGAAGAGACAGATCAAATCGAAAGTGACTGTTTAAACTAAATCTTTTTGAAAAGATTATATAAAAAACCGAATCAAGAAGTATAAAGTTTAAATTCGTTGTCACGATAGTGGTCATTTTCATTTTTGACATTCTCCCTATGAAAAGTTCTGAATATTTAAAGAAATATACGTAAAGAAACCACCACCAAGCTTTAATATTCAACTGTTTGTTTTTATCGTTAAACCGGTTCAATAGGTAGTCCTGGTCTTGTAAACAAAAACAGTCGGCCGGAGAAGGTAAACATGGGCAAATTTGACTGGTTTCACAACGCTTGTTTAAAACCGACCAGCTGATCTGATCCGGTTTTTAAAACAAATGTTGTTAAGGTATAAAGGTAAAAGAAAGAAATATAGAAAAGGAAAAGTTTATCTTAATATTATATAGACGAATATGCCCTTGGATGTAATAAAAGTTGACCTCAAAATATTGAAAATTTAAAAAAAATGGTATGGTGGAAGAGAGAATGTATGCAGGCACGAGTAGTGGTACCTTTTGCTTTTAAAAGGGCATCGTTGGTAAGTTAACCCCCATTTTAACTTTATGCCCACTTTGCCCCTTTTGCCTTTTGCCCCGATCTTCAAAGTATAGGCTTGGAAGAATAACACACACACCAACAATGATTCTGATGCCTTCGTATCCATATCACCTCACTTCATCATTTACTCAATATTATTATATTGATCAAATGACATTGGACTTGTTATTGCGTGCGGATGAGAGATGCTACTAAGACGACTTTGTTCGGATTCTTATGTTTTGATGGTTTAGAAACGAGGTCTTTGAAAAGTTGAAACGGTTGTTGAAAGAGGCAAAGTGAAGCATGTCGGCATCTAAGTGATTTTTATTATATGGTTTTGAAGTAAGGTCAATATACCTTTTAAAGTTCTTTATAACAAGTTCATCAGAAAGTAAAACATTCCTATAGATGCCATTATAGTAAAGAGTTTGATCAAGTTAATTTAAAGCATATACATCATTAAGTGTTTGTTAATTACAAAGTCATTTTATGTAGAGAACCACATGAGTATTTGTATATAGTGCTGAATGGATATAATAGGAAAGAAAAATAAGATGAGTTATACAATTAAATAATTACCTTATGTATCACAGTTGATCCGGCAAATACATGTTTTTATATGGTTTCATAGTTTTCTACTCAAAACATATAAGTTTTTAAGTGGAACATATGAAGTAGTAACCAAACCGTTTCCAAACCGAACCGAGCTGATCGGCTCATTTACAACCAAGCGAAAAATCAAACGAGCATTTTTCTAGCATGAATTTTTCAAGCAAGGGTAGAGCGAGCGCAAATAAGCGGCGAACAATTTGTATAACTCAACTATCTACTGCGTCATCCGATATATTTTGCAATGAGAAACAAGGGTAATATTGGGTTTTATATTTTACTAACTTAAAAAACAGCTACCTTTCATAACATAACATTTTCATATATGACAATACTTTGAGGCTGGCGATGAGGTTAAGGCTATAGCCGACGAGACGATAAGCATATTGAAGAGAACGATGACGGTGAGAGTGAGAGATGAATGACTAAAAGTAAGAGCGGGGTCAAAAACTGTCTTTAAGCGACATAGGATTTCACTTTTATGCTTAGTATTAATTATTTTATTAGTTTGATTGATCTAGTATGCGTACATATAATTATATATACATACATACATACATACATACATACATATATATATAAAATAAAAATAATTCGAGCCGAACTGAGCCGAGCGGGCCTTTGCTCGTGCTTGGCTCGTTTACAAACCGATCCGAGCCGATCTGCTCGTTTACAACCGAGCAGACGTTCGAACGAGCATTTTTTGAGCAAAATCCTAACGATCGTCGAGCGAACAACGAGCAGCGAGTGCTTTGAGCAGCCCTATCTAAAACTGAGTATAAACTATCAATTTTGGTTAAAAAAATAAAAAAAATAACTAAATTAAATAAAATTGTAAAGTCGTGACTATATGACTGATATTTTTGTATTGTAAATATGATAAACATTAAAGACTCGATATCGAGTTCATTTTTTGTTGTTGAAAGTTTATGAGATATAAAAGTCAATGAAAGTTGAAGGGTCAATGTGCAATAAGGCTTGAAGATTGTGACGAAATATGAAAATAAAGTATTTTAGATTGTGAGAACAAGCTTTTTCATTGGTTTCTTTTGAGTGTTGTTTGCTTTTAACTTCATTTTCTTTTTTGTTGTTGAGGATGACGCAACCCCCGCGACCTCCAATTAATTAATAATAATTTCTCTAACTTTTTGATCCATCAAAATCATGCTTCTTTAGGTTAAAGTAAATGAAACTACAATTTCTTTTATCTTTTTTCAGTTACATGTAAAAATGTATATTTGTATGACCATAAATATAAGAAGCTTATATGGTTTCCAACAAGGGTTTTCTTACAAATTATTTTTTTTTTGGGGAAATGATTTCCATCGAGGTTTTTACAAGGAATTTTTTTGGTTTAACTAAATAATCCAATTTGTTCTGGGTTAAGTCCCAAACGTATTTGCCTTACTTCTTCGATCCAGGAAGACAACCCAAGCTAGAGAAGTAAGACTTCATTTTGGCTTTCCTTGATCAACAGGTCGTCAATCCTTTCTTCGACCTCAAGAGATTGAACAAAGAAGCCCCATTGATTGGATATGGTTCCATCTCCCATTGGTGAGCAAACAACAGCCCCCCGATCAGCTAAGCTAGAGAGAAGATATCCTACTCGTTCTTGAATTACGCGTCTAAGTTTTTAAGTCACTTTTCTTTCCTATTTAAGCAATCATTTCACATACACTAAAATCATAACTTTCACTCTAAAATTTTGGACTATTAAATCATTCTCTACTAACCTTTGGACTTTAAAAACTTTTCGCGTTAGAAACTAGATCATAGATTAATAACATAATACGTTTTGTATGATATGCTGTAATATTTTCTTAAATTAAGGTATATCACATTTACAATCTCAATGATTTTGTTAGGCATAACTAACAATATCTAATCAAGGAAGATATCATCTTTACAATTTCTCTCTTGTTGGTAATAGTCATTACTCGTAAAGTAGAAAAAAAAATACGTTTTATAGATCACAACAATGCGGATAATTACTTCTTCTCTTGTTAATATACAATCTCACATCCAATATAAAAAATATGTTTGAGAACTACAAATCACTTGGAAATATATATTATAGCTGAAATATTATGTTTGAACAAGGGTGTTACATAATCTACATTTCGTATTTGCATCTTATGTTTATAGTTTTACCATCATTAAAATAATAAAAAAACTATTTTATAGTATATAAGCATACATGGATTCGCTTACAAACTACAAGAAAACACAGTTGCCGCAACTAAGTCTATGGCACGACAACTGTTGGCGGGAAAGATAGGGTTTTGCCGTTAACAAGTCGTCGCAAGAGGTGGTTGTTATTATTATTATTTTTGTCTGGTTAAGGCTTTGACGACAGTATGTCATCACAAAAGGGTAGCACAGGAGACTGAAATTAGATCAATTTCTTAGACCTTTTAGCGAGAATAGGTTGTCGCTACAACCCGAACTATACCGACGACCTCTATTGCCATAACAACCTACCCCTTTAGCCACAAGGCAACATTGACGATAAGACCAGATTTGACCTTTTATTAACAACTACCATCGTCACAAAAAAATACAATTTCATGTAGTGACACGCTTTTATAACGTCTAAAATCCTTCTTAGATAATGTGTGTTTTAAAAAATACATGATTTTAACCCGATTGTGTACAAGACTATGATATAGTCCCTGATTAAAGAAGAGGCTAACATAAGTTGGTTTTACCATTAAAACGCTTCCCTTAATTAGAAAGAGTTATCGCTAATTTTAAGGGTCATGTTGATTTGTAGTTGTAGTTTTTTGTGACATTAAAACCGCATTGTGACTCAATATCTTGGTCATGTAAATATCATGATAGAGTTAATTGACTTTTAAGGCAATTGTTTATAACAACTTCTAATCTTATACTTATACTTTGTATGATTTAAACTCTATCTTTAGAAGCAAGACATATTACCATTAACATACTCTTTAGAGTACTCGACATCACATCAGCACAACACAATTCTCTCTTCTATCATTTTAGTATTTTCATCACATTACATCACACCACATATCATATTAAATAAATAAAAATATAAAATGATGTGAAAGGGAGACATGCATGTATCAGTGGTGGCACGCCGAGGTTCGTCACGCCTTAGCAGCACTATCGATGTTACCGTTCCTTGCACGTCAAGCACCACATGTGCACGATGAAGGCATAAACTTAAGGAACATTTGGTTTGCAGAATATTTTTGCAAACGAATTTGAATTGAAATTGGAATGAGACTTTGTTAAAGTTGATAAGATGTTTGGTTGGTAAACGTTTGAGTGAAATTACAATATTAATTTTAAACATTTTATTAATTGTTCAACATTTTATAAGTAAATAAAAGAATGAAATCTTGTTAAAGTTAAGAAACTTCGTAGTAAAGATGGACGTGTAAAGTCATTTACTAAACAAGAATTTACTCTAAAATAACCATAAATTACATTAATATAATAAAATAGTTAATTTTAAGATTATAAGTATATTGTTTTGTTGTTTATTGTTGATTGAAAGAGTAGAAGAAATAGAAAAGCAAAGTAGAGTTGCAGGGAAATAATGACAAGGAGGTGGTAGGGAGGGAGGGTGTAGTCTTATCCCATCCACATGATATCTCTCTCTTCAAATCTCCATCCCATCTTCAGTCACATTCTTATAAATACATTGATCATGATTTTAGTTTGTTACCATTGGATCTCATATTTAAATTGTATCTTTCACTAATATATATAAAGTTTAAGAGAACTAATTCAACTTTATAAATTATAGGGTATAAGGGCTTAATGTGATAATTTCTAATTTATCTTATTTAATAATTTTTTTCTAATTAGTACACTATAATAAATACTAGATTATTTAATTCAATTCATTAAGTATTATCTTATTTATAATATTTAAATTTATAATTACTTTAATATATTTTGTCACTAAATATTATTTAAATTAAATATTATTTTATTAAAGTATTTACCTATATAACTACTGACTATTTGCACAACAACAACTACATAATCAGTGTTTAATGCAAGTTGAAAAAAAAAACATTGATGACACACACCGTATTAAACGGGCAAATCAACTATATATGACAAATATAAAAGAAGATGAATGATGAAGTTGTAGGTTTTTATAAAATTATCACAATAGTTTTTTTCCTATATATTAATCATAAACCTACTCTGTTTTTTCTTTAATTTACATTTAAACCCATATGAATAATCATGATATTTTCCTTTTCTTTTCTTTTTTTACAAATCACCGCTTGCTCATTTTGTGCTTTATCTAAATTTTATACTAATACCCTAGAGTTATGTTATATTTATTTTTAATCTATTAAAATTTTCTTCTATTCTCTTTTAGCCAATTTACAATAGAGCCCATTAACTTTAATAAAGTTACCGTTTACATGTTCACTGTTCTTTTTCTTTGTTTCGGAGATTCATTTTTAAAAATCATTTTTTTTGTTACATATTTTTTAATTAACGTTACTTGTGTGAATTTTTTACAACCGGTTAATGCCAGTATTATATATCTTCAGAATTAAGACTTATAAAATTTTCAAACCACGTGCATAGCACAGGTCACGCCTAGTAGTATAATATAAGTATATAACTAGTGTTTGAAGTTCAGGCTACACGACATGGATGTAGAGGTTAAATCTATCGCCTGTGAACATAAGTAATTATTATAAAAAAATAAGAAAACCAGGGAAGACTTTCTTGCCGACGCATGAAAAATGTATTAATATTACCGCCGCGTAGCGCGGACATCAAATGCTAGTTTCCTTGGAAACTGGTTAAACAACATAAAACAAGAACAATGTTATAAACATATCCAAAGAAACCGAATCAATTGGAAAGTAATGGTTTGGTTATGGTTTATTCTATAACCAAGTTCAAATTAACTAAAAAACTACTACTAGAACTAAATCATCATTTATGATCAATATATAAGTTTTGAAAAGATAAAATTAAATGGTTAAAACTAATAAAATTGTGATTAATTTATAACTAATAAAGTTGTCGAGTGAAAAAGCAATGACGATGATAGATCATGGTAGGTGTTGTTCCTGCTCATCGATGTTTTCTTCTCGTTTGATTTAGTAGCCGGTGGTGCTGGTTGTAGTCGGCAATGACACTTTTATACCTAGTGTTTCAAAGGACTTATGTTATTAATGTTTATCGTCACATGTAACACTAAGAGCTTGACACATGAACCAATAGAACTTAGTATAGTAGGCCCAAAACTAAAATGTAATAGATATATAATGTGTAGAAAAAAATATCCACATCTAATACAAGCATGCTAAAAACTTTAAATCAATTGCATTGTTTTGGAAATTTGAGTTGGCAAAACATATTTTGTTCCACTCAACACATTTAACACGGATATGAAACTTGAACATGGCAAGTTTAATTATACATGTAATTTTCTTAAAACACAAACACGATCATGTTTAATAGTTGAGTTATATTATATAACATGTTTAGTATGATTGTAATTAGTTCAATAACATGAATAAACACATAAGCATTTAACACGATCAAATGTAAATAGTTCAATAACATAAATAACACACATGTTTAACTCAATTATTGACCCGACTCACTAAACATTAACAAGATTAATAAAACACAATCGACATGATAAATTAAAAGTTACCAAAAATTCAAATCCGTATTTAATTATTATATTCTTAGCCATTTATAAAAACTACAACTACGTCATCTCAGATTCTCAGTAATGTGACAACAGTTCTATATGACTACACGATAAGATAATAACCATAAATCATGTCTGTCATAAGTTGGTTAATGAGATTAAACCCGTTTAAACACATATTTATTCATATTATTGCTTTAGGTAAAGTCCTATTTTAAAACTATGATGTAGTCCACAAAACAAAACAAAGAAAAGTCGTATATTTTCATCTTTGCGTGCTTCATCGACGTAAAGCTATCAGACCAACAGTGAAAAAAGAAAGAAGCTGGTTTAACTTAAAGAAAGAAAAGGAATAAGCGCATGTTAACCAAACCGGCGCACGTTAGCCATTAAAGCAACTTGAAGAAAGAAAGAAACTCCCATAATTTACACTTAACCCCCTTCACTCACTCACTGTCACTGACACCAAATCATCCCCACCTGATTCTCTTCTTCTCTTTTTTCCCCTCTCTCCACACTACAAATAAACTCTCAATTTGCAAACAATATCAAAATTCTGACTCATAAACACATTAATTTCATGCTATTTCCCCCAATTTCTTCATCAATTTAATGTTCAACACCTGCATTCAATGATCATCATGCCTCAAACTCTCAGTCTTTCAGTCATCCTCTGTTTTCTTCTTTTGTTTCCCACTCTTTCTCTGTCGTATGAAGCTCGTAATCCTGAAGGTTTTGAGTTTTGACTCTGTTTTTCACTTTCTTTTTTGGGTTTTTGTTTTCTTGATCTGAAATTGCTCATTTGTTTGTGCAGTTGAAGCTTTGATTTCCATTAGAAGTGGTTTGAATGATCCCCATGGAGCTCTTAGCAATTGGGATGAAGACTCTGTTGACCCTTGTAGCTGGGCTATGATCACTTGTTCCCCTGATAATCTTGTCACAGGACTGTAAGTTATTATTATTTCACATAATTTCACATATACATACATATGTTGTATCTATCTTTACACACAAAATTAACTATTTTTACACTGTTTTATCTAAACCCTTGTGGGTTTTGTTACAGAGGAGCTCCAAGCCAAGGTTTATCAGGAACATTATCAGGGGTTATTGCTAATCTCACAAACCTTCGTCAAGTGTAAGTTTTTGTGTACATGTGTTTTCTTGAAAACAATCTTGGAAACATTCTTGAAAATAAGGCTGATTTTTAAAGATTGTTACAGGTTGTTGCAGAATAATAATATCTCCGGCCAAATTCCGGCAGAAATCGGTCATCTTCCGATGCTACAAACACTGGATTTGTCAAACAACAAGCTAAAGGGTCATGTGCCTGAGTCACTGAGTCTTTTAAGCAGCTTACAATACCTGTGAGTAATGACTAATGTTATGAATATGAAGTATGAAACCAACCTTCTCTCTCTAAAACTCCTTATATGGGACATGATCTTTGATGGGTCAATTTTAATTTTCTAAAATTGACAGTTGAATTGTTTGGATTTGATTTCTTAATTTGATATATTATTTGAATTTGACCCCATGTTTGTGTGGTTTTTGTCATGTAATGAGTAGAAGGTTGAATAACAACAGCTTGTCTGGAGCTATTCCTTTGTCCTTATCCTCTGTTCCTCATCTTGCACTCCTGTGAGTACATTTTTTTATTAATTTGTGCTTGTGTGGTCATTTTCTATAGTTTGTTACCTGTATTGATTCTGTAAACATGTTTGAAATCATTGAATCATGGGCAAATGTTGTTCATTGCAGAGATTTGTCAAACAACAATCTCAGTGGTCCTGTTCCCAAATTTGCAGTAAGAACTTTCAAGTATGTATGTGTGAATCTTGTAGAAACAATAAACACCCGGGTCCAAAGTTAAACTGGTCTTCCACAAAAAAAAAAAAAAGACAAGTTTCTTCGGACCCGATTATATTTATTGATTTATGTTTATAAAAAAATTGCATTTTTTAAATCTTTTTCTTGAACAGTATTGTGGGTAATCCTATGATTTGTGGGAGCCATGCTAATGAAGGTTGTTATGGGTCAACTTTGCCTGAGCCTCTATCTTTTGAGCTTAATTCATCCTCAGGTAAGGACTCTTGAAGAGTTTAATCGTCTTTCTTTCTCTATATCAAGTTTTTTTAATAATTGCAACTTTTCAGGGAATGGTAAGTCGAAAAGAGTAGCAATTGCTCTTGGAATCAGTCTCGGTTGTCTCGTGATTCTTATTGCATCTCTGGGAGTTCTCTTGTGGAAGAGAAGCAAAAACAAGAAACAAAGCATTCTTGATATTAATGGTATGTGTGAATTCTTGTTCTTACATTCAAAGTCAAATGGACCCGATTTCTGTTACGTATTTGATATGACTCAAATTGAAAGTGAATTATGTAAAGCTCGCGTAAATCTCTATACCTTTGTCATGGAAAACTGTTAATGGTAAATGTTTAAAATGTTTCTCAGGTTGTAACTAGAAATGTTTTGCTTTGACCTCCAAAGTCAAACTAGCTAAATTGGCTTTCATCAGTCATATGTGTGTTAATTTGTCATGAACTCATTATTGAATCTTACGCTCATTATAACAAATTTCCATCTTCAGTGTTCATATAATTTATGTAATCTTAAAACATATAATATAATTTTAGAAATGTTTGTGATAAGTTTGTGAAGATATGTGCTTGTTTCTGATTCAATGCTAATTGGTAACAGACATACCCGAAGAGGGTCTAACGACCTTAGGCAACTTAAGAAGCTTCACATTCAAAGAACTTCAGTACGCAACCGACAATTTTAGTTCAAAAAACATTCTTGGTGCCGGAGGATTTGGCAATGTTTACAAAGGAAAGCTAGGTGATGGAACCATGGTTGCGGTCAAGCGCTTAAAAGACATCAACGGGACCACCGGAGAATCACAATTCAGGACCGAATTGGAGCTCATTAGCCTAGCGGTTCACAGGAACTTGCTTCGGTTGATTGGCTACTGTGCAACTCCGGTGGAGCGGCTCCTGGTTTACCCTTTCATGTCTAATGGCAGTGTAGCTTCAAGGCTTAGAGGTTTGTACTTTTGTTATTTTGTAACCTCATATAGCACTGTTTAATAATACAATTCACTAATTCAGTACTGCATCATGCATAATCTGAAAGTCAACTAATAAGTCAAACATAGTACTTTTTAAGGTCAATGATTTATCCGAAAGTTGACTTTTCGAAGGACCAAACCGCATGACGCGTGTAGGCCCTTCTTGACTAATTCAAGCTTACAAATGCAGGATGAGTGTGGGTACTATGACAAAGTGGTTAAGAGTTGCTACATCATTTTGGTGTTTCTGTTTGTACTTTGTTGTGTGTTTCAAACACAAGTGATTCAATTTCAGGTAAACCGCCATTGGATTGGAACGCTCGAAAAAGAATAGCGATTGGAGCTGCACGAGGCCTGTTATATCTACACGAGCAATGTGACCCGAAGATAATCCATAGAGACGTGAAGGCGGCTAATGTGCTTTTAGACGAGTTCAACGAGGCCGTGGTGGGTGACTTTGGGCTGGCTAAGCTCCTTGACCATGCTGACTCGCATGTCACCACTGAGGTTCGTGGTACCGTGGGCCACATTGCACCGGAATACCTCTCTACCGGTCAATCATCGGAGAAAACTGACGTTTTTGGTTTCGGGAATTTGTTGTTGGAACTGATCACGGGAATGAGGGCGTTCGAGTTTGGGAAAACGGCTAATCAGAAAGGCGTGATGCTTGAATGGGTAAGTTCTTTTAGTACGGAACTGTATCATAACCAATACAGTAGTACTAAGATAGCAGGACATACAATACACGAACTTTGTGGTACCATATGTCCTGTTATCTTAGACATTGCTTATTAAGAAGTTGTACTAGTTGTATGCATGCATCAACAACTTGTACATTTACCTAGTATATTCATCTTCTATGGCTCACTACCTACTTGTACCATTGGCTTAGTAGTTAGGAGTCAGTACACCAGGTTGTACAAAGCCCTGGTAGTCGTTACATTTGAAAACTTGTACATTTGTAAGGTACAAGTCTTCATGCGCAAGGTACAAGTCTAATAGGTTCAAAACTTTCACAATGAAGTCCTCTACAGTCTACATGCATTTGCAATTTATACCAAAGTTTTTCATATGCTTCAATGACTTGTACCGTACAAGTTTTTGATGCATACGATACGCCACAATCTAATCTGCAAAAAAGTTGTACATTTGAAAACTCTACCAAAAGTTTTTAGCCAATGTCTTTGTGATGCAATTGGAAGTACCAAAGTTTTTCTAACAAATCAGTGACTTGTACCGTACAAGTCTTTGATGCACTAGGTACAAGACCACTAAGCATGCGAAACGTTTTTTTTTTACTCTAGGTGAAGAAAGCACACCAAGAGAAGAAGGTGGAACTTCTAGCAGACAAAGAGCTCGGTACCTACTACGATCAATTCGAAGTGAGTGAGATGCTACAAGTGGCGTTACTTTGCACTCAGTACAACCCAGTCAACCGACCTCGGATGTCGGAGGTGGTTAGGATGCTCGAAGGGGACGGTCTAGCCGAAAAATGGGCCGCTACACATAACAATATGAACCCTAACACCATTAGAAAGAATGGGATGGTCCAAAAACTTGATGATATTGATGATGACTATACATCAAGCATGCTTGGGGTGATGTTGATGGATGATGACCATGATGCCCATGCCATGGTGCTCTCGGGTCCAAGATGATCATCAAATGTTACCTACACAAATAGGAATGTTTAGAAAAAGAAGTGTAAACATTTGGTGAGGAGGTAAATGTATATTTTGGTAAATAAATTGATAATTTTTTTTTTTATATTATGTCTTGAAATTAGAATCTAGGTTGTTTTTCTAAATTATATATTACCTGTAGAAAACATATTGGTCTGTTGGATATTTTTATGTATCTCAATATATGGTGTCGTGTGATATTATTATTTTTTATCCTCATCAAAAATACTTGTTTTGGAAAGCATTCGGTTATATTATTATTTTTACTGGTTTTCTGTCTTTATGGTTTGAGCTGTAGTTTATCTTATTATTGTTCAAATAAAATGTATTAAATAACGAAAAATGTTTTTAAGACATTTTGTTAGAAATATATGTTTTTTTTAACGGCAAATGTATCATCCTGCTTTGGAGGATAGATATTATTTTAATTCGGCACACCTATCCATTTTCCAGCCGGGATCGCTCCATTAACTCCCTCAGAAAGAAACTCATTACTGGGAAAAATCTCTGGCTCAACGCTGAGCATGCTCAGAGTGAGACTTGAACTTATGATTTTTCTGTATTTACATGTTATGGGTATCTCATCATAACCAGTTGAAATAAAGATCATTGGTTGTTAGAAATATATGTGATTGCTCTTTTTGAAGAATTAAATAGGTTTCTTTGATTGATTTATTTATTTGTGTGATTTAGTCGATGATGTTTTGGTGGGGAGACGTTAGAAATAATGATGTATGTGGGTTTGTCCCAAAGCAAAGAAAAAGAAGAGAAAGTGAAAGCGAAAGCCAAAGGGCGAGTCTTGACCAAAAGCATGCCTCGAAACATGCCCTTCTTGTTCTCACTACTTTCCACTTTTTTGTTTAAAAATAACATTAAAAATGCCATTAGTTTTTTTATTTAGTCTCATAATAATAATAATAAAATGCCATTAAAAAAATAATACTTCAATGTAAGAATTTGAGTCAATATACTAATAAGTGAGTAAGTTTATTTGATATATTTATTGAAAAAAGCTTGGAATATTATTGTGAAATTAGGTGTTCATGATCTTATATAATAACATAAGGCAATTTTTAATAGTGAAAACCGAAAACGACATCGTTTCTATAAAAGAGTGTTGTGGCTACGGAACACACTGTCATCATGGAGGAAAAAGGTGTTGGTTTGTGGCTAAGGACGATGGAGAGAGGAAGGACATGGGTCGTCATCTCTTTCGACGTGTGATGCTCTTAGATAATCTAAAGGTGTAACTTTATCTTTTATATCTACTATTTAATTTGAATTTAAATTTCATGTTCTAATGTATGTCACAACACTCCGTATCTCTTTCACTAACAAAGCCAAACAAAGTTAAAAGGGAGTTGGAATGATGGCCTTATCATATAAATGGCAAAATATTCCCATTCTACCCTCACACTTTTGTAATGAAATTTCAAAAGCAAAATCTTATCACAAAAACATTTCATTTGTCACAAAAGATACTTCACCATATTAAGTATGGTTTATCTTTCCTAAAAGGTAACAAAAATATTGCACTCACATACACCTAAAATACCTAAAGGTGACAATTTTCACATTATATGAATAACTTATTAGCATTTATTCTTTTTACTAATAACATGTCGATGTCGATGTAAAAAGGAAAAAAATGATAGTTGATCATGACGCGGTGTAGCATATCAGAAAGTTTAAAGTTGCCTAGAATATATTTTCTGAAAAATTAATTAGTGTTTTAATGTTATAACTTATAGTCATAGTTAATAAATTATTTATGTATAATTTAAATGTGGAAACAAATTATTGGTTTATTGATATTACTCATCTTAACTCGTTACAACATGTCTCACAGTCGATTTTATCACCACTAAAAGGTTGTAAATACTTTAAAAGTGTGACGTTTCTTTTTATTTAAAACATCACCTAGGACTTGAACCCATGAGAGTTAAGTTGGTAGATTCAAACTCTAAGCTAGGTTTCATCTTATGTTTGATATCATAGAGATTTATGTTTAAGCTATTAGTCCGTGTGTTTAAACTTCATTCACCTAACTTTTTAATAGATGCATAATTCGAAAAATTATATTTATAAAGTAATAATATAATATTTTAAATAATAATATTTAGGACGAAAGTATATAAACATACTTTAAACAATTTTTTATCAGCTTCATCAATTTCTATTTGTTTTGCTATTATCAAAATAAAGCTTGAACTGATTCGGTTTTACGAGTAAGTTGTATAGCTAAACTATAACTGATCTTAAACAAATAGGTTTAATATAAGTAATATTTGTTTGCTAAATAGACTTATTTAAGTAACTTGAAGCTTATGATACATTTCACCCTGCCCGTTATAACGAACTAGTCCAACCTGCTAACTAGATTGGGTGAACGATGTAAGAGCCGGTCAGGTTGGGTGGGTTGGTCGGTTTAAACAGTTTGAATCAGTATTTTTTTCTATTCAAATAGTTAAATTGGTTTATGATTATAATACATATATAAAACTATATTTTATAGAAAGGAATATCATAGGTATATAAAATGGAGGTTAAAAACATGACCATATCCAAGTTCTAAACCGGATCAAACCACGAAACTGTCAAATCCAAACCTTTTGAATATCAAAAGGGCAGACTTACTTACGTTTGGACGGTTTGATCATTGTAATGACTTATAAACACTTCTAAGCTTGAGACAACAACACTTACCCACAGGTAGTGTTCAGTCTTCATCATGAAAACATCGCAGAGTGAGCAAACAAAGTATGTGATTCATTTACCAAAACCAAAGCATTGGAGTAGAAAGTTTACACCAACCGACCTCATATAGAACCATGTGAACTGAAGACTAACAGGTTTTTAGTATTCATTTTAACAATTTAACTACTTACTAGACCAACTAATCCTGAATTTTATAGGTCGTTGGTAAATTTACAATCCATAAGTCTAACACAAGCAAATGGCGTATGGGTATATGGTTACAACGAAACTAAATATTAAATCACCAAGAAAAATGTTACCAAATTTTAAACTATCGACCTTTTGCTTTAACAAATTTGCCTCTTGAGGCTTTCTTCTCCATCTTCTCTCTTTTCTTCCGAGTCTTTTCATCCTCTTCAACTCCCTGTAAATTGGTATGAACCAGTAAGAATCATACATACCAAGCCAATTTCTTAAATGTGCGGGTCACACGGGTCAGGTAAGAGGTCAAAACAGGTATCCATACAAGTAGGGCAGGTTGACCCTAAGCACTTTGTGTCTAAATGGTTAGGGGCAGTTTGGCAGCATCCGAATCAGCCTCTTAACGGTTCAGATGTCTGAATGGTTCAACACTTAATGGTTCAGACTGTTAGTTTCGCGAGCAAATGTCTAAATGGTTCAAACATTTGCCTCTGAATGGTAAAGCATTATATTAATGCTGAATGGTTATAATGCTGAATGGTTAAGAGGTCTAATGCTGAATGGTTAAGACCTCTTATCTGAATTGGTCAGACATTTGTCTTTGAATAGTTAAGCGATATACTAGCTCTTAATGGTTCGGACCTTTTAAAGGTTCAACACTTAATGGTTCAAACCTCTTATTGGTTCAGCACTTAATCATTTAGAAATTGCCAAACAGCCCCTTAGTATAAACCAGTAAAAATGATATAATAAAAGGCAATTTAGTCGAGGTGACAAATAAGGGAGTTGGCCTGCGGACGACACATTTGTCCAAAAGTCATAAATTGTTTTACATAGCATGTCAAATATTATCTAAATTGATATGTTATTTCAATAATCATCTAATTAATTAAATAAAATGATTTGGGAGGTTTCAACTTTTAAACACTAAAAACAAACTTTGGGTGACCCCACCCGTTTGACCTATTTACTTAGAAGTTTACTTCTTTATTTACTTTATATAACTGTTTGCCCAATTGGAAAAAAAAGATAAACCTAAATCCAACCATTTCTACAATTTCGTAATTGACTGAAATTTATGGTTAGAAGTGAAAGGGGTGACTTTAAGTAAAACAAAGTACCTCGGAACCTTGAGGAAGAAATCCCTTAATCAAACCCCATCCTTTATAGACTGCAAATGCTGGTATCTGGAAAAGAAAGAAATCATTACTCGAGGAAGCTTCTAGAAACAGAGACTATGAATAAACAAATCTATCAAGCATGTCAAAGTTTTAGTCATGTTAAACATTACAATATTACATACATATTTGTTGGTTTACGCTTGTTGAGGCTCGATTATTGACAACATAGGAGAATCTTATGAACCAGTTAAAACAAATAATACTTTTGTAATAACTACTGATGAGCAAATAGGTAATTTTACAGTTGGACCTTTTAAGAAAATGCTGTCTTCAATCTGAGAAATTTAGGATTTTTGAATTTTTAAGAAGGGAGCAGAATACAGTCATAAAAAAAATTTGGTTTTATATGCTAAAATCAATATATCCTATCATGTCGTGAAGTAGCTAACAGCAGAATGACTTTTATTCATAAAAACACAGATATAACAAGCATTGTACCACGGCGTATATCCACCAAAACTTCCCAGATATGATGGATGTGAGTTGCACAAAGCAAGTAATGTAGATAACATCATGTAGGTATCTGCAGAGAAAATATAAACAGAGGATAAGACTGATACACCAGTAACACAAATAATTGCGAAAACATGTCAACTCAAATGGCCAGCATTTTCTATCTATCAAGACCATAAAAAAATGACTATGAAACAAAACTAACTTAGAAAGATTACTTCAATGGCTAATACCATAATGACTTGGGTAACTTTGAGACGAAAAAACACATACCCACAAGCTCCACCTGTACTCATATCAAAACCACCATCTAAAAGGTCCCCATCATCAGTATAGGTAGGTTTTGCCATTGATGCTAGTTGATTATAGCATATATAGTAGGCGAGTGAAGTTAATATTAGGCCAATCCAATGCAGCCATGTAAAAGTAGAATAAAAGACCCCTGCCCTTAGCACGAGAAAAATGGCCTACGCATCCTCAACCGAAAAAGTATCATAAATAAGACCTCCATATGTACAAACATATATATAAACAAGGAAACATTTATATGTATCATCAACCGTCATCATTTTATATATGGATCAAATATCAAGAGAAACTAGTAACCATTTATAATAGTTGAATACTTGAATTGTACAAAATAAAAAAATAAAAAATAAAAAAAAAACTAAAAGAACAAAACAAAACAATAACAATATAAAAATACAAATAAGAAGTATCAAACAAAATGAATTCAGATAATACCATTGCTATCATTTAGTTAAACGTAAGTTTCATGACATTGTGCAGAACAGGTTCAACAACCTGATTGTCTTTTCATCTCTTCAGATGATAAAATACTTATTGATAAGTCACTCAAGAATATTTAAGTCCATGTACAAATGCTTCAAGAATTCCTTCAATCAGAAATACCGATTAGGATTTTTGCAGCCAATAAATAATGTTCTCAGAAAAAACACATACCCACACACACAGAATAGCCTCATCTAGTGCACCCCAAAAATCATACTATACAGCATATTTAAGCAGAAGTGTGGCAAAAGCCAATGCATCCCTAGAGATTCACACTATGGATTGCCATTGGGGAAAAGATGAAAACTAGAGTCAAGATTAGAATGAGACGAGCATATTGATCTATAATGTACATGATGTAAGCTACAATTTGACTCTACAGCCATTTGTTTTTTGAATGTGTATATAACAGGTATGGAGCATGTCACAAGGGGTGGCAAATTCAAATGGTACTCTTGATACATAGCTCTACACTACACGAAATTGTGGACCATAGAACATAGAGAAGTAAATAATGAGCGCAAGCGAATTAGAGCAAAACCTAAGATAACTAAGAACATGTTTAGGCGGTACTCAGCATTATGACTTACAACTAGCTCAAAAAATGTCATTGATATAGCAAGTTGTTGATGTGACCAAGATAAATGAGTCACATAGCTGATATGGCACAAAACTTCAACAACAACGCCTTGACTATAGTGATCAATTGCAACTAAATAAGGGAAAAATGATTACAAGAACTTAATATCCAAAAACAAAAACACACATTTCAGGTTGGAGAAACAAACAGGAATTCTAACTTTACTAATCCAATTGAAAATAGAAACTTACTTACTGCCATTAGTGAGTAGGACTTAAAGGCAAACTGGATTCCTCAGGTCCAACCTACAACCTATCTATTTGTAATACCTAATGGGAACTTAGAAACTTTACAGCATTAATCCAAGTTTCTTAACAATTTGGAATTCCAATTTCCCGATGTTGAAAAGCAGCCTGCAGGTTAGCTCTATCTAGCAACTCAAGGAGATCTACATATCTACTCATAACTGATTCTGTTTGTGAGATTGCATGTACAACACATAATCATATGCAACAGTTCTAGTCTGTAGCCTGTACTCATCGAACCAAACGAAAAGGACATTCAACCGATTAAATATACCTACAAACGAAGGCCTGACTATTGACTATCATGAGCATCGAAGTCATCGAAATCGATTTAAACAGTATATACTAAACAATTCGAAACAAACATTGCACAAACGGATTGTAGCAGTAAGAAAGCATGAGAGTTTTACATTGGAAGCGATGATGAGGCGAAATAGATTGTTCATGTGACGAGTGTTTTCTTCCCTTCGCTTTTTTGCACCTTGATTCGCCATATCCTCGACCTCTCCGCCTTGACTTTCAGATCGATTGATTTGAGTGTGTGAAAATTGAAGGAAATGAAAGAAAAATGAAAAAACCTACGACCAGAGTCTACATGAAGAGATTTTGAGCTTTGAATACCTTGAATTGTTGATGCAAGATCACCGATCTCAGACCACCAACCAATGTTTTTGCACTTTTGTTTGGAATTTTGGATTTTGGGTTTTAGGTTTTGTTTGGATGCTATAATCTTTAGTTACGATTTTTTTTAAATGCTATTATCATAATGGACTCATTTTTTTTCTTTTTTTTGCGTGATTGTTTTTCATTTCCAGCTTTTCAAGTGCATCATAACGAAAAGAGAAAGATCTGTTGAATCACCGTCTTGAGCCCGAATGAAAATGACCAAGAATTAACAAGAGTCAACAATTCTTCTGTCTTCAATACTTGATTGGGAAGGTGTATCAATCACCGGACAAACCTATTGATGCATGAGCTGCATGCATACGTGGAGGAAGTCATGTGCACGTGGGAATAGTCGTTAACGGTCATATTAGCTGTTAGTTAGTAGAATAAGTCGTATGAGTTTGTTCCGATTTTCTGCTTATTTTGTGGAGTCAGTTATAGTCTCTTTCATCGTATTTGTATATTTAAAGACAGTCATCACATTCAATAAGATTATCACTTTCACGAGAGTTCTTTGATATATCACTTGAATTACTTCAGGTGGTATCAGAGCGAGAGTTCAGATCTACAAGAGAGTGAGTATCAGTGAGTGATTGGGATGGCCGTAGAGGGGAGTTCGTCACAAGGATTCGTTATTCCCAAGTTTGATGGAGATTATGACCACTGGAGTATGGTCATGGAGAATTTGATGAGATCCAAAGAATTCTGGCCAGCAGTTGAAGTAGGCTATGTTGAGCCTAATGACGGAGATCAAGTTTCAGATGCAAGGAAGAAAGAGATTGCTGAGATGAAGCTCATGGATCTCAAGGCCAGGAATTACTTCTTCTACTCGATCGATAAGAGTATCCTGTGCACAATTAAACAGAAACAGATGGCAAAACAATTGTGGAATGCAATGAAGACCAAGTACAAAGGAAATGATCGTGTGAAGAGAGCCTAGTTGCAGAGGTTAAAGAAACAATTCGAGACACTGGAAATGAAGACAGGAGAATCCATTGAAGAGTACTTTGGAAGGGTTATGACAGTTTCAAACGAGATGAGGAACAATGGTGAAGACAAGAATGATGTCAAAGTGGTAGAAAAGATTTTAAGAGCACTCACACCGAATTTCAATTATGTGGTGTGTTCTATTGAAGAAGCAAAAGATCTAGATGCATTTACCATAGATGAGTTGCAGAGCTCACTAATGGTACATGAATAAAAACTTACCAAAAAGGAGGCAGATGAACATGCATTTAAGTTTGATGAACCGAGCTATGGAAGAGGCTATAGTAGAGGCCGAGGGGGTTCGTTTAAGGGAAGACTCAGAGGAAGAAGTAGAGGAAGAAGCAACTTCAACAAGTCTCAAGTAGAATGTTACAAGTGCCATCAGATGGGTCACTTTTAATTCGAATGCCCACAAGAAGAAAAGGTTGCAAACTTCACGGAATTTGATGAGAATGAAGAGCTACTATTGATGGTCAAGGCTGATGTGAGCAACTGTAACAAGGGGTACTGGTTCTTAGATTCAGCATGCTCAAATCATATGACTGGAATGAAGGAATGGTTCACAAGGTTAGATGAAAGATTTAGACACAATTTCAAACTTGGTAATAGTCTGCGGTTGGAAGTGTGTGGCATTGGAGATGTAAGTTTCCTGACGGATGGAGTCAAGCAGACCTTTACCAGTGTATACTGTATACCAAGTTTGACATCCAACTTAGTAAGTCTTGGGCAGTTGCAAGAGAAGGATGATAAAGTTATCATAGAGCATGGAATATGCCAACTCTATCACCCTAATAGGGGTTTAATTATGAAGTTCACAATGACAAGGAATAGAATGTTCATTGTGCACGGACATCATATCATACCCAAGGCCAAGTGTACGCAAGTTACAGAGGATACCAACACTAACATATGGCATAGGAGGTTGGGGCATGTCCATCACAAGGCCCTTAGAATAATTCAATATCAAAACATGGTGAAGGGAATGCCTAAGGTGTGTGGAAAAACTCAGGTGTGTGAGACTTGCAACATTTGAAAGCAAAGCAGGATAGCCATACCAAAGAAGACCCTCTGGAAATCAAGTCACCGATTAGAGCTGGTGCACACTTACTTATGTGATCCAATCAGTCCAACATCTCCTAGTGGCAAAAGGTATGTACTTGTATTTACTGATGATTACACTAAAGAACATTGGTATACCTATTAGGGAACAAAGGGGCGAGTTTTGAGTACTTTAAAAGGTTTAAATCCCTGGTAGAAAATGAGATAGATGGCATTATTAAAACTTTAAGAAGTGATAGAGGAGGGGAATTCACTTCACAACAATTTAAGGAATTTTGTGAGCATCATGGAATAAAAAGGCAATTAACCACTGGTTACACCCCACAGCAAAATGGGTGGCAGAGAGGAGGAATAAAGCCTTAATGAATATGGTTAGGTGCTTGTTGGTTGAGACAAAAGTGCCAATCTGCTTCCGGTTAGAAGCATCTATTTGGGCTTGTCATATTATGAACAGGTGTGTATCCAGGGCACTAGACAAAAGGGTTCCTGAGGAATTATGGTCAGGAGATAAGCCTAGTGTTGATTATGTAAGAGTCTTTGGTTGCATAGCACATGTACATGTGCCAACACAAGTAAGAACCAAGTTGGATGCAAGAAGTCAGAAGTGTGCGATGTTTGGGATCAGTCCAGGTTCATAGGCTTATCAATTGTATGATCCCACAACCAAGAAAATAATCATTAGCAGAGATGTGATATTTGAGGAAGACAAACACTGTAACTAGGAGGATTCAATGAGCAAGGAACCATTGTTGATTGAAGGGGAGCAAAGTGAAACTTCAACTATTGTTGAGGAACAAGAAGGGGGTACTATGGAAGCAGCTAAACTAACATAACAAGATGACCAACTATCTACATAGACACCAGCAGAACATTCAAGTGCAAGCCCAAGTAACACTCCTCAAACCATTCAAGAAGAAGATACAGCCCCATGTGTGATTAATCAACCGGCTACAAGGACTAGAAGGAGACCAGTATGGATGAAAGACTACAGAATAGGAGGAGAAATACCTGATGATGATCTGGATGATGGGTATGCAATGTACACAGAATTGGGTGATCTTACCACATACGAAGAAGCAAGAAAGGAGAACAAATGGGTAGAGGCAATACAGAATGAGATAACAACAATTGAAAGGAATGGTACATAGGAACTGGTTGCAGCCCCAAAGGATGCGGTGCCAATTAGAGTAAAGTGGTTGTATAAAACAAAGGTGAATGAAGAAGGGAAAGTAGACAAATATAAGGCGAGATTGGTAGTAAAGTGGTATGCTCAACAAAAGGGAGTAGACTATGAGGAGGTATTCGCTCCAGTTGCCAGATGGGACACAATAAGGACGGTTATAGCCATCTCAGCTCAAAGAAAGTGGAAAGTGTTTCAGCTAGATGTTAAAAGTGCATTCCTAAATGGGGAACTAAAAGAAATAGTATATATTGAGTAGCCCTTTGGATTTGTCAAACCTGGACATGAGGTTAAAGTTTATAGGTTGAAGAGGGCCTTATATGGATTGAAGCAAGCCCCAAGAGCATGGTTCAACCGGATTGAAAGATACTTCAAGAGGGAAGGATTCAAGCAGAGTAAGCATGATCATACTCTATTCATCAAAAGGGTATGGGGAAATGTTTTGGTGGTGAGTTTGTATATTGATGACTTGATCTACACTGGATCAAGTGTCATTATATGTAACCAATTTAAGGAATCTATGAAGAAAGAGTTTGAAATGACTGATTTAGGAATGATGAGGTATTTTTTGGGAATTGAGGTGAAGCAGTCTAAAGCAAGAATTCTCATGACCCAGAGAAAGTATGCTAAGGAGTTGATTGAAAGATTTAAGATGGAACGGTGTCAACCAGTTGAGAACCCCATTTTGGAGGGAACTGTGTTAACTGGTCAAGAAGTAGGGGAGGATTATGATCCTACAAGTTATAAGAAATTGATTGGTAGTCTTATGTACATCACAATGACTAGACCAGACTTGTCTTATGTGGTATGTCTTTTGTCAAGATTTATGTCTCAGCCGAAGAAGGATTATTAGGAGGTTGCAAAGAGAGTGCTGAAGTGTTTGAAGGGTACTGCATCATGTGGGCTCATCTATTCAAGTAACACAGTTGAGAAACTCAAAATGTTCACTAATAGTGACTATGCAAGAGATGTTAGAGATAGAAAGAGTACTTCTGGATATGTATGTATGTATGGGGGAACACAATTAGTTAGAGCTCAAGGAAACAAGAAATTATGACACTCTCTTCAACTGAAGCTGAATATGTAGCAGGTACAAATTGTGCATGTCATTGCAGGTGGTTAATTGGTCTACTAGAAGAACTGGTTAAGAAACAAAATGGAGCTATGGTGATAATGTATGACAACACATCTACTATCAAACTGTCTGAGAATCCTGTTATGCACAGGAGGACCAAACATATAGATGTACGTTATCATTACATAAGAGAATTGGTTAATGAAGAGGTGGTGAACCTGATGCATTGTGACACTAAGGAGCAAGTTGCAGACAATATGACAAAGCCTATGAAGTTAGAAGATTATAAGAAACTACGAGCAGAGATGGGTGTACTTGAAGTAAACTAAGCTGACACAAGCTTAGTTTAGGGGAGGATATTGATGCATGAGCTGCATGCATACGTGGAGGAAGTCATGTGCACGTGGGAATAGTTGTTAACGGTCATATTAGCTGTTAGTTACTAGAATAAGTCGTATGAGTTTGTTCCGATTTTCTACTTATTTTATGGAGTCAGTTATGGTCTCTTTCATCATATTTGTAAGTCTATTTAAAGGCAGTCATCGCATTCAATAAGATTATCATTTTCACTAGAGTTCTTTGATATATATAACTTAAATTACTTCAAAACCACCATCATGGTAGCCCATAGAATTTGTTTCCTAAGACTTCCCAAAACTAATCATGCAGGCTACCAATCACCACATCAATCTTAATCATCATTTTTGATTAAGTTTAGCGACCAAATTCCACACTCATTTATATGACAAGATTTCAAACTCTAGTTTTTAGGCATAAAATATATGCTTAATATGGATTAGGTCTTTTTTATTGTGTTTGATTGTAGGTGTATGTTTTGGGTTTATTTGTTTATTCGATGTTGCTTTTGTATAGGATATAATGTACTTTGTACATTTTTTTGAAGACGGTGAATGCTAAGTGTAGAGGTGTATTGCGGTGATGTGGATGACGATGGTGTTGAAACACAAGGAAGATGACAAAAGGTGATGGTGTTGAAATCAATAACTAAGGAAGAAGATTGATGGTGTTGAAATCGACGTAGGGGAAATAAGTGACACTAAAAGGAGAAAACGTGTTCTTTTTTACAAAATCAATATATAAATATAATAAAACTAGTTATTTTAATTACTTTTCTTCTTATATCTTTCATAAGGGGGCCTAAATGTTCTAGAATATCAATATGAAACTGGTCAAAAAAGTATAAAACTTTCATTTGTATAATCTATGTGTTTGCAAGGGAGAACCTATAAATTTTCTCTTCAAGTTCGTTTTTTTTTCTCAAATGTATTTAACTTCATGTCAGAAAAAACACACGGTGTCATTAAAGAACCGTTAGTATGTGTTACATATTTCAACAAAAGTTTTGCAGACCTCCCCCATTATTAGCGCCGCCCATTTGTGTGTTCATATTTCATTCTTTCTGAGAATTAATATTTAGACACTTCCAAATTATAAATTAACACCTCAAATTTCTATATGTGTCGTATAGCCCCATACATGTCATATAGGGGGGGTCGTATAGCTCTATACGGGACGTATAACACCTCTGATAGTGCCCTGAATTTTTTCTCGTAGTCGGTGTCAAAATTTGCTATACGCATCATATAGTCCTATATGTGTCGTATAGGGGGTCGTATAGAGTTATATGGGGGCGTATAACCCTCTAACAGCCCCCTTGTATTTTCCTCGTTTTTAATGTTTTCGACCCTATATGTCGCGTATGGTGTCATACGATGTATATAAAAGGGTGTCGATTTATAATATAGGGTGTCTCTGTATTAGGATCTTTTTTTAATAGTACATTTTTTAAGAAGATAACATTTATTTTTAAACCTTCTCTAACCCGAACACCACGTGGGCAGGTTTATTCTAATCACATGCCATTATATCCATGTTTTTATTAGGAAGGTTACAATATCACCCCACCTTTCTTTACTGTGATCAAATAGCCTCTTAAATTATACTGTTTTGGTTCAAAGCTAACAATATATGTTCTACAGAAAACACATTTGTTATTCGCTCTTTTTTATTTGCTTAGTTATAAAGTAAAATTAAAACATTTATTAAATAGATAATTAAAGTGGAAGAATTTCTAACTAAAAGAACCGTATAATAGTATAAACGCATGCATTTAAAGCATACAAGATAATCATATAAAGATGGAAGAGAATATAGAGAGAATTAAAAACCGTTTTACATATCGTATTTATTACATGTAGATATCTAAATGGAAATACACTTAAAACTCACTATGTATTAAAAATCTCATATCTATACTTGTATAATATATCATTTATGTTTTCTTTTCAAATTTAACGAGTTCAATGAATGATCATTAAAAAGACAGAATTTGATTCTAAAGTCTTGAATGCTAGTATGATTAATGTTTTGTACTTTAGGATTTTCTTAAAAGAATGATATATTTATTAAATCTGATAAAACCATATAACCAAACCAACATATCACTAAACTTTTTGTTGTCTCAACAGGAGGGTCTGATGATTAGTGATATACCTTCCAACTAAAAAGTTATAAGTTTTAATCTCGAAGGATGCATGTTTGGGTGATTTTATATTAGAAATTAACAAAAACTAAATGTCATGTTATGAGATTAATTCTAGCAACTGAAGAACAAACCAGGGACTATTTCTGACAACTCACCAAAGGCACAAATTATGAAATAATAACATTGCAGATCCCATCGTGCATTTCCAACAAATTAGGGTTGTCTCTCCAACAATCTTCATCAAGTTCCACAAATTTAGGGTTTTTCTTCTCGTTTTGATCGGAACCTTATCGGTAATTAATCCAAAATCGGATCATATCTAAATTGGGAATTCCTCTTATCCTCTAAAATCAGTCTCTCCCACACTTCAATTCAGATAATCGGTGTTCCAATTTCAGCAATCGGTATAAATTTCTTGATCAGCCAATCGAATTCAGGTTCGTTTTTCAATCTTTGTATCCTTTCATTCTTTCTTGCATGATAATTTTGTTTGAATCATATCTTTTGGTGGTGGGATTTCTTAAAAACCACAAAATTAACTGGGGATTGTATCTGTTTTAATCGATTGATCGATCAATTTTCTTCAAGAATATGTCAATTACGGTAGCAATTATCATGGGTCTCAGGAAATATTTCGAATTTTAGCTTCCCACTTAATTTTTATATAACTAATCCACTCGACTATTGAAAATGATTACAGGGCTCTAATTATGGGTTCTGTCATCGGATACATTCGTAATCATTGCTATAATATATTAATATTGTATTACAAATTGTTCCTAGAGTTCGAGATTGTGGTTATCCCCTGAAGGGTGTTTCAATTAAGTGGTCAGTTTTCTAAATTACATCGAAGAACTGGATTCAAGATGAGGAGAGCTTTTGTCAAATCTTTTGGGCCAATTCGGTCGACTTTTCGACATCATGGGGATAGAAGAACTACTGGGGTAGCAAAAAGATTGTTGGTATCAGATATAAATAATGGGATTTGTGTTAAATCATCTTACAATGTTGATACATGCAAATGTGGGCGTCCGTCCTATATGTTTCGAAGAACTATGTCTTCTGATGCTGCTGGCGAGAACTACAAAGGTTCTGAATTTTTTTAATAAACATATTAGTTTCGTTATTGATTTGTGGTGAGAGATGAATATACTTATGTTGTATTTATAACAGAAGTGAAAAGAGCAGGGCCGCTTGTGGAGTACGAGCGAAGAATAGCAGCTGGGGATCTCGAGGATGGTGATAATTCTCAGGTAATTCTGGACATGTTTCACTGTAAAATGTCTATAGCAGTTTAGTATTGACATAGCAAGGGAATATTTGCTGGATTCATACCTGAAATATGAAACACATATGACTTTTTACTTTTTTCTTACTGTGTATTTGTAGATAGGCACCTTAAAAGAAATTCAAAGACTCTATGATGAGCTTGTTGCATCAGCTGATTCTTGTCGTTTGGATCGTTATTCTGATTCCGGGAAAGCTGGGAGGTATATATGTTCGTATTACTCTGTTTACTTGTAATTATACATGTATACAGAAGTTGTAATCTTGAAAACAGAACACTTGCTGTTTTTTTTTAACTTAAAACCACGATGGAACTATTGTTTCATTGGCTCCAGAATGTTTCTAGGGTGTGATTGGATGTGATTATGAGATATTGAATAATTATACTGTAATTAAACTGGATGCTGAAGATAGTCTTGGGATGTGATTTTGCGAATTTCGAGTCACAATATCATATACTCAGATGTTTGAGTGTTTGGCAAATTCCAATTATCTGAATTAAATAAATAATATTACTGAAAAAGAAGTAATAAATTAGAGATGATGTGTGAAATGTAAACTAAAGTCTCTTGATTTTGTTGCTACTGATATGATACAAAACAGATCACTTGACCCTAAAATGTAAAGCGAACCTGTTTTATGCACTCATTGAAACCTCCTTCCGATAATTAGGTCCATAATGCATATCAAAATGTCCTTTAATACATTAAACTTTCATCAATTCACCAACCAACCAAAGCAATCCTACATTTGCCTTATTATGTGTTTATTTTATGCATATTTTGCATTTAATGACCATAGTTTCTTAAGTTGGATTACAGGAGTAGGTGGTTATGGTCACGTCTCATGCCACAGTCTTCCGTCTCACCAGTAAAAGGACTCTATCTCTATGGAGGAGTTGGGACCGGAAAAACCATGTTGATGGATTTATTTTATGATCAACTGTAAGAACCATAATTTGTTTTTAATACATTATGAAACGCTTAAGTTCTTGTTGGTTTAAATCTTCATACATAAATTCAAATGACTAGGCCTTGCAATTGGAGGAAAAAGAGGATTCATTTTCATGACTTCATGTTGACCGTTCATAGTCGCTTGCAGGTAAGTTACTTCCTTGTGTTTTATTTCTAAACTAACATAAATTAGTTATATTTTGAAACATATATGATAGCTGGATGATGTTACCAATAAAAGATATAAAAAATAAGAAGTATGTTGTTTTTGTGATTGTAAAACCTATATTAATTTTGAATTTGAATAAAACAGCCTTGACATCAAACTGTTCTGGAACATAGATTACCATATCATGAATTCAAGCTTCTTTATGAGCTCTAAAGACGAGGTATAGTTGATAATATGTTTGTATTTCACAATGCAGAAGCACAAAGGTGTGTCTGATCCACTTGAAGTCGTTGCAGGAGAGATATCAGATGAATCCATCTTATTATGCTTAGATGAGTTCATGGTAGGGTGGAAAATTTAAAATTATACCAAACTTTGTGGCCATGGTTTGGTTTTTATGCTGGTTATTTATTATTCTTTCCGTTATGTTATTTGTAGGTTAATGATGTAGCCGATGCTTTAATACTAAACCGTTTATTTGGCCATCTTTTTAGCAATGGTGCTGTAAGTGACTAACAATTTCACATTTTTGTCATTTTTATCTGAACTATATAATAAATTTTTGCTAGGGGTTAATGACTATTCTTTCAACAGGTTTCGTGGTTGATCTGTACTACGCACACTCTTGAACAATAATGAGATAACTATATGATGTGAATCTACAATAAATTTAAATAACAACAAAAAAAACAAATTGAACTAAGAGTCATCTTGCGTCCAAAAACATTTGCTTTAGAACTCCTCTGCAATGTGCAAACTACCTCATTAAAATACACATTAGTGTTCGAGTGAACAAAACTGAACAGTTTATTTTTCTGTTTGTGATGGAAGTATAGATACTTGTTGCTACATCAAACCGTGCTCCAGACAATCTTTATGAAGGTGGATTGCAAAGAGATCTTTTTCTACCATTCATTGCTACTCTAAAGGTATTTTTATTTAGTCACACGTTTGGTGACTTTCGATCCATTTCTTTTCTAACTAACTTTTTATCTTTTACCCTATACCTGAAACATAACCTGAATTGACCTATGTACAATTAAATGGGTTATTTATTTAATCTCTAATTATTTCCCAATTTTCTTGTTAATTATCATGTTTTTTGTGTAATGGATGCAGGAAAGATGCGTAGTACATGAAATTGGTTCATTGATAGATTATAGGAAAAGGACCTCGGTAAAATGTCAACTTATTAACCTTTTCTCTTTTAAGATATACAAGTCATGAAAATATTATCATTTTACAAAAAAGAAGGAAAATGCTACCTTTAAGAATAAGGCAAGGTATAATCTAATTTAATCTTTTTTTGGTTTTATTTTGAAATGCAGGCTGAAGAAGGTTTCTACTTCGTAAAGAATGACTCACCTGATTTTCTCATGCAAAAGTTTAAAGAGTTGGTAGGGGAACATATGGCTCGACCCCAAGAAGTGGAAGTTGTTATGGGTAGAAAACTTCAAGTATGTCCATTCAACTGAAAAAATATGCTAAAAAGTAAAGCTGGCAAAATAGAAGGGGGGGCGGGGCGGGTCTGTTAGGTTGGGTCTAAGCTGGTTCGGGTTGAAGCAAGTTTTTAGTATGGGTCCTCCCACAAACATTTGTCTAGTTATTTAATAAATAGTTAATGCTCTAAATATGATAAAAAAAACCATGTTATTACATTCGTAATCTAGTTTTTAAAATAAATCAATGTAGCTAGCTGTAAGCATCAAAATTCACTTTGTTTAACTCTCAACCTGATCAAACCTTTTGCGACAAGTTTCCCTTATAGCTATTCTTTTATTTGTTTTACCCCAATGACCTAGTTAGAAAGAAACAATAACCCAAATCAACTTGTTCAAAAGTAATGGGTTGAAATTGTCACTTCTAAGTAAATGTCATGCATATATTTGTGTTAGCAAAAGATACGCAATGTGCATCGGGGAACTTTTTTAATAATTTAATGCAACATTTTCGTGTTGATGCTGAAAGTTCATAAAGTAACTGCTAATCTTGTATGCCCGTATATCTAAGATGGCTAGTTTTAGTTTATGTTATATGAAATGAACATCATTTTTAAGTAAGTCTATTTTACATATCATGTGCAATGGATAGGTCCCGTTGGGTGCTAATGGATGTGCATATTTCCCGTTTGAGGAACTTTGTGACAAACCTCTTGGTGCTGCTGACTATTTTGGATTATGTAGTAAGTAAATTATTTGATATGTGATTTGAAATAATTAATTCATGGACTCAAAACTTTGTTTTGAGGCTATTATGCGTATAGATTAAGTGATGGCGAAGATTTTCGTACTCAATGATTTAAAAAGACTCTTTATGTGTTTAACAAGAGGAATGAAAAGTTTGACTTTGGAGGTCAATATTGTCCAACTGTAACTTTTTACTAATTTATTAAATTCATTAGAACTTTCAACACCAGATTATGTGTTCTAACAAGACTATAAAGGGGGAAACATTGATGATAAATTTTTAAAAGCATCCATTTAATATTTTAGTTGATTGTTGGTCTTGTTGACCTCAAACATCAAAAAGGAGTTGAAATCATTGACATACATGTCAGTTTATTCTGTTTACCATTTTTGATTTAGTGGGTCCCGTTTACGTGTTGTGAGTGGAAGTATAGACAAAAAATGAATGACATGTAATATAATTATAATGGCAGAGAGTTTTCATACCTTGGCTTTGGATAATGTGCCAATATTTGGGCTCCATAACAGAACAGCAGCCTACCGATTCGTCACTCTAGTTGATGTTAGTCTCTTCTCTTCTTTTTCTGATTCATGCATACTTGTTGACTTTATGTAGTCAAAACTCACAACGTGCATACTTGTAATAATAACAACAATAATATGACATTATACATACAGGTGATGTATGAGAATAAGGCAAGATTAATGTGTACAGCCGAGGGGACTCCTTTTCAACTCTTTGAAAGAATTGTGACAATTTCTGATGCTCAAAGTAGGGCACCTAGAACATCCTCAAGATCAAGGAAAAACGATGATTATGACCTTTGTGTTGACAATGAACTTGGGTTCGCCAAAGATCGCACTATTAGCAGGTACACCCACTTCGGTAATCTAGTCAAGTGGTTCTTGATTTTACTTTCAAAAGTTGGTCTGAATCTTGAAAATGCTGTTTGACAGTTACCGATACAATTTTGCTTTTTAGATCAACAAAACCGCCCACCAATTCAAAATTATAAATTATAGCTACATCTGAGTTGATAAGCACTATAAATTATAAAATACCAGATCACAATCAATGTAAAAAAAGTCGGTTTGACCTTTAAAAGTCAGTTTGTTTCTGGATTTGATCTATTTGACATTTGCATACAGGTTGACAGAAATGAACAGCAGTGAGTATCTTGAGCAACATGCAGAAATGATAGCAGAGAAGGGACTTCAAACACAAAGGGATGAATACAAAAATGATCATGTGATACAAGCATGAACCCATTAAAACAATTAAATTTTGTTAACAATTATTTAATTTCTTCCATCTTTATCATAAGTTGGTCGGATCAGGTAAATGAGGACAAAGATATGGAAAACAAAACATTGAAAATGGCAGCAAAGATTGTGTAGTTTTTCAATTCGGATGGATAGAAAGATAAGCGTATCAATGTTCTTGTTGTAATAATATTGTAACTTGCGTACACTCGAGTTTATATAACATAATTTTTTATTACTTGCTACTTATTGCAAAATATCAAGTGAAGTTTCATATAATTGTTTTACCCAACAATGTAGGGCATGGTGTCTCTCGGGGATTCATATGCACTTCAGGACATGATGTAAATAATTATGGTTGACTCGTATGTTTTGTGGGTCAATTAAGGATGTACAACAGTACAAGGAATAATGAAAGATTGATATCAAATTTACAAGTTTGGTAAGAGGAATATCTCCGGAGTCAATTCGGGGTGATAATTTTTCACATGACCCGAAACATGACACTAAAATAATTAGTTTTTAGGTTGTAATATAACCCACTTGATAAATGGATAATCTATTTATTGAGCCAACATGCTTAACTAAATAGGTCAATAATTAACTTGTTTAACCCGTTGTGCTTAACATGTTTACAACTTGATTATAACCCATCAATCAGTCTGACTTGTTTTGGATATATCAGTTATTAGTGCGTGTTCATGTTACATGATTTTAAGTATGTTCAGACTTCAAATTAAAGTTAATTTCTTTAATTAGAAAAATATGAGTCATATTTATGTCATCAAATGAATCTACACGTCAACTTGATACATACCCCTAGAGTTACCATACCCTGTATTTTAGTACGGCACAAGATGAGGGTGGTCGAGTCAAGATGAGCTTATCAAACACATTGATTTTCTAAAGATTTCTCATAAATAATTTGTCGTTGATCAATGGTTAACTTAACCACTTTGTTGGGCTATGTGAGTTTCTTATATTTCTTAAACAGATTCAAGACAACCATTTCCATAATCTTCTATACTTGTAAGAATACCATGTCGTATTTTGCCTTTTAACTATATTTTTTTATTTGACCCGTTCAAGATAAACCACTCACAAATTGACACAATTGGAAGCTGCCTATGGAATATATTGATGTAAAAGAAGATGGACATGACAAATATTATAAATGAGTTTCATTAAAAAAACTACCAGCGTCTAGGATCAAAGTGCAATAAACGGGGGGTTCATTTCTGAAGCAATAGAGCTGCAGAGCAGCAGAAGTAAAAACTAAGAAGCCCAAGAATCAAGCTGCTGACATGAATATGCCTAGGGACAATTTTAGGGCTAAATACATTATTATTCCCATCAAAGTGATGTGCAAAGATTTATGGTAGTGACTTTTTCACTAAAATCTTCACAATTAGGGGTTCATAATCTTCATATCCAAAATCTACCCATGTTTTTTCCTCCTTGATGCTATCTCTGAGGCCCATGCCTTACCAAGGTCGGTCTGAAACTTGCCTGCGATTAATCTCAGCATTAGTTTCATTTCTTTAAAGAAAAAGAATAGCCAGAGGGTCATCACAAGGTTCTCTTCTTTATCGACTAAAACTAAGGGGTCCAACCTATATATATATATTTTTTAAAAAAGAAAGAACCCTGGCTACAAATTCCAATGTCCGAGGGGTTAGTGGACCCTCCTGACCCTCCTTGGTTCCGCTTCTAAAAGTACTCAATACGTGGTAAAGTTACAATTTTGTGTAAATAGAGATAGATTTTCCTACAAGTGAGATGCGATACAAACATATTTTATCATCGCCATCAAAAAGGGGTATGGATTTTCCTCAACTTGAATATGGTCAATGCACAATTGACCCATACATGCACGTGTAATTTTTGTTAAAAAAGAGTGGATCAAGTTTCCTATACCTGCAGTAGACTGAAAAAATTCCTCCAAGTCTTTGTTTTGTTCTGCATATAAAGTAAACATTTATTAACTTAAAAATCGTTACAAATAATACACAAATGAATTTTTACCCTTTGTTACATCATACTGATACTATTGATTATGATCCAAAAATTTCCTTTTTTGTCATGAGTGGAGCGACTATTAGAAATTAAATGTGCAAACAATACAAAAGAAAACCATATGCCCAATCAAGTGGTGCCACCTTTTTGAATCAGAGGGAGTATCATCTACAAAACATAACTTCAAATTCAAGATTTCAGAAACACTTACCATTTTCATATTCCAGAGCTTGAAGTATCATCTCAATCTGAATGGATAAAGAACAACCAACATCAGTTAATACACTATAAAAATGAAGTTCAAAAAAAGATGTAGATTGTAGATTTTATATCTTCCCTGCAAACAGATAACTAGAAAGACACTACAGATCTTTCATACCTTATCAAAGTCCTTGACAACCTTCGCTTCAGTTGTAGAATTTTCTTCATATTCCATCCATAACTCATGTATCTCCTCAGCTGTAATATGCTACAGCAAGTAAGCAATTACCAAAATGCCCATGAATTTGTATACCATTTAACAGGAAGAGTATTTATGCACCTCGTGCTCCTCCACCAAGAAGTTTACACATATGGTCTATCGCTTCTTTCTCTCGCCGGCTTTTTTCCGCCTTTGGGACCCCATCTGAGGGTGTGATGTCACCAACAATGGCTATCAAAGAAACAAAACCAAAAGTGTTAACTAAAATTTTTTTGATCATAATATATAGGTACCTGACTACCTTCTGCGATATCATGCACAATTGCCATTTTTATACACCTGTAACATGAAAGCAACAAGATTAAAATTAGGAATAAGACCCTCTTGTTTGCATACTTTCACGCATTCAAGATGCACAATGAATATTTATTTAACAAAAAAAAAAAACTAACCTGTCTCGGTTGACTCCAGGAGTATCATTAGCAATAAGAGCCATTAACCCCATTCTATACATGTGGTCTGCAATAGACTCAGGGCCTGCAATATCTCTTTTCACCCATCCTGCTCTTTTGGTTGACTGAAAAAAATATACCAACAAGGCAACAACCACATATGAAGAAGATCAACAAAAGTCGAATAAAAAAGAACTCAAACATATCATCAGAAATACATAAAAATCATGATAGATGTGTCAGTTATGAGTTATATATCATCATCCGCTGATTCAGAACTAATTTTCAAAAGAAATCCAAAATTGTTCATTTACTATTTTACCCACAGAACAGTAATTCAAGAGACAGTGGACATAAGCCAAAAGGTCCAGAAAGAACATGATATGTATATAAGATGGGTTGAATGCATCAATTGGCACCTTCCTATTGGTTTAGACCCCGACGGTAGCTTTGCTATGGACAGGATGTACTGGATATGATTAAAGTTATGATTATGGTTTTCAAAATAATGTTTATCCAAGTATGGGCTTGCATCTTACATGTAGCCTTTTATAGCCTAGTAACATTTTTCTCTTTTGTAATTAACCAAGCATTTATACTCCATCCTGTTGATTTCCCTCCTTTCTAGCCTTTTAGAGCCTACAAACATTTTTTCTTTTGTTATTAACCAAGTGCCTATACACCATCCTGTGCTTTGTCTCCTTTCCCCTTCTCTGATTATACGCCAACTACTCTCAGTCTTAATCTTAACAAGAAATTGCAAATGAGGGGGAGATGGAGTGCTTGAACAATAACACACAAAATTTTGTTCTTTCTAAATTTAACTGGCTTTTCTGTTCATCATAACCGACCAGTTCCTAACCTTTTTCTGGTACAAGTATATGGTATATTTGAAAAAACAGATTTTATGCATAGGTGATTATTTGTACTTTATTAGTTGAAGTTAGGCTAATAAAAACCTGGTTTGCTTAATTGCATTCGTGTAGTAAGCTGTGAACACTTCATAGCTGTTCGTTTTGAATTATTTTGTTCATGTGAGCTATCAGACAGAGTTTTCATACCATACGGCTCACCTTTTGTAGGTATTTTGGAGCTGAAATCAATTATGAGTGAAAGGCCATAAAAACTTGACTTAGAAGGGGATAACAATGTCTTCAATTTGGAATAATGTGGATATTCCTTGCATGTTATACCATGATGATGATGATTTAAGAAGCTTAAGTAGTGAGTTAGATAACGAGAGTTGGTTAGGCATAATTGTGGACAAATGCATCATTAAAAGAAACTACTAATCCATGATTTTGAGAACGTCCAAAGAAAAGTTTGTCTTATATTCAGAAAACGTTAAGTGAATAATAACAATGGAAATTTTGAGGTGGTACAAGAAATCCCCTTTGGTACATGCTAATCTCAATGTCATATTTTTTTGCTAACTGATTCCTTTGTTTAGTGCATTGACTTGCCCTGGGTCTCAACACATGGGTCGGTGGGCTCATAGATACATTATTTGGGTCAAACATCTTGAATAGTGAGCCAAAAATGAGATTGGCTCACCATGTAGCAACAAGAGGGGGTTGGCATCACAAGGTTTTCCTAGTCATCAACTGAAATGTTTGTGGATAAACAAATCTATTACTACCAACTTCCTTCAAAACATCTCCAAATCATAGATTTAACAATTTTTTACCATGCTATATAAATAAACAAACAAAACTACATTTCTTCACAACTCTACTTGTAACCAAGTCCCCTATAGCTCGTCAGATCGCTATCTAATTTCAAATATGTGTGTATAACACATTCCAAAAACAAAGGAGGGCGATTGGTAGTAAATTACAGGTGAAAAAAGAGAAAAATCAATGGTGTAGAGTCACTTGGTCAATTTTTAACGGATATTTTTTAACTTTAAAACCGTGTTTGACCTGCATATGCTAGAAGATGCATATAAATGGTAATAAACAAGGCATTACAAAACAAACACATTAAAATTGACAGAAGATGGAGAAGCATCATAAGTTGTAAAATTACAGGCTTCTAATCACCAACCTATGTCACAATTTAGGGCTTTACGATTCAAATTCAGACAAAACACCAATAAATCGGGCTTTTACCAACAGGCACACGCAAAAAACTCATAACCAAATAACAAAACAACAGTCTTCATACAAATCTCCTCACATACACCACATAAAACTAAACATAAGCATTAAACACACCAATGCGATCCAAAACCTAAAAAGGAAAACAGATAACGTATAGTTCGATCCACACACAATTCGAATTCGCTTAATCGCTTCTAATGAACATGTGATAATACCTTTAGGCTATGGCATAGAGTCAGAAAATCAATGGCAGACGAAGGAGAAGGCGATGAAGATGATGATGATGAGC
This sequence comes from Flaveria sonorensis, assembly GCA_025506505.1. Taxonomy (NCBI): domain Eukaryota; kingdom Viridiplantae; phylum Streptophyta; class Magnoliopsida; order Asterales; family Asteraceae; genus Flaveria; species Flaveria sonorensis. Next base: position 61,962,679 of record CM046435.1, on the reverse strand, counting down.
TCGATGCCATGGTGGAAACCCTAGAAGCAGAAGATTTGAAAAATTTGAAGTGAAATGAAGAGGAAGATGGGGGCAATAAGAAAGCTTTAGTGGTGGTAATGGTGGTGAAAACCAACCGGCTCATGTTTACTCCTTCGTTAGGTTTGTTACTTGATTCCGTTTGGTTGACGGATTATATTTTCCGGTAGCTTACCGTTATCATGTGCAACCTCCAATGGATAACATTGAGACGTGTGGTAACCCTAATCAATTTAGCAGTAAAAAGTGGGACTTGTCTAGATCACTTGTAGAGGTGCACAATCAAACCGGGTTAGGACCCGAATTGACAACCAGACGTGAAACCGATCCGGGTTCAGTCTGGTGCCCTCAACCTGGTATGACCCGTCGGTTTCAAACCTGGTTCTCTCATCCATCAACCCGGGTTTTTCACGACCAGACACAGGTTAAACTGTTATGGATTCATCATATTATTTATAAATTACAAAATATAAATATGGGTTGGGCCCTCGAACCCGATCAGACCTTGTTTGAAATTTGTTGATCGGGTTCGGGGTTCAACCCGACCCGGTTTGGATTTTGAATCCGGTTTTTGCACCTCTATCATAGATGTGTGTGTTCGAATGTTATGTTTATGATAGGGTGGTTAAATAATTTGGTGTGTTAATTTGATTAATTTTTATTTATTTTAAATAGATGTGTGTATGTTGATACTAAACTTGGCATGCGTCTGTTTAAAGTTTACTCTCGTATACACCGTATTCAGTCTTGTAAACATTTGTATTCAAGCATGAAATTGATGAATTGACTGACGTGACAAGGAGTTTTCGTCTAACACTAACCTTATTATAAAATGAATGTTTGATTATGTATTTATGTCGCTTCACTTGATTAATGTGGTTGGATTATGCACTTGTCCAAACTTAGTAGCGTCTTCTATTGTTTTTAGTTTTAGATTATAGAAATTTCTAGTTGTATATATTAAATGTGAATTAGGGTTAGTCTTGTGTGGTTGTTTGTACTTTAAATAACTTTATAAAGCTTTAATCCAACTCTTAAACACATGTATAAAATTTTCAAGCTCATAAAACTATTCTTATATTCTTTCTAGGGTAACTTTCGATCGCTCTGTCCGGTTAGAAACCATTAACCTTAACAACTAATAATCTCTGAGTTGAAGGCAACACATATATTGTTCTAAGTGAGGTATCAATCGACTATACGTAGCTTGATTTCACTTGGTCCGCAACATTTGAAGGGGATTTATTTTATCAAACAAAACTTCATGATTAGCATTGTGACCGCTTAGATATGCACTTTATTATGTATAATACATAGTTAAACATTACAACATGTTATATATGAACGTCAAAATAAGCACCCGCTTTACAAACTTATAGTGATAGATATAGTTAAACATTACATAGTTAAACGGTTAACATCACATCATGCTTCATGTCGTTTAATTAAGAACTACAAAAACAAGCACCCAACAAATGAACTTGATGTATGATTAATTTGCAGTTTAGGTCAACTTACACTCTTTAGTGTTATTAATCACCTCGCTAAAATCTACATATTTTCACTACCGGCTCTTAAAACAACCATTATTTGATTTATTTTATCAAACAAAACATCATAGTGTGTCTCATATAACCTATTAATATAAGCGTAACTAGTCTTAACGTTTATTCAAACAGCTAAACTACTTGTGACTAAAGATTAGCACAAATCTAAACAAATATACTTATCATACATTACTATAGTTACGCTCGATCTATTTACACAAAAACAAAACATGGATTAATAAATGTGTTGGTATATGTAAACTAAATATGTATAACTATAGCTGTAAACGAACTGAACGGAACATTCAACAAACAATTTGACAGGAAGTTTGCTTATGTCCGTTCGTTTAATAAATGAAGGAATACTAACAATAAATTTGCGTTTGTTTAGTTAAACAAATAAACATAAACAGAGTCCACGTTTGTTCATTTATTTTCGTGAACGTTCTATACGTGTTCATTTATGTTTATTTGTGTTTGTTCATTTAAATGTTTTTATATTTTATGTTCTAAAGAGACTTACGTTTTCTTAGTGCATTTTGGATAACGTTTGTGATGAAAACGGTATTTTTAATTCTAAAATTAAGAGACTTTTGTTTTCTTAGTGTATTCTGAATAATGTATTCTTTATCATTACCTTTTATCTTTCTTTCACTCACAACCACTTTTAAAAATATTAAAAAATCTACAGGAGTTGTACTGTGTTTCCTCAAGTATGAGAAATCACGATATAAATTTTTTCTCTCATTCACTCACAACCACTTACAAACATTTCTTATAATATAAAACATACACTCATATCAAATATAAGAAACTTACTAACTCGTTAGGAAGCATCGCATTTTCTAAAAAAAAAAAAATACGTTTTTAAACAAAACAAACCGTTAAACAACGTCCGGTGGATCGGCCTAAAAATAACACCACAAACAACGTCCCAAAATCTCCGATCACGTCCGTCGTCGCACATAGTCATATAAATTCTCCATGGGCTCCTTCATCCTCCCACCTGACGAACAGGAGACCCCCTTTCCCCCACCTCTGCATCTGTCTCTGAATTCCCCTTCCTGTTCATGTTGGGGAATACAAGAGAATTCAAATTCAATCAACCCCCGATTCCATCCATCCCAATTTCACCTTCATCTTTCACTTTCAACAATTTAATTCATCACCCATCCTCTTGTTAAGAGGCGGACCACACCATTTCTTTCAATGCCACCCCCATTGTTACCCTCAACCCCATGCCGTTTCAAGTTCAATCATCACATCATCAACCCCATGGTGTTCGTTTGGGCCTTGTTATTGCTCGCCTTTACGACGTCCTTTTTGACGTTAGTCGACCCTCGTCATCGGCTGCTCTGTCGATCAAACTCGTGGCGGGAGAACGTGATCTCCTCCGCCGTGATCCGTCGTGACGGTGGCATCTCCGTGCTGGTCACCGGAGCTGCCGGATTCATCGGGGCGCATGTCTCGATGGCGTTGAAGAACCGTGGGGACGGTGTCGTTGGCGTTGATAACTTTGATGGTTATTACGGGCGGTCGTTGAAGAACACTCGCCGGAGTTTGCTCGACCTTCATGGTGTTTTTATCGTCGATGGTGATATCAACGACCACCGTCTGTTATCGGTGTTGTTTAACACGGTCGAGTTTACTCACGTAATGCATTTGGCTGCACAGGTTGGCGTGCAGTACGCCGTCGAGGATCCGTACGCGTACGTCCGGAGCAACGTGGCGGGTCTGGTCACGCTACTCGAGCGATGCAAGTCGGCCGACCCGCAGCCGGCCTTTGTCTGGGCGAGCTCCGGGTCGGTCTACGGGGTGCATAACAAAGTACCGTATTCGGAAATGGAGCGGGTCGACCCGCCCGCTACTCTTTACGCCTCGACGAAGAAAACCGGAGAAGAGATCACGCACACGTATAATCGTGTTTACGGGTTATCGATAACGGGGTTGAGGTTTTTCACAGTTTACGGCCCGTGGGGGAGGCCTGACATGGCTTATTTCTCGTTTGTCAGGAATATTTTACTTGGTAAACCGATAACAGTGTACCGGGCTAAGAACGGGGTTGATCTGGCCCGAGACTTTATTTATATCGATGACATTGTGAAAGGGTGTGTGGCATCGTTGGATACGTCTGGTAGGAGTACGGGGTCGGGTGGGGTGAAAAATGGACGTGCGCCGTATCGGATTTATAATTTGGGTAATGGGTCGCCGGTGACTGTGCCTGCTTTGGTGGCGATACTCGAGGAGAATTTGAAGATGAAGGTGACGAAAGACGTGGTGGATATGTGTGGGAATGGTGACGATTCATTTGCGTATGTGAATATCAGTTTAGCTGAGAGGGAACTCGGGTATAAACCAACAACTGATTTGCAAACCGGGTTGAGGGAGTTTGTTAAATGGTACTTGTGGTATTACGGCAAACCGTTCGTCCAAAATTGATTCGACACGTTAGTTTAAGTAGACGGTCTTTTGAGACATGTAAGTTGCAATCATTTGGTGTTTTAATTTCAATTTGTTTGTGTATAATTGTATTAGAAACGAGGTGAAATGATACTTGTAACTGTTCAACTTATAGATCATTAGTCTAAATTTTTTAATTACAATTATTGACTGGATGATGATATGATTTTTAAAAGGTTGACTAATTTACTCATTTAGCAAATTTTGACAACCGAGATGATCTTTGATAAGAGAAAAAAAACCCTTCAAATTCTAAATGAATTATTGAACTATACATCATCATTATCATCAAAGCAGTTGAAAAATTAACGGTAACTAGTGGTTCTGGAATCTCAAATAATAGAAAATAATGAAGATGTATCTAAGATGCAAGACGAACCCACATTGTAGCGATGAACAATAAGAGATGAAAAACGATAAGTAAAATCGTTATTGTCACAAGGAACACTCCAAGCTTATACCATTTTTGTCTTATGGTACTTATAAAGCCCTTTCTACACGTATTGCAACCGTAGCAAAGCTTGGTAACCGAATTCTGCCACAAATCACAGTCAGTGTCATACGGGCCATCGTAAACTTCATATTTCTTTTTCCAAAATGTTACATTAACGTATTTCATGTCACATATTGACGGTGGTATGCAACATCCTGACTGTAAAAAATATAGAAAATTATAACTACTATCACGTTTTGTATTTAGCATATGTTTAAATGTTGAAAAAGAATTTAAACTCGTACCTCAATCGGAGAAAGATGACTTCTTGAGAAATCATAAGATCTAATCACTGACGATTGCAAGGCCAAATCTTGGCATGTCCTTGTACTATAAATACAAGACTCGATAGATTTCCAGTTAGTATCATTATATACCATCATTTTAAGCCATAACGGCGAACCAGGGATCATTCCTGTCTCTATTTTGTATGTCCCTATGAGTGCCGACCCTATTGTAAGCATCACAATTAGCGGCACCATAACAACGATAAATCCCAACATTAAAAATCTTGATTTCATGAAAACTACAACATTGCTAACAACAAATAAGACAATTAAACCAATCACGACCCCAATTTGTAGCTTTGCCAATGGTAGTACACGTTCACATTTACCCTGTTTCATGTACAAAAGCCAAACGACACAAAAGATAATGGGTAAAGAAAGAAGGAATGTGACTGTGTTTAACGGAAAAATGAATCGTTTTCTTGAGCCGGTTGGAGTTGGGATTTGATCTTGTTCTTTGTTGACATCACGAGTTAGATTTGTGTTTTCTCCCATTGTACGATAATAGTTGGAACTGATAGCTAGTTGTGATTGTGTTGTATAGAACTCACAATTTTATATAATGGTCATATGTCCGTACATAGTGTACTTTATAAACAAAATGGTTGTGATATAGTCAAAGATTTTGTTTGTTTGAAATATCACATTCTCCTATCATTTCTCTTAACAAAATATTCTTTGAGGTTTGTTAGGGATTATTCACGAAATTTAATAACAACTTTCTAATGGGAATTAATAAAAAAGGTTGAAAAATATCTAAACGAATAAGGGGTACTCTTTTACTACCTAAGGAAAATATTATCATACAAATAATACAATAATAAAATATATAAAGTAGCAAAAAGAGGATTATAGGTTGCTGTGTATAACATAAAATTTAACTATAACTTTTGTAAATATTTAAGATAGTTGATTCTATACGACTATACAAGTAATACATTTCATAACAATGTAGATGAGAAGGTAACTTTTAATTATAACTTAAGAAAATCTAAGACCTGGATTTTGGTTAAGATTCAACAATAAGAAATATTAAAAGTTCCTCATATTTCGTTAGAGAGAAAGATAGTGTGATTGTTTCCTACTCTCTTAAACTTACATTTACTTCATCTAACAAAATACTATTTGTTTAAAAAATCATACCACATATATAAACTTATAATAAGTTTTAAACAAGGAATCATACGATACGTTTGTCTACAATGTTTGATAGATATAATGAGAGTTCGGCAGACAACAAGTAAACAATTACATATTACTATAAAAGGGGAATTCTCCTACGGAAAAAGAGCATCAGAAATTTCCCACACATTTCCGACGGAAAAATACAATAATAAAAATATATAAAGTAGTAACAAAAGGATTATAGGTTGTTGTGTATAACATAACAATTTAATTATAACTTTTCTAAATATATAAGATAGTTGACTATATACAACTATACAAGTAATACATATAACAATGTAGATGAGATGGTATACTTTTTATTATAACTTAAGAAAATCTAAGACCCGGATTTTGGTCAAAATTCAACAATAAGAAAAATTAAAAGTTCCTCATATTTCGTTGGAGAGAAAGGTAGTGATAGTTTCCTACTCTCTTAAACTTACATTTACTTCATATAACAAAATACTATTTGTTTGAAAAATCATACAAGTATAGATAAACATATAACTAGTTTTAAACAGAGAATCATACGAAAAAAGAGCATTAGAAATTTCCTACACATTTCCGACAAAATACTTACATTGCAGAAAACAAATAACACCTATTTTTTCATATCTATTTAATGTATGTCAGAAACCCGTTGGAGAGTGTAATAAGGCGGAGAAGTTGGACTTTTGTACTAATAGTCCGCGAATAACATATATATGTATTCATAATATCATATTCATCTTTTTGGTCTTACCCGTCCTATGATGAGTACGTGTGGTTGCAACAAGAGGTATACTTACATAATAAAAGCATAGTGTGTCTATATATCATCCCATCAACCATATTGCTATTGTGGATAAAAAATAAAGTATGTTGCTATAATTAAATAAAAATGTTTACATATCTAATATGTTTCACTAATTATATGTGCGGACTTGCAATCCCAAGTGAGAGTGTTGCAACAGCTGTTTATAACTTGTCGTAAAACCCAACGTTGACAAAACCATCTTATGAATCACAGTTAAAGTAAAATGTAGCATTTATACAATTCTCATAGCTCTCTATTTGAATTTAAAGTAAAAGAAAGTGTTAACTACTACAAGAGCAGTAAAACCAAGATTTACTGGAAATGTTGTTAAATACAGGGATATTTTTGTTATTGCAACAATTTTATGACAATTTAAATGGCCAAAATAATTTGTTGAAGTTTCTTTTTGTTTTCCTTTGTTAAGCATATATAGGGTTTTGGATTTTGCTAATAGACATACAAGTTTTTTGTGTGGCAAAATTAAAAGAAAGCCTATCCTGTTTGTGTTTCACCCGCATCTAATTAACCAAACCAAACTGATTACATATTGTATAACAACTCAAAAGCACAGCTCTAAAAAGCTGTCAAATTCTCAAGCAATACTTGTTTTTATAGTGTTAGCAATGATGGAGATGTTTGTGGTAGAGATGACAGCAGTAGTGTTATAATGTCCGTGTTAGCAGAGTGAGAAGGGGAAGATGAAGACGACATCATGTACACTTAAATGTACCCAACAAACTAAAAAAATTATCCATACCAACAGATGTATTGGAGAATTGCCAAATGTATGTCAAATACTCAAATCAAAACAGATACTTGCATTACAAGTTTCAAAAACTTAAACAGTGAGAAGTCTGCTACAACAAAAACAAAAATAGTACCTGCAACAAAATTACACAAAACTGATCAAAAGAGAGACGTTCCCTTGCCCTTCTTATCTCCACCAATTTCAAAATGCTTGCATCTCTGCAAAGAAAAAACACAATGAAACAACCGTCACCAACCAATGAAACACACAAACATTAACAAAAAAAAAAAATAGGAATACGGCAATTAAAGGCTAACCTTAATTGGGTGCTGAGAGACATGCTTGCAGCCTTGGCATTGCAACCTTAGCACAATCTTCTTGGTGGTTTTTGCCTAAATTATACAAAAAACTTTATGTAACGACTGTTTTATTATAAAGGGATGAAAAAGACAGACTTTTTAATAAAATAACTATATCTACACCTTCTTGTGAAACACAGGCTTTGTTTGACCACCATAACCAGATTGTTTCCTGTCATAACGACGCTTTCCCTGTGCAGCCAAGCTGTCTTTCCCCTTCTTGTACTGGGTCACCTTATGCAAGGTATGCTTTCTGCATTCCTTGTTCTTGCAGTAAGTCTTCTTGGTCTTAGGAACGTTAACCTGTAAACAATAACATAGTATACACACATAAAGAACTGAAACGAAAGAAAAAACAATGACCTCAAGCCGTAAAAAAGACAATTGTTAGAAATCAAGTATCAAGTAAATTTGCTTCTTTAATCAACTGTGCTAATTTAACAACATCCTGATGGTAATGTGCCTCCACTTTGTCAAAGAGAACAAGAGTTCAAATCATACAACATGCAAGTATAAGTAGTTAATAGTAGTAGATTATGTACCAAACATCTTAATTATTACTAATCGCTAATGTCTTCTTGAATCGTACAAGGTGCAGGTATAAGTGGTTTATTAGTGCATACCATTGAATCAATGATTAATTACATTCTAAAAGATTCAAAATCAAATTTCCCCTCGCATAAAGATTATATTGTTAATTATTTAAGGCAGATGCGAGAGGCTAATTAGCCGATTGCAGTTTTCTACTCAAAACACCGATGGAAAATGCAAACATCAGGATCAAAGAAAACCTTCTTCGATGAAGATTAAAACAAACAACTTCAAATAGATGAAGCTAGCAGCCCATAAATTGCTTAACTAAATATGTTAGAACTTAGAATCTTAAAACAACTACTGAAACAAAACAAACAATAAGCATTGAAAATGAATTTAAAAGCTTCAATTGTAACACATAACAGATTATATGCTCATCAAGCATGACAAAACATTCAACATCGATCAGAACATACAGATTATTTCAAAGCTTTCTAGTTTGATCAGATACATACACTGCAGATTCATGATCAATACACAAATTGAACTCACAAAAGAAGAATGAAAGATTGAATTTGATACCATGGTTGAAGAGCTCCCGAAAATCGACCGAAAGAGATGAGATGAACAGCCGCACAGATATATGAATTATTAGGGTTCTTCGATGGTTTGTGTTTTGTTTTAAGGCTTCTACAATCTACAATGTTAGGGTTTCATTTCCATTCTAATGAGCCCATTTCAAAACATCTGGCCCATAAACTATGCGTCTGACCCATTTGTTTGTCCACATGTTTGGGGCCCATTATAAGACAAGTCTGGCCCATAACCTATGGGCCAGAAACACTAAAAAGCTCAACCACATCCAACAATAACAATAATATTTATCAACCCACAATAATTTATTTATGAACTGTTAAGATTAGGGTTATTTTGGTAATAACTCATACACCTAGCAAGGTCACAGCAATATGCCTTTACGAGAACCAATGTGACTCTCATGTGTACTCTCTCTTTTACTTATTTTTTTAGACCGAATCCATACCGTCAAACATTAAGAGCTTCTTGCAGGGTTGCTCACACGATGCTACGGGCCACGGGGAGCACAACATGTAATTTTTTTTATTAAAAATAATTATTGCAATACTACACAATTAAAGATAATAAAATGCTTACTTTTTATGATGTGATTTCTTTTAAAAAATTATTAACATATGAAAAGTTGTAACAATAAAAAACTCATGGGGATGTTGGTTTAAAAGTCCACAATTACGATCATATAATTTGCATGAGTGTAAAAGATAATTAAGGTAGTCATTTATGTCCCCTTAAACTCCTAAATATTAATATAACAAAAGCTATTTTGTCCTCCTCACATCTTATATAATATAGTATAGATAGTGTGGTATTATACAAGACTACTTGTTTAGCGTTACAACTTACACTCATTGTTTTATGCACAAGCATTGACTCAAGGTTGAGGCATGGATAGGACTATCTGGGGAATGTTTCACATTCGGTTTCCCTAAGGTTAGGGAAACCCAACTGAGATTCAAAGGAATCATAGCGACATATAGATTGTGTGATTAATCCGTGATAATAACTGTATGGATCCTATTTGATCATGATAGTAAGGGGCATGCTTGGGGATGTTTGGCTCATAACAATAATAAGCATGAGCTAGGAAAGAACACTGGGTTTTAGATGGTAGAATAGAGTGTGAACTTGTTTAATATATGTATATTTGTCTATATTTTACTTTTGTATCTTAAACTTATAAGCTCATAACCGACTACCAATAATCTTTAGCCTAAATGGTTAAGATGAGGTAACCAAAACATATAAATATAAGAAGGTCTTGAGTTCAAGTCTCTCTGAGCAAAAATGCTCAAGGTTGAGCTACGAGATTTTTCTAGTTGTGGGTTTCCTGCTAAAGGGGTTGGAGGTGCAATCCTGACTGAGAAATAAATAAGTGGATCCGATTAATATAACGCGTATCATCCGAGCAGTATCGTACATTTGTCGTTAAAAAAAACATCGTACCTACCTCAAGGAACTCAAATAAAATATATGAGTCAAAATTACCACGTATACAAATTTGATTGGTGTGAACTTGTATCATTTTTGGAGCACAATGCTTTTTCTGCATATGTAGCAAATCATGATATCATCTTTGAAAATATATCCAAATCGATCCGTTTATTTCGGTCCATAAAGTCGTTGAACTAAAGCAACACGTTCATCAAAAGTTCTTGTTAAGAAATTAATATTTTCGTATGTATGGGTAAAAAGTCATATTAGTATTATATTAGTATACCATAACAATAAAGTGCAAGATTATTTCTTTATCATTCCATGTTGAGCACGGTTTCTTGATCTCGTACAAAGTCTAGTCTTGTTGCAAACAAAAGGAAGTCAAATTTGATTGATGTTGACCACTTGAGATTGGTCTTAAAGGTTGAAAGCATTCTTCTCCTATTGCATTTGATGCCCTTCAAAGATTTGTTTGCATTCCTTGATATTAGGCGGTTTTTTCTCATTCCAAAAAAAATTGTTGAAATCAGCTCGACTGTAAACGAGCTGAGCGGATTCGGTTTAATTTGCAAACGTGTTGAGTCTAAACCAAGCTTAATGGTTCGCATGTAAGCTCATTCATTTGACTCGTTTAAATTAAAGATTAAATTACAGTGTACATAAATTTTATCTAAAAATTTATAACATATTATGTAACTTTTAATATTGATTCAATAGTTAAAAAGCGATGGCTATATGACTATTTTGACACTATTTAATGAGAAAAACAAGTATAAAAATATAAAAGATAATCATAACTTATAAAGTGTCTTTCTCATTTATAGAATATAAGATTAGTTGAACCAATTTAAAAAGTATTTGTTCTTTGATTCTATATATTTATCGGTGCAAAATTAAATTTTAAATAAAATTAAAAACTTGAAAAATAAACTATTTGGCTCGACTTGATTTATATGAGTCAAGCTGGAGCTCTACATTTCAACTTATTTCGGCTTAACTTAACTTGGTTTATGAACGAGTTCAGCTCAAACTCACCTAAGCTTGAATTGACCTATTTCCATGCCTGGTATAAGGCATGGTTTAAAGCGCCCTAAATTCAATATTTTCACTTTGTAGAATCTTCAAAATAACCCACTAGTTTATATATCATACTTGTAAATCCATCATATATTGGAGGATCAACTTAGTTGGGCAAAAGTGGTGTTTTGATCCGTTAGCGTGTTCTAAAATTTCTTGGATTGGTTTGAATTGAGTAGGCGGTGGACTATTAGCCTTAGAGCTTATGGAGTGTAACCCAAGTGGTGGTGAAATCCCGCCCGTAGGTGCAAAAACACAAGCTCCTTGGTTCTATTGACAAATATCTCCAACTCGGGGAATATTCACCGGTACTTTCAGGTTGAATTTTTGCTATTTACTTGTACTGTACAACATACGTATGCACATAAGGAAATTTTGGGAAATAATGAGAAAAAACAAGGTGACACCCTTCAAACCGAGAAAAACTAATGAAACTAGAAAAATCTGAAGTGAAGCTGATTTGTCATGCGAGGAAAACTAGAGAAAACAAGACCACTCCCTCTTCCCTTAAGTGTTGGAATTTGCTAGTAGTTGTATGTAGTTCCTAGTATGTTGAGCTTACTAACTAGCTTTTGTCATGTTAAGTAAATATATTCTTGGCTGTTAAAATAATAGAATGATCTGTTTCATAATATTTTTCTGAGTGTCACACTCGTAATAAATAATAAAAAGAAGGGGAGACTAAGTTATACATACATAAATACATACCTTTTATATACATATCTACATACATACCTACATACGTACACCAATACAAGGGGGTTAAATTTGTTTATAAACCTGATACCATTGAAGTGTAAGCCTTTTGAAACATGTTAACTAATGTTTACAACTATGGTACGACTCTTAGTAGACCAGGGGCTAAATTTGTCTATAAACAATATATTACACTACAAAAACTTAATTATTATTTTAATATAAGATAAAAATTAAATGCTATGAAACATTCCAAGATCAATCAGAAACTCGACACCGCTCAATCATAGAACTACGAAGTAAATCATGTGAATCTTGGTTGGTTTAAAATATTAATTTTGGTTATTTTAATTTATACATTATTATAGCATGATAGAGATTGAAAATGCTTAAATTAAGATCCAAACGAGGAGCATAAATACAAAAACCAAAAATCATTTTCGAGATCTGGATCTTGTCCTAAACATAATAATACTTAGGGGTGATTTCAATATGCATATGATTTTATATATGATCATTTATCAATACAATTCAAAGTATTAATAACACTGATATATAATATGAATAGATAAGGTAACATTTAGTCGTTAAAAAAAAGACTAATTTAATTTTTAATTTAAAAGTATCCAACTATTAAAATTGTTACATACATTTCTTATATTATCATCGCACATTTGACCCAATGGTATCCGGACATGTAATAGGTGCTTTATTCTTTAGAGCTTGATGGTTCAAATCATTCAATAGCTATTTTAGGTGGTTTTAAAAGCATACTTGAAGCTGTTTATAAAAAAGTATATCCTAGGTTATTTAATTATATCCGTTTTGAATAAAAACATCCTTGTGGTTTTACTCAACAATTCATTTGATATGTTTTTTTTTTCGTTTAACTTTGTAAAGGAGTCACATGTTTGACGCAAAATCAATTTTGATATTTTTTTGACATGCTTTGCACAAGATCAGTTTTAAATGAGTGACATGTTTGACGTGAGATCACTTTTGAATGAGTGATATATTTGGTGACAAATTAATATATTTAGTCACATAAGATGTTTTAAGAGTAGCAATCTTCTAGAAAAACTTGTGTCAAAAAGGTTAAAATTTGTTCACACAATTCATATCACTATAAGTCATTACCCTCACTTCTTTGACCACACTTCACATGAACAACTTTAGCGACTATTCTTTACATAGCGACGCTTTGAGTTTGCAACAAAAGACCTACTTGTACAATTTTTTATAACATGTGGGTCGATTCAATAGAAATGATTGGATTCTTACTTCGAACTGCTAGTCGACCTGAGTTACTGGATTCTTTAATTATCAAATCAAATAACTGATAAATACGACTCAGACCAACCAAACTAGCTAATTCTTTACTTTTCAAATCAATATTACATAATATGTGACAAAGTTTTTCTTATTCTGTATGAACCCCAAACATATTAATCAATAAAGATAACAAGTCCTACATGAGTCACTAATTTCATTCATTTCATAACTTACAATAAGGCTATATTATCCTGCAAATTGTATGAATGTCTTTAAGTACACATTTCAGAACCTTGCTAACAAGATTAGAATTTGTTCGTTTGTTTGACCAAAAGGGGTTCCTTCATGTTAGGTTCATCAACCAAAATTTGAACTGTGTTGATTTGATCTTTGCATGATATCATCATCTTCTTCTGTTGTTGTTCCTCCAGTTCTTCAAGATCTTTGGCCTTGCCCCATAACACGACATACAATCCCATCACGATTCCAAATGCACCTATCGCGCTGCATTGTTAAAGAAGCTTACATTAATACACAACAAAAACTGAGTAACTATTCATAAAAAAGAACTAAAAAGAATCCCTAGAAATGACAAACAAAATTACGGTCACTAAAGTTCATGGTAGCATTATTATTTCATTGTAGTAACAAAGAATGTGACACTATTGCACATAAATTAACTTTGGATGTTGATTTTGTAGCGAAAACATGTTACTAATGAAATTTAACTTGATATAATTTAATTTTACTTGCCTTCCTACATATATCTGCTCTCGAAGGAATATAGAAGCGAAAAACGTCACAATAACCGTGTTTAAGGGATTGAACATTGCTGAAAACACAGGACCCCTCTTTTGGATGATCCACGATTGCGCGAATATTGAAATTCCCGAACCAACAATAGCCTGATCATGAAAAGGAATCAAAGTAAGGTGTCATAACAAGATATTAGGCATGAACACTGTTAATTTAATATTTTAACTTGAAAGATGCAAATAGTTAACAACTTGATTACCGTATACAGCAAAGATCCAAATTGCAAATATGAGGTAACTTTCCAAGCTTCCAAATGAGGGTCAGTAAACAATATAACCACACCAGATTGCACCGTCGCCATAAAACACATCCAAGCGGATAATGATAGGTGGTCAGGATAACTTCTACTGACCGGTACCTGTTATGTTTTACTTTATAAGTGAGATATTATTGGGTACGTTTGTTTGCTTCTTATTGCATAATGTGTTTTTCACTATAACTTTATGTACCTGAATGATTAGCCAAAATGACCAGCAACAAGCGCTACCAAGGAGACATAAACAACCAAGAAGCCAAAGGTTTTCACTTTCAGTTGAGTTTAGCAATAAAGAATTTGACGAAGGCAAGTGTGCGTTCAGAAGTTTAGGGCCTTTGATGAGTGCCATGACAGCTGCACTTGCGACGCACACAAACGTCCCTAATATCTTCGCTATGGTTCTGAAGCTTCGCATGTTTATTGGTTCATACCCGACGATGGAGGCTGCAACAAAGGTTATTGCAGGGACAAGGTTGAAAATGGCACTACCGGCCGATGATGAGGCCAGGTATAAGCCTTCTAAGTTTATTATTTGGCTTGTTGTTATTCTGAAAAGTAAAAAATTATAAGGAAATTTTTAAAAAAGAAGCGTGAAACGTCGTTTTCTTGTAGTTTTACTTCATAATCGTTGTGTATAGCTAGTTGAAGTGAATATATAAAAAATTTTATTCGTTTAAGAACTTAACGTTCTTGTTTCACTCATGATATATAGTTTGTTAGAAATAAACATAAAGAATTTTAAGATACAAATACGCATGCTTGTTTTATATATGTCAACCCAATTACGACTTGTATTTTACTTCATGTTACAAGCAAAGACTAAATTTAAAAAGGGTAAGAAATCGTGGTTTACCCAATCAAAGCTGCTAGAAAGATCAACCAAAAGCTTCTCCATCCAATACAACATCTCGTTGCTTTACTCCTGTGTTATATAAACAAATATTAAAACTGAACACATACAATTAAATTCTAAGTGTTACAGAGAATATCTTAATTAGAGTTTATTGTAATATCTTCATTATACTTAGGAGATATGATAATTTCATCAGGCTTACTTTCTAATTATACTAGTTCTTTTTCCTATACATAGTTGTTTAGTAATACATAGTGTGTTACATGGTTTTTATTATTTTATATTGATATAGACAAATCAAAATACACATATAAGTCTAGTTACGAGTTTATGCACAATTCATCCAAGATCATGTTAAAACGTACCTTGAAAAATACGCGATAGGAGCAATGACCACAGTGGCAATGGCTTGTCTATAGAAAACAAAGACTCTAGGGTTCATTCCTTCCAAAAGAGAAGCTCTAGTTAATATGGAGACTGCTGCATAAGTGAATTGCATCACAATCATAACAATCACTGGCTTGTAAAACTCCACCAGCCCCATTTTTTTCCCTTTGGAGCTTATTGTGTTTGTAATGTGATTGTATTACTCCACAAATTGTGATTTTACTATTCTCAAAGTACCCTTTTATACTAACAATTTCAAGAGTTTGGGATTTTGATTTTGGGCACCTAATCTTTGGAATGTTTTGAAGTTTAGTCCTTATCTTATCATATATATGATCATGCTACCCTAGCAATTTATATATTAACACTTAACCAAAGGATATATAGCCTGATGGTATCTGATATGTACATAATGATAAGGTTTAGGATCCGAGCCCCATTATAAATAGTGATGTAGGTTTACAAGTATAATTAGATAAGTGAGTAGTTATCGTTCTTAAAAGAAATTATTTAAACTGATAACATACATGGTTTGCGTTAACTTAGTTATGTGAAATTATCTTACCTTCTTTTCTATTTACATGAAAGTGTGTACAATGATTGATGTTTGTATCAATATACATCTTTCTATACCACTATTTGTCATATGTATGCATTATTTTTGCGTGTTAGCTTGTTCTCAACTGAACTCTTTCATATCGATGTGAACGACAAACTTTGAATAGAATCAAAACGGAATGAAGGTTTATATGTAAATGGACATGACATAAAGTTAAAGGGTGTTAATTGATAGTAATAACTTAATTAGTTAATTAAATAACGACATGATACATTATATTATTGAATGGTACATACCTATGGTTACCAGAATCTTCCTTACCATCAAAACAGAAACTTGTGTTCCTAGGTGTCATTGGTTTTAATTTTATTAGGTGCCTGTGATCAGTCACACATGGTTCAATAATAGTCCTATTTACTTTTTGTTTCTTATGATATCTTTAAGTAAATACGACAATATGTTAAATAATATACGACTGTGAAACTCAAGCTCATAATGAGTTTTATTTGATGTGACCAAATAAATCAACGTCCAATGCTCAAGGGTTTCAACAAAGAACAACTAGTTCTGGGAATAAATAATAGTATTTGATAAATATTTGATATGCCAGTCTTTATAACTGAAATCGACCGATCACTTGATTGATCAAGGCGATATAAAAAGTTTGATCTGTGTGACCATACTAGACGATATATGTGTAACGGTTATACAAAACGGGCAACCATCCTATAAATCGTGTATTATGATGATATGAAACCATAATCTTCAACATAATTAGTGTCACAACTCACAAGCAACCGCTTATGGGGTGTTTGGATGTAATTTCTCTTTTTATTGGCAAACATATAATTATACAAACTCTCTACTCTAAATCTACAACCAACACACTTGCACTCTGTAGAATTTAAACATACAACCTACGGTTAAAGAGTACACAACTTTACCATCAAGATATCCTTTGGGGATGTTTGAATGTAACTTGAAGTTGTTTTATAGTGTTTAAAAATCTGATTTTGGTTTGATCGTTTTGGACTAGCATAATTTTAGTTTCAGACATTTCCAACTTTAATCACTTTGTTACATCTATGATTTGATGTTAATTCTTATTATAAAGTATTGAAATAATCATTATGGGGAGTACAAATTAAGTACATCTTTAGCCACCTCTAAATAAATCACAAAAAATCTTCTGAAGTATATATATAAAACTTAGCCACTTTAAACGAATGTAGTCATGGCAAAAATAAAAACATTAAAAAATGAAGTTGAGGATGTGGCATTGATGTGGAGTTTTGACACCTTGACTTGTGAGGATCATGTTAAAGTTGTCATTTGCCACTTGAATTTTTGATTGTAAATAATGTAGGTTTTATATTCTTAAATATGAATAGACTATGCCCCAATCTTTGTCATTTTTCTTCCTCTTGTCATATGCATCTAAACAACCTAATTATGTCAATTTGGTATCTATTTCATATGATCAAGTTTATCTTTTTCTTGAAAAATGTAATATATAAATTTTTTTAAAGTTGTAATTATATAGCAGGAGAGATGAATACATGATTGTATGAGTGATAACTTGATTTGAAATGAAGGTCCAAATTCATTGTTTTTATCCTTTTTTTGTTTGAAAGGAACTTCAATGAGAGTATTCATATGATTTGTTTGTCTCCGGTATGTTGATGTATATATGCCTAATAATTCTAATAATGATTAAACATTGACTTGTATAATTTTTATCTACATGTTATTAACTTTTAATAATCCAATCTCCCTTGACAACAAAACAAACAAAACTCTCGCAAGAAGATTACAATCTACAAACAATGAGCTTATTGTCGATGCCATATGTTGACTGTGGATTGACACATAGCACTTGATAAAATTCAACAAAAGAATAAAAATACGATCTACGGTTGATAGCATGGTCAAGCCATGTATTGACGGTTTAATGAGCATAATCTGGGATTAGGCAATAATTTCCAAGAGAAGAATCACGGTCCATGCCAAGACCCAAAAATGAACTAAACTTCAACAATGCTTACTCTTGAGATATGAAGATATATCCAAGACTAATACAAAATTTAAGGTTATCACAAGATAATATGATCGATCTGGCGAACTAATACGTAATAACTTGCATTTTTCATAAGTACCTAAACTTTTATAAACGAATCTATACTAATAAAGCAAAATAAAATTATATCACATGTAATCTTCTCACACCATTATTGTCACATGTCATCTTCTCACACCCACATGTCATTATTATAAAAAGATAATCATTTAATTATCATATTAGATTCTATAAATCTTATTTATATTCTTTCCAAATTATAAAACACATTTTTTAAATGACATTTAAAAATCAAATTTAGAAAAATGAAAATTTTAAAAATTAATTTTTTAAACAAAAGTTTTTTAAAAACAAACGTTTAAAAAATATTGTTATTACATTATTACTTAGGGTAGTTGATTATACTTAATTCGAATCATATTTATCTAAAAATATATAATATAGTTTTTAAATATTAATTACTAACTATTAATTAAATATTTTAATTCAACCCGTATACAACACGAGTTTCTAAACTAATTTAGACATTAATAAAGACAAATTAACTGGTGGTTGAGGTAATGGCTTGCTATTTTATTTTCAAACATCACTAAATAGCCATACGACTTGTTTAGTTACAGATTAGAAACAATCATTTACATTTTAATATCCACACCAAGTTTAGCTATCTATAAACGCAATAATTTTAGAGCAATGAGGCACACCAAGGTGTTAACCTTAACAAAGCCTATTCCGTATTTCCGTATGCAACAACTCAACAAGTAACAACACGTGTTATAGTGTTATACCATTATAGTTGGGCTTAATGTTTCTTGTTTAAATGGGCCTAGGTTAGATTGGTTTGGGCTTATTTCTGTTCTTTGTTTGATATAAGTATTTCTTAGAGCATCCACAACCACAAGACCACAACCCCGTTGCTCATTTTTATATAATTGGATTTTCTGTATTTACAGGAGATAATTGTGAGTGGTTGTGAGTGAATCAGAATGAAAATTTATGGGGATTGTACTGTGATTTTTCATATTTGGAGAATCACGGTACAACCCTAATAAATTTTTTAATATTTTTTAAAGTGGTTGTGAGTGAATGAGAGAGAAAATATAATGATAAAAGTATGAAAAAATATTATTTAATTGAAAATGAGAGAAAAATAAAAGTTTTTATTATAATTATAAGGATGGGGATGGGGGATGGATTGTGAATGCTCTTAGAGCATGTGATCATTACACATCTTATATATTTGTAAGTATTTGTAAGGGGCTGTTTGGTTGGGTCTGACCGACCCCGGTCAGACGTGCACGTCTGACTCGGTCAGACGTGCTTTGTTTGGTTGCTTACATCTTACCAGAGAATAGGTCTGACCGAACCCCTTATTCGGTCAGATCTAAACCCACATCTGACCCGAGTCAGACGTGGAGTCAGTGGTTCACGGTGGTGGTTCGCGGAGGCGACGGAGAGGGCGGATCTAGTACTGGTTGGCGACGACGGGTCTAGTCTGCGACGGCGAGGGCAGCCACTGCAACGGCGAGGGCGGATCTGGTACCTGTCGGCGAAGGCGGATCTGGTACCTGTCGGCGAAGGCGGTTGGGGTACCGATATGGTACCGGTCGGTGACGGCGGTTGGGGTACTGATATGGCACCGGTCGGTGACGGCGGTTGGGGTACCTATCTGGTACCGGTCGGCGACGGCGGATCTGCGACGGGGGGTACTGGTCGTGCTCACAAGCGATGAAGGTGGTGGAGGGGGAGCTGCCGGAGAGGATTGGTGATTTTTGTGTGAAGAAGAAGGGTGGTGGTGGTGGTGGTGATCGCCTGTGGTTGGGTAGGGTGGAGATGACGGGTGGTGGTTAGGGTTTTCTTGGATTTGTAAAGTGAAGGTGGGGAAGATAAAGGTGTGGTAGGGTGGAGATAAAGTATGGTTTTTAATTTTTCTTTTTACAACCAAACACATTTATTGATTCAGACCTCTTACTGGTTCAGACCCTTTTATTCATTCAGTATTTATTCAATCAGATGTTGTCAAACAGCCCCTAAGTGTGTTTTGTATATTATATAATACAGTTATGAGTGGTATGTATATTTGGTAAATTATTGTTCATTCTTATAAACCTTTTAATATTTTTTGAAAATAATTGTGAGTAGAAAATATAAAATGTAATGATAAATGTATAAAAAATATTATTAATTAAAAAATAATAATGATTTGTAATGTAATTATACAAATAAGGATAAAAAAGGTTATGTAAATCCTCTCAATCCTTACATTATAGTTTCTTTTATGAACCCTTGTTTCAGGTATCAAGTGTCCTATAGCTTGTAAATTGATTTTTTCATGAATAAAAAGTATGTAAGTTACCATCCTTTTTTTAAAAAAGAAAAGATAAAAGAAAGAAAAAACATGTGGTATACCATAGCCAAACAGCTTAATAAATATTGTAGATTCTTGAAAATATGTAGCAAATGAACTACTTCTAGGATTTGAAAATAAAAGATAAAAATTATTAAAATTCACTTTGACAAAACGCTATTTTATTGACACTAAACATAATTAGTTTCATGACTGGTTTCCGGTCTGACTTATCGGTCCAATCCTCTTCGAAAGCCATAGGATATATCATTTAACCCGAGAGTACAATCCATAAGGCCGTTGGTGTCATACTGCGGCTACAGTTGCTACAAATGTCACGTTAGTACGTCACCAAGTCATGTCTGCTGTCAGTGCTTCACTTGCGATACTTAAATATGGAGACGGTATTCCTACACGGTACTCTTGACACCCTAACCCTTTTGATCCCGTCCCGCATACGTACCCACCAGTCCACCACCTTTCACGATATATGATAAACAAAAAAAAAACAATTTCTTTCTTCAAATTCTTTTATCACTGAACAGCTGACATGTTACAAAGAGCCACGTGTCCCACACCCTCCAGTAACCACGTGTCAACACCAAATCGCCTGTTCATCCACGTCATCAAACGATCCCACCCCTTTATTCTCCCTAATCCAAAACCCGAAAACAAAAATCAAAAAACCCCATCGTCTCTGCAAATCTCCACAACAAAAATGAGAAAAATTGCTTCTTTCATGTCAAAAATCTATCAACAATGAAGAATCATGCAATCTCATCACCTACACCATTAGGAACCACCAACAAAAGCCCCATGAAACGCACAATCATCCGCAAGAACAAGCACAAGAAACACAAGAAAAAAGATTTGATCTTTAACAAAGTTGTTTCCTACCTTATTTCGGATTGTTACATGTATAATCCTCTGATTTCTCCTCAACCCTCCTTTGATTTTCCCCCACCTAAGCAGATCATTGATTCACATGGTAAATTGGTTCGATTTCGATTCGTTTCTAAGTAAATTTGATGAAGTCTTTTGTAGTTTTGTTTATGTTTGTTGGTGTTGTAGGTGTGCAGGAGGATGTGGCTCTGATGATTGAGGGAAGAAACAAGAAATTGATTGAGAAAGTTGTGGACTTTCTTGAAGCTGATTGTTATTTGTATTCTCCATTGATTAGTGATCATCATGTTGCAGCTGATAAATGTTCAGGTATATACACTCTATTTAATTGTTTGTTGGATTACACTTGTTTAGAGCTAATTGATTATGAATTATTTATGATTTTTGACATGGGTAAAACTCATGTGTTATGAATTCTTGCCCAAATTAGGTTAGATCATTAAAACATGGTTACAATGATTGTTGGTTTTATCTCAAGAATGTGTATTTTGTTTTGCATAAACTTGAGGTTTATTCCATTAAGGTGCTGCCAACTGCAAGTAGAATTATGGTTAATAAAGGATTTATCATCTTTTATATGTTAAGTGTTTAAAGGTTTTTAACAATGTTTTCGGGACTAGGGAGACACCGGTCGTCTTAGTGGTCTATTGGTCATAGTACCTTACAGATCGGTTGAACCAGTTTTAAAAATCGAAATAAATAATTGGCAAATTGGATTTTAATAATACAAACTATTACTTATTGGCTGATAATACCCTACACTATTAATTTGCCCGATAACACTTTCAACTTTCTCTTTAATTACCAACAATAATTTCCGTGACAAAATTATCAAATATATACGTTCGAATGTTTTTCATTTCTTTCATAACAAAATTAAGTGCTAACCAAGCTTAAATAATTGATAAGTATGTTACTAAGACTTTTTTTTTGGTAATAAAAGTGAAATTTAGGAGTAGTAGAGATCAAATTAATAGAATAGATTCTTATCAGCCAATGAGAATAATAGTTTGACGGTCTATACAGGCGTGATAGGAACAGTTCTATGACCGGCTCCAAGTCCTGTCCAGTTCTAAGAACATTAGCATTAAGAACTTCGAAGTATGTATCAAAGGCATTGCGTTTTGAATTTATTATATGATTATCGTATTCTAGATCTGTTTAGTTTCAGACAGATGCTTTTAGTGTTCACCAACTATTTTTGTCAGTGTCGTGAGGGTAGGATCCGACCGGGAATCGCCATGGCCATCGATCCAATCAGGTGTAGTTCGTTTTGGAGGCCTTGAACCGGCCTGTTTATCCCGAGTCGGCGGTTGGACCCGGTCGAACCGGGGGTTGGACCGGTTGGATTGGTATTTTTTATATATTTTTAAAATTCTCAGTATCTTTTTACATATATTTATTAAAATAATTATAATTTTATCCGATTCTCATAACTGGTCCGACCAATGAACCAGTAGGGCGTTCGGTTAACTGTCCGATCCGGTTCTGAAAACATTGATTTTTGTAATATGTTACAAGGTGGTCAGGTGCAAAAAGGCAAAGTTCAAGGAGGAGGCGGGTTGAGCCGACCGCTTCATGCTAGACCGGAGGTCAAGAAAGCTGTAGCTTATCATGAATCAGTGAAGCATATGGTTCGGTAGAAATTAGAATGTGAACTATCAACTACACAATGGCTCGTGTATATCATAGGTGGTAACTGTTGTAAGGTCACTCAATATATAGGCATCGATGGTTTACTGTTGGTTTCTTGTATCTGATGCTGAGTTTGGTGAGGTTAGAGGTTAGATTGTTACTTCGTGACCGAAACAGGCTTCTGTTCGACTTTCATTCGTTCGTTTACGTTGTTTCCGAGTCCGGAAGGAAGAGGTTGATGACGTCGTGTAGAAACTTGTTTAGGAACCGGTTTTCTCTAAAAATATATTTTTAGAAAACACATTAATAAAATAAACATAGTAAAGTACTGTCATATCTTCTATTTCTTGAAATTTTGAAACATAGAAAGGAAAAAAAAAGAAATTCGTTAAAATATTGATCTAAAAATGAGATATTGAAGTTAGCGGGTGTGATTTATTTGTGATTTCTATTTGAACTTATTCCTGTTAGGAAATGCATGAGTTTAATAATTCAGTGCATGGTCCTAGATTTCTATCTTTATGTCATGTATTGTATGAATTGAAGATAAGTTCAAATACAAGTGATAATTAATACTAACTCGATTGAGGTTGACGCCTATGATGTATGCTTAAACTTATCCCGACCCAATAATTCACATTGATCTTTAGGATGGAACAAAGGGTGCTTTTTAACGATTTGATTATATGATACATTGAATAACTATTGATATTTACATAGGGTAAATCTATAAAAAAAATTCATGAAACGGCCAAAATATGTTCATATGATCTTTACCTGAAGGTTATTAACAAGTAACAACTATAGTTTCTATAACTATAGTTTTTACCAGTTCTTAAATCGGGTTTAAACTGTTTTTTTTTTCCTGGATGTGCTAACTAGTTCTGTTTTTGGTTCAAGTATTGTTCGGATATTGTTCAAACACACTCTTAAACAAGACAACGTATAACTATAACGTGTAACAAACATTTGCACGGAAGGATTATGTCCGAATGTATAGCAACCAGATCCATCAATTGGGCACTCGTCAACATGTTTACTTCTAAATTTAAATACCATGTAATCTCTTATAAATAGTGTGGTTAGTGACATGTAGTTCGCATAATGCTTAAATCTTATTATGATACTTAAATCTTACCGTTGATGGTAGACAATCAAGCTCATTAAAACTTTACAAAGAAATAAAGAATTGTAGATCATCAAAATATATTGGCTATAAAGTACATATTCAATTATTCAAACAAGTTGCAAATGTATTTACACCTCAATGCAATGATAGATGTTGTAATATTTATAGCAATCATGAAATGTGAATACCTACCTTCTTGACTGACTTATACTAATTAATTAACATATTAAACAAATAACATGATATAACATTATCATGATATAACTATGGTACAACTTTATAGATATTATGGTATATGATAACATGAAAATAGGGCGCCCCTATGAAAATTCCAAGTGAAACATTTGTGTATGGCCCACCCATGTGTGCACATGCACCCATCTACCTTAGATATAATACATACATAATATTAATGATCATGAATGTACATGTTATGTCTACTCTTCGTAAATGTGACGAGTGCACGAGCAATTATAAGCACTTATATGTCACACTTACCTTCCGCATATAACGTAACATGCTATTTCCACAACTTCCGTAGCTTTGTCTCCCTCAAATACCCCTTTTTATTTCAAAATTTTCACTTTACGATCTAATCATAAGATTTGTGAAAACAATAAATGGAGGGTGTAAAATAGCTAGCTTAGTTACCGGACACGATGCACTCAAGTTAAAACATGCTTTTTTTTTCACGCGTTAAAGGAGTCGGGCCAGGCTATTAGAAATGAAGTTGTTCAGTGAGATGTTACCACTAGTTTGAGGTTGGTCTTTAAATAATGTTTTCCTTTTCTTGAAATTTTATAATTAAAAAATACGTTAAATAAGTTACTTTCAGAAATGAAGTTGTTCAATGAGATGTTATCTCATGAGGCTTTTCTCTTAGAAGGTTTGCACATAGGGGTTGCCGCTTTTGCCAGGGGCAACATCGTGTTTATAAAATTTGCACCTTGCGATCCCGATTAGCGAAGAAATTAACAATCGCCTTTGCCGTGTAGCTAAGAACCCTCCATTGGCAGGAGTGTTGTCAACCTTGTTCATGAGAAACCACATTGGAAGGGTGGTATCTATTTGTATCTAAGAAACCGACTTTGGCAGGAGCGATATTGGACCCTTCTTAAGTATCCCTATAAAACACATTTTGATAGGGTGACATCTGGAAAAAACCAAATTGTCGTACAGACACCGCCCCTCACTAACGCTACATCTTAAAAAAAATGTAAAATTATTAAATTAATGATACGTTTTAAACAAATACATCTTTTGAAAACATAAATATATTAACTAAAATAAAATATGTCAATATATACACATTTATAATAACCCCTTCTCTAACAATTTGCACATACCCTCCATTTAATTAAAAAATTAAAATGATTTTAGTTTATACTTCAATACACATTTAGAAGTCCAAACTACCGTCTCTCATCCATTTTCTATAAAATTATATTGGGATAGTGATATTTCACACGAAAATAAAATTATTACATGTGATGATATACTAGAAGTTGTATCATATTCTTTGACATAACTTGATCGATACCTACAAAATTTATGATGAACTCACTAAACTCCAAATTCTCTACATTTTGTGCTTATCTCCAATGCAGAGCTAAAAGAAATAAACAGATAATAATCTCTAAGAGGAAAATTGATATCATACTAAAAAACCCCCTTTTTAATAGTGTTTGACTTACTATAGACATTTGCTTCCTAAACAGATGTTGACTTACTCAAGTAAAAGATTCACGCGGTTTTACACATTCAAAATTATGAAAACTGGAGATAAACATTTATTTCAATTTTGTAAAAGATACAAAATGTTTGACTATAAATAAATTTTGTAATCTTGTAATTCTTGTAGTATCATAATAATTAATTTTGTACATTGGCATTCTACTAGTTAAAAGTCGTTAGTCATCTCAAATAAAAATCTTGAAAACAGTAAATTCCCTATATAGTTTATTTTCCATATGTAAAGTTGAATATTATTGCTAAATTGCATTATGTGGAGTATTCAGTATCCCTTCATAGGGTTCTAATGAAGATTGTAGGCCACTGAAAACCATGTGAGTGCATGTGCAATATCTTTTCCAAATAGCCCCACAACTTCCCTTTTCAATTGATAAATAATACTCTAAACTCCATTTTTGTTCTTCTCACCTCTAGTTTTCTTCATCTTCTGATACACTTTTGTTCTTTCATTCCACATGAACTCTGCAAACACTCAGCTCTAACACACCTCTCATGAATCTTTAGCACAGAATCTGAACTTAAAGGTAAATGTTCAACATTTTATTCTTATGTTCTTTTATTTGTTCATAACTTCATATGTTATGCAGTTGATAATTCTATAAAGATTGTTATTCACGTATTCTTTTCCATGAAATCTCTTTCCGTACTAAGAATATGATTATCTTCATCATTTCTACGAATATTTTTGTACATCTAGGTGGTTTGAAAATACCACCTGCACTATACAATTCGCTTGAGAGGAGTGAATTCAAACCAATATATTAGATTGCTTAATGCAGAAAATTATTATTGGATTCGCTTACCCCTAGCGAATTGGTTTGGATTCGCTTCTACAAACGAATTGTCTAGTTCTACATGTATTTAGCAAAACTACCACGAACAAAAAATCCCATTTTTGTGACAATATTATATGGATTTTGGGATCTTCGACGACGTATTTGCTCATTTGTTATATGTTTAGAGGGATTTTGGTGATGAACTTATAGTATACATGTGAAGCGAAAACAAATACAAACTTAAGAGTTATTTGTGCATGAAACTAAAAATCACAAAAAAGATTATGGTTATAATATACAGGAAACTAAAATGCACAATTCTAGCCAATTCAAGAAAGATTTCATCAAGAAATGGATTCAGGGTCTTCAAATATGTTGTTCATCAAAGAAGCAAATGAACCTATTGGAAAGAAAGAAGAAGATAAAGCTTTCTGCAGACATTGCCTTAGCTTCTGCTAAAAATTCAACAACTTCTTGGAGTAAAGCTATAATCTCCGAGGCCAAAACCGACGAACATAACATGATTCTTGTCGACAGTTTATCAGGCCGTGAATCGAAGTTCACGTGTGCAAACCACAAGGTTAGTTGTCACAAGAGAACCACAAGTAAGAAAATCTTGAAAAAGAGTTATGGTGTTCGTAGAAGAATGAAGAAATTGGAGCGTTGTAGATCGAATTTAGCTACTTGTATTGCTAAAAGATTGGTGAAGAAGAGAACCCAAGTGCTTAAAAGACTTGTACCAGGTGGAGAATTCATGGATGAATTCTGTGTCATTAAAGAAGCATTAGATTATATACTTTCTCTTAGGATACAAGTTGATGTAATGAAGTCTCTTGTGGATGCCACCACTATTTTGAATTAAAATAAATCGAATAGTTCGATTGTTAACAAAACAAACAAATAAACGTACCAGTATAATTTTGCTCATAACAATAGTTATTGATAGGGTATTTCTATATAAGACGAGGTGGTTTGATTGTTAACAAATAGCTTCAAAACTACTAGAAGAACTTGAAGAAATCATGCATGTAAAGGTCTTACTATTTTAATCAAAAATAGTTTACCATGAACAGAAGTGCTACAGTATTTCCAGAAAGAACACTGTGCCCCAATTAATTCGGCATTCCTGCATGATTGTACCTGAAAGCCGTAAACCTCTCCAACAAGTAATTAAGCTATGTGACTAGCTTTTCTTTTTCAAATACAAGCAATTCACACGTACTCTGATCTTACTTTTAAATTTATATATTTTTTACGTGGGACGTGAACCCACGAGTTGAAGAGAACATTTTTTATATACAGTTTGATACTACTATACTACAAGCACTTTGATCCTTACTAGCTTTTCTAACTAATAAAGAACCCATAAATTTTAATACTGTTAGAGATCCTAACTGGGCATATGTGTTATGGTATATTCAAGATGTAATCAAAGAAGAAGACCGAGGAAGAGAAATCTTATTTCATTGCATCATTTATAATTTATTAAGGAGACTTGACCACATGTTGGTGATTTTAGCATCATCTAGCTATATGTTGGTAAGTGTGGAATGTATACTTGTTTGATTATAATCTCTGGTGCTATAAACCTGTTGTGACAGGAAGAAGGTGTAGCCAACCAAACAATGAGGGGTTTGCGGGCAGAATTCCTGGTTAGTAAGGTCCTAGGGGTGGCATTGGGAATTGATTTCGGAAATGAATTGTAGTATTTCTGAAGCAAGTTTATTCTTCGAAAGTGAGTGGTTTACTTCCGATACCTCGGAAGAAATATATACTTTGAAAGGTGTTTATTTCCAAAGTAGCTATGTAAAACTATAACGGTGGAGACTAATTGTCTAACCGTTTTAAACCATTGCGACAATTGGTGGGACTCGCACCATGTTTATGGAAGGAGCATGAGAGGGATTACAAAAGAAACCCATCTTCACCGAGAGATTTCTGACCGATTGATCCAACATCGAGAGTCCTCTCTTTTGTAGTGGGCTCCTATTGATCTTTGTACTAGTGTTGTGACAACAAAAGGAAAGAAAGTGTTTAATGCATTAAAGATAACCATATGTCTTTTGAGAGAAAGAGGTGTGATGAAAAAATTATGTGAGGTATATTTAAAGCAACAATACAAGTGTTTATATAATTTTAAATGGGCAAATATCATAAAAAAACAAACATACTTTCATTTATTTCTCACAAAAGTCATTGTATAATTTTTTGCATTTAAAAGACCAACATACTTTTTGTTTTTATCTTATAAAAGTCTATCAATATTTTTTGCACATAAAAAACCAACTAGTTATTAAGCAATAAGGCATACAAAACCCACTTCATTGGGCTAGACACTTGTGTTCTTTTGGTCTCATGAATCATTTACAAGTTTTAATTAATAATTCTATTTACACGTGATAGATGTGAAATAATATAAACATTGTTTTTGTACACTATTTAAGTTATGTCATTATTTATGTCATACTCAAAGAGCATCATGATGATAAGATACACACCTCTTTTTATCTTAACTATCATAAAATCAGAGTTTATTTTCTATAAGATGCAAGTATGATAGTAACTTTATTATTAACCGCTTCAATTGCTCAGGCTCAATCCTTCAATCTGATATTTGATTTTGTCTAAATTGCTTAATCTAGTATTAATTATCGCAAAAGGTATTACTTCAAGTTGAAGTGTAACATACAGAGTAGTTTCAATGGGTGAAGGGAAATCTCTGCTAAACTATTCATCAGGTGAATGTAGCAAACATAGTACATTATTTCAGACTAACCTAGGCCCTGGGGTACTTATAAATAAGTGTGTTGTCCTTATGTATCAAATGTATTAATGAGTTTGATGCAAACACATTAAAAATATTAAAATAATATTACCTGCAGTAACATAATGAAGGAATGATGACAAAAATCTCTACAATCAACATACTTTGGAGTTTGGATTAGAATAACATAAAACCAAACATTTAATTTAATTATTAATTAAAAATGATACAAAATATACTCATATCAACAGTTATCATTCACCAATAAGGAAACATTAAAAAAAAAAAAAAAAACTTGTAATTTAAAATTTTCAGTTTTCTTTTCAAAAAACCAAACCAAAAGATCAAACCCACCATTCAAAATCAAAGATTTACAAAGGATATATTCTGATATTCATTTTTCTTCACTTTTTTTATTCTTCACTATCATTGTTAACCAGTTTCTAATGATTGATTCAATGAACATAACCATGATCTTCTACTATCCGAATGCGAATTCGACCTCCGAAAACTCGATCTTGAATACCGACCACCGTCAACCGACGATCTCGCCAAAGACGGGCTCGTGTCTGAGGCTCCCATGCAAAGACTTGAGCTCAGTTTCATTGACGGAAACTTTTGGCAGCTCAAAGATCTAAGAGGAGATGGGAATTCGGGCTTGCATAAGGGAGTTGTATCAAGTGTAGTGTTATCGGTATCTTCGGTTAAAGAAGTACACGTGAAAAATGATAACGGTAAGCTTGTTCGAGACATCCCAGTTACTGATCTGGTGCCTGGAAGCTTCTTGAACGAGATTATCCCTTGGCGGCATAGAGGGCAGGGGATCGAGCCTGGCGGCCCTTGGGAGCCGTTTGAGGCGGTGCTTGTGGAACAAAGATATAACGCACAACGAGTGCAGAATTCATGAAAACAACCTGTTATTGTAGTTTAACTTGTGTCAACATCGATTCCCAACAAAAAAAAAGACGCTATTCAACTAGTGGTGGCAAAATGGACAGATTCATTGGTAGACTAACGGGTCAAAATGGGTTGAGTTGAACCAAAACACTTTTTGTTTGAACAAATTGTATTTTCCTTCTATAAATAGTTAGGGTCTCATTAAACTGTTTCTATGAAAATGAAACTGTATGAATAACACGATTTTAGGATGTTTTATGCACTAAAATCCACCTTTTAAGCGGCATTCAACCAGTTCCACCTGTTTGACACGTTTCTTTTGGGTAAATTTTATAGCTTTGATCCGTTGGAGAGGACAAATTACACCCATTAATAATCAAATGGATAGTAGTTGCCACCACTATATTGGCTTTTCTATATTATACCTTCTGCAGCAATGGCACATTTGTTTTCCAAACAAACAGCACAAGGGTCTGCACACATGGAAAGCGAATCATCGCTCCATCCACACTCTCTGTACATTCAAAAACATGTTTAAGTATAGAAACGCGATCAAGGTTGACATTTGAGCTCAATATACAAAGTTGAAACTAAAATCAAGAAATTTACAAAGATAAATTACCTAGCAATCCTGACAACGCTCATAAGCGGAAGACACAAGTATGGAGAAGAAGTCGGTTCCTCGCCTTGTGGTTGGACAACCAACACTTCCTCGAGCCAATCTCTATTCCAAGAACGAGCCACAGCCAATGGGGTCCACCTATTAATGCAAGTCAACGGTTACATATTAAGAGAATCTTACCAACAAAAACTCCTCAAAAGACAGAAGTGGTACATTACAATCATACCCTTTTGCATTTTCGGCAGTTAGGCTCGCTCCCTTGAGTATCAGATACTTTTAGGTCAAAAAACACATCGCGATGCATTAGTCAAAAGTAAAAGATCTTGAAGCATTGAGAAAATAAATTTCAAACACAAAACATACTTGACAACATTGAGCATTTCCACCACACGCAGCATAATGAAGGGGTGTGCTTCCAGCACCTAAAAAGAACAACTTGTCCTCAATTTTACAACTAAGGCAAAAAATAAAAATAAAAAATAAAAAAAACTGAATCTGAAAATGACTTACCAATCAAGTCAATTGTTGCACCAGCTTCCACGGTAACTTCGTTTACAGAAGCCCCCAAATCAACGAGTAACTGTACACTATCAAAGTGACCATTTAATGCAGCCATATGAAGAGCTGTTACGCCTCCATCAGCAGGTTTCTTAATCGTTTCATAAAGTGATCTATCCATGAACAAAATTTTCAGATTAATCAAATTCCATAGACAATAAGTAAAAAAGATGTCTCATATAGATTTCTTGAAGCATACCCTTCATCAAACTCCGAGACAAACTCTTCAATTCCGGCTCTTTTGTTAACAATATTATAAAAATTAGCAACACTAGGGATATGATCAGCAAGAAGGATACGAATGCATCTTGAATGTCCATTAAGAGCAGCTAAATGCAACGCAGTACCTCCATTTAGATAATCAGCCTTGTGAATCTATATTCAACAATGCTTCATTAGCCTAAAACATATTTCCCAATTTACACCGATTAATGTATTAAAACGATGAATTCATACGTTTGCTTTGTAAAGAATCAACGTCAGAACAACCTCCCAGTGACCATATTGACAAGCTTGCATCAAAGCAGTCTATTCAACAAGAAACATATGATCATTAACTATAAATCTTTATAAACCATGATCAATAAAATTAAATCCTAACCTGCCCGCGATAGTTTCTGAGATTAATATCAACCCCAGATTCAATCAAAAGCGAAACGATCTAACACCAAACAACAAGAACCATCAACATAAACAAGCACAATTTAAATCATTTGAATCATGATCAGTTGTTCACAATATATACATTATGGTACCTCATGGTGACCTTGAGCTGCCGAGTAATGAAGAGGCGAATTTCGAACACCAAATGTGGAATATCTAGCAAGTCTAGGGTTATATTCCAGTAAAGCTTTGGCTTCTTGAACATCACCATCTCTTGCAGCTGAAACAAGGCGTTCTCCAGATGCCGAGCACCCGAATGAATTGCCCATAAGGCTAAAGAATCTCATGGTTTGTTCCTAACAGAAAACAACAGAAACCCACAAAGAACCAATGAAAAAGAAACTCAATGTGCTCTACATTATCTGATCAACCACCTGATATGACCTAATTTGAGTTCCTGAAAGAATCAAACATTGAAATGACATGATTTGCAGGAGTTCACATATGCATTATATGATCGAACAGTGGTATTGATCAGTATTTTTACCGATTATTGCAGTGTCGGAAGAAGAAGAAAGCACACTAAATCTATTACTATTGATAGAAACGAAGAATCAACACAAACCTAAGACTCAATTTCCCCAAATTTGAAAATATGAAAGTTCTCAAGAAAACCCAATATTTTGGGAGATTTGCAGAATACCCACAAAGCAATTGCCCTAAAACTGAAAAAATATACAATCCCACAAATGGAAAGATCGGATTTGCGAATATTTAGAGATGGGATAAGCGAATTTGGCGGAAATATACAAAGATCAACGATGGAATTTATCGAAGACTACGTTATTACATAGATTTTGCAGGAGAATCTGTTGAATGTAATTAGAAATCTCCGTTACCCAAATGAATATGGCGATCGTAATCAAAGAACAAGTCTTGAATTTGAGAATTTGGGATCAAAACGGTGGTGACGCATCAGATTGAGGACGAATTGGGGATTCAATGTGGTTTAAATCTATAATAATCGCCTAATTAATCACTACTAGTAATGTAATGTGTTTAACACGATGCTAATGTCGGTTTCTATTTAAACCATAAAATAGGGGAAAAAGGATTTGAAAGAGATCCAATTTTTTCACAATTGTTTATTTAGGTTTTCATGATTCTATCATTATATTTTTAGACAATTATAATTATGCTTTTCAATCCATTTATTAGCTGAGTTGTTTGTTAGCGGGAAGTTTAGTTGATAGTACATATATTAGTTGGAAATTTCATAAAAAAATTAAGATAAAAGGAGTATTGTGAAATTAATAAATTATTCACAACTTGAAGCAAAGGCTTTCATCTAGTTGATATAGTATAGATAATCATTTGAAAAACACAAGTAATATGTAATATATTGTAATATTACATCCTTTTAAAACTTATAAATAGGTTGAAATGTAAAAACTAATATTAAAAGTTATAATATTTAAAATTTTATACTTTTGATACACAGTTGTATATGTTTATTAAATTAATATATTAATTCAAGTCGTTTTCCTATTGTAGCTTTTGATACATAACTTTTTATGAAATTCCGAGCATATTATTGAGATTAGTTTGATTGTATCTACTTTTTAACCTAAATTTAGTCCGAAACTGATTCATGTCGAATTCAATTTATAACATGTTTTGCATACACAACATTGTCATCGCAACACTTTTGATGCAAAACTCATTTTATGTATGTGTGTATGTACGTACCTATATGCGTACATGACAGGTTCTTGAACATAGTTAGTTTAGTGTACCAAGCCACTAGAGTGTCACACGTGGCATGAGGGTAATGATATATCGTTAAAAATAAAAAGAGTTAATAAAAGAGAAAATATCACAAAATAGCAATTCAGTTTAAAAGTGTTTCAACTTAGCTCACTTATGCATATTTGGCTCAAATTGGATTATTAAACCATCAAATCGAGCTATTATTATGTCAATAAGGAAATAAAGGAGAATGTGTGGGGGTTGAGATCTCTAATCTATGTAATTATATTAAAAAAAACTAAAAGCATGTTTGTTACATCAAAAGAAATTAAAAATATCTAAAATCTACATCACCACTTCACATTAGCATAAACAAAAGAGAAAAAAAAAATATTTTTTAACTGAAACAAAAAGAAAAAAATATTAAAACTTATAATTTAAAAAAAAAACATAAAAACTGAGACATAATTGAAATATTTTTAAACTTGAGTGACTTGATTGAAATATTTTTAAAACTTAGTTATTATTTTATAAAGTTACCGCCTTAATAAAACTTAAGATCGCCAAGCGATATGCCGCCATTAGTGCCTTGAATGATTAAGAGCATTCACAACAGGTTTTTTTATACATTTGTGAGTATGTTGCTTATATTATATGCAATGGTTGTAAGTGGATGAGAGAATATATTCATGTTCATCTGTATATTTGTTAAGATGTTGTTCATATCTATTAATTTTTTGATACTTTTTTTAAAGTTGTTACGAGTGAAAGAGAGAAAAAATGTAATTATAAATGTATAAAAACATTATTTAGAGTAAATTATTATTTGCATCCCTAACATTTGCCTATTTTAACCACTTGCATCCCTGCAGTCTCAAAATTATCATCCGCCCCCTGACGTTTCATTTTATTTCTATTTGAGTTTTTGTCGTTTAATTTTTATTTCCACTTGAATCCAGAGATTGATACCGTTAGTTTTCCAGTTAAAATTATTTTTAAAAAGACTAAATTACCTCTCATCACCACCATAACAACTGCCATCATCACCTTCACAGCCAACATCACATCACCACCATCACCACAGTCCCCATCATCTTCTTCTTCAAACATAAACACACACACACTCTTTCTCTCTCTCTCTCTCTCTCTCTCTCTCTATCTCTCTCTCTCTCACATCTCTTCACCACCACCAGCATAAACACCACCACCCATCACCATCACAACCGCCCCCTCACCACCACCGTAGCAACCCAACAGGTCAACCCACACCACCAACACCGCCCCTCACAACCACCGTAGTAACCCACCACCATAGCCCCCACACCACCATTGTAGCAATCCATCAGGTCAACCCACACCACCACCACCTCCCCTCACCACCATCGCAGCAACCCACCATCATAGCCCCCTCACCACCATCGTAGCAACCCATCAGGTCAACCCACACCACCACCACCTCCCCTCACCACCACCGTAGCCCTCTCATCACCATTGTAGCAACCCATCATGTCAACCCCTACCATTACCTCCCCTCACAACCACCGCATCAACCCACCACCGTAGCCCCCTTATCACCACTGTAGCAACCCATTAGGTCTGCCCACACCACCACCATCGCCCCTCACCACCACCGTAACGACCTATCAGGTCACACATACTCATTTCAAGTCCTAATTTCAATAATGCAACCCCAAAAAAACCCTACCGGAATCCGACCTACTATCGCTCTCCGCCATAAAAGTCAAATCATCATCCCCTCATTTCCACCCTACTTCCACCCCTTTCGTCCACCGGTACCTTCGCGTGTGCCCTACCTCCGTCCTTTACGGCGCCAACTGGGGCTTCGTTGACCTTTTCATCGTGACAGAGAGAGAAAGAGAGAGAGAGAGAGAGAGAGAGAGAGAGGGAGGCTGGGGTGTGTTTATGTGTTTATGTTTGAGAGAGAGAGATCATGTTTAACGTTTATGATGGTGAAGAAGATGATGTGTGTGGGTCCCACATTTTTTATTTTTTATTCCTAGGGGTAGTTTAGTCTTTTCCACATAAGACTTAACTGAAAAACTAACGATGTTAGTCATTTGGATTCAAATGGAGAAAAAAATGAAACGTTAGGGGGCAAATCGAGACTTTGAAACTGCAGGGATACAAGTGGTTAAAATGAGAAAATATTAGGGATACAAATGGTAATTTACTCCATTATTTAAATGAGAATGAAAAAAAATAACAATGATTTTAATGTAATTATAAGATTAATGATAAAAAAGCTGATGTAAACGCTCTAAAAGTACACATGTCTTTTACTATTAATGTAATGCGAATATGTATTGACTTTGGTAAGTGACTAGTAAGTGACTTTGGTATTGACTTTTACAATATCAAACAAGTGATATATTGAAAGGTCGAGTCTAGTATATGAAAAATAAAATAAATAAATGTGCGAGGTTATTGACATTTTAGAATCAAACATATTATATGTAAGGATTAATTACCTAAAAGCCTAATGTGACGTGCCTCCTGGTATCATGATTTGGCCTTTTGGAATCTCTTACTCATCCTCCCACTAAGCGTCCCTTTTAAATTAAAGTAAAAGCCATGATTATATAAATAATTAAGAGTCCAATAATTTAATCTACATATTAGGTTATATCACACAAGGTAACCACTAATACAACAAATAAATCTACATATAATAATTGTATTTTATTTTCTAGTGTCCGCTAAAACATATAACCCTTTAAAACCATGTTAATAACGAGATAATGATAATCGTAAATTGCGTTACAGAGATGGTCTTTAAGAGGTTATGACAGGAAGCAAGTACAGATATGATTCGAACATGAACTTCTATTTGAGATGATCATGCGCTTACCAATAAATCATCGCTTGAGGGTTAATACACTTGTATCCTTACCCGTTTTTGACTTTATATTCAAAATTAGAAATTACCTACAATATGACCAACTCGTTCATTGACCACACCTCAACACATTTACAACTATTGACACAATTATTA
Organism: Flaveria sonorensis; assembly: GCA_025506505.1. Lineage (NCBI taxonomy): Eukaryota > Viridiplantae > Streptophyta > Magnoliopsida > Asterales > Asteraceae > Flaveria > Flaveria sonorensis. The sequence continues at coordinate 61,925,498 of CM046435.1, read as the reverse complement.
AAGATGAAACCTTGAAGGATCGAATATGTATAAATCAAAAGCGTGTGGCTACTTATGTAAAATGTTTTTTTATTTAATTTAAACTTTAAAGTAATCCAAATTTATATACTTGGCCGGAGATCGGAGGCAAGTAATGGGTTGTCCGGTCCCTCTCTCCAGGGACCCTCTTTATTAGCACCAAAGGAAAACATATTCTATTTCTAGAAAGCATTGGAAACTATTTTGCTTTTCGAATATTACAATGGTTTTCTTTTAAATCCATCCCCTTTCAAGATTCATGTATTTCAATTGACCGACGTGTTTAATATATAATCTGATGGTAGAGGATGTACTTTTTAATCAAATGATTGTTTGTTCAAATCATATAGAGCGTAGATTTTAATGTTATGTTTGTTTATTTTCAGGTAGCTTCAACATCAAATAAAAGAAGATTGATTTAGTTTACTTTTACCATTAGGAACTAGGTTATGATTAGATACGACTATACATACAAGCACACAAACATTTTTACACTTGGAAATGTTGCAATATGCGGGACACCGAAGAACAACATACATAAAATGTTGACGTTCATAGTCGTTTTTAACAAATCTTGCGTCATAGGCAATTGGTAACTATTTGAGGCTTCTTGTTATCGTGCTCTTTTAATGTTAGTTCTTTGTGTTACTCGTGTTCAAGACTTCAAGTATTTTCTCACATTTTTGAGTTGTTTTCTTGTACTCCAATGTTGGCTAAGATTGGGTTTAAACTTTTTAGGGAAACACTATTCTCTTGTTGATTTGTGGGTTGAGTGTTTTTTTTTATTTTTTTATTTTTTTATTTTTTTTTCTGTCTATTTCAATATTTACGGTTTTGTTTTTCAAGTTTGGTGGTGGATGAAAGTGGTTGGTAGTGGTTATTGGTGATGAGTGAAGAACACTTCTTGAACATCATCATCATGTTCTTTTAGGACTTCATAATCTTTAACAACTTAATCTTTTACATACAATGATACAAAATTAAAAACAACTATAAACAATAAAATTTGATATTTACTTTAATTTGTGTAAAAATTAGACATGAACAATAACTAAAATAGTTTTTCTAGCGTCAAATTTTTACTAAAAATAAAACATAACAATGCATTTGTAAGAATTTGATCTCGCACCATTGGTGCAATCAACCGGTCGTCTATTATGAATATTCAACCACAAGACGTTGAAGGGTGAGATTGAAAAAGTGAGGATGGTCGGTGACATATGCCATAGACATTACTAATTGTAAGTTCTATAACATACGATCATAAAACATACGTTCGTTAAATTTCCAATAACAAAACAGTTGCTATATATTAGGATGTAAATTTCAGACAGAAAAAACAATCCCAAATATTCAACGCTTGCAAACCTTTTTTTCCAGATAAATGTTTAGACGGCCGCCTTTCTCGGTAGCAAATTGATTGGAAAGGACCTTTGCCTTTAATTTGTGGCAAAACTCGACTGCAAATATACAGTTTTACAATTTTGACATGTATGTACACAAATAAATTAAAATAAAATTTTTAACCGTCAATTATAACATTTTTATTTCATCATTGTCGACCTTAAATCAGAAAACAAAAGATGTTAGCTAGTGTATTCTATTGAAAATGCCTTATTTTTCAATTTCACTTTGAGGTTTTAGAACTCAAAAATAGGTCAAGTTATCGAGAAAATGTGTATTTGAGTTTGACTCAAATAGTTCACGTTACCATATTTTAGTTTGGTACTCAGTTAGTTATCACTGATTTACATAAAATAGGAAGAAAGTTAGCAAATCTTTACTTATAAGTGTTATGATATAATACTTTTTTATAATCATACTTATTAAACTAGTTATAAAATTGAAAGTGCAACAAAATATTTAAAGTAACAAATATTTGACAACTCATCTCAGATTCTCAGCTTAATTCATTCATCATTTCAGGCATCATCAAATACACTATTTCGCTACATCTATGATTACTTTTATATTTTAACAAATATATTTGATAGTATGTATGAGGATTTGAGGCATCATCAAATACATATGTTTCGCTACCTCTATGATTATTTTATATTTTTAAAAATTAATATTGGATAGCATGCAATGAAAATACATCTATGATTATTGTATATTTTGTCATGAGCAACATCATATGTCACATCATCAAAAATTAATGAAGTTAACGAACCGTTAGATTGGGACGGTAATTGGTAGCAAAATCAAAAGTTTGGATTAATATTAGTCAAATTGTTAATTATGATTAATATTGGCTAATAATCAATAGTCTGGATTATTAAAATCTAATTTTTCTTGTTAAAATTATATTTCTAAAATCAATGTTGTATATTGTATCATGTAAGGGTCAAATGTAAAAAATGTCAAATTAGGATAATTGGCGTTTTCTCCTATTGATGTATCATTTTGGGAGGCACCAGTTTATAGGTTTTACATACCCATCGATGTATGCATTCGAGTAGTTGATCAGAACCAAAGCCACTTGGATCAAAAGGAGCATTGCGCAAGTGATCAAGTGTTTAAAATTCAATGTTATATTACTTTATTTTTATGTTTTACGTATCTGTGGATCTGTACCCTCTAGGTCAATCGGGTTGCTAGTTCTCCTTCTCCATGCATCCTTCGTATCATCTGGGAGGAGCAATGCTACTCAACGAACCTGTATCCGGCCCGTCTTCATATATAGGCTTGGTTGGATTGATGGGTTAAATTTGGTTGGATTCGTAGGTGCTCATGCATCAACATGTGTATCAAAATTATGATACATGTGTATGTAAACATATTGTAATACACACATGCGTATTATCAGTTTTATACTATCACTCATGGTTAATATGCACAGTTTACTTATTCTATAAAATAAGAAAGTTTAAGTTATATATTTAGTTATAATAACATAAACTTATATTAAGATGTAGATACGAGATAAAATGTCAAATCTAAAATGTAGAGAAAGAAAATAAGACGATTGAGTTGTAGGCCAGGATTGGGCTTTACCTTTTTTAAAATTTTGGGCCTCACGTCAATCGTTTACTATCAGACATTTTTGCATACCATCAACCCAATCATTAAGTGTTGTACGGTTGTACCTTTATTACCCACAAAACAACTCAGGCCCAATTGTTAGGATATCCCATAAATGGGCAATTGGCTATCATGAAAGATTGAAAGGGGTGTTGAATATTGGAACAAAGAAAAAAAACTCGACATTTGATTCAATATGAATCCAAAATTTAAACTTTATAATCCACGTTTTGAATTTTCGAGTTGAAATAGAAATCGACAAAAGTTTAGGTTTCGAATTCCAAAATCGACTTTAAATTGTGTTTTTCAAATCTGGATTTGTGATTTCTATCCGATTAATAAATACTATATATAATTTATAACTTCTTTTAATTGTACAGGTTTAAATAATATATGATTTAAAAAAATGAAATTGTTTTTTCTTGTATCTGAATTAATCGACCCGAATTTAAACTAACTCAGAATGAATGGAAATTTGGAATCAAACTGAAATCGAATTCGAGCTCGAATTCAAAAGTTTAAAACTCCAAATCACTCAATTCAATTAACTCTAACTAACTTAAAATTTAATTTGTTAAACATCATAGAATGAAAGTGTCATGTCATTTTGTCACAAGTGGATCCCAGGTTTTAAATGGGCATGCAAAAAAAGAAAAATGCCTTAAAGGCAGGTCAATTTTTGCCACCTACAAAAACCACGACTTTCGTACCGTTAACTCGTTTCAAGATTTCTTTTATGCCCACTTTTAGCACTCGCAATTATTTCTTTCCCTTATTTAGTCAAAGTTATTATTTTAGCGTGTTGTATCATGTAACACTTGTGTTAAAGAAACACGTACAATTGTTTGTAGTGGACCTTTTCAGGTCTCATTCGCTACGTGCTGGGCCATTGAATAACCTATTGCACATGAAACACGCAACTATTTGTTTAAAGTAACCGTTCCAAGAGAAAAAACAATCTTGTGTCAAAAAAAATCCTTTTTTTTTTAATTTAAATTAGCCTCGTAGATGTTGTTATAACTTCTTATATATGTTTTCTACAAGAATTGATTATATTAATTGTCGATGGCCTTTTGGTTTATTGGCATTTGGTATTTATCCTCATCATATTGGTGGAGGTTTAAATCTCACAAAGTAAACAATAAGTAAATTTTAAAAATAGAATTTATGAGGTGTGTATTCGTAGTACAAAAAAGACATAAATATTAACTGTAAAATAGGACAGTTTAAAAAAACTTCAATGTGGTTTGCAAAGATATATATTAAACACAAAACTTACAGAAAGAAAATAATTGGACCCTCATATCACATATTTGGAAACTTTTTAGGTACGGTGGGTGTGGTCCCGCAAGTAGGGCTAACAATTTTTGACACGGACCAGTAACACGATACGACACAAAATTAACAAGTTTCGTGTTTGACCTTAACAGGTTTCGTGTCTTAAACAAACCGACTTGTTAAGACACGATAAATTTCGTGTCTTAACAGGTTAAATACCTGTTAAAACCTGTTAAGAAACCTGTTTATTATTTTAATTATAAAAACAAATAATTATATATATATATATATATATAATATATATATATATATATATATATATATATACACACACATAATATACATAACCCTAATTAGGTTTTTTCCACTACTCATTTCAACATTCAAGAATCAAGAGACAAGAGCCGCTGCCCTGGACTTTGGAATATCGTCACCCCATCGGCTGAGATCCGGCTGACCACCGCAGTCCATCGGAGCCCATCTGCAGTCCACCGCAATCCATCGAAGCCTTATCCGTAGCAACGTAGTCCGCAGCAAGCCGCAACACCGTAGTTGGAGACCAGCAGACCATCAGGCATAGGAGACCATCGGAGACCAGTCATCAGTCAATCGCAGTTCATTGAAGAACCATCAGAGATCAGTCAATCGGAGAAAGTGGGGAAGAACCATCGCAGAACCATCGAAGACCAGTCCACCGCAGAACCTGTTTATGTTTCATTAAATAGGTTTCTAAATATGTGTTTCTAAACAGGTTTTTTAAACAGGTTATTTCGTGTAACCTGTTTCTTAACAGGTTCGTATTCGTGTTTGAAAAAAATGACACGATAAGTTATCGTGACGTGTTCGTGTCTAGCATGTCAGGTCATCGTGTCTTATCGTGTCGTGTCATACCTGTTATGCTAGCCCTACCCGCAAGGAGAAGATGATGAATCGATATGGAAGATCTAGCAGTGAGAGATGAAGTGAAAGGAAGATGGTGGAGTCGAGATGGCAGGCGACGTTACCATGCAGTTTGTAGCGACAAGCAGGAGACGGATACTATACAAAGTGTTTTTCGTTCGAAGCGTACAAAGTTTGAGGGGAGAATTATCACGCAAGAACAAGTAATAATTACGCAAACGGATCGCGTGGTATTATCATGCAGAGATGAAATTATTACGCAATAATACATTCTTGCGTAATAATTCTACATTTGCGTGATAATTTCATCTCTGCAAGATTAATTCTTACACTTGCGTTATAATTTCACCCGTAAGGTTTATTATTATGTGATAACTTCATACGTTTACACGAAAAAATCGTTTGTATCATAACCTTTCTTTCTCTCTCTCTCTCTCTCTCTCTCTCTCTCTCTCTCTATATATATATATATATATATATATATATATATATATATATATATATATATATATATATATTATATATATATATATATATATATATTACTTTCAATACTTGGAAACAAATTCTTTTTGTAATTATAACTATTCACAAGACCATATTAGTCGGTCAAATGTCCTTACATTATTAATATTTGTAACTTTATTAATTTATTTTGTGATAAATGATTATATTTTTGACTCTCAAGGGTGAACCAATTAACAAATGATACAAGTGACCAAATTGCCCTGTTGCATGCTTTTACATTAGAAAATTGAGATGATTGAAAACACCCTTTCTTTGATTTCTATGGAAACATGATTAGAGGGAACAAGCAAGCATGGTGCTATAAAAAACCTTGCATATCTATGAAAAGTTGAACAAGTTAAAAAAAAGGCATCTTCTGATTTGTCATCCACTTGACAATTTCTTTCTCCTTGCTTGTGGGGTCTTTATAAAGTTATAACCATAGTTTTCAAATTTAATATTAGGGAAAATAATAAAATAATAACACTTTCTAATTCCTTTTGGGTTTTTCACAAAGTTTCCGGGATCCTTCCTACTATTCATCGTGTATGATACCTTAAAAAACTAATGAGTATAAACATTTACGTCTTTTAAAATGTATGTTATCATGTATGATGATTTAACTAGTAACTTGTCAGCGCGATGCGACGCGTGCAACACTTTTCATTATGGTACTCGTCTCTGGTTAGTTTTATATTTAAAAAACTGAATTCCTTCATTTAAGCATATTGTAATAAATATGAAAAAAAATTGTATATAATTAAAGATACAAGGATCTAAGTGTAAATAAGTTTAAAGTTTCACTTTTGTAGTAGCGCTAGAAAGACATATATACCCTTATTAAATTAATTTTTTGGGTTGTACCTTGTGCTTAAAATTTACAAATTTCTTAACTTTAGCTGGAATCCTTTCTTCTTGCATTATAATATAGTATAGATAAGAAAATCAAGAAAAAAATCAATTTTTCCGGATGGTTTATACCACTATAGTCATGTTAGAAAATAGTATGTGAATCAATTGTTGTGTGTACACTTTCGGTCACGTATCCACCTTTAGTCCCATCAATTTAGGTTAAAGTTCATGTCATATGCAAATAACAGTTCACTTAAGTATTATCAATAAACATACATTCAACTGATAAAATTCAATACATACATGACATGAGTTTGTGTATTATCTATTTTCTTCACTAAAATGACAATACAATACTTGAGCTTTCTATTTAAGGAATGAAGTTTAGATGGTAGGTATCATGAATCCATAACTCATTCACACACACATATAAAGAGATATCATTACGCGTTACTATTTTTTTTATTGATAATGTTAAAGATGTCAGAGGTCTTTAGAATTATATAGATAAATCGTTGTTAATAGCTAGCTTGTACATATGAAGTTATGAACCAACTGTTCAACTTATTAGAATGTGAGAACATTACCAGTCATAACACCTAACCAAACAATTTAGTGTCTACGCTTGGTTTAGTGCTTGGGTCATGTGGTCTGAATTCAGCCAGACCTACCAAAAAACTGATGCCAAACAATAAATTCTCGTGTGACATCGAGAATGCAATTCACATAATACATAAACATGCATTTTATGAGATTAATGTGTGAATGAAACTAGATGTGTAAGTTCTAACATAACTATAGAGCATACCACATCCTAGAAAATAACAACTTTTATAATTTTTTAAGAAAAATTGGATTTTAATAATCCAAATATTACTCATTGGCCGATAATAATCCATACTACTGATTTGGCCGATAACAATCCAAACTTTGATTTTTATTATCAACAACAATCCCAATGACATAATTATTAAAAATGTACCTATGATTTCGACTCGATTTCGTTGACAATAATTAATATGACTGAAATAAGAAAATATACAAGCTAAATCAAGCCTAAAATAAATACAAATTTAGTGTGAATGTGTGATAATTATACTACTGCAACTGTTGTTGATAATATAAATAAAAAAGTTGAGATTATTTTCGGCCAAATCAATAGTATGAATTATTATCGGAAAATAAGTAATAGTTTGGATTATTAAAATTCAATTTTTCTTTTTTTTTATCTTCAAACATGTATTCTTTTATTTTAAAATCACAAAACGGAAATTATATCAATGAGGTGAATAAGAAGACATTAGACATTTAGACCCACAAAAGAAACATCATCATCGCTTTTCCGTGTAAAAAGTCGAAATTAAGCAAACAATCATATCTACACGTTACTTTTTGATCATCTATTAATAATATTCTTAATGCTTGTTGCAGCACGGAAAATGAACATAAAAATACACAACTTTTTAAAAGTAGAAAAAGTTGATTTAATCAATCAATATTCTTTTTCTTTTCAAGCCAATAATACCAATATTTGAACATGTGGGAGGAGGAATGACATGTACCACATTTCAAACACTAATTTCTTCTCTAAAAGTATCAATATTCATACATTTGGTAATTAAAAAACACCAAAAAAAAAAGAATAATAATATTTTTTATACTTAGATAAACGTTTGTTAACAACTCATGTTTTCAAACGTTTGTAGTTGGATAACTAAAACTTTTTAGCTAAATCTTTAGTTCGGTTTTCATTATGCTTTATTATCTTAATTAATAATAAGACTAGCCAGTAATAACAATTAAAATGGTAAAGGTATATTTATTTCACCAACTTGTTCTTTAAGTTTCGTATCATATCAGCTTTCAAGTCCACTAGCAGAACCAACAGGCTCTCGTAGGCCCAGTAAAAAACCAGTAAGCCCAATAGGAAATCTTCAAAAGAAAGAAAATGTAGTGGCCCAAACATCCCAATAACGTTCAACTGCTCTAATTTAGTTTTTTTTCTTTCTTTTTGTTTTTTTTTTTTGGTGATCAACTGGATTTCACATTGTGAACAACACGAATAGGATGTCTTACATTTCCTTCAAACGCTTCTGATAATTAGTTTCATCTTGAATCATAAAATCATTTAGACAATAAAAGTTTGTGGCTTTTGATTGGTCAATTATTTAAGATATCAATGTGATAATCTTTATAAAAATGGAACATCTTACTCATAATAATCAAGTTTTTTTTAATGTTCTGTTAAAATTACTCAAACTTTATACTGATTATAAAACCACTCAGGTTTTAATTTTGAACTGCTGTAAAATTTCTTATAACTGTTAAAAGTAAGTGATCAAAATTTAAAAAGAAATACTCATGCAACTTAATTACTATTTAATGATTAATTTTTTCAAACTTAACCTAAGGTGCGAGATAATTGTAAAGATATGTTATACGTTTTAAACAATCATGACATGTTACAATATAACAATATTGAAACTTGAATAGTTTTATAGTTGGAAACAAAAACGTAACGTACTTTATTGAAACAATATTAAAATTTATCATTTCAAAAGAAGTTATAAAGTTTCACCAACATTTGCAATGGCCGTTAGAATAACATCATTTTTATAAAGTTTCATCGAGTTACATCCTCTAACAAATACAATGAACCTGATTTTCTTTTCTCTTTTCGGCTATGTTCTCCATACTCTCAAATCGTGTACCTTGATATTTGGATATACTCATTAATTCTTCTTAACAAAATCATCAAAATTTTTGTGCCAACATCACTCTCTCACGTACACGTGCATGCCTAAAACCTCTCCTATATATCCATTTATCTACCTTAGTACCTTTGCATTTCCTTAACTCTTTTACTATACTTTTATGTTGTGCACAAGTGAGATCAATCTACCTAATCCTTTAACAGTTGTACAATAATATCTTGGTACAACCCATATATGCATAAAAGGGCACTTTATACATTAGGTTTTTCCTTAACTCTCTCACGTAAGCTTTTGCATAAACAAACATGAAAACTTAAACGGACAAACTTTCTCGTTCGTGTTTGTTTATTAAGAAAATGAATGTGTATGTTTTCTTTAATGTTTACCTGTTAATATTTATAAACAAACACTTAAAGAATATAAACAAACACTTGAAGAACATAATCTACAAACAACAATTAAATATAGGATTAATTTCATATATATCTCTACAAAACTAGTTAAATTTCATATATATCCAAATAAAATTTTAAATATCATATATGTCTCTATAAAACTTATTTTATATCATATATATTCTTCTAAGATAATTAAAATATAATATGTATCCATTTCATATATTGCATAAAAATAATTCATTATATAACCATTTGGATTTTATTAAAACTTTAAATCTTCATATTTACTTATATTTACTCATAAGTGACTCGATTTTGTGTTTTTACAACCAAATTTTTATTGCTTTTGTAACTGACTCGATTTTTATAGCATTTTCTATTATATCTTTTACTAAATTTTCTAGTGATTTTTACTAAATTTTATACCTTTTTTTAAACTATTTTCCCGGTCGTCTCGGTTAAATATCCCTTTTAAACCTCTTAACAATAAAGTTTTATTCATATAGGTCGTATTAATGTAGGTTAGATTTGTTTATAGCTTCTTTTCAGTTACATACAAACTTCTATTAAAAAAATAAAAACATAAAAGAATGATAAAAAATATAGCAGAAAGATGAGTTTAAAGTGTGTAAAACAAAGTTTTAAGAAAGTAAAGGGTAAATTGATTATATTTTATATTATATGCATAAAATATGTGATATTTAAAAGGTTTTGTAGGATATATATGATATTTATTATGTTTTGTAAGGATATATATGATATTAAAAGTTTAATTTGGATATATATGATATTTTGTAAGTTTGTAGGGATATATATGAAATTAACCCATAAATATAAAAACTATCCTAAAATTCTAAATATTGTCATCATCATATGTTTTGACAATGTTCAACATTAACAATATTCAAACTAAACTCTAAATTTACTAATGGAGAAAACAAAATGCTGAAAAGTCAAGTGATGATGCTCTAATTAGCCAATTATCCCCGGTTTGGTTCTAAAATTTGATTGTATTGATGGACTAATGCATGATGGGTCAATTGGTATTGCTTATAACTTGAAAATATATTCAAAAGAATATATTAACAAATATAAATGAACTAATGAGAAAAACCGAATATAAACGAATATACATAATCGAACATAAGCGAACGTAAATAAATGAACGTTCACAAACGTAAATAAATTCAAAAAGACACTTCGTTTTTAAATAAATAAACAAAATTTTTTGTCGATGTCCGTTTATTACAGAAACAAACATAAAATCTTCCTCTTTTACCATTCACTAAATGTTCGGTTCATTTAAATTATATGTGAATCTCAATCACAAAGAGTGTGACCTAAGATGATAAGTTCAGTCGGCAAGAAATTAGTAGAATATCATTTTAAAATATTATTTTTTAATAACTATAACGAATAATAAGTAAATAAATTACTGCAAATGGTATCAAAACTCACGAAACCCCCCTCACAAAACTCCAAACTCTTAAACCATCACACCACACATCCCACCCAATATGTTTCGTTTTGATAGGGACGGAAATTCCTTTGGCCAAATTATAAATCAATTTTAATGTATGTCTATATTATTTTAATTCTATTATGGATATATAAAATATAATAAAATAAATTTGTTATTGTTATTAAAAAATAAAGAAGATGAAGTGGGTGGAAAAGGTGAAGATGACAAGAGTGGTTAGGGAGAAAGGAGGGGTTTGTTTTGTCTTGATATAAAAAAGGCATCCTGCTTCCAAACAAACCAAAGTGGACCTTTCTTTCCAATTAAAAAATCTTTTTATCCCACTTCTAATCATTAATATTACTTTAATCTAGATTTAAATATTAATTAACTAGTAATTAGCTAATTATTTTATTGTGTGTGACCCCCATAAAAGGTGAAACTTTACATGGGGGTTAGGATTAGTTAGGACTTTATAAACATTCTTTTTAAGACAAAGAGACTCGATCTCCATGTCCATAGATCATCAACTATAATATTAGTATTATTATTTAAAATACAAATAAATTGTTTCATTTATAAAATTAGTAAAAATGTGCTTAGTTTATAAGCAAATGACCGTTCGATGAAAATATGTAATAAAGTTGTTCCAAATATCAAAAGATGTTAAATATAATATGTGGTATTAAAACTAGGTTCAATGTTTCTAATAGGAATTTGCACTAAAAGGATAAAAGCGGATGTTGAAGACCAAATCATGTATGTTGTTAATTGTACTCCTTACTTTTGTTCTAGTAAAAATTAATTTAATTTTCATCTTTCAACTTAATTAAAATTGCAATGTTTCTAGTTTCAAAAAAGAAAAAAAAAAAAAGAAAAACAATAATCACTTATGTCTTAATAGTTATTATTATAATTATTATTATTACTGATGCTATTACTATTTTTTAAGTTATTATAAGAAAGATTATAATAATTATCCTTATCATTAAATTTAATAAAAACTTAAATACGAAAAAAATTATAAACTAACAAAAATTAAATCTTCAACTAATGTCTGCCGGCTCGCATAATTCACACTTTTATATCCCTAATGAAGTGTTTTTAGATGTTATAAACACAAAAAAAAAAAATATATGAATCGTCTACTTTTCTCAATGTATAATAAATTTGAAGTCAGAGATGAATTAGAACATTAGAGATACCAACTTATATGGATTGAATATTAATATTCATGTGTTTCTACAATTGCATACATATATTTAAGTTGTTAGTGAACCCTTCCACACGTGTGTATAAAATGTTTGAATAAAATGACTAAAAGACTAGGGACTGGATTAACAACCGAAATTATATCATTGCAGAATTTGTGAGACAAACAAATTGGCTGTAACTAAAAAAATATGACAGTCGCAAATTTAATTGTAACATTTAAAAAGATAAAATCAAATGGTCATTTTCAAAAAACTACAAAGAAATAAAATTAAGTCATTCCGTATTCAGCAGCAAGTTTAATTTAAATAAATCAAGAAATGAAAAGCTGGTTGCAACTTTTGAATAATAAAAAAAAAGTCGATCTCAACTTTTAAAAAAATTAAAAAATACGCCGGTCATAACTGTTATAAAAATAATAAAATAATAATAAATAAGTAGGAAATCCGGTCGCAACTTTTTAAAAAATAAAATAAAAATAAGCCAGGTCCAGTCGTAACTTATTAAAACATAATAAAATAAAAATATGATAAGTAAGTGGAAATTAGTAGTAATTAAAAAAATAAAAAAGACAGTCAGTTGAAAATTCGGTCGTCGCTTTAAAAAATTTAATCGCACTAAGAATATTGAAAGAAATAAAAATACGTCGGTCCCAACTTTCATTATAAATTTTTAAAATGACTAAAAATAAGTCGATAGTAATTTTTGGTCTTAACTTTAATAAGGTATATATAATATAAATAGCAACTTAGGAAGACTGAAAAAAAGGATGGTGGCAGATACTATCCCAACTTTTAAAAACAAAATAAATAAAATAACAATAAGACGGTCGTATATAAGTTCCAACTTCTAAAAAACTAAAAATAAGACGGTCACGCCTCCTAAATAATCTATACTATATATAAATTATATAAAAGGGGTATTTTAAAATATCATAAAATTAAAAATAATTACTTTATTCAGTGCATAAGATACAACTACTTTTAAGAGTAAAATAGTATATATTACCTAAATAATAATCTTACACTTTCTAACACTTACATATAATTTTACATTATCTACCCCATAAACCAAGAAAACTTAATTTGTTTTAACATTTCAGCTATATCTTTTAAAATATCATATTTAAAAACTTTTTGAGAATATAACTTTAACCTGTTTTTTTTAATATTTTGGTGTAAATTTTTTGCTTAACCGATCTGTATTTTGTGAGGTATGATAAGTTAATATGTAAATGTACAAGTAGTCACGTAGAACTCATTTAAATGATGTTTTAAATTTTAGCTTAAAAGCATATGAGAATGGTATTTTAATATAACATAAAATTAAAAATAATTACTTTATTCAATGCATAAGATACAATTACTTTTGAGGGTAAAAAGTATTTATAACATTATTTACATAGTACCCCTTGCAATTAGTTACATAATAACCTTACATTTTTTAACACTCATATAAAATTTTACATTATCTACCCTATAAACCAAAAAAAACTTAATTTGTTTTAAAATTTCAGCTATATATCTTTTAAAATATCACATTTAAAAACTTTTTGAGACTATAACTTTAACTTTTTTTTTAATGTTTTGGTGTAAACTTTTTGCTGAACTGATGTGTATTTTGTGAGGTACAATAAGTTAATGCGTAAACATACAAGTAGTCACGCAGAACCCCTTTATTTGGTGTTTTAAATTTTAGCTTAAAAACATAATACACTTTTGTAAAACTACTACAAGAATAATAAAATATTAAAAACACGTGCCGCAGTAAAATACCGCCCCGCCGCATCGCGCGGGCACCATTCTAGTAAATATACAAGCCCCTCAACAATTGAATTGCATTTTTAAAAACAAAACTTAGAGCAATTATTATTTTAAAGCGTTATGTTTGAAATTAGAAGTTACTTTTATAGTGGTTTTCTTGAACGCTTGATTTAAAAGTAAAACATATTATATTTATAATAAAAGCTTCGATGAAAAGTTATTTTGAAAGGATTAGTTTCGAAAAATAATTAGAATATTTACAGTTGATCTTATTTTTATATTTCATGTATATGTATAACATATACACATACTAAACGCTATTAAAGTACTAGATATTTATGAGCAAACCGGTTGCATGTAGTCACTTGTGACTTAAATTGTAGTTGGAAACCTTTGTGGTAAATCACTTTTGCAACTGCTTTGCATTCAAATTGAAACGGCCATAAGTTTTAGAATAGAATTTGACAGTTACATTTATTTTTTTTCAAAATGTTACCGGTGATTTTCGCTAGTATTTAAATGTTTGTAAATTTTATAAGTTTTTACGACCAGATGGGTGTCAGTCGCTAATTTTGCGATATTGTGACTATGGTTGCTAAATTTTCAATTGTCTTTTCTTTACAAATGCCTATGCAGGTAATAATTAATGAGACGTAACGTTACATTTATTAATTTGATTGAGAAGCATGATAAATATTTGGGGTGTTGGTGTATGTATTATTTTTAAGAGAAAATTAAAACGGAATGTGAGAGATAACAGAGAGAAATAGAAAAGTGTTACAGAACTAGAAAAGGAAAAAGATGAAGAGTTGATACAAACTTAAACTGATGATGTGGGTTAAGTTCAATTTAAGTTCACCCTAATTTGGCTAGACAGTGGGTTCTATTGTTTTTTGTTTAGCTAACTTATCTTTCATATATTACTTTCGTGATTGATAAATTTGATCATATTCTTAACTGTTAATGAACGTCAAATTTCTATTAACAGACAAAAATTATATTCTGTTAAATGACAGCAGAAAGCAGGGTAAATATTTACTCCTTTTAAACTATTGAAAATTTTTTTGTAGTGCTAAAATTTCCTAGATAATAATATTAACAGTCATTTTACATAATTATTAATCATTTCTACAATAACCATGTTTATATAGCATTATAATTGATCGGAAATATTATGATGATTAGTCAAATGTTACCGAATTTATTTTGTAAAAGTACACACTTTGTCAGCTGGTGTACTACATAATTTACAAATTTATAGAACTTATTTATATTTTAGAGTATTTAGTGAGGTAATTTAAAGAAACAAGACTTAAATATATATATTTCTTATTTCTTATAAGCTTGATATCATGTTTACATGATGACTGAACTAAAGAATCTCATAATTGAGATCATGCCTTTTCCCCAAATCTCTCCACATGCATAAAAGCCACATAAAGTTGGAATAAAACAAAAATATTTATAATTAAAGGAATATGTAGTTGTAATGCTTTTAACTTTACATTGTGTTATACTTATATTTAAGTTAATTGTTATTTTAATACATTTATTAAAATTATGTAATAAAGGGTTATTTGTTTATGTATTTACATATTTCTCCTTAATAAGATCATCAATTATATATTTTCTCAAGCCAAAAAAATCAATTATATATATATATATATATATATATATATATATATATATTTAAAACATATATATTACATATTTATCCATTTCATTAAAATTAACCTATCAAATGATTTTTTTTTTTATTTTTACAAAGGGATTTTTATTTATTGATGTTTTGTTATTATAATTGTTTAAAACTTTGACAATAATTGTGTTTTGTATTTTGAGATATAACTTTAATTTGGTGATATTATTTTCAAAGAGTTTTAAACTTTTGTATTTGGTGTTATAATTTTATTATTTTTATTTATATAGAACATTCGAACTTGAGGGAATATGTGATTGATTTTCTTAGGAAGAAAAAGTATGTAAAAATGGCTTAGTAAAAATATAGATACAATTATTATTCGATAACTAATTTCAATAAAATGCGAAAATATGTAATATATATGTGTGTGTGTGTGTTTTAGAAAGAAAAAATATGTAATTAATTTTTTAGTATGGGTAAATATGTAATTAATGAATTTAGGAAAGAGAAATATGTAAATGCCCATTTTACAATATAAGGTGAAAAAATTTATGTTTAATTATCTCATTTCTATATAATGTCGCTGTAAGTGTCTATTAACATTTTCTAGCGGAGTTGTAATTGTTTAACGAATCTAATGTGAAAGAAACATATATAATTTGTATAGGTTTGTCCAATTGTGTGTGTATATATATGTGTGTGTACCATGACCTAAATGATTTGTGCCATCATCCATGTGAAAAGCAATCACAATAGCGTAAACTAGGGTTCGGAAACATATAGAGGGTTGCACGCCTTTAAATTTAGAAGAAAACATAGTTAACACGTTTAATTCAATGTATAATTAATTTCTAAAAAGCAGGATATGATACATAACTAACGGTCTATTTGTATAACTAACATGTTTTCCCTCATAACTTTTGTTGTAATTTTTAATATTATTAAATCAATATCGTTTGCAATTACCAACACGAACAACTAGTTACCGCTAAACAAAGAGGTACGTGTGGTAAATGTGAAAAACTGGGTGATATGAAGAGAGGAAGAAAACCAAGTGTTTAAATAAAAATTCATTTGAAAACAATTAAGCATCGAGTAAAATTATAGTCATTTCTTTTGACTGAAAATCGGCTGCAAAATTAATCACTCCAAAAAATTTGTTTGAAAACACCCGAACGAAACTCTTATTCAAAGTAGCATCTTTAGTATTAACGCTTGATTACTAAGGGGGCTCTCTATTAGAATTTGTATCCACTAACAACAACTAATAGCTATGATCGACCAAGATCTCACTCTGAATCGATGGTTCGTTGGTAATTGGTGGTTCCTCGGTAATCAACGCCTACGTAGTTATCGACAAATTTTTCCGATGGTAAACATTCGTTGGTGAAGATCCATTTTCTTACGTGGATTAAAGCATGTTTTAGTAATCACCAACAAATAAGCTACGATTATTTATAGTTTTTGTTACTTTATTTATGGGACTTTTTGACATCCGTTGATCATGAATTTCGGGCTGTTGATGATATTATGTCATATGGCCGGTAAGCCATCTTTTTTAGCAGTGTATACCAACAATTATTACAAAAATAATTGTCTACTACGTTTTCATCGTTATACATTTTAAAATACATCTCCTTTAACTCATAATCTAAATTGACATTAATTGGATATGATGTGAGGTGAAAGAGGATAGTATACATCATAATAAATGAGAACACATGGTGTGGATGGGCAAAGGCCTAAGTTTAGAAAGAGTGGCACATGACACATGACAACATGCAAGACAACTCTCAAAACAATATTTGTCTTTGTGTCCACATTTAAAGAACATATAGAATTTTTTATAAATAATAATACCAAAATGGTCCTGGTTTTCTTATCTTTGTATGCTATGGGCTTTAATGCCACTTCTCTTCAAACAGGTTGCTTCCAAACTTTGACCAATTTTGGTTCATTAAATAACTACGAACACAAATGTTAATGATTTTATTTATTTTTATTTTTTAAATAAAACAATTTTTTTCTTTACATAGATTATAGAGGTGTTCGTAATTGCGATCCGAGTACGTTTCAGAGTTTGGACTAAGAATTTTCTTACAGTTAAATGACTTTGTTCGGGAGTCGCCTATGTCAAGAGTATTCAAAAAGTTTGAGTGATATAATTCGTATGTGTGATAAAAATAGTTGAAGCTAAAGTCGAAGTTGAAGTTGTACGTAAGAGGGCAAGTTTGTTTTTTCAAAGCTAAGTTTGCTAGATTTTTTTTGAGCTATAGAAGCGTTCAGAAACTATAAAAAATTACTTGTTACACTTTCTTTTCTACTTGAGCTAACTTTTTTAAAAATTAAAAGTTTAACCTGAAGTTCTTAAAGCTCTTCGTCAAACATGAACAATAACTACCCCAATAGTCGTTAAAAATCATAATCGTGTATTCAATTGTAGGCAAACCTAACCCAATATGTTGATAGGTGTAGTTATATGCACTTATCCTAATTAATTTTGCATAAAGTCCATTACCGTTAATGATGGTAATCTACTTCGTATGGATATGGATGTTGGATTCAGGACTTGTTTTTTTTTTTTATTTTATATTCTTTATATAGAGTTCGACTTGGACAATAACAAGCCAAAATATAAATATATTATTAGGGTAGGGTTATACTAAAAATGATATTTAATTTAAAAAGATTAAAAAGGATTGTGGGTATTCTGGTCATTGTGTCAAATACATCAGCTCATTGTGTCTTATACGTTCATTGTGTCATATATTTTACATCATTTTTTATGTGTATTAATCATTTGTGTTTTACGTTATTTTTATCATTGTTTTTATAGATTCCAAACTTGTTATCTACCATTGTATTTTACAATTAGAAATATATAATAAATACTTTCACCAATGTATTTTTCAAAACTTATAGTGTTGAAGATAACACAATGTGTTATATTCTGTTATTTGTTTTTTAATAGATTATATAAACTTGTTATCTATCATTGTATTTTACCATTAGAAGTAACTCATAGTGTTTAAGATAACACAATGACGATTAAAAGACACAATGATACATTGTGTTATTTGGTTATTGTTTTTATTGTATTAGATTAATTAGTTGTTAATTTATTATTATATTTTACATATTATAGATACATAACAATGTTATTCTATTATTATATTTTTTAAAATTCATTATTTTAGAAAAACAACATACTATTCAGAAAAACAATAACTAACAAAAAGACAGAATAGCGAGATATAAGTTTAATAACGTAAAAAAATTAATTTTTTATATAAATATATTGTACTCATTTTAAAGATAAAAAATGCTTATTTTTTGGTGTAATTTTTATAAAAAAATAATGTCATATATAAAAGTTATAAAGGTTTAAAAAATGAAAAAACTTGCAAAAAGTCAACAAAAGTGGTTATTCCTAAAATACCATTCTAACAATCTTTTTCTTACAATTTTGATCTCAACCATTGATTAGTAAGATGGATGTTTAAGATTACTTCTTATACTTTTTAGTTTTAGAAGATTTTGTATTTAAACCTTTTCCATATTATTATGTAATAGTTACTACTTTAAAAACTACAGCTTCGATAATTTGGCTTTATATAGCGTACCTTCTAGGTTGAACTAAAAAAAGAAAAAAAAAAAAGAAAAAAGATAATGTGGTAATTATATAAGTCCAACTCATTTATTTAAGCCACCAGCATAACTAGCATACCAAATCATCAAATCAATAGAGGTTATATAAAAAGAAAGAATACAAGTAAAAATAATAATAAATTATAAAAAGTGTAAGGAGAAATTTTAACTATCAATTTTTTTTAATCAATGGTTGAGATTAAATTATAGAAAAAAATTTATTAGAGAATTATTTTTTACATAACCACTTTTGTAGATTTTTTTGAAGTTCCCCCATTTTTTTAAATGTTTATAACTTTTATATACGATGACAATTTTTTATAAAAATTAAACCATAAGAACGAGCATTTTTTTATCTTTAAGACGACTAAATTTTTTTAACTCATATGAAATCTGCTCGTATTTGTGTCTTTAGTTCAATTTATTGTGTTTTTTTGTTTGTTATTGTATATTTCTGAACACTTTTTTAAATGATGAATTCTAAAAAACGTAATGGTGAAATAATAATATTGTGTAATTCTAGCATATAAAATAAATTATAAATTAACAACTAATTAATATAACATATTAAAAATAAAAAAATAACATAAAATGATATAAAACGTAAAACGAAATAATAAAATGTCTCACTGTGTTTTTTTGTCGTCATTGTGTTATCCTGGACACAATAAATTTTGAAATACACATTGATGAAATAACATCATTGTGTATCTCTCATTGTAATTTTCAATGAAAACTGATAAGATAACAAGTTTATATAACATAATAAAAACAACAATAAAAATAACGGTAAATAATCTAGAACGTAAAACATAATGCATATATCAAATGATGAAAAATATTTAACATAATAAACTAATATTTTACACAATGACTTGACACAATAATCTGACGTATTTGATATAATGCCCAAAATGTTTTTAAGCAATAAAATAACAGATGTCAAATCCAGGTAATTCTCATGATTTTTAGATTAAATAATCTTTGTATTAATAAAAAAATAGTATTTTTTATGTAATCTTATTATAAAAATATATGATATTTATTTATTTTTATTTTTGAAAGGCATATGCTATTTATATAAATTCACAAATTCCCATATTGATTTTTTTAATATAAAAGTACTATGTAAATCTTTGCCGACATATGTGTGAGAATAGAAGACCGAAAATTCATTCCCAATTTAAGCCTCTTGGGATATTTCCGATAGTTTTGATCAAGTTAGACACTTTTCCTCATTTTTATGTCTTTTCAGTACAATCTACAGCCACACCCACACACACAACTGTGTAGCAATTTGGTCAAGCCTCTTTATTACTATTTTTGTACTTAATTTTTTCAGTGTTGATCGAAGTAATATTGATTTATAATTGTGTATCTATTGTGAAATAATATTTTACGTATTTTATTTAAGCAATTTGCCTTGTGAAGTAAAGAAATTTTATTGGGTGTGATGAATACCTTCTGATTAAAATATAATATTATTTATATTTACTTTTTAGTTAAGTTTCCCAAGCACCATTGTAGCATTTGTTTGTTAGACATCTTTCAATCCTAATTATTCATCATTTTACAACTAGTAACTTATTAGACTTTATTGTTTTATTTTTGGTTTAAAAGGTTAAATTTTGTTCTCTTTGATAGGCATTATAATTAATATTAATTTATAACACATTTTGCTACTTTTGACGAGACTCATTTGTAAGTGTAATTGCTCCTTTCGTTTTCATTAACTATCATTTTTTATTATAACAATTGCATTTACCAAAATTACAATTTCTCTGTTTATGACCAATCACTTTTGTTTTAGTCCATACTAGGTTAAAACCCATGTATCAGAAATAATTATAACTTCTTTAAATCATTAGTTTTTTTAAAAAAAATTGTATGTTATGTTTATATTTTAGATCGATTGGTTATATAGAACAAATAATAATTATTAATCTACAATAAAGACTGAAATGCGAGAGAAAAAGATAAATTCATATAAGGAAAATAGAATGTAATTTTAGTATGTGTTTAAAATCATTTTAATTAAAATGTGTATATAGTTTTAAGAGAGAAAACCAACCTAAGAATGTACGGAATCACCTCATGTGTCCACAAGAACCTTGATTTATTATAATAGATGGGACATCGTGATAATATGTAATGTCTTTTGCAATCAAAAGATTTAAAGTTGAAATCTTATACGGTGTAAGTTTTGTTTATTTTATCTTAAAAATCTAAGAATTATGTTAAAAAAATTACATTCGCTTTATAACGCGTTTGAAGTAATTTAATATGATCTTGTCGTTGATGACTTTATGAATGATATTTTCTAGTCTTAAATCTTAATCCAGAATCAACCCATCAATGACCTCACCGTCTACTTTTATTGAAGTTTGTTTACATTTAATAGATACATTACTTATAACATAAGATTCCATCCTAAACCGTTCATGTTGACTATTTGTTTGTATGTTTGGGGTTGTTTATTTACAGTGAAAAGGAGTTTTGAGAAGTTTTCAAAAACTTATTTTTTTTTATATCTTCATCTCTATCCAAACATACTTTCATCTCCTTTCAATTTATTTTTTTTTTAAAGTTAAAAGAAGTTTTCAATAAGCAATATCAAACACCCAATATATATAGGTTTAATCAGCAATCACTTGTATTTCTATATAAAAAATTAATTTATAATTATTTTCCTACTTTAATAAAAAGAACCAAGAGAGAAACGTGACGGAATATGGTAACTAGGAGGGACACGTGGCAGCATCACATTCCTCCTCACCAAAATTTTCCCACTTCTCTCTCCTATAAATATCACATTAATTGCTAATAATATTATAATTTTTTAGATTAAAATACTTTTAACAAAATTAAGAAAAAAATATTTATTAATGTTATTTCTAAAGATAATTAATTATAAGGTAAGGATTTTTTCTAAAACATTAGACTTTTTTAAAAATATAAAATATTTAAATTAATGATTTTAAAAATAATTTTTTCAAACAAAAATTTAAAATTGGAATTATAATAAGAAAGTTTTCAAAAATAATATTTATTTTATCGTTTGTTTTGAAACAAATTTTCATCTGATTATAAAAAAGGAAGATTTCAATCAAATATTATCTTAAATATCGTTATATAATTAATAAAATTTTTTTATATTTATATTTTATTTATTAAACCGTGTAATACACGGGTTACTAAAGCTAGTAAATTTATATTTTATAAAATGACATACACACTCTCTTAAATATACACTATTGTTCACCATACACAAGACTCAAATCCTTAGTCTATAGAGAGACACTTTAATGTACACATCAGATTCCTCAGATTGCTAGTCGTTTGGTAACTATAAATTTGCGTAAGTTGATGTTTAATATCTCTTAAAATCATAATAAAGCATTAAAATATTAAATATAGCTACTTTAAACTTTGCATAAATCATGCATTCATTCATAATATTTAATAATAACTTATTCATATTTCTCTACATTATATAAATAGGAGTCAACATTAAAACTTTGCAATGGGTAATAAAATAATAAATAAACAGTGTTAATAAATAAATAAAAAAAGGTGTGGTTATAGAAGTAGTAGCTAGACACAGATTGAGGTAAAGACGTGTGCTTGTTTAGACTCATTTACATCCACATTATTTTATTGTTACTTATTATATATTTTAATAAAACCAAAAAGTGCTTTTATGACCACTTAAATTTCAACTGTATCATTGCCATGTGATATTTATTTCGGACATTTATGGTTTTACCTCCCGTATATTTTCTATTTGTCACTTAAAACCCCCAAGAAAACTTTCTACATCATAATTAACCCCTTTGATTATTTTGTTGTATATTTCTAACAGTATCGTAATCAAAACATATTGGAAAAAAGGCTGTTAAATTTAAGTGTAAGTTGTTTAGTGCAATATATATAACAATTATTTTATATTTTGCTAATGCTTTTGATGCCAGACGTTTTGGGTTGAATTAACTTATGCAATTATCGTATTATGTACTCCTGTAAATGACTTTACAATATATAATTATGATTTGAAAAATGGTTGTTTGAATTTTTTTTTTCTTTAAATAACTAAAAGCCAAATACCGAACTTTATCTAGACTTATATTCGAAAAAACCACGTTGATGCTTTTTTTTGAATTTATGTTAATATGATGGATTTAAGGATTAAAATGTTTTGTAACATTTATTTGCATCATGTAAATGGTTGTGTTGGTCTATTTTTATATTTTTATTTGTTTGTGTAGCATTAATGAACGAATATAAAGAGATCTCGGATCCATCCAAGAAAACAAATCTTATTAGTTAAATTCAAAAATATCGTTGGTCTGATTTTAGTCAAATAACCCGTTTGCATTCAAGATTTTAAGTGATTAATGATGTTAGATAATTTAGTGTAGTTGAATTACTAGATGATCAATCTAATCATAAATTTATTAAAATAGTTTGGAGATACAATGCATGTTATTTAAGTTTATTATGATTACTGAAATTATAACACATTGGTCATTAGGGCGAAGCCCCTAAATAAGGGGTTCCAAAGGGGCAACGCCCCTTTAACGGGGTCCCCGGGGAAGCGTCCCTGGCTTGCTCAAATTTTTTGGAGTTTCACATATGAAACTCGGAACAAAAATTGGCTTCATTTTAATGGATTTTAAATTTAAAAGAAAACTGCGACAAAGGCAATATTTTGAAGGCTAAGACTTCAAAAAAAAAAAAAAAGTTTGATCATTCTCTGCAAAGGGACAATCTCAATTTCTAGTTACAATTCTTTGGTTCGAAAATTACACAATTATTCATACTAGTTCTTGATCACGACTGAGTTGTATTTGATTTTGGGTTATATCTACAATATAAGCATGTAATAGTGAAGCATGCAATTTGTCAATTTATGTGCGTAATCGTTTGTTAAATGAATCAAACCTTATTTGTTTCTTTCAGTTAGTTTACGATCATAGTTTTATGTTGCCATCACTTGATTTTTGATGAGTATAAAATACGCATAGATTTAAACAAGTGCGTAACTGATGGAATTCAAGCAAATAACCAATAACCGAAGTGATTAGTTGTATCAATGAGGCGGCTCAAATAGTATATATGCAAAATAGTTGAGTTGAAACAAAAAAAACATAAAATTGTCTCATGGCAACCAACACGAGTATTGTTCACTTTGCATCAATTTGAATAAGAATACAACTATGCTTCCATATTTTCATTGTTAGTGAAATCTTCGACAGTTAGGGTGTTTTTTAAAAATAAAGATTCACATCATAATGATACTCATGTCGTATTCGTTGTTAAACATAACTCATCAACAATGATACAAGAAAAAACATATAGAAACATTTCCTCATAAGCAGAAAATAAATAAATGATTTTATTTTAATAAATCTTATTTCTCACTTTAATGATAATAATAATTATTTGGAACATTTATACGACAATTAAAATTAAAAAAAATAAGAAGTCTTCAAAGAAGTGGAATATGAGGACCGTAATTTCCGTTACATATATTAACGTCCCTCACCTTTTCTACAAGTTTCACTATACCCCCTCCCCCCACTATTTACATATATAGCCCATGCAAAATAAAGATTACCAAAATTACACCCCATCAACCACCACCGCTATTTTATTCGGCAGCCAATCGCCCCCACGCCCCCACTTGAACTGAATCACGATCCGACTCGAGTCGAACCACCATGTCGTCGACTTGAGTCGGTAACCGTGAGCTGACCAGGCGCAAGCTCGGGATCAGCACCTGTTCAGCCCACTCTTCTAGACTCGTTCTACCGAACCATAACCCACCCAGTATATTCTCCACTGCACCCTCTTCCACCTCAATCGTAATCTTCTCGTCAACTATCGTCGCGAACGCAGTGGTGATGGTTTTCTCGATTTCACGACGTATGTAACTGAAATTCACGGGTTTGAACACAATCGCCCCGTCGCTAGGTCCCAAAAGCTCATGAGGTACGGACATAACCGCGAACTGTTGGTTCTCGTCTTCTTGGTCAATAGTGAGATTGCTTGAGTTTAACGAGCCATCGGTTCGATCTTCCTCGTAGTCTACGGCTAGGTTAAGATCAAGTGACAAATCTAACCCCGGTTCTTTCCTCGGTCTCCTCGGGTTATTTTCCCGACAACCAGTTGGCTCGGCGTTTTTAACCGTTTTTCTGATGGTTAGCCTTAATGCCCATCACATGTTGCCATCGAGTGCAGTCGTAGCTCGTCTGCCCGATGCTCGTCGATGTTTGCGGTTGACCAATTCCCGGTTAGTACAAAAACGACATTTCCGAGGCTGATTTCACGACCGTGAGAATCCGTGAGCCGGCCTCTTTCCATGGCCCGTTTGATACTCCCGCGAACCACCATATCGGCTTCATCGATGTCGGAAAGAACAATAACGGAACACGGGTCCTACGGACCGCCTCGTTGATACGATCCAAAACAGTTTTACCACGAAATCCCATATCGTATCATCGTCTCTTCTTGACCCGAGCCCGATAGTGATCGGGTTGGTCCCGGTTATATGCTCAGCAAGAACCGATGCCATCTTCTTCTTCCCAACTCGATCAGGACCTGCAAATAATAGCCACACACAACCCCTTGAACCACTGTCTACCTTACATTGTGTTATTGTTGTGGCTATGGTGGAAGCCGCTTCCGGCTGCCACCAAGCTTTCTTCATCAGACCCTTGAGCAGTCTCTTGAACGAGTCTGTGTCTACAGAGTTAGCGAATTTAGCCTTCTGTGGTTCGGAAGAGATGCAACCCAAAGGTCCTTAACAGTCAAATCATCGTTATCTTTTGGAACCGCAGTTTCTGAAGATTTCTTCTGTCCAAGAACCAGATCAGTACCAACAGGGCTTCGTGGTGGCTCTAATCGAGGCTGCTGGGCGGGCTGCAAAGCCTCTTGAAGACTTCTTGGTGGCTCTAACCGTGGCTGTTGAGCGGGCTGCAAAGCCTCTTGGAGACTTCTAGGTGGCTGTAGCCGTGGCTGTTGACCGGGTTGACTCGTTCTTAGAAGCATGTTCGGCTTGTACGACCCCGTCATAGGTATAACCATGGGCATAACTCTATCCAACCGCGGAGACTGATTATAATTCGGATGAATTCGCAAGCACTCGTCGCTCCATTTCTTCTGCAATTCTTGAATCTTTTGCTTCAACACAAGTTCTTTCTTTATCTGATCAATGAAATCAACAACAATTATGTCAAAAAACATATCATCATCATAAAAGAAACCACAAATTCGATCTTCTCTCTCGTCATCATATCTCACTGAGATGATCTTTAGGTTTTGCATTTTGCAGCCACTGAGGTAAGTTATTCTTAACCTCGTCGGGCTGTTTCTCCGACTCTTTCAATTTCGCCAACTCTAGTTCATACTCACTTGACAAACAGGCGCGCAGCGCGCCTTTCGGTTGGATCCAATTCATCGTTGTTGTAAAACTATTCACGGACTTAAAGATTGAACCGAACCACCAAGAACACCATTCGCCCCCGTCTATAACAAATCGAAACAAGTTCATAACTTTATATCGATACAGAACTTCTAAAGCAAATCTAAACAATACCCATTGTTCAATTATGTTAAAATCGAATCGATACAATATGAATTATCAAATTAGGAAGATTTTGGGGAAATTTACCTGGGGAACATGTTTGAAAGTGGTGATCTAGATGTAATCGGTACTGCCTGTAAATCCCAATCAGCTTCCATAGATTGATGATAAACTTGACACCTTAAAAACGTTTCACAAGTAGCAGTTCCGATCAACCAAACTTTTCCGGCGAATTTCGCGACTAATTTGGTCATCTCCGCCACAGATTCACGGCCAACTGAAGCAACAACCGTCGCCGGAGGTTGCTCCACAAGCCATTTCAGATCAGCAAGGTCGATTATTATCCCCTTACTACCATCACAACCCCCAATTCTTTCATCAATTACATCCCCCAACTCCTTGATCTTCATCGGTATAACCGATTTATCCGATATGGAAACAAACTCTTTTTCGATCGAAATCACCTCAACGCTCTTCAATTCCCCTGGTACGAACTCACCCTTTTCGATTCGTATCAAGATCTCTTTACGGATTGCTTCAGGTTCCATTCCCCCACAGAATCGGATTCTTTTTCTTCGGTTTCGACATAATCTCAATCACCCTTTTCACATCATCATTCCTCTGATGTGCCGATTGATTTGAACTCAGATTCCCCTGTTGCTGTTGCTGTAACCGTGGATTCAGATAAAGATTTCGCGGAGATGAAGATTGCACCACTGTTTCATTATTCTTCTGTTGAATCAACCGAGGGTTTAAATAAGCACTCATCGGAGAAGATAATGATGTAGATGATGATACAGTAGCTTCATCTGTCTTCTGCTGATTCCCTTGTTGTAACCGTGGGTTCAGATACAAACTCCTGTTTATCATCTCCACCGGAGTTGTCGCCGTCGCCGGCGACTGCGACGGCCGGAATCCGATCCCGAGACCTGACGGATTAATATTATTCCCGCCGGAGATATTATTATTATTATTATTATTATTATTCAGCGATTGTTCGATTGTAGCTTTAACAGCAGGGCTTGAGAAGCTTGCTTCACGCATGACCCGACTAACACTCGGGTCATCAAGTATCGATATAATAAGCTGCTCGAGCTCCACCTTAACTGCTAACAACGGTTGCTGCTGTTGCTCGGGGCACCCACGCGTTTGATGGGCCTGAGCCCGTTTGAGGGCGGCCATGAGGGCGTTGGAACCGGGTGGCTCCGTCGCCGCCGGCGATGACGTGGCGGTGGGGAGGCGTTCGAGGGCTACACTGAAGCAGAGCTCAAGGGCTCTGCACTGAAGGGGTGGGATGAATTGGGGTGTGAACGGATGCAGGCTTGCCGGAGAAAGCCGGTGGGGGAGGCGAGGAGGGTAGAGGCGACATGAAGGGGGTCGTTTGGCCGTGGTTCCGGCGGCCGGCTTCGGCGATTGAGTGGTTCAACACGGTGGCCGCCTCCGGCGTTAGGGTTTGCTGGATCGTATCAATCCGGCCCTCAAATAACGTTACTGGATCGAAATCAGGGTGTAATCGAACTGGGTTTGTGGGAATCACAAAATTAACAAACCCAGAAGTTGAAATTTGGTAACCGGAAAGAAAGACAATCGGGGAAATGAGGTTGAATTGAATAAGGAGTAAAAAATCCCCAAATCTTGAACAGGAAGATGAAGAGGGGATTTTCGATTTAAAAGAAGTGAAAAATCTTTAGGGATTCAAGATGAAGAAGGAAGATGATTATCCCTCTTTGGATTCACACAGAATTAAGACCTACCATGTAGATTTGTGGATTGAGGAAGATGATAAAGAAACCCTGTTTCTATCTGTATATGTATGATGTATGTGTATAGTTGTATATGTAATAAATGAAAATAAAAACAAAAATAGCTTTTTAGAAATTATTTATTAATCAGTGGCCATGGTTACAGAGATGGGTAAATTTGAGCAGGATGATGATGATGATGGCAATGTTTGTTTGTATTCAAGAGGGAATTTGCAAGGATTTCTGGAAAATAAATGTTTTCTTCTGCCTCTATACTCTACTTTGTGTGTATATAAATTATTTAATTAATTAAAGTTCTAACTAATCTTGTTTTAATCTTATTGTAATCAGATTATTATATTTGTTAGAAGATTTAAATATCTGATTTATTATATTTAAAATATATGTGTGGGATCGAATTTATATGCCAATACCGTTTATTTTTATTCAAATAGTATTGTATATTTATTTAAAATACGAGTTAATTACACAAGGACCCTTGTGGCAAAGTTGTTCAAATTTGGTCCCCCAATATTATTTATTATAACTTTTCACTCTAAGCATGCTATGTTGTAATAAGTTTGTCATGAAGTTGAATCGAAGTTGATTTTTTTGTTGATAACACTTTTACTCCTTGTTAAAGACAAAATGATATTGAAAATAGATAATAGTTAAAAGTATTTATCAATACATTTAATACATTCATAAAATCATTTACCCCCTAATAGTGTCACCCTTTCCAATTCGAAAACATCATTCCACCAGATCACATCACCAGAAACCTTCCACCACCGTTGAGAACCGTTAGTCACCACATTTGCCCCTTGCCTACATATTTACCATTTCACCCCGTTGCACCACCATACATCAGTCATACGTTTAAGCTTTGTCACACGCCTTTATATTTCCTTTTTTCTTTTTAATTTTATTGTAACCTTGAAACGAAATAAGAAAACGTAACTTAGGTGACTCCCATCAATTTAACAAAAATGACATTCGAATCCTCTTAATTTATTAAAGGTTAAAATGTTATCAAGTAATAACTATTATCATTTTAATTATTGGTTACTTTTATTACAATTATTATTGTTGATTTAACGACTTTTAGTTGTTATTGTTGTTGCTCTTGTTATCATTACCCTTGTTCTGATTCTTTTTCCTCAATGAAGTCTAACAATCTTTCACGACCATTAAAACAATAGATTTGCCATTACTATTCATAATAATATACATAGCAACAATAGTTGTAAAACATATATCTGTATCCATATGGGTACGTTACAACTCAATCTTTAGGTAATAGAGTCGTTTTTATGTAGTTAAACTAATACCATTGTAACAAAACTTTTTTATTTCGTAATATACGGGTTTTACTATTGTAATACAAAATTGAATTAAAGTTGTAGCCCAGCTAGGGGCTCTGACTCTTGGACCGGCAAAGAGCTACCACCCTTTGAACCCCGCTACCAGGGCGTTGCTCCCGGACCCCCGCCAAGGGGGCGTTCCCCTTGGAACCCTCATTGCCCCTAAGGAGGTTCTAATTATGAAGATGGCAATAAACTCACATAAACGTATACTCCTCACCTCCTGACTTGTTTAATAAATATTTTTATCACATTAGTCAACCAGTCAATCTAAATACACTAAAATATTTAATAAACAATACGTAAAACTCATTCAATAACCATATAAACTTTGCAAATTTGTTGCACCACTTTGTAATTTGTTTTGAATAATAGGTTATGTAATTGTGTAACAAATTCATTGCAACAATGCCTGCATTCTCACAAGTTTCAGTTAATATTGTAATGAGGTTGTATGCATAAGTGATAACATTATACGGAAGTCCATTGTGCTTACCAGCCACTGACTAACAAATGGTTAGCGTGTAAACATAAGTAATTCTATGTGAAGGTTGACCACAAAATCATTAGTCGTTGATCTTATAAAGGGCCAATATGAAATATGCTTGACGGTTTATTCTGTGTATCTATATATTATAATAGTGTGGTTAATATGTCATAATGATGCGTCCAACTATACAAACTTATATGATTAGTATTAGTACACATGTATGTGATGTGTGTCTAACTTGTTACGACACTTCTAACTTTACAAGTTTAATGCACATATTCGTATCACTTTTCTTAATCCATACATTTTGATATTTGGCTATAGCACTCGAAAATGAACGAATAAACTATACATACTACAATTTGAAAAAATACAACCACAAAATAATTCATGCTACTTTCTCATAGGGGAAAAAACTCGTGATGTACAAACACAAATAATAGAACTTTATTCCAAATTTCATCGATGATAACAAAAATTAATTCATTGTGATA
Organism: Flaveria sonorensis; assembly: GCA_025506505.1. Lineage (NCBI taxonomy): Eukaryota > Viridiplantae > Streptophyta > Magnoliopsida > Asterales > Asteraceae > Flaveria > Flaveria sonorensis. The sequence goes on along the minus strand of CM046435.1, from coordinate 61,894,408 downwards.
CAATGACACATTATAAGAGATAAATATCACAACCAAAAATCATCGTTGATCAATACTGACCAATAATCAAATCTAAAGCGTTGTTATCAAGAGAAAATGACTCACCAATATCGGCTCCAAGAGTTAGTACTCTTCGTCGGAAGAAGGTGCATTTGACGAGGGATTATAGTTTTTGTGTGAGTTGACGGGAACGTACAAAATGAGTGAAGAAATGATCTTGTATATCCATACAAAGTTTTTTTTAATAAGATAGTATATATTTGAGATTTCAGTTATTATAACCAATTAACTTCTTAATTATGTTTTCTATTTTAGTTAAGCTTATAGTTTATATGTTGGTCTATAGTTTCTTTTCTGTATTATTTTATAAATATGTTAGAAAATAGAAAATTTTCAAGTCGTTATATCAAATTATCCTTAGTTAAATGTTTCAATGAATATTTGTTCACATATACTGTACCTAGAATATCTAAAATTCAATGGTTTTATTACACGTCGTTTGTGTTAGCTTGTAATTTACACTAACATCCAAACAAGTTATTTGTGGTAAATAAGCTATTTTTATAAAAAAAAGAATCAAAATCAAGATGTTTTTGTTGTTAAAGGTATATCAATATTTGGACTCATTAGTTAATTTAGCTCTAAAGATAACTTTTTAAAATTCTGCTAACCAAACCATTATTTTTTAAGTTACTTATATCAAAAAGGTAAGATAGAATAGAATAAGACGCATCAGGACAACATAAATGGTTAACTTTTTAGAGAGATGATGAGATTTATGGGATGATTATTCTTTATATGTGTATTTTAGACTAGACATCGACTGCCCCTTTTTCACTTTTCATACCATGGGTTTTCCAATGTCAACGCGCAATCAAATATTATCATGCTAATTTATCAAAACAATTTATTTTAATAACCTCTAATTCACTCCACATTTAATCTACTTCATATCTTAACGTCTCAAGTGAGACTTGAAAAAAACATTTATATAGAAAAATATATATTTGTCACTAATCTATGATAATGATTGTAATTTATCAAAATAAATAGAAGTAATTTATGTGTTGGGACCTGGGGGTTGAGTGCTTGTATCATTGGAGTTAGTGACAACCCTATTTTAACATCAAGAGTTTGAATCTCATATGCAGTAAACTGATGTAAAATAATTATGGTGTAGATTTAAGAGTAGTTTTGATAAGCATATGAGTTTTCCGTGAAAAAAATATAAGAGTGATTTATCATCTATCATATTTTTGGCCGGTAGAGGGTTTATTAGGCCGGTTTCAGGTTACATGAATTTAAGTTTTAAAAATTAAATTCAGACTTTGAATTCATTAAAAATCATAAGTTTGAAAATTGGATTTGAATTAAAAAGCCTGAATTTGGTCAAAATTTCAATTGGTTTGAATAACCTGACTTATGAATTAAAAATAATAATAAACAGAATAACTAAAATTATATATACTTTTTATAAAAGATAAAAATTATATAGTTCAAGTTTGAATTATACCAATCTGTTTGAAATTAGAATTCGGTTTGAATCGAAAGATCCTAAATTCAAGTTCTTTTTACGAATTCGGATTGAATAAGTTAGTTCGATTCAAATGATATACACCTTAATTCTACACAACAATAGTTGTGAAATATTCAATATTCCTAACTCATATGTCTGCTTTGTATTCTTTATAATAGAATTTTATTTTATTTTTTAACGATAAAACAATTGGAGATTAATCGGACCAAATGTTGGATATTCTTTTCCCATTCTCCTAAGACGAAAGAGTACTATATTTGGTCAAATGAAAATTGTACTATGCCACGTGACTACGTGAGATCGGAAATTCAGAAGTGTGTAAAACGATGGACAAAAACTAGAGAGTAGTAATAATCATATTTGTTTGATCGGAGTACATGTTGATTGTTTTTTAAGTATAAGTAGTGGGTTTCTTTTTAAAAGGATTAAGGTCGCGATCTCGGCTGAAAAAAATATATGAAACCGATTAAATACTATATAAATCTTTTGAATTAATGTCGTACGTTTGTTGATAAAAATGCATAAATAGATAAAAAAGAGCAATAGAAAAATATAATGTAACCTTGTGTTTCTGAGTTAGATTAAAAGAAAAAGAAATTAAAGAATTTATGTGCCACTGTTGAAAGAAAAAAAGTAACAATTTTAATAGTATACTTTTATGTATCATAGATTCTTTTAATGATGTTTGTAGCTACCCCTAATATCCGGATGAGTTTTTCTGAGACTAGATTTCAACCGTTTATACTGATTTATGGTCTGGCTCACCCAAAAACACAATTAAATAGGAAACCCATTATTGTAGAAAAATCCATTCAGTAAGTTTTAAAACCCGAGATCTAAAAGATTTCAAACTCTAACCATCACCTTCATACCATTAGACCAGAAGATCAATAGTTTATGCATCATAGATCATAACTAGATTGTAAGGGTAAAATATTTTATGATAAAATCTTATAACTACGTTTGATTATTCTTTTTCTCCGAATGCTTTCAATTTGAAAGGAAGGTTAATTAGAAGTTAGGAATTTTGGATTGAAAGTTATTATTAAATCTTTTTTTCTCCACTTGTTTTCGATTAAAAATCTTTAGAACACACATCTTGCGTAGTTTCCTCACATTTCTTTCTATTTTTCTTCCTAAAAAACACGGGTACACATCGTAAGTGATGATTTGGTGGCATGGTCTTAACCAAGTTCTAGTTGACCATTTAGTTAAGGATGAATTCAGATTTTTATGGGATAAATATAAGTTTATTTAATTAATAATAGTTTATCCTAAGGAGTTGGAGATAGATTTGGATTACTATTCTCAACAAATAAATACATTTAAAGATAAAAGGATGTATCCGTATATAGACCAACTCAAACAAACACCTCCCCCCCCCCCTTACTGAGGTCGTGCAAAAACCAGATTATGGGAGAAGAACTGATACAACCAGCTGGATCGAACTGTTCAAAACCGGTTAACATACTATAGGTTCGGTACCTGTTTTCAAAATTCTGCCTATTTTGGTTCAACAGAACTACTTTTGTTAAAACCAATAGAATTAACTTAAGATTTGAAATATTATAGAATAATTAAATAACGTAAGTCTCGGTTTCATTTTTGTCACCAAGTGTAAATTCACATAATCATCAAAAAATTACATTTGATTTTCACTTAATATGATGTGCCCTAAAAATTAATTTGACATCTATATATAGGTCATGTTTGGTATTGTTTATTTTAATTGAAAAGAACTCTTGAAAAAAAAAAGATTTATTAACTTATAATTTTTTAGAAGGAGTTTTAAAAAAAATATTTGGATTAGTTTATAAACTAATATGTTATAAAATAACCAAATAAAGGCATGTTTTAAAAAACGATAGGAGTTAATATGAGATAGTAAAAAGGTATAATAGAAAATTAGATTAAAAGGAGTTTTCAAAACCCAACAAATAACTTCCTTTTTATTTTTCAAAACCTTTTTTTTACCGTATACGAAAAATCAGTTAAAAAATACTTTTAGGTTTGTCAAATATTTGTTTAACTTATCAATTTTTAAAAAATTAATAAGTAAAAAATTAAGAGAATCTAAGCAATCCCAAACATGCATATAAAGTTGAATTTGATTGAAATGCAAGAAAAAAGGACGGTGAAAGAAAAAAGGTGAGGGTAGAGGGTTAAAAGTCAAGTGTTTTGAGTATGAACATGGTAATGGTGCTGCTCTGCAAAGCCATCGCACGGCTGTCACCTTTTCATGCCTTGCTGCTTTTCTTTCAACTTTATTTATCTTCCCATCACCTTTTTACTTCTGAATATTTCCTTTCTATTTTTATAACATGTGATTAATGATTTCGTTAATTTTAATATTTTTGTTTCTTTAATTAAAGTGTTAAAATGGTCTTTCTCTATATATAGGAACATGCAGTCACCCAAGAGCATTTACATCCCACCATTTATATACTTGTGATGTGTTTTTTATATTATAAAATATGATTTTAAGTTGTTGTGAATGGATGATAGATAATATGTTACTGTTCATCTCTATATTTGATAAAACAATATTTATCTCTATTAATTTTTTAATATTTTTTAAAAGTAATTATGAATAGAAGTGAGAGAAAATATAATGATAAATGTGTTAAAAAGTATTGTTGTTTTGTTATGGGATGTGAATGCTCTAATCATAATACGGTTTTGTTGCAACTTTCGTCCTTTACTCTCGAACCCTATTAAGTTGTTTTGTAATGCTTGTGTGGCTCTATTGGTTTGTTTTGAACTACTATTAAGACCCCCGTGATGCAACAGGGGGTTAACTGTGAAAAAAAACTAACGTCGAGAATTTGTTGAGAATCCGCTTGATGTATGTTAGGAAAAACAATATAGGGATATCGATGGTAGCATTCAAAGTATGTTTAGTAAATTAAAAAAATAGTATAGAGAAAAACCAAAAATAAAAATAGAAAAGAAAAAAAATAAGAAACTCTGACGTCTTGTTGATTTTGATGATTTGTATATTATTACACAACTTCATTAGAGCGAAAGTTACGTCAAAACGTTGATAAAAATAAGTCTATAACAACATTATACTTGGAATTTGATATGAATTTAATTTTAAAAGTTATAAGTGAAAAAAAAAGAAAACTTTATGAGTGGGACCTTTGTCATAATATAGTTGGACAAAAAGATAAAAAAAAACATATGAAAAAGTTCAGGTTCAAATACTAAGTTAATTTATATTTTGAAGCGACCATATTATAACTTTCTAGTCTACGCATTATAACTTATAACTCATGCATAACTCGTTTGGAGTATGCTAACTGTTATATATATAACTAGCTTTAGTAAACTCGTTTATCATACGGGTTGAATAAATAAAATATTAAATTGAATAAAAATTATTACTTATAAAACGATATACTAAGACATAATACGATTGGAATTACGTATGATAACTATAAGTAATATAATAATAATATGAATTTTTTAAATTTTTTTTATTTTTTTCAAAGATAAAGTAAACATTTTGTTTCAAAATACTATAACTTCCTAATTTAATTATTTTTTTATAAAAAATTTACTTTAAAAAATCAATTTTAAAATATTACCTTAAAATAGTTTTATTCTTTAGAAAAAAATCTTTTATATAAAACTATTTCTATAAAAATAACATTAATAAAATGATCTCTTTCTTAATTTAGAAAAAAACTAATTATAATGTAAAAATAAATAAATAATATTATTAGTAATTAATGTAGCTATTTAATAGAAGAGAAAAGCGGAAAAAATTTGATGAAAATAAATGTGATGTTAACACTTGACATCACAATTTATTTTTTTATTAGAGTAGGAATATAACTCTTCATTTAAAAAAAATCACGTACCATCTATGCCTACAATAAAGTTCTTAATGATTTACTATAGTTCAGTATGCTCTACGATGGTACACAGTAGAGTTCATAACAAGAGTTAGGGTTGCTTTGAACATGAAAGAAACACCCGCAGTCTTTTTAATTATATATTTTGGATGTGATGTGATTAACAGATAGAATAGAGATACAAGTTTGGAAGACTAATAACATGTGCTTGCTTTCACACAACAGAAATAAAATCTCCTTTGGTTTTGACTAGCATAATATTCTTTATATTCTTAAATGTTTCACATCAGACTAATGCTCTAAACAAATTGAGTTGAGTCAGGGTGAGGTGGGGCGTGGTTCATTTAAAAACTGTTTATCTTGACGAGCTCAAACTGTGAGCTTGCGGGCTTGGCTCATTTAGAGCCGGTTATTTATTCATCTAAAAAATAATTTTGTTATTTTTATACATATTCATATATATAAACAAAAATTAATAGTTTTTATATTTATTTATCTTAACTCATTGAATCAATTATATAATATCGGTATTTCAAGAACTATAATAATTTTTTATACTTTTATACTTAGTTTTATATTAAAAATGTAAAAAATAATCATATGTTTATCTTCTATTTTGAATAATATATGTTATAATTCTGATTTATAATTTATATGAATAATAATTTAGGTTTTAATTTAAACGAGCTAACGAGCGAATCATGAGCCAAGCCCAGCTTGGCTCGCTTACAAACTGGGCCGGCTCGGCTCGGTTTGTTTATTAGCAAGCCGATTTTGAGCGAGCCACAAGCTGTGAACTTTTTGAACTTTCATAACCAGATTGATTTTCGAATCGGCTGCCTTACTGATTCACGTATTGCACCAGACTCAAAAACGTTGATGTTAATTTTAAATTGAATTTTTAACTATTACATCAAATTAAATGATATATTAATTAAAAGTTTAATACAACTATGTTGTTATTTTACTTATACTTAGAAAACAAAATAATGAAAACATTTTTTAAAGAGAAAGCATATTAATCATTAAAGTAACTAAAAATATTATTTAATTTATATATCTAGAATTAAAGCACCAACATCTTCCTAGACGAGTGGCCAGGCCCCTCTTAGATACATGATAAGAGGTCTGAAGGGTATTTTTAGGCTATTCTACAAGGTTATTTTCAGTGTTTTAGTTGTTTAATCTAAAAGATCTATACACTTATACATAAATGAATTTTTGTCATTTCGAGTTTAAATCCTTAAACTAGCTGATAAGAAAGTTAAAACACCAAGTTCCCATGGTTATATATTTTAGATTAAATATTATATATTTTATGTTATTTATGGGTTAAAATTTAAAACACGTCAAATTGTTGAGTTCTCATGATAATGCGTCATTTAAAAGATCAAATAACAAAAATACACTTAATCATCCTGGTTACCACTTTGGCATAGTTATCTAAACCTACAGATGATTAAAAAAATATATTTTAGGAAGGGAAAACTTCACAGAATAATAAGTAAATTTTAACGGCGTTTCAATTAAGTCACTTATATTTTTATTTGTTTCAATCAGGTTATTAAAGTTTTATGAGTGTTCCAATTAGGTCACTATTATTTTTATTTGTTCCAATCAGGTCATTAAAGTTTCAGCAGTGTTCCAATAAGGTCACTTATATATATATTTTTATTTTTTAAAAATAATTAACAAAAATTTTAAAATAATTAAATTTTTTATAAATATTATTAGTTTTTTATATTTTATTTTTCTTAAATTTTTTTACAATTAATGAATGACCTAACTAGAACAATACTAAAACTTTAGTAATCTGAATGGGACAAAAAAATTTACAAGTAACTTGAATGGAACAAAACGAATCTATGAGTGACCTGATTGAAACAAAAAAATTATAAGTAACTTAATTACAACAATTCTAAAACTTGATTACTATTTTACAAAGTTACACCTTTTAATAACTTCATGACATAATATTAGTAAATCGCCTCATGTAAATATAAATATAAATATATATATATATAAATATATATATATATATATATATATATATATATATATATATATATATATCTGTGTGTATGTGTGAGAGAGAGAGAGAGAGAGAGAAAAGAATAGGGTAATGCTATATATACCCCATCTAAATTATTTTTTTTTGTTATACCCCTCTCGTCAACTTTTAAAAATAGTTAATACTTTCTTTTATATTTTTTTATTTACCATATCACCCCGTTAATATTTTAAAATATTTTTTTTGACTTTACGTATTTGTTATTACTTTTAGTCATTATGTTTTGTCTTTTATTATTTTTATTTGCAGTGGTTACGAGTGTTAAAAAAAGCAAAAATAGAAAATAACCAAAAATCAAATAGTTACATAAATTTGTAAATTCGGTTTTCACTTCGGTTAATAGTTACATAAAATCTTGCTTATTCGGTGTAGTTATATGTATAAACCGAATAATAAACGGTTTAACAGGTTTAATCGGATAACCGAACCAAATAAATCAGTTTAATCGATTGAATTATGTTCACTTAGGTCTATTTTCAATTCTAAAAGATCTTTTCAAAAGCTTTTTTTTACTTCAAAAATTATTATATTAAATTTTTATAGATTTTTTTTATTTTTAAATATGTTTTTATATCGTTATACAAAATCTGTTTTCGGAAATTAATCATAAAAAGAAGAAAAACTTTTTTTCTAAAACTAAAATTTTTTGCCGGGGTAAAATATAACAAATTTTAAAATTAGTTTTTGAAGCCGAAGTATGACAAGTAATAAAAGAAATATGTATAGACTAACTACATAGCTCAAACTATGTATCAATTTATTGGTTTTTACGACAACTATTATTACAAGTTTATTTTTATATGTAATATGTTTTTTTTAATATATTATAACTTCTTCACACATTCCACTACTAATAAGCGAGTATCACTGACAAATATGCCCCAACGGAGATTTATCGACTGACCAACGACGAAACCACCAAATCTATTTTTATATTTTTTTTCTTTTGGATTTTGATTGAACTTGTTGGTATCCGTCAATGAATCCAGTTGATGTTCCGTCGAAAAAACTGACACACAACCAGATTGCTAACAGATTCCCGTCAGTAATGGCTTTTATTGACAGAACCATCCTTTGATGATAGTAGTTTGTTTAGTAGTACTTGATTTAATTTTAAATACTTACATACTTCAAAATAAAAGAAGACGAAGTCCACATCAAAGGTTTAGTGGGAACGATGGGTCCAAAACATTGTTAGATTGCATGCTACAAATCGAACGAAGTTTATTTAGCAAGACAAGGTTTGCTTTTGAAGCACACTTTAAAACAAATCATGAAATTGAAAGGATACAACATGATGATGATGATCATAAAAATTGCCTTTTGGCAACGCACGCTCTCCCCTTTACGTGATCTTTGAGTAATTCTATCAACTAAAAAGTTTCTAAAAGTAAAGTCACTTGTTTTATTTGAAAGAGAGAAAGTTTACCTAAATTATATCACAATCCAAATATTAAAATAACTTTTGAGGCATAAATATAAAGTTGAGTTGTTTAATTATATGACACGGTGAGTGATATGATTTATGAAGATCAAAGAGTGACGCTATCTTTCATGTAATTAATTGACTTGAAGAAAGATCTAACTTTTGAATCTATAGTGCACTTTTCTTTTCTTTGGATTTGTACGTAGTAGGATATTAAGTTAAAACTATAATGGCTCGAGGGGTTAAAAAACCATGTTATTCATGTAATTTCTTTAGGGATGTTAGTTAGGTTTTTTAAACCATGTTATCGGCATATAAAATCATTTTGCTGTTAAAATAAAAAGAATAAATTCTAGTGGGTTAGAAGCATGTTTTTGTCATTTTTATTATTCTAGTTGTGACAACAAATCAAAACGCAAAATCATTTTTTCATCTATAATTTTGTCACAACCGACTAGTTCTTTTTGACATTAGTTAACATACGTGAAAACATATTAATATTTTGATGGCCTCTAAAATTGTTTCTGATAGTTATACAGTGATATTAAAACCGTTAACATTTCAGATACTTTGATGATCCATGTATATATTATCATTATTCCAAAACACGATTATTAGGACGCAAGAATCATATCATCTATTTATTGAACATGTGATTGTAACATTAGTGGGTGATCGACATAAAGATGTTTTTGTGTTTCTTGACAAATTGAACAATTGACATGTTCTTCAATGAGTGTTTTGTCACTGCCATATTATGTCATGTTTTAAATTTTCGGCTTCAATTAGAAAAATAAAAGGTAAAATGACGTGTTTTTTTTAATCTAGAAAATCATTTCTACCACCTATTATGCATAATTTAAGACAATTAATTTAAATATTTAAATACAAGCATAAATAGACTAAGGAAAATATTCTTTCGTAAGCGAACTGGAGCAGACTACTATGAGATAAAAGATCTTCTATCTTATCAATAGAAAAATTATATTAATAAGGCCACCAGAGCGTATGCGGGAAGAGGCTGGGAACTGCTAACTGACCCAGCTAGAACACCGCCCCACCCCCTTACAGGACACTTGAATGATGTGGTTTTAGGGTCGTCGGACCTGAAATTTTAGATAAATTAACGAAGGGATGGGTTCAGGTTGTTTGGATTGTGCGGGAACACTATAGGGATGATGGAAGCCCGAGGGAAGGTGTTTTCCGATGGAAACACATATTGCACTTTGCTTGGCCTAACTGATGAGATAAATTTGTATAACATACAATATAAGAAATATAACATTGATATTTTAAACAGAATTATTTTTAACACAACCTAAATTTATTTATACGTCATTTACCACAAAACCAAATCAGGCTACACTAACTTTTCAATAGTATAAAGAAGGTTTTTAAAAAATTACACAAAGAAACATCCATATATCGAGCTAGCTACAACATAAGTGTGTAAACAATAAGTGTGTATGTACACCATGAGTGTGTGCATATTTTTTTTTTTGAAACTAACGTCTTTGATACTACATTAAACCTTGAGTGCGTCTTTTTAAGACTAGATGTTAACTGTTTATATTGATTTTGATACATTAAATCTGACTGACTCAGAAACATTATCAAGAAGATAAAATGATACGGAAATGATATTAGCCAAAAAGTTTAAAAAAATAATAAATAAAAAATAAAAAATAAGAATAAGTAGATTAAATGAGAAAATAAAGGGGGTGAAACGAAAATACAGGAGTCAGAGAGATTCATTCCCCAGCTTTTGACAATAAATGTGTCCGTCATCACTACCCTGCATTGCAAGCCTTGTTTTACTTTATGATGTATCACTTCTTCCTTTTGACTTGTGAAATGACACTTATACCCTGCCTGCTTTATAATATATGTATTTTTTTAAAATCATATTTAGGCATTTAAGTGTAAGCTTAAGTAGACGTGATAAAATGCAATTGATAAGTTAAGTGTTGTATAAAAGACGTTCAAAAGAAAAAAAGGGTGTTGTATAAAATCTAAGATATTATTTATGTATACATTTTCATTACAAGGCTTTTACGTAGATTACGAATACGTATATACTCTTTAGTTTTTAATGAGTATTTTCCGTACATTTACCAATACGTATATACTTTTTATTTCTTGGTGAGTCTTTTAAGTAAATTACAAGTACGTATATACTGTAAAACTTGATGATCATGATAATTGTTTGGTTTTGTAAGATGACAGAAAACTTGGTCCTAAAACAATTTAGAACTATTTTAAGTTTTGAGTTCACATAAAACAAAACGCATAGAAAAACATGTGTGTGTCTAACAAGTATGGACCCGCCGCCCTTGGCCAGTTTACATGATGTTAAATTGTTAACATTCAAACGTTAAAAAAAGATACATATTTGGATATGGTAATTGGATAGATTGTTAGTTAGTAAAAGTTACAAGCTAAATATGTGTGTTGATGTTATTGTATATATAAGGGCAAACCTTTTATTTCTAAAAAAATATACGAAGGATACCTTCAAATATGTTATCCTTTAAAGAAATCGTTGTTGAGATATACTTAAGATCTAAAGTTTATGGGAAACTTAACATTTACATAAATAAATTAATAAAGCTAGGATTTAATAAAAATATAATTATTAAATAGGGATTTCTAATTCTTTTTTAAATGACAAATTTACCATACTTTTACTCCTAAATTATTCCATATTATTAGTCCTCAAAAAAATATTTATTCTCATCACAAAAGGGTCCGGTAATGTATAGTAGGTATATTCATTTGGATCAAACATTCATGAATATAAACAATTACAAATTGTTCAACCAAAAATCATTTATGAGCTCTATGCCAATGAACATTTATTAGCTCATTGGCACATTTCAAATCCAAATCTTCGTTTACCATTCCGGATCTGCTTTTATTAATGCTGCTGTATATCCAAATCATAGATATAAATAATACGAGTAGCTATTACTTATTTAATTTATCAATAGTGATTTGTATTTATGATACTCGTGTGGATTACAAGGCCTTTGTGGCTTTGTTGAGTCCATGTTTGTATGTGAACGTGATTATATCTTATTATCTACAACTTGGGATATCTAGAGTTCTGTATGGCTCAAGGACCACCAGTGAACAACTCAACGGTTCATCACAATTTGATGTAAGTGACTAATAAGAAAACCCCGCTTAAATGATAGGGGATGGATCCAACGGTGTTCTTTTTCCTCATCTGAATATTAGATGGATGCTAGGTGAATAAGAGATTGAGAGATAGAGAAAGGGTATAACTCATTTGAAAATTCGGATGGAGGAACATGATAATGGGGGGTGATGTGGCAAGGGGCGGGGTGTCTGCATGCACCTCCCCCTTCGAGGTGCTCTGATGGATGGGATATTTAGATTTCTAACAAAATGGCAATGGTTAAAAAGTTAACGGTTAACAATTAAGTTAAATTCTAAAACCCTATCAATAGATAGCTATGAATGAGATTTACCGGACATGATTATGATTATGAAATCTATTGCAGAAAGCGGAATATCTGTAAAATGTGTTTACACTTTTGGTTTCTTGTAAATACCGAAATCCTTGTTGAGGATCCAAATTCTAATCTATTTTATTTTGATTATTTCATGCAGAGTCAAATATTAATTATACTTGTGGTTTCTTAATAAATTGTTAGAAATTAGAAAATTCCAATCAAGTTACATTGATTACTTAATTTTCAAAGTTGTTAACTTATTATTGGTCGATAATAGTCAATAATTAATATTGTATTTTAACTTATAGTTTTGTTGTTAGAAGTAATTCTATTTACATAATTATTATAGATTTACACTCATATAACACTTAATTTCCACTTGAATAAAGAATGTATGTCTACTTATCATTTTTTAGAGAAGACAAGTGTAAATCTATGATGATTATATTATTCGGTGAAATTGAGTGTGAAAATTTAAATGAAAATTATTAATGTTATTTATTAAATCACCAATATGCATTACATCAATCAATAAACCATAGTTAGAGTAAAAATTTAATTTGCTTTTCTTAATGATAAAGTCAGTCTTATACTTCTTTGTTTCACTTGGGACTCAAAACCTACAATCATCTTAACTGAAAACCATCTTATAAACATATTGGTAGGCCAAGGAAAGAGTGTGTGTGTGTTTTTGAATCATTGCCATGTGTTAGCTTGAATTAGGTAATTACTTGGTGAAAGAAGAAAAGGTTACTTTTCCCCGCGCTATGCCCCACCATGCACTAATATTGGAAGAACCTGCATGCATGATTCCATTATACCCCATTGGAGTCTGTCACCAAGGTCGAAACTTCGAAGCAAAGGATCAGCATAAAGTGACCCCCCGACCCCCCATCAAAAAAGAAAAAAATAAGAAGAGAAAAAAAAAAAAAGGAAAGAAAGGTTTGCCAATTAACTAAGGTTGCTCATGAACTCAAAAGTAAGTAACCTTTAAACCAACCATCCCTTTTTTACATTGTCAAAGTTACAAAAGAAAGAAAAAAGTGGCTTTGCTTTTTATGTGGAAAGACACATTGATTGAAAATGAGGTTTGTTTACTAATAACCTAAGTCTTTATGTAATTTTTTTAATAAGAATTTTAGGCTATTCTAAAAAGTATCATCTCTTTATTTCTTGACAACAATTTGGTCATCTTGTGCTATGAAGATGATAATCTTTGTAATAACAAGTGGCGATGTTGGCCCATATCCCCACGTCGTAGATAGAATTTGCCCTATGTCGTACGCAATATGCCTTGGCCGACTTGAGTTGTTTTGTCTACATCGATTTTATTTTTTTCTGATTATAGCAGGCTTTCATTTTTTATTTATTTATTCTCATATAGAGATCTATAGTTTTTAAAGATGAAATGAAAATATGAAGAATGAGACCAGCTAAAATGATGAGGAATGCACCGGCCTTCATGAATATACTCGATTGTTGCTTCTTTTTAGTAAATGATTGGGAGAGATGCCATGCCAATCTTCCACCTCATAGATATAAGTTTTGCTTGATTTAAAGATAACTCTAAATCTACTCGATTTCCAACTTTATATGATAATTTTTATGTAGCATTATTTTTATAACAAATAAATATAATCCAAAAAAGAAACTACTAAAGATGAAAACAAATATGAGATCTTTTTTGTGATAATTATACGTTGAATATGGTGGTTAAGGAAAGCTACTTTTGAATTTCTCCACTAAGCAAGATGTAGAATTATGGTTTTTGATTTTGAAATTGTTTTGACCATGCTTCAAACACAAGCATGCAAGTTTTATTAAGAGCAAAAGTCTCAAAAGAATCAACCTGCCCTTTTGGATAGTTCTGTAAAAAGATAATCTTATTTTAGCCTACTTTAATTGTTGGTCAAGTTTTTCACTTATTAAATAATAAGGTTAGGGTTTATTATGTGCTTAAAAGTTGAGACCTATCTTTTAAATAAAAATTAAACAAGGTGCAATATGGGTTAAATTATAATATTAAAATAAAAAGTGGTTTTTGACGCGACAGATATTTAATTGAATTTTGAGTATGGTTAAATAATTTATTTATCATACTTTTCTAGAAATGGATAGGCAATAATATCTCTACATAAAAATGCAATAATTTTAGTCGTTTATTTCCAAAATAAACTAATTTATTTAGTCGTCAATAACTCATTATCATTCATTTTTTATTATCATTTCGTATCTTATTTAACACTAATTTACAAATCAATATATTAAACGGGTTGAATAAAAATATTAATTTAATAATAATTTATTAGTACTTAAAAGCTATTAAATACCTTTTTAAAATAAAATAAGATTAAAATTACGTATAATTAACCGCTTTAACTTGTTACTAAAAAGTTAGGGTTTATTGTAAGGCATCAGTGATACTAATTTACAACTAGATGGCTCAGATATCCTTTTGAATTCATCTAATTATCATTCACCCATCAGGTCTAATTTATATATCTATACTCTTTTACATATACAAAAGCACATGGAATCAAGATGCACGTTTGGTTGAACGCCTAAAATAATTTCTATGGCAGTGACTAACTTTGTTATTATAGTTATCAATACTTAACATTAACATGAGAAATGATTATCCTTCAAGATTTATGTCTAGATCCTTTGGTGATATTCCGTGAATAAAACTCAATTTTCTAGTAAAGAGAGTTATTATATAGATTTACTAGGTTAGATACACGTGTATTACATATGTTAAAATAGTAAACATCGTATGCGAGAATATGAAATTGTAAAACAAAAAAACATACATGGTTTTGAGAAAATAGAATCATGATGTACATTGAAGTAGAGAAGTTGCTTTATAGGGAGCAATCGATTATCGTAATAATGTTTAAATTCTTGAATCTTGATATTTTAAGAATGTTGTCTTAAAAAAATACGATGTTGAGAATTTTTTTAATTTTAACAATAATTAGCTAGAAATTTATTTTAATTAAAGTATTTCTGATGAAATCTTTTTTTATATATTTGAAAAGAAATTAATTTGATTAACATAGTGATAGATGAACATTTATTCAAGAAACTATCTTCATATACTGATTGTAACTTTAATTGTGATGATGAGATGCAGGGGCGGAACTATCCTTCGGGGTACGGGGTCAAACGACCCCATTGAATTTTAAACCAGTAGTGGACCCTATAATATCGAAAATTCGATCCATAGTTTTCTTAGGAGTGAACCCATTAGTATTAATAATTATATATAAACAAAACACAAGAAGCATGGTCTACTGGATTTCACCCCTTATATGTGGGTATGAAATCCCTTCATGTCTTAAGTTCGAATCTTGAAAGGTTTATTTTTATATTTTTTTTCTCCAGATCGCGAACTGGACCAATTAATACTATTAATTCTAGACTTAACACAAGAAAGAATCTTGGTCCATTGGTTACTCTTCTTGTGTACATTCATCCACTTACTTGAGGTCGCTTGTTTGAATCTTGATTGTTTATTTTTTATACTTTATTTAAAGCTGAATTACTATTTGAGTTCTCTCATACTTTTTCAATTCTTAATTTCTCATATATTTATTGAAGAACTTTTAGTTTTGTGCTGCATCAACTTCAACAAGTCATGTATAATATTGCTTTCTAAAACGGATGCATTGTACTTTATGTAGATTTATGTATATGATATATGATACTTCTGTTTTTTCACAATGACAATCGAGGCAAAAAGCACTTGCGAACTTGCATCACATAAAGACAGTTCATCTAACTGATATTCTGATTTTTTTTTTCTTGTACTTTCAATTTAGTAAATAAGTTTTTTGTATTACAGTTTGGAATGGAAATTAACTTCAACCGCTTTTTGAACTAAACATGTGTTTAATGATTTCAGTTGTTGATAGGAACTTTAGTATAAAAAAGTTGACCGGCCCGAAAATTTTAATATCAAGTTGATTGAAATCCTAGCATTGAAAAAAGTAACCCCAGTAGAATAAATTTCTGGTTCCGCCACTGATGAGATGAGTATAATTCTAGATAGAGGCTAGGTAAAAATGACGTAAACAAACTAGAAATAGTCATATGACTCATTGGTTTTTTGTTTTATTAGAAAAGATGTAAATAATAAATTTTTAGACACATCTTAATGTAGAATATATTATTTCTATTTAAAGTGTAACATCCCCTGTAAGTTAAATGATTAATTGTATCTCGAATCCATTTGTAGCCAGATGCATTAATTTCAAATGTGTACAAAAACCCTTTTCAACTACATTTTGGGCCACTTCATAAATTGTTTCTTATCCTACTCCCCAAGCAGCCAAGCCTCCAAGCAACTCAAATTATTTGTTTTGATGGCAACACAGTTGACAACAATTAATGAGGCCACGATATTTTGTTTATCATTTTCAAATTGATATGTATAGGAAAAAAATAATTTGATAAACAAAAATTGCATGTTTATGTTATTGTATTTAATTAATTTTTGATGATGTTATATCTTGTATGTGTCGAATATTAATAAGATTTTATATCTCATTTATTTCTATCTTTTACATGTACGGTGTATCATTACAAAACGATTTACATTTATCACAACATTTTCCGTCACAAACCCGTCGGTGAAAGTGTTCACCAACAAAAATTCGCTGGTGATGCTCCCTCGAAAACATGGTCGTAGTTAACTTGATTTTCAACTGATCATTGATGACGATAAATTCCAGACCATAATAAATATTAGTCAACACATAATTGTTCATATAAAATACGTTTAATGGTTTTTGCAAACGTGTTTCTTTGTTTTGTTTTGATAGGCAGATAAGTCGCTCTAAAATAGAGTACCTATGTTGTAACTTTAGTGGGATCACTAAGGACGACGACACACAGATCACTATTTGAAGGACAAATTTCCTCACATACAACCAAATTAAAAAAGTTATGGTTGTTCGTCTAGAGTGACAGGGAATTGAAAGTAATATAACACACTATGTTTAGATAGGATGGCGCAGGTGGAGAGGCGTCATAAGAGGTTTTTGTAACAAGAGGTTTGCTACACGATTAAAGGATAAATTTTATAGCACCTCTGTTCGACAGTTATACTATATGAGGATGATTGTTAGGACATCAAGAAAACAAAAATGTGGATGTTAGATGTAGCGGTAACGAAGATAAGGATGCTAAGGTAATTGTGTGAGCACATGTGGTTGGATTGTATGAGATAAGAAGTCTTGGGATAAGTCAGTGGAGGCAAACATTTTAGATAAAATAAGCGAAGGAAGATTTGGATGGTCGTATACGAAAGAAAAACGACATCGCACATAAAGAGCACGTAAACCGACATAATAAAGGAGAAGAGGAACCATGACATACCCAAACTGACATGGGAAGATTAGAGGAACATAGACAAGCCCAAACTAGTATGGGAGGAGTAGATTAGACAGGAATTTATAGGATTACATCTATGTGGACATGATAAATGATGGGAGTTAGTGGAGGCGACCGGTAAAGATTAGGGAATTTTTGGGGAGCGTGCATATTTGGTCTTTGTTCGGGCTTCATGTATTGTCTGATACTTACTTAGGTTTGTATTTACTCTTAAGTTTTAGTGTTAGTTACTTCCTTTGTCTGCCTTTAGTCTTAGGTTTACCGTTACTCTTAGGTTTGCCTTTAGTATTTGAAAGTTTGTGGCTAGGCTTATATTTCACTTAGGTCTGTCTTTGATCTTAGGAGTTAATGTTTGCTACCCTGTAGGTTTGACTTTATTTATTTAGTTTACCTTTAACTAATCACCTTTAGCTTTGGAATTTTTATGCTTTTCATATTCTTTAATTTTTTATTTAATAAATACAATTATGTTACATGTTTTTCATTTATTCAGTTTCTATATCTTCCTTTAAAAAAGAGGTTTTTCTGAGTCAATGGTCTTTATTGAAGCAATCTCTTAGTCTTATGCAATACATGTAAAGTTAGTCCCTCTCTCATCTTCCAAATCCCTAGTACATGAGTGTGATTTGTTGGAAAAGTTGAAGTGAAAAGTAATTGTTTAATAGGTAAATGATGGTTATTTGTGAAGTACAAAGAGAGATTAGCGTTATTGTTAAAGGATATAGACATGGTCATATGACCTAAAGTCCCAATTGATAGCATGAAGAAAAAACTAACCTCAGATATATGAGCGAAACTATTAGTATTTGATCCCTCTACGCGCACATAGTTTCTAGTGACACCCAAAATATCGTCTTTTAAAGCAATATTTTTTATAAATTTAAACAAATGCCTCTAAATGATAATCACTTTAAACATGTAATTAAGATATCGATAAAGATATGTGTGTGTTAACATGAGTAGAATTTAACCTATTTGTGACATAACTATTTCCAGAAAAGGCTTCAATATGAAGCCAAAACTATAGCTTTTTACATATACTTGGCTTTTGTCACCAAAACCTTGTTATTATAGCACTTTTAATGCATCTAATAATCGGCGAATGATATTTTATAACTACCTGGATAAAACATTTAGATGAAGGACCTAATTTGTATCTATAGAACCTAGAGGGGATATTATTAGAACATATGACCTTTGCAGTTCTCTCAAAGTAGTTAGTGAACATTCCCTATAAACCCCTCAAACTTTCTGTACTCATAAAAATGCCCCAACCACAAATCATCAAATGCTTTAATTTAAAATTAGCCATTCTGATTGCTTTAGACATTAAAGCCACCACCCAACATCACGTGAAAAGACGTAAATAAACAATGGTCCCAACAACATGAATTGCACCCCATAGCATCTTGGTTTCAATGTTTCAACATTTACACAAAAAGATATATGATTTTTAATAATTACTAAAGTATGTTTGGGGTAAAACATAGTTGTAAGGTTAAAAAATCAGGGATATAATGTATTTTTCTATATGTAATAATTAATATATATTTTATGTTAAGCTCATATTTTTTTTTGAACGGCTAATTGGATCACTAATGAGTCACTGGTCCATCCGATCATCTTCATTACTCGAGTACGAAACCCGAGACCACTCTCAAAAGTAAACTCACCATAGGTGAAATAAAACTCACTGGCTCAACTTGAATCATTTTTTTTTATCACAGGAGAGACTTGAATATAAGATTTTCTTCTATTTTAATAAAGTCTTGTGTTATCTTATCTCAACCACTCATCATCCGATTTGGTTAAGGATCAGCATTATCTTGTAAAAATAAAATGGAGATGAATGATTAAAATGATTGGTCCTAATCAAGCTGTACATTTGAAGGGATGAATTGGTTATGGCAATTGACATGCCTCGAAGTGTAACCGAAAATAAATCCTTTTAGCATCTTTTCTTGAGATTTGATATGAACGTGTAAAACCTTACACTATTGTTCAATATAATACAATGGTTAACCCAAAATCTATTAAGAAGTTCGATTTTTAAAATAGTTCAAGGAAGAGGTCGAATTTTATATAATTTATATAAGACGGATGATTTAGATGGAGACCTAGTTATCAAGCATCTAGTAACTCAATCAATACTAAAAAAAAGGTGTTCTCTCTCTTTTGAAAGATGAACATAATCCGACAATGTAAGACCGAGTCTTTTTCATGGTTGTTCATTAAAATTGAGCGTGTTCACAAACGGTTTATGAACACAAGCAAATAATTCACCAACACAAACTAACATATACTATTTAAAGTTAAATGCTTAATATACCAAACATTAATGAACATATAAGCAATAAGTATAGATATTAGGCTGATTAAATAATAAAAATTACAAAATATATAAAGATTAGGTAGATTTATTAAAATTAAAAGTTATAAAATATGTAGATATCTAATAACCGAACTTGCAAATGTAAACGAACAAACACAAACAAATGTAATAAAGCACAAAAAAACACATTATAGAACGTTCACGAACACAAATGAACGAACAAAACCTCTTTTCATTAACAAATGAAAGTGTTTGTTCATTTTCATTCATTTATCAAACGAATGAACGCGAACAAGCTTCCTACCGAACGACTCACGAATTATGAATAGAATGTTTGGTTCATTTGTAGCACTGTATAAGATTGTTTTGGTGTAGATTCAAGTCTAAGTACTCACTAAGTAATGTGCAAGGGAGGGGGTCCGATGGTTTGTCTTAGGGGTATGCATGGTCGGTTTGGTTCGGTTTTATGCTAAAACCGAAATTAAAAACCTATTTTTCTGTTTCTAGGTTTTTAAAACCGTTCGGTTTTGGTTTTTGGTTTTCGGTTCGGTTTCGGTTTTTTCAATTTTGTTTTTGGGCTTCAAGTTTTTTTTTTTTTTTTTTTTAAAATATTGGTTCAAAGTAATGAATTTAAGCTAAAACCTTTAGTCTTACATAATTTTGTTGATCTTTAAACATAATATATAGATTCATATAATTACTTAACATTGAAATTAATAAAATACAATAATAAAAAATTCAATAAAATAATTTAATCTACAAAAACAAAAAAGTTTAAAGATCCTTCTCGAAATCTAAATATCTATCTATTTGAGATAGCAAAAGTTAAATAAGTAATTTATAGGATAGTCATGTTTATAAATGTAGGAATACACCTATAAATTTACAAGAAAAACCGAAACCGAACCGAAAAAATCGGTTTTTAACAAATCATCAAACCAAACTGTCGGTTTCTTACTGGTTTTGGTTTTTTCGGTTCGGTTGCGTCGGTTATTTCGGTTGCGGTTCGGTTATTTCGGTTTCTTGCAAACCCCTAGTTTGTCTTGTGCCACTTGTGTGACTGTGAGGGATTGAGGGACTTATGCTTATTGGGCCTATCCGGAGAAAAATGAAAGCCCTTCAGCCCAAATGAGCGCATCACAAACTTCAAATTGAAAGGCTTATAAATGGATCCTTTTATGGGCCAGTTATTGGGCTTACTCAAACGGACTCTTACAAATCTAACCGTTTCAATTTCAGTTTCTCGTCGAGCGATATGCTCGTTTCAACTTCTCGTTATGCGATATTATGGTTAATGAAGGCAACACATTACATACAAAGGTAAACAAACGATAATCATCGTTCTTAAAAACAATAATCATCGTTAATACATAAACTCTAGGTTGAAACCTGAAAGATTTCGGATTCTTGCAATCAAATATCAAAGGTTTTATTCCGATCACCGAAATTAACAAAAGAAAAATGGAGTCATCAGGGCCGGAGCCCTTGATGAACAAAACCTCTAGTAAATCATCGGTGATAGAATCGATCAAAGGATGTTCTTTAGCCGGAATGCGGATACCGAAAGATGAGCTGAGGCGAAAGATCACGATGCCGGAGTACATACGGTTTGCGATACGTGATGCCATTGCTGCCAAGGACATTGATGCAGGAAAACACCATTATGTTGAGACTTACCTTCCTGCAGTCGCCTCCGACGGTGGTGATCATGCGAGTTCTATTGTCGCGCCTGAATCGCCTTTGGTTGTTTTCGTTAATTCTAAGAGCGGGGGACGCCATGGCTCTGATCTTAAATCTAGGTTGCAAGATTTCATGGGTGAAGAACAGGTTTTTGTTTTTTGTTTATGATGTTTATAATGTTTGTTTGAGACATGATTGTTGCATGCATGGTTGTTTGATTTTCATTTTTCTAGTCATGGTTTTTTCTTATTTTTATGTGTAATGTATATCAGGGTTTTTTTTACCAACCCGTCCTTAGATTTTTGAACGCTGACCCGTGAGATTTTTTAACACAAACCCGTGAGATTTTGAAAAGATTTATCTATACATGTTGCATTTGAGAAACAAACTGAAAAGCAAATAATGAGTATCAAATTCGATTAAGTACTTCACTATTATTTCTAATGGTTATTGAACAAGTTAACGATATTAAAAACTTTATTGTAGCTCTTAGTTTTACCGGTCGCAACAAGAAGTTATCTTTGTTTATGCGACTTAAGAATAGTAATCAAAAGAAACTTAAGACGAAATAGTTAGTCTAGAAAATGTGTTAATTGTTCATGAGGGTTCTTCCAAGTTACTAACTTTTTAGCATTTTTGCAAGAACAATGGTCGGTTATTAATGTAAGATACGACCTTACTTAAAGAAGATCTGTTCTATAGGCTCGTACCTCTGTGTTCCTGATTTCTAAGTTATTAATGTAAGATTGAATGTTTCTTGTAATCTAGATTCAAGACTTTGAAACCTCTCAAAGTCCTACTAGGTTAATTCAATATAGTTGTATAGTTACATTTAAAATGTTTCTATGAACATTTAAAACCTCTCAAAGATTCAAGTCTTCTTATTTCTGGTTGTGTGCAGGTCTTTGATCTTCATAATATCAAACCTCATGAATTCGTTCAATACGGATTAGGTTGCATTGAAAACTTTGCTACTCTTGGAGACTGCTGTGCTAAAGAAACCCGCGAAAGATTAAGAATTATAGTATGTGATTATGTATACTGTCAAATAAAATCAACTTAAGCTACAAACTTATAAATGGAAATCAAGATATTAGTTCTTTTTTCCAATAGGTTGCAGGAGGTGATGGTACTGTAGGTTGGGTCCTTGGGTGCCTTGGGGAGCTTCATGAACAGGGTCGAGAGCCCGTTCCACCAACAGCAATTATACCTCTTGGTACAGGAAACGACTTATCCAGGAGTTTCGGTTGGGTAATCTAATCTTTCCAATTCACGTTCATAGTATTCCTGTTTTCTGATTGCATTCTGTTTCTTGAAATCTTCTTGAAAACTTGTATTTTCAGGGTGGTTCATTTTCTCTCAAATGGAAAGCAGCCATAAAGAGGATTCTTGATCGCGCTATTCATGCTCCAGTAGCGCGCCTGGATAGGTAAGTTGTTGCACTAGATTCACTGTATCGCATTGGTCTCTGACTTCAGTTGTTATTCTCAGTTGGAATCTTGTCATATCAATGCCAGCTGGTGCAGAATTGGATACCCCTTATGCATTGAAGCATACCGAAGAGGTTGTCCTCGATCAGGTATTGAATCTATGTATGTACATATGATATATATCGAATCAAAGTGTTTTTTAGTTTTCACTTTTAACTGATAGTTGAATTTCAATGGGCTTGTTTGCAGGATTTAGAAATTGAAGGACAATTGCCTAAGGAAGTATCTTGCTACCAAGGAGTCTTCTACAATTATTTTAGCATAGGTGCGCGCCAAATTACTTATAAATACACATAAAATGGTTATGAATTATGCATATTTTTCAAGATTCGGTTTACTTTGGTTGAATAGTGTATGCATGAATAGTTCTGAATGTTGATCATTTGTTTTGTGTGCAGGAATGGATGCCCAAGTGGCATATGGTTTCCATCATCTACGCAATGAGAAACCTTATCTTGCTCAAGGTCGTATTGCAAACAAGGTTTGAACTTTATTACTTTAAGTTGCGATTCTTGCAAATTCTGATACATTTTGTGGCTTCTTGGTATTATGAACACGCGATATAAGTTTAAAGAGTTTGATATATCAGGATTTTTGGGACCTTTCTTTTGTCACAGATAATTTACTCAGGATACTGCTGCAAGCAAGGGTGGTTTTTTACACCTTGTATAAACGACCCAAGTTTGAGGTAAGAATTTCTTCTTTTAACTTTGTTATAAAGTAATCTATCTTACAATTGCATAAACTGTTTTGACTCTTGCAGGGGACTGACAAACATTTTAAGGTTGCATATCAAAAGGCTAAATAGCCCAAATTGGGAGCCGATTCCTCTTCCGTCAAAGTAAGGATTTCTGCAGTTCTACTTTGGGACAATATATGTATGTTGACAATATGTGTATGTTGCAGTATTAGGTCTATAGTCGCTTTGAATCTTAGTAGCTATGCGAGTGGAAGAAACCCATGGGGTAACTTGAAGCCAGAATACTTAGAAAAGGTAACAATTTTTTTTTTTACCAAAATGCATATGAGCAAAATGATGATGATGTTTGAAACATGTTTTGACTGCAGAAAGGTTTTGTTGAGGCTAATTCAGACGACGGTCTCTTGGAAATATTCGGGTTTAAACAAGGGTGGCATGCATCATTTGTGATGGCAGATTTAATATCAGCAAAACATGTTGCGCAGGTAAAGAAAAAATGTTTTTTCTGTTCAAACAATGTTGTCTTTTATGTTGTTTTGTGGTTGATCAGGCGGCTGCAATTCGGTTTGAGTTAAGAGGTGGCACATGGAGAGAATGTTTCATGCAGATGGATGGAGAACCGTGGAAACAACCCATGAACAATGAGTATTCGACGTTTCTAGACATTAAAGCAGTACCGGTTCAGTCGATTATGGTTAAAGGAGAGACTAACTAATATGAGTTGTTATTTTGTAATTGATTGTATATTAAGGCTAAAATCATGTGAAAGATCATAAGTCATTTCAAAAGGGCGCGAATGAGACTATGTTTAGTTGCTTACAGATCCGGTTTGTATGTAGTTATGATCATACAATCATACACTCGGGCTGTTTCAAATGGTCGGCCCAACACCTGGTCCTGCTCGATAGAACAAGCAAGACAACGTTCAAAGATTAGCTCTAGTGTTTGGTCCTAATGGTCTAAAAGGCTAAAACCCATGTTATCATGTCACATTTTTACATTCTCTAACAGATTTACATTTCTTTAACCAACAATTAGACCCTAAAGTCTGGTCCTAGTGGGCTAGTGGTCAAAATTGTATATTTTGAAACCAGGCCCATTGGGCTCAAAGTCAAAACTACTGAAAGGTTAGCCAGGTTGATCCGAAAGAACCATTTTCTGAAATTGTCAAATTAAGCACATGTTTTAGTCATTCCATATTATTTAGTTATTTACTTATTTTAGAGCGAATAACTCACATACGCTCTAAATCTACTCATGTGTCTACACCAATGTTCACTTGAGAGTTTATCTTAACTACACATTTTGATACTATTAGGTAACTGGTCTTTTGGTCATTCCAGCTCTAGTAATAGACTTTCTTAGCATTCACTTTGACATCAACAATAGAGGTTATAATACAATCTAAAAAAGAGACTAAATGCTATTATTAATACAAAGTATGAATGGTCAACAAACATTCAACCATAGTGGATATAAGTATTGTTATGACTGTAATTAGTAACAACAAGGAAAAGAAATGAAGACAAGAGGGTATTCATAATCAAGAGATGTTGAAAGAGCATTTCTAGAAAAATAACGATCCATTTAATCAACCCGATTTAAATCCAACTCATGCGTTTTGATCCGTCTTCAAGGTGTTCATTGACCTACCCGTTAACATCTTTTATCCGTCTTTATCCATTGCACATTCCGACATCTCTTATTGACATCTCTTATTAGTTTTATTAACTTCTAGTGACAACTTCAACCAAAATAAGTTTAGAGTTTCGAGCTAAGTAGATAGTATTTATGCGTTAAGTTTTAGTTATAATTTTAAATTGATTGATTGTAAGAATCGTTTATAAAAATTAGTTATAATTGTTGTTAAGTAAAAGTTAAATAGCTATGATTCATCTTTCTAGCGATTTTCATTCTATCAATGATTAGAATTTACACCCAAAACCTTATAAAAATATGCAACATCTAACCACTCCACTAAAAGGCTTCTTATGCCTATCATATTTTCGTAAATTATTAGCTCACAAAAAGGGGACTATTGGTGATAATAATCTACCTAAATATGAGAAAACAAGTCATTTTGTATTAAATATAGAGATTGCTGTCATGTATTAATAAAAGGATACATAATATCACCACAAATAAAAACTTTTAACTTTAAAATATAACAAAAGATAATAAATGTAGAAAATTTTAAATGAAATGGCAATTTGAGAAGTCTTTACGGTCTAAAGTCTAAACCACTCCACTTAAAATGCTTTCTATAACTATCATATAACTTTAGATTTAAATAACATAAACGTTTATAAATTCCAAAGGATAACGTAGTTTAAACTTTGAAGGTAGTCTTTGACAATCTCAAGTTTTATATGACATCATAAACATATACATTTTAGCTCTTAAAATATCTCTCTATCAGAAAAGATATAACATTTATAGAAGTAAAGCACCAAGTTTATCTAGTAGTGTAATAATTTTAGCATTCTATTATATATTTTCTATACTTAAGATAGTATTGTAGGCGTTGATGTTATAACTCGGAAACTTTTCAAAAGAGAATAATTATATTGGAACATATGTTCATATTATAATAGTTAAGTACATAAGAAAAATTTGAGAATGTATGCTGGTCGATCCATACGCTAATCAAGCACGCCTTAATTGCATCTCACGTGAATTTCATGGTAAAGATAGAATAAAATCTTAACAGATCAAGTACAACATGTTAGACGCCTTTATAGCTACTTCTCAAGCACTATAAATTGAAGTTGACACAAGACATTTTCCAACACACAAAAATTCATTCCAAACCTTCAAATTAAGGTCGACTCTGATGAAGTTTTCGATGTCGAGAAGATGAAGCAAGAAGTTCAACTAGTTTGAGTGTTTTATCCCGTTCTTAGTTTTCCTTTATAGTTATGTATTATATCATTTGGGTATTTATATATGTTATGAACTACTCCATTTCACTTGAAGACGACAAATCCTAATAAAATGTTGTTTTAATTATTTTGAATAGAATATTTGTTGGTTATGCTGTTTTATATATTTACGGTTATAATTGTTCTTCATGGCTAATTATTTTATTGAATAACTAATGATTGATCTTTAAACTATCAAGAACTTGGTGTTTATATATGATTTTTAAAAGTAGGTTTTGAATTATATTCAATTATTGAAATAATTTATCATCACACGTATAATTTTTATAGGGCAAACAACACGCACAAAGCTGTTGCATGTTTGGGGTCTTGGTGTCAGGCCACTTCAGGCCTTATATATGTGTTCTTAGTTTCTTACCAGACATTTATGTAATAGGCTGATCCCATAAATCGAACCCGTGACCTACAAGTTACGTGACAACAATCTTACCATACTAGTTCTTGATCTTATCTGAGTTATATCCGATTGATTTATTCGAGTGAACCACCAAATAATTTCTATCTGAAAGTGATTTTCACGACTCTCAGATTGTCCAAATTTGATTTCAAGTATTCTAAAGGTAATTGGATATAGCAGCCAAGCCAAACCGCCTATGGCTTTTGCCATATGATCTGGCTCATCAAAACCTTCTTCTACACTAGTTATGGGTCACATGACTTTACTTTTACCTCAATTAAGCTCGTTTAAAGTTTGAAGCATTCCTATTACCTTTTGTATCTTTGTACATGTACAACTGGTTTAAAACGTCAAATAAGAGTCTACCAATTCTTTGTTCTAACTCCTTATCAGATTCTTATTAGTATTTACAATTATGTGAGTTGATAATTTTGTTTAATTTCTTGAGAGACTGTGAGTTGAGACTTGGTTAAACCTTTTCTATGCATATGCACTGTCACTATACTCAGTAAGTGAGTTTATCTATATGTGACTTTCTATACATTATAGTTGGTTTAACCGGTTTACACACATCTAATACATGAGATTAAGATTAAAACGAAACTAAAAGTTGAATAGTAGTACCTATATATATTAAAGTGTTAAGCAGATTCAACGGACCGTAAGTGAATTAAATGGGTCATAAATTGGTTGACGGGATGAACAAATTAAATAAAACATATTTATTCTAAAAAAATTGTAATTACAATCCTAATGGGTGTTTATGAGTTAATCCATTTTATTTATTACAACCCTAATTAATACGACATGTTTACTAAATGGGTTTGAAAGGTCAAGCTAAAATACGACATGTCTTAAAATAGATTATGATCACCTACTTATAACCTGTAATCATTCTTGTATTTGAGGTCATGAAACAAATTACCACATTAAAGCGCACAAAAGTGAGTTGTTTTCTTGGTAGTAACTGATATTTAGTGTGTATATATGGGAGTTAAAAAAAAAGAATCTGATGGCAATCTACATCATGTTAATTAAAGTGTTAATTAGTTTAAGCTTTACTAAAACACTTATTATTTTACTAAGTTGGTGGAAATCCTACTTTAACCCATATTTTTTAACTCTATTTATTGCAAAAATGACAAACGATTCACTGCTTTGCAACTCATTATCTTTTTTTATCCATCCTACAAGATTACAAAAATCTAATTAAATATTTTGTAAGAGACTTGTAATTCTACAGGAAATAGTTTAGAGAAATTTGAAAGCATATATACACTTTATAGTTTGTATATTGAAAGATAACTTTATTTTTACCATATGTCAAGATATAATGAATTGAGTTATAAATGCCTAAATTAGGTTGAATGAGAGGCAATATGCGTTAATTTGTATGATCACATATCAACACTTGGTTGCTCTTTGGGGTGTGATTATTTCCCTAACATTACAAACCAAAAATAAAAAGACAATAACACACAAATATCGATAACTAAAACAAACCCACAATCTTAAGGAATAAAATACTTACAAGAGTACTAAACTAAATTTCTACTAATCATGTTAACATAATATAGCA
Organism: Flaveria sonorensis; assembly: GCA_025506505.1. Taxonomy (NCBI): domain Eukaryota; kingdom Viridiplantae; phylum Streptophyta; class Magnoliopsida; order Asterales; family Asteraceae; genus Flaveria; species Flaveria sonorensis. Next base: position 61,865,521 of record CM046435.1, on the reverse strand, counting down.
TGATCCCTAAATTCGATTAAAAAAGAAAGTAACAAATTTGACGATTAAAGTATGAAACACGCTACAAGCTAGACACCTCAAGGTTAGGACAATTATATATGGATAATATTAGAGGGATAGTGGGATTAATTTGGTCAGATTATCGTCTAAACTTTTGTTGTCAATATTTGATTACTCACTCTAAAATTAATATTTAATTTGTATGTTTTATATAAAACAATACTTGACTTAAATCTTTATTATTAATTATTCATTTACATAAAAAGAAATGATAATTATAATATCTAACTGAAAAAGATAATTACTAAGAAATAGAAATAGTTGGTTGTATATGATGTGTAAATGTTGGAGTTTCACCAATTGTCCTTGCCGTGTACGTCGGTTTTGTGGACAAAGGTGACGGATGACGGTGGGTCTCCCATGCACAAAACTTGTACTTCTTTGGCTAAACTAACAAACTTTTCTAAAGTTGAAAAATAAAAAACATAAACTATGATCAATTCAAATTAATATCATTAAAGTTTATTTAAATTATTGTATACATGCAATGACAACTAGTTAGCTTGGATATTATTAGCCATATTGAAATAATCCCTTTGGAATTTCATTGATAATCTTTTTTAGGGTAAATTAGTCTTTTAAGTTTGTTTAAAATTTTATGTTTTTTTCTTTTAGTTTTATAAATTACAGTAAAACTCCTTTGTTTAGAAACTTTTCACGGCTTCAGTTCTTTACGCTAACAACGTACTGTTTAATTTTTCTGTTATATTTGTTTAGAAAACTTGTGGGTCGATTAGGGTCTAATGGTGGAAGGTAGACATGGACGATGGTAGTGGGAGGGTGGTTTAGATGATGAAGAGGATGGAGGGTTTTGGTGGTGTTCCATGGGGTGCAAGATGATGACAAAGGGCGGACCATCGACGGTGGTAGCGAGCGGTGATTGTGATGATGGTGGTGGTGAGAGACAATAATGGTGGTGATGGCCGATGGTGGAGGTGCTGATCGAGGGTATTGGGTGGGGGTAGGGTTAGAGATGGTGATGGTTTAATTTTTCATGTTTTTTATTTTAATTTTAAATAATATTTTTAGTTTATATGTTTTCAATAAGAGGGCTTGTTAAATATATATAATTTTCAATACTCAGAAATACACATAGGGGAATATCATGTGTGTATCTGGGGCTATGAATTATAAATGTACACACCACACAAGATCCCCATATTATGATTCATGAGTGGTTTCTTACACATTATTATTCCGTGAATAATTTGGATATTTAGTTGTCATTCAAAAGAGTAACGTATGATATCAATGTGAGACGTGATGTACATGATTCATTTCACATGAAAAACACCCCATTTTGCACCCATAATTAATATCAAAGAGGTCCTTAGGTATTTATTTTATAGCATATTTGTTGTTCTAAAAAACAATTATTAATACAAATAAAATATCTCTAATTAAAATCTTCAATAGAGAAAGCAGAATTTCAATCCCTTAGTGATTTAACCAAGTTGTGGAATTAAAACCTTCCATAAATAATAAAAATATACTCGATCAAGTGATTGAACCTTCATAAATATATTGCTTGTTTTTTTCTTAAAAAATATAACTTATATAAAAACCACAAAGACATTTATGTTATGTATAATGACTAGGTTTCATTTATGTTTCTTATAGTTTGTATAAAAAAGGTTCTTTTAACATTTTTATACAACTTGTAAACACTACTTAATTTTCTATTTTTGCACTTTACAAAATCATTCCTTTCATATATATGAAAAATCAAATCTATTTCTTTTCAAAGGTTGATCGCAACAAGAATCTCATTCTCTTTCGAAATCAAAACACTAAATGGTATCATCTGATTCAGATACTATAATACATCTTGAATGATCAGCGTCGTTAAAAAGCACATTAATATTACATTTTCATAAAATCATCATAAACCGCATCACTTTCTCATCACCTCCGACATCTCCACCTCCGACGACGATGACGAACCACTCTCCGTCACCACCGTCAGATTACTCCGCCAGCTGCTACTCCCAAACGACGTCGTTCTGCTAGAACTCGGTGTCGCCAAAAACGTAGGTTTATCTTCTCCAGCCATGATCACCAAACACTTCTCTTCCACATCACACAACTCCGGCCGGTGTTTGCAGTTTTCCGGCGGTGTTCCACCGTCTCCGATGACATCACCGGACTCCACATCACCGTCGTTAACGTTATCGTTATCGTTATCGTTATCGTTATCGTTATCGTTATCGTCAAAGTAGCCTGAGAGCTTCCAGTAAGAGCATGCGAGAACTAAGAGAGCAAAGGATATGAGAGCCATCATGGCAGCGAGGCCGCCGAAGAGGTATGGCACCGGTGAGTGCCACGGTGACGGTTGCGGAGCCACCGCCGGCGACGACGGAGATGTTGCAGAAACTGCAGCCATCGGTTTTTTAGTTTTTGTTTAGGGTAAGTAGGGTTAAGGGTGAAGGGAACATGAGGATGAGTATAATAAGGAGTGTGGTGTAATTTTGGTCTTATAGTGGGGGGCTGGGGGCAATGGAAATACAAATTGACACTCAACTCTTTTATGTAACAATATAATTTTTTAACCGCGTTTTGGATAACTGATAGGATACTGGCTCACCCGATCATTGTTATTACTAGAGTACAAAATCTTGAGCGTCAGGCTGACACGTCCCTGAATGGAATCTCGCATATCTGTCTGTTTCTATCAGTCCTGAACTTGAGACAACACTTGAAAGGAGACCCACCTCGAGAGAGTTGCCTTTTGTTTAAAAACAGATCTAGTCAAATATGGTATTTATTTTCTAAGTTTAATTTTGTGTTTTTAATGTTTATTTTCGCAAAATATATGTAATTAACGTTGTGTCATGATTATTTTTTGCTACGTTTCGATATAAATATATTCAAAACCAAGTTGCCGTAAGGGGTGAACATAACTTATTTGTTAAAGACATTAATGTTTTTTACTTCAATTTTCTAATTATTATTTATATTTTAGATAACTACAGTTAATGACGAGAATGAGGTTTCAGATTTTTCAACAAAGTTCGACATCATCATTTTTTTTATTTTTTTATTTTCATTAATTTTCTTACGAAATTGCAACGACTATTTATATTTATTTATTTTCTTCAATATTCTAACAAAAATTTAGTTTATACCCATCCACATAGTATCAATATATTTCTTGGACTAACTCGAATCCAGATTTATTTATCTGTATCTTTTTGGTTGATAATTAATTTGATCACTAGTGAGATGAAAAACAAGACTAAATTAAATGATATATATATTTTTTCTGCTGCGGTTACCTTATTAAAAACTGTTTAACAATTAACAGCCAACATTATGATTGACTTGTTTTTAGCATAACATTTTCTTGTAGTTTATAATTTTAATGAGAAATCTCTTGTATCCTTCTATTATGATTTTTATATGGACATTTTTCACAATTACAAACCTTCTAATTTTAGTTTTTTGATTCTCTCCTCTATTAAATAATTACATTAACTAGTAATGGTATTATTTAATTTTTTTAAGATTAAAAATATTTTTTGAAATAAATTAAGTCTTTTTATAAATGTAATTTTTTAAAGAAACACAATTTTATAAAATAAGAAATTTTCTAAAACATAATTTTTAAAAAAAATACAAAATATATTAAAATCTGTGTTCTTAAAAAATAAAATTTTTATAAACCAAAATAATTATAATTCAGGATTGTAATAAGGAAGATTTAGATATGATATTTTTAACCGTTTGTTTTGAAACAAAATATTTAATTTAAAAAAAAAGGAGTTTAAAAACAAAAGTTAAAAAAATAATATTATTGTTCCTTATTCATATTTTCAGTAATATCTTATCTCAAAACACCATTTTAATTATAATTATATATTGTCATTGCTAAATATTTAAATTTTATTTATTCAACTAGTGTAATATGCGAAGTATTAATCTAGTTTATTATATACTAAGTTAAATACCTGTGTGTTACACGAGTTAAAATAAAATATTTATATAATAGATTATATATGTGTGTAATCTAATATATGGTATAGATAACATACCAATATAAGTATTATATATAACAAACAAATAAGGTATAAACAATATTATAAAAAGAAAAATATTTTATTATTCATTAATATACATAAACCTTTTTATACATCTTTTTAAAATATTTTTAGTTTTAACAATGATTAGCTATAAGTTAAACTATATTAATAAAATTAAGTTTTATTAAAGTTTTTTAATAAAATGTTTTTTATTTCTAGAAAGAAATTATCTTGATTATTATATTATTAAATGAGAGTTACTAAGGAAACTTTGTTGAAGTCATGATTTTAACCAAAATTGTAAATTTATTGTGATGCTGACACATAGGCAATCCTAGGTAACGTCTATGCGGAGATGACATGAACGTACTAAAAAGTAACCATGTGACTATAGTTATTTTGCTTTATTAGATTAGATTAAAAATCAAGTAAATTAATCGCATGTCAAAGAGAGGAAAGAAGTTAGGCCCAAAACTATTGTTTTAGATTGGCATCATTTGCAATTTTGCAAAGCGAAAGTATAAGGTCAGCTTTCAAATGGATATTGGACAGGCCTGCGTAAATAGGCCGAACTTAAGCCCGAAATAAAACCGAAAAAGAATAATCATAAGTACAAAATATTATACATATTAAAAAGAAGGTGACAGATATCGTTTCTCATGTTTTAATTAGATACTATAATAGTATAACGGATTGTAATACGCTACAATGGCTAAAATCATTTAAAAATTTATAAATATTTTCAAAACTATGAAAATTCTTATCAACACATAACTTTTTATATTTTATATAAAAAATAATAGAAATATAATGTTTAATCGTCTATCTTAAAGTTCAAAGGGAAAACAATGAAAGAACTTGTAATGTACACATGTGTGAGGAGTTGTTTGGTAGCATTTTAATGATTTTATTAAAAGGCTACCTCTGAACCGGTTAGAAATAAAATGTATTTGGTTCATTGAAAAGTCATCTATTAATGGATTTTGAAGCATCTTAATTGGTAAGTTTCAGAATTATATTGAATGATTCAGATGCTATCTTTTATTCAGACAGGTAGAGTGGTGACTCAATACGTAAAAAAATTTCGGTCAAATACACATAATTTTTCACTTCTGAGCGAAAAAACAGTGAGGGGGTGCCCCTCGGGCCCCTTAAAAGCTTCGCAAATGGTCAGGCTGGTTAATAGCTCAACACAAAGTTTTCAAACAGTCTCAAAGTCATATGTATATATACCATCTACATATTTGTAGCTAAACAATTAATTTTTCTAAAAACACATGTAAACATTAGGTTGATGGTTTTTATGTTATTTTGATGGTTTTTAATTTATAAACATAGATAACTTTGTGTAATAAGTATGAAATTTTAAAAATATGAGCAGTTGATGCTAGGTCATCATAGTTCTTAAGATATTAATGAATTCTCAAATAACCCTAACCTTATGTTACAATTGGTGTGAACACAATCAAAGTACGTCATAGTACGTTAATGTATTGCACACGTCAAATTCACCATAACTTATTATTTTTTAACGACAATCTAATAGATCAACTCCTAATTACATACTATTGTCTACTGTGAATTGAAACTCGAAGTATTGATCTTCTAAGGAGGGCATCGTTTTACACGCGTAGATACAACCAGCTCAATTGCTTTTTCATCACACCATAACTTAGCTAACTAGTCTTTTAGGGTTCTATTCAGTGAAGATGTATATTATATTCATCCCAACTCGAATAACATTATAGAAAACAAACATATACTATTTTTTTAACATAAAATTATTCATACAAGAACATAAAGTATACACATTTACAACTGATATAAAATAGTTCATGGAAACATGTTCATCCGTATAAAAAATGCTTAACTACAATGAGACGGTTTACACATATATGAATAGATTAATTACATCTTTATATATTAATCGAGAGTATGAGTTTTTTCCAAGTTATTGCCAACAAATCCGTTCAAAAGCTTATAAATTGTTTTGTAGTCATTAACAAGAGGAACATCAGTGACGTCATTATATTTACATACATTTATAGTTGAAGTCTACAAATCTACAATAAGTCAATAACAAATCACCATCAGTCATTCGTCTAAGATACTATAGGATATAGTTATCGACCAAATGATAAAAACAAAGTTAAATATTAAATCTTATCTAAAGTATAACTGATATATACTTTTATTTTTATATAGGTTAAAATATGGATTTAAAGTAAGCAAAAGGTTCAAATACAAAATGTATTTTTGTTACAAAGTATGAGAAAATACAATGAGTCAAAAAAAATCATAAAAAAATTATATCTCACAATATAAATCGAGTTTCAAAAAATTAATCCCGAGCTTTTGTTCCCCTAGCAGTCCTCACTAAGAAAAAAAATAAACGAAAAATTAAAAAAAATAAAAAAATTAACGTTTTTTTATTGTGTCATTTATGAAAGACACAATGACATCATTGTATTATTATGAAAGACACAATAACGTCATTCGTTATTGTGTCATAAAAGACACAATGAAATTTTTTTTATTTTTTTATTATATTTCTGAAAGAGGATGACGACAGGAACAGAGATTCCGAAGTACTTTTTTGAAATTCGACTTAGATTGTGAGATATAATTTTTTTGTGACTTTTTTAGTCTCATTGTGTCTTCTCACACTTTGTAGCAAAAATACACTTTGTTAAATAACCTCATCCTTAAAGTAAATCTCTATAACGGTTTCGTATACGACAAATCAGAAAAAGGTTCAATTAATCACGACTAATCCTTCACTCTATATAGATGCCACCCATAGACCATAGTAATGTTGTTGAACTTAGAGCATTCATACTAGCTTCTCCAAAATTGTAAATTCATACTTAAAGCTTTCATCATAGGCTCATAGCCAGCATATTTTATTGAATAAACATAGTGTTTTAGAATGTTTTTATATATTATAGACATTGATTTTTATCCATTATATATGTGGCATTCGGTAATTTTTCGTTACCAAACTCCGTTGGTCTCGTTAAGTCTTGTATACACGTGTCGTGAGCACACACTTATTGTCGTTGGATGTTGATGACCTAATAATAATTAACTTTGGATAACAAGTAATAACTTAATTAGTAATGTTGATTATTAACACATAATTATATGATTTATGAATTGTGAGTATTATTTGAGAATTTCACTTTATAACGTGACAACGTGTACTATGTAATCCATGTGTAGTGTTTTTTAGCTAAATATATAATTGTTACTAGTTGGTAATAATCCATGTGTTATGTGGTTAGAAATTAACTAAAAGGGATTAAAAGCTTAGTCTTTATAAAATACAAACATGAGGGTTTAATTAGTAAAATTGTAATTAACTTAAATTAAAAAAAAAAAAACCCTAATCCCCCCCCCCCCCATTCCCTCTTGCGCGGCCGTGAACCTACACACACACATACTTCACGATTTTGATCTTCCAACTCAAGTAATCATCGAATTCTAGTGTGATTCAAGCATTACAAGTGACTAGCAAGTGAAAACCTTGATTTTCATAAGGTTAAAAGGTTAGATTTTGATTAGTTTCATGGTTTTTGTTACTTGAAGAACCCTAGTCGAAATTGATGAAGAAAAATCGAATTCTTTGATTGTTTAGTGATTCTATAATGTTAGTGATGTTGTATTGATGTTAATCCATGTGGTTTATGCAAGAATTTCTTGGTATTGTCATCTAGTTCATATTGCCCAAATTAAAAACTTTTGGTTATGATAATTCATGTTTTGATGATTTGTTGATGTTAAATGGTTTATTATGATTTCTATGAACTAGATTAGGGATGTTATTGATGAATTTAGGATTGAAATTGATGAAAATATAGATTTTGGATATTACTTTCCTGAAAGGGGAAACTTTATTTATATGAAACATGTGATCTTATGAATTTGACATGTATATGATCCTAGGATCATGTTAGAGTGTTTATTGATGATGTATAATGTGTTGGAATGTGTTGATTGGGGGTAATTGGATGGGTGATGAACTATTTGAAAAAATCTAGGTTTTCTTGGAAAATATGCAAGTGTATAAGTATGATATTATGTACAAGTTATGTGTCATGATGAATTGTGATTTGTTGATTATTATAATGTTGATGTCTTGGTTGTATCAATTACATGTGGGATTATGATGTTGGGTATCATACACGCATGCGATTCTGAGGCCCCTACTCAGTAGGATTGGTAGGGTTTAGGGTGTGTAGCTGTGAGTGGCTTCACATGACATGTTGCTCGTGACTAAACCCAAAATATATAAATGGTAGTTAGAATTAAATTGTATTCAGGTTGAGTATGATGATTGGTTGAGATTTGCTTGTGTTGCATAAAAACTTAAGTTAGCAATGATGATCTTGATGAGACTTAAGATTTACAATGTGAATTATAGGAACAGCTTGTATGATAATCTATGAAATCATGACGTTTAATGTAATACCACACTTGGGTAAACAACAACTCAACTTAACATGTCACCAACGGGTCAACTAGGTCAATTGTGTTATTATGCTCCATATCACTTGGGTCAACCTATTTATAGAGCACCTAGGATCTGTTAAGTCTTTCTGGTCTTGTGTACTTACAAACTCACGTGTTCTAGGTAACCTTTGACGGGTTGTATTTCTGTTCCTTCGTAGCTTGTATTATTCTGTTGTTGAAGCATCAGGTGAGTTCATGCCCCATTTTTTATACACTCTTTTTTGGGGGAGATAGCATACTCTTTTACAAACGCTTTATTATATAAGTTGTGTATAGTATAACATAGTGTGATATACCACTGAAAGACCTCACACTTTCAAATCGTTAATTAAGGAAACAAGCGGGAAATCTTGGGTAGTGCTACTGGTTCTGACAAGCCCCACTCGTAAGACTGGAAGTCAAGCGGGTGCAATATCGTCCTAAACAACAAACATTCGTCAAGACCTGTTATGTCGTGGATGGAGGCAAACAAACGAACGTAGTCAGTTTCGATCGTGAAGTCACTATGCTTATTACATATGAATATAGCTAGCTATCTATTTCAATGCACTTACTTATGTTTTACAACTGTTATGGGTTATGATAAACTTATCTCTTGAACTCACCAACCGTCGTGTTGACACTTTAGTATGCTATTCTCAGGTCGTTAACTCTAGTTGCCGGTAGGAGCACATCACAAGTCCAGCGTGCATTTTTAAAGCTTCATATTATGTCTTGAGATTTGGTTTTCAGTTTATATATTTATAAACAAAGGGTTGGCGCGTGTTTTGCCACTGTCACACTTTCAACACTTTGGGTTTGACTTATTTACAAAACACTTCCGCACAGTTTTAAAATTTTAAACTCTGGTTTGTTTTAAATGTTTCATATAGTGTCGTTCTGTGTAATTAATAACTTAGATCCCGATTCGTTCACATGCCTCGCGGTAGAACCTTGCACGTGCAATTTGAGGACGTGACGGTATATCTTTTCTCACTTTCACAACTAAACCCCAATTATAAAAAGTAATAATAATAATAATAATAAGATTTCCTCCAACCTTAGAATCAATGGCATGATCTTTGTGGCACCTTACACATTTGTGTATTAAGTTTGACACTACTATAAACATTTTTTTGGTCCCTTACATGTATAAAACTTGTTGTATCACGTGGCAACTTCCACTAGATACGATAATAAAGTGTTCAAAATTATACTGCAGTCATTCTTTAAAAGCTTTGAAAAAGAGGATCAAATACTGACATGATTTGGTTAGGGATGTCCTTTGAGATGTCCTTAAGCGGGCAGGAATTTCAGCTAAAAGGGAGGCTCCCGTGAACTTTCTTACTGATCCGCGAGAGGGGAGGTCTACTCTACGCTCAGCTGACGTTCTTGTATTTGGGTGGGCAGGGTGGAAACACGCTTGTGTGGATCTACCGGGGTATCTCCTTTGGTTGGGCTCAGGGATAATGGGTTCGTTGCGGGACAGGCGACGTTGAAGGCGGAATCATGCAAGGTCGTTAAATATGAGAAAACTTGTCTTGAGAATCAACATGTTTTTATTCCCTTGGCCTTTGATACCTTCGGTTTTCTAGTCCCGGAGGCCGTGAACTTCCTGAATCGGGTTCAACGGGTCATCCATAGCAATGTTTCGACCCTTAAGAGCCAAGGTTTTTTTTAGTAGGTTAGGTTTCACTATTCAAAAAGGGTTTGCGACGTAACTTGTTGCCCCTTTACCTGTCTTTTTATTGTAAGTATTTGATATAAACATCGTATGTAAAAAACAAAACAAATTTTATACTAGCTTAATTCAATCGTACATATTTTTGGCATTGTATAGCGGTCAATGTGAGAAAAATCCAAGTGTTGAACGTAGGTTGAGTGACAGGTAGTGAGCATGTAGGGGCCAAAATATCAGTTGGTTCTTAGACATAAATTCAATAATTCTAAAGGCTAGAAGGAGATCATGTGAATCCACTTTCCAACCGAAAATAGCGTAGAAATGCATGCATGTCATCATCTCATAGATTTTCAAAAGATTACAAAGATTTATTCAACTTAAATGAATATTAGAGTAAAACAAAACGTACGATCTTCACAAAAAGTCTAAATATAATGAGTAATCTTATAGCATCCACGAATTCCACGAAATAAAAAAGAAGAAATAAGAAAAAAAAACTTCAAAACACGTTTAACGTTCTATAAGATCATTTACAGTAGCTTTCTTATCTTCATTTTCTGTGATTAATAAATTATTTTTTTATTCTTATATCAACTGAAATAGTACATTATTATTTATATATTATTTTTTTTTCTTTCTTTCACTCATAAATATTAATAAAAAAATATAAAATAATAGATATGATGGATGCATAGTGGCCTCAAAATATGGGGGATCATATGATTTTCTTTAAATATATAGGGTATATAGATCAATGATTTTTAACCCAATTAAATGAAGTGAGATACCCAAAATATGCTTAAGGTTAAGTAGAGGTTTTTTCTAGTTGTAGATTTTTTTTTAGAGGGTTGGGGTATGGTCCCAATTGCAAAACAGATAAGTGAGCTCGATTAAGATAACACTATCCTTCGAAGTAATGTCGTACATTTGTCGTTAAAGATAATATAGAAGATATAGATAAAGACAGGGAAGGTGGTGTAGGAAATTTTACATATTCTTTTTCATGTTTCTTTAGTAATTTACATATGAAAGTAAAAAAAGAAAAGCTTATGTGATCGAATACTCTAACATAAAAAAAACAATCATTCTTAAAATACATCAAAATCCACCTGATAAGAAGGTTAAATCACCTATAAATATCGCCAAATCATCACTTTTTCTTAATTTTAAACAAACTTTTCTCTCTATGAATATATATCTAACTAGATTTAGTAAACCCGTGTATTACACAGGTTGAATAAATAAAATATTAATATAATAAAAATTTATAATTATAAAGTAATATTCTAAGATATGGTATTACTGAAATTACATATGAGAAATGACTATAAATAATAAAACAGTAATATCAAATTTTTAAAATTTTGTTTTTAATTTTTTTTCAAAAAAATAAACATTTTGTTCTAAAACAAACCGTATAAAGATGTCATTTTTAAAAATTTTCTTATTATAGCTCCCAAATTTGATTATTTTTGGTTTTAAAAATTTGACTTTTTAAAAATACCAATTTTAAAATATTTTGTAACTTTAAAAAAGTTTTATGCTTTAGAAAAATTTATTATTTTATAAAAAATTATTTATTTAGAAATAACATTAATGAATAGATTTCTTTCTTAATTTATTAAATCTAAAAAAGTATTAAATGATATTATTAATAATTAGAGTAATTATTTAATATGAGAGAGATGCGAGAAAATTTTGGTGAGAATAATTGTGGTGCTGTCACGTGTCATCTCAAGTTACTCTTATATTAGAGTACTAGTTTTAGTTACCCGTGTATTGCACGGAAGTGTGAAGAGTTAATTATTAAATAACATAAAAATAAAAATAAAATCAAGTGTGCTATATATTAAATAAGACATAGCAACTTTTGATTATAAGGTCACAAATGAGCAAAAACATCCTTGTAAACTACATTTGTAGTAATATTAGTAGGTTTACACTCATTATCTAAAGCTAAAAGTTTCAATCCATCTTTACTCTTAACTTGTGACAATATGTCATAAAGCCGATCATGCGTAAAAATAAGTTCTTTCAAGTATAAAAATAGGAAAATTTTTTATGAGAATGATTGTGATGCTGCCACGTGTCATCTCTAGTTACTCTTATATTAGAGTATTAAGATTAAGATTAAGATAAGATTTTAAGATATAAATAGAAAAATCATGTTAGCCCCATTCGTCTTTTCATTTACATTTTATTTTTTTAATGTTTATATAAAATTTAAACATATTTTGTTTTCTTCTTATAAATATTAAAATATAATGTTTTCTTAAATTCCAAATAATGCATATATGATGATCATATTTATATATGTTTTAGTATAAATCTCATTTAATACTGAGGTGGATCAAATTTAATATATTTTTTCTTTTTTTATTTTTAAACTTGCTTCTATATTTTCTTAACATTTATTTTTACAACAACATAATGTTTACATAAATTCTGATTATAATGTCGCAACGTGTTTTTCTTTTATCTACGTTATGATACAGTTTTTGTTTAGAACCAAGTTGTCGCGCCGAAATCATAACCCTTAATTTTCTTTTTTAAAACTTTTGAAATATAGTGTTTCTTAAATTCCAAATGCACCATTATGATGTGATTATATTTTTAATATTTTATTGATATAAATTTCATTTAAAATCGAGTATGTTTAAATATAATATATTTTTTACTTATTTTATTGTTACACTCGCTTTCATATTCATTAACGATCATTTTTACAACAACTTAGTGTTTTCTTAAATTCCGTTTATATTTTTGAAAGAAGTGCTTATTTTTATATATGCTTGCATATAAATATAATTAGAACTAAGCCACTGTAACACACAGAAAAAGAAGACTACTTTATATATATAAAGCTTCAATTCTAGCAACATTAATATATATTTTAATATATTTATTTATCTCTTCTTTATTGAATGAAAAGAATAGCAAACAAAACCTTTACAAAAGTCCAAAAGTATTAAGTGTGTGTATATGATAAGCCGGATCTTACCTATGCAGGTCCACACCTTAATGGAAGAACTAAACCTGGCCTTAGCTTTATCCATTCATGCAAAATTGATGAAACTTCACTATCATGGGTTATCTCATTTTCCTATGGTTTTACGTTCATAAAGTTATAAAACAACAAAAATAGTCCTCGCCCACAAATATATGCCACTACTCTTTCAAGATTGCAAATGCAATCTACATCGTGTCTATTCATTTCCAAAAAAAAAAGTGTTCTTTCTTCGTCAAAACATAAAAGATGACGAGGTTAAAGGAATGATTTAGTGATGAACAGACATTGTTCTCTAGCTGAGGTCTTAGATTTAAATCATGCTTATACTGTAAATTCATCCCATGATCTCAAATAAGAAACTAATCAAACATCAAAAAGTTGAAAAGTGTGGAGTGTATATTTGCTTAAGAACGATATGAATTTAAACACTTAGCAACCATATGGTTTCAAGGGGCAAAGCCTTTTGGAGGGGGGGGGGGGGGGGGAGTGGTGTGGGTCCCTTCGTAACCTAAGCTTTCGGCTTAAATAGATGTTAAAAGCCGTTGAAACCCAAATTCTTCGGAACCCGGAGTAATTCATGCAAATTCTCGTGTAAATTTGGCCGTCCTAATGAGATTGCCAAATTCCTTTTGTATTACTTCACCTTTTACATCACATTCTGATTCTTTTTCAATTCATGCATATTAGGCCCGATTCAAGTATATTTTAATCCGGTACCGTATAAACAAAGAACACTCAAATTAACTCTACTCCATACATGATTATGATAAAAAGAAAACATAATTACATGTCGTAAATGCATGAAAACTACCGACCCATCAACCATCACCATTCCTTGTAGCCTTCTATAAACAAAAATTAATACTTATAATTTACATAAACATAAATTAATACTTATAATTTATAGATACAAAAATTATAAAGAATTTAGATAAGAAAATTATAAAGAATAAGATGGAGTGATTTATTTTATAGTAAAAGGATTCTATTGTAAGTGCTCTAAGAAATCAACACTATTTCTGGTTTTTTAATGTTTCAAAGAGAGTAATCATAAAACATCCTTAAAATACAAGTTATGGTTTGCTAGATGGCAACAAAATTGTAAGATTATCTCTCCACCTTATTGAGTTATGTCTGTACATTAGAGAACCAAACTCACCGCAAACATAGCCGATCAAGAAGATTATCGTATCATGTTGCTTAATCATCTTACAATTATTTTCTGATTGTACTTTTTTAATATTATTATTATTTGCATGGCTTTTGACGATTGGAGAACATTTCCTCTTATCCCCATGTGGTTGCCTCACACTTCAATATTCAATTGCGGCATACCAAAAAACATAAAGATCCATGCATTAATTACACTACGACTTCGGTGGAATCATTTCTATTTTCCAGTAAAAAATTTTAATAGCGACCTCAACACCATATCATTTGAAACTACAACTTTTTAATTAAAAAGCCATATTATATAGACAAATTGAAATTTACTAACTTAAACTATCATTTTTTGACCAGTAATAATCCGTACTGTTACTTTGACCAAAAATAATCCTAGCTTTTCTTTTGATTTCCAAAAACAATCTTAGTAACATAATCATTCATTTGTTTATACTTAATTTTCATTTGATTTTGCTTACTATTATTATTGTGAATAATGTAGAGAAATGTACAATGAAATGGATTGAAAAGCAACTGAAAATGAAGAGTATTGTACTAGGATTGTAATCGGCAAAAAAACAAAGATTAGTATTATTTTCGAACAAACTGATAGTATAAATTATATCGACCAAGAGGTGAAAGTTTGTATTATTAAAAATTCAATGTGACTATTATATATAGTATACTGTAAATTTCAAGTTTATTAATCACGATAATACGATAAATACTTTATATATATCTTTTGTGTCATAATTTAAATTCCTTGTCTCTTTTATTCCAAAATTTAAAACTAAAAACAGAAATTGACATTAGATTTAATTACTAAAATACAACTGTTTTATATTTATCTATACTTTTTCTTGTAAAAATAATAATATTTAAGTATTAATATGAAAAAATAATAATAATTAGAAAATTCGGGTCACTTGGGTCGTGTTCGTGTCTAATAAATAAAAATTGTTGAAAAAAACTAACGGAGTTAACTCTCGGTTAGTAAAGAATTGTTGAAAATAAGCTTAAAGTTGAAAGTATGTGTAAATACTTTTTGAGTTGAATTAGTCTCGGCCAATAAATAAAAATTAAGACTATAAAATACAATAACCTAATTAAATATTACATAGTCATCAATGTTAAGGAATTAAATAGACAAGTAAGAAACAAACTTATTTATTAAATTAAGAGGATGAAATTATAAAGTAAGTGATGGCAATACAAATTTAAAAATTGAAAAAGATAGAATAAAAACAAACTTATTTAATAAATGAAAAAAGAAAAACAAAAAGATAAATGAGAGCTAACATTATTATAATAAGTGACGCTCTCATTTAGTTATTTATTATATACATAGATTTTGTACCTTCTTGCTTTTAATCAAACTTCACTTACCACACTTGTTAATCATCACAACTCCTTAAAAAAATATTTTAGAGTCTGTTTTGGTATATGTTAATTGAATAGAGAAAATAAAATGAAATAAATAAAAAAAACAAAATTAATCAATACTACTCTATTATTTTGTTTGGTTACCATACGAAGATGAAATAAATTATTGCTTTATGTTTTTATACGAAGGAAAAACCACCGGAATAGAATACCATGATGGTGGTTGGTGTTGGTGGTGGTGTTGATAGTGATGGGTGGTGGGTAGTGGAGGGTGATGGTGGTGGAAACAAATAATGGAAGAGGTAATAGAATAATAAAATAAGAAGAGGGAAGTGGGCAATAATTTTTGAGTGCTTAAAGGGGATGGGAATCTTTGAACAATCGGTAATTTCATTTGATTGGCCAATCAAATAACTCTATTTTTATTTCCTGACAATGATTGTCACATCCTTAAAATCTGCGTGCGGAGTTTTAACGTGAGACGCGTGACATACCAGGATCCCAGTTATTAGTTACTCAGAACGACTCTATATATACAAACATTCAAAATCAAAGTTTAACTTTAAATATTGCGGAAGCGTTAAATAAAACAGAAAAACCCAAAACAATGTAACATGATTTAAAATGCGTAAACAAACGCGCCCAAACATTATGCAAAACCAAAGCATAAAGTTTAAACAAACATAATCCCGAAAACATTGTTTCATAACATGCTGACAACACCATGATGCTGACCCGTGTAATGTGCTACTAGGCAATGGTAACCTCAACCTGAGAATAGCATACTAAAGAGTCAACACAACGGTTGGTGAGTTCAAGAGTTTGCGTTAAACATAAATCAATAACAGATGCATAATATAAGAAGTGTATTGTAATAGATAGCTAGTCTATAAACAAATAGTAATAATCATAGCGATTTCGCGATTGAAGCTGACTGTGTTACGTTTGTTGCCTCTTGCCACGACATACCAGGTTGTGACAATGTTCGTTAGGACAAAATTGCACCCGTTTGACCTCGAGTCGCACAGGTGGGGCTCGTCAGACCCAGTAGTACGACCCAAGATTTCCCGCTAATCATCATTATTAACAATCCAAAAGTGTGAGGACTTTCATGGTATACAACACTATATTATACTATACATAACTCATATAAAGTAAGCGTTTGTAAAACCAGTATGCTATCTCCCCCAAAAGAGAGTATGTAAAAGAGTGGGGCATGAACTCACCTGATGCGCGTAAGAAATTACTTAAGGCTTAACTTGACAAGAAAGAGTGGATAGACAACCCTCAGAGGTCACCTAGAACACATGAGTATATAAGTACATGTACACAAAATCATAATGAAACCCTAAGTGCTCTATAAACCAAAGAACTCAAGGTTTTAGAAGACAAGACAAATTTGACCCAGTTGACCCGTTTGACCCGTTGGTGACATTATAGGTGAAATTCCATTCAAACAAGCATAATAGTACATCACACATGATTTACATACAAACTGATCACATATGACACTTCATTAATCACATGAACTAACTAGATCATCATACAACTAGATTTCCCATTCCAGTCATGCGAATCTCAAACAATTATCATGTTCAACATAGTTACAACACAACCAATGCATCATACATAGAATCAAATCATGCATGACATGCCATGTGAAGCCACTCACGACTTCACACCTAAACCCTGCCAATCCTACTAAGTAGGGGCCTCAGATTCGCACGCGTGTATGATGACCATCAACATACCATTTAATAGAATTCTAATCACCCAAGATGTTCAACTACAGTCCAAACAATAGCCTATCATAACCCCTATGTTTTATGTTTTATTTCTGAAATCAATTTTTAAAAATAAACTCTCAGAAATCCCCAATTTCATATAAACCCTAGATTCGTAATCGATCAAATTGAACATCATTAGTTAAACTCAAATTAATCATGGGGCTTTTATTCCCCATGTAAAAACGAATCAAAAGGGTCCTTTAATTACCTGTTTGGTGTTGTGGTTGTCGATTTAGGATTCAACAAAACCGCGACTGTGTTCTTGAATTAAATCTTTGATGCGTGTGTGTTTCGCTGAAATTGAGGTTTCAGATAGTGAAAAGAAAAGATCAAGAGCATTTGCCCTCTAATTTATAGGTTCAATTCGAGCTAGAACCCGTCCAGCGGCTATCGAATGTTTGTAGGCCATTTCAGGCCGAATTAAACGAATTTCAGACTGTTTCAGGTGGGATTAATCATCCCATTAAGTTTTATTTGATTATCCGAATGTTTGTATACGATTTATTGCGTTATTACTATGATTTAAGGGGGTGAACGGTTGTTGATTCGAGATAGTTTCGGTTTCGGGTTTGATTGCTTAGTAAAATTGTGTTAATCTCGAATTAAACACACACCCTGGTTCGAAACATGTTCGCGGCGAGTTTAGAAACGATTTGTAGTTTTTAATTATGATTTTTAGTGTGGTTTTAGGGTCGCCGGCGCCGCGCAGGAGCTTCGCCGGCCGGCGAAGGGAAAACCGTGAGTTGATGTTGTGTTTAAAAAAAAAATTCACTTAGGTCCCTGTGGTTATAAAATGTAACATTTCGGCCCTAAACTTATGTTTTTGTTTTTAAAATAATTTACAGTTTAGTCCCTGATGTTTTGATGTTATTATTTTATGCCCAAAGTAATATATTACAAGTTTTTAATTTTATTAGATTTATTTGTTTTTATTTATTTACAATATTAACACTTATTATAATTATTTACTATTACTAGTATTATTATTATTATTATTATTAGTTATTTATTTATCTAATAGCATCTAAATTACAAGGATACCACAAGTTACACATAAGTCCTCGTATTTGCATTAATAACAAAGCAAGCCCTTACAAGAGATAACAACGTTAATCACACGTTAAATAAAAATACGAGAGGTTACAGTCTCTCAAACTTTAAGGAATTTCGTCCCGAAATTAAAGACAATGCTAAACAAAAAGATAGGGATATTTCTTCTTCATGTAATCCTCGCGTTCCCAAGTGAACTCAGCTCCACGTTTGTTTTCCCAACGGACTTTGACGATTGGTGTGGTAGATGTACGGGTCTTCTTTAATGTTCGATCCATAATCTCAACAGGCTTCTCAACGAAATGTAACGACTGGTCAATTTGGATTTCCTCCAGAGGAACATGCAAACTTTCATTGGCTAGGCATTTCCTCAGGTTTGAGACATGGAAGACAGGATGAACCCCGCTAAGTTCGGAAGGTAGTTCCAGTTTGTAAGCCACTTTCCCAATTCTTTTCAGAATCTTGAAAGGTCCTACAAAACGAGGGGCTAACTTCCCCTTCTTCCCAAAGCGAATAACACCCTTTCATGGAGAGACCTTAAGAAGAACCATGTCGTTGACTTGAAACTCCAATGGTTTGCGCTCTTATCGGCGTAACTCTTTTGACGACTTCTAGCCACCTCAAGGTTACTTCGGATTCTGGAGACTTTGTCGGTCGTTTCTTGTATGAGTTCAGGACCAGTGATGAAATTCTCACCAATGTCAGTACAACAGATCGGAGAACGACATTTACGACCATATAAAGCCTCGAATGGTGCCATCTTGATACTTGAGTGATAACTATTGTTATACGAAAATTCCGCTAACGGTAGATGCGTATCCCAGTCACCACCAAAATCAAGGACACAAAGACGCAGTAAGTCCTCAAGGGGTATTGGATTGTTCGCTCGGTTTGACCGTCCGTTTGAGGATGGTAAGCTGTGCTTAAATCCAATTGAGTACCCAAGAGTTCTTGCATGGAAGACCAGAAGTGTGAAGTGAATCGAGCATCACGATCGGAAATAATATGCAACGGCACACCATGACGACTCACAATTTCATCGATGTAGATACGAGCCAATCTTGAAACTTTGTATGTGTCTCGTATTGGTATGAAATGTGCCGTTTTGGTCAAACGGTCAACAATCACCCATATGCTATCATGGCCACTAGAGGTACGTGGTAACTTGGTTATGAAATCCATGGATATGTGTTCCCATTTCCACATAAGGATTTCAGGTTGTTCAAGTAGACCACTAGGCCGTTAATGTTCGGCTTTGACTCTTGCACATGTGAGGCACTTAGAAACATAAGACGCGATATCTTTCTTCATTCCTGGCCACCAATACTGGCCACGTAGATCCATATACATCTTTTAGGATCCAGGATGAATAGAATATCGGGTTTGATGAGCTTCGTTCATAATGAAGTGACAGAGATTATCGTGATTCGGGATCCAAAGTCGATTCAAGAAATACCACATGCCATTCGGTTTTGTCTCCAATTGTGATCGAACGTTATACGTTAGATCTTCATCTTTCCCTTCCTCGGTTAACGCCGCTTGTTGGGCCTCGCGGATGCAAAACTCGAGATCACTATCAATCCTTATGTTTTGAAGCATGATAGTGGCCTCGTTAACATCCACATGAATCTCGGTGTCAAATTCTCCTAACGTGTCAAACCATTGTCTTCGATCTCGGATTTCTTGAAGCGAGACAGTCTTGTTGTGGATCTTATGACTCAGTGCGTCGGCTACAACATTCGCCTTTCCAGGATGATAGCGAATGTCGCAGTCGTAGTCTCTAATTAGTTCAACCCAACGTCTTTGTCTCATGTTGAGATCCTTTTGATTAAACACATGTTGAAGGCTCTTGTGATCAGTGTAGACTATGCATTGGGTTCCATAGAGATAATGTCGCCAAATATTCAAAGCAAATACTACGGCACCAAGTTCAAGATCATGAGTTGTGTAGTTTACTTCATGAACCTTCAATTGTCTCGACGCGTAAGCTATGACCTTACCTCGTTGCATGAGAACGCAACCAAGACCTTGACTAGACGCGTCGCAATATACAGTGAAGTCATCGTTTCCATCGGGAAGGGTTAGGATAGGAGCATTACACAGTTTGTGTTTCAACGTCTCGAATGCATCTTCTTGTTCGGGCCCCCACTCAAAAAGTCTATTCTTTTAAGTTAGTGCCGTAAGCGGTTTCGCAATTTTCAAAAAGTTTGCAATAAACCTACGATAATAACCCGCTAAACCCAGGAAAGAACGAACCTCGGTTGGGGTCGTGGGAACACACCAATTCTTCACGGCTTCTATCTTTGCAGGATCAACGTGAATTCCTTGGCTATTCACCACATGTCCTAAGAATTGAACTTCTTCAAGCCAAAATTCGCACTTGGAGAACTTGGCATATAATTGTTCCTTCTTCAAAAGATCGAGGACTTGACATAGGTGCAACTCGTGATCGATCTTTGTCTTGGAATAGATGAGAATGTCATCAATAAACACGATTACGAATTTATCCAAATACGGTTTACATACCCGGTTCATGAGATCCATGAAGACAGCAGGTGCATTAGTCAAGCCGAAAGGCATAACCATCAACTCATAATGTCCATATCGAGTACGAAACGCAGTCTTTGGAATATCATTGTCGTGAACACGTAATTGATGATATCCAGAACGTAGATCGATCTTCGAGAATTCTGTAGCTCCTTGAAGTTGATCGAAGAGATCATCAATTCGAGGTAAAGGATATCGGTTCTTGATAGTGAGCTTGTTGAGTTCCAGGTAGTCGATGCACATACGGAAAGAACCATCTTTCTTCTTCACAAATGGCACGGGTGCACCCCATGGTGAAGAGCTAGGTCGAATGAAACCTTTATCGGTCAACTCTTGCAGTTGACTAGCTAGTTCTTGCATTTCAGACGGTGCAAGACGATAAGGCGGCTTAGCCACGGGATTTGCACCAGGAATCAGGTCGATTTTGAACTCAACTTCTCGTATGGAAAGTAACCCACTAAGATCCTCGGGAAACACCTCGGGAAAATTCCGCACGACAGGTATATCCTTCAGTTCTTTACCCTTGGCTTTCGTGTTAACTACATAAGCCATGAAAGCTAAGTAATTTTTACTCAAACACTTTCGGGCCTTGATGCAAGACATGAGTTTGAGTCTTTGGGATGATCTCTCCCCAAAAACTTTTAAGGTATCACCCGATGGTAAAGGAATTCGAATGCACTTCTCAAAGCATATAATTTCCGCGTGTTGCTTCGCTAACCAATCCATGCCAATAATAACGTCGAAGCTCCCCAGTTGCATAGGAATAAGGTCGATGAGAAAGTCGTGCTCGTTAAGACTTAAGGTGCAATCGCGTATCACGACGCCGACTTCGACAGACTTGCCATCGGCTACTTCGACCGTAAAAGATCTCTCTAAATTAGAACGCGGCTTGGAAAGAATAGTCTCGAACTCTAAAGACACGAAACTCTTATCCGCACCCGAATCAAACAGTACAGAAGCATAACGACTATTTACAAGATACATACCTGCTCAAATAATAACCTATTATTGGCATAATGAACGCAGGTAGGGATTTTACAAGACAAAAGAACAATTAAAAGAAATTAATGACGTACCATTCACCACGTCATTGTTGGCTTGAGCTTGGTTGGCATTGATGTTGAATGCCCTTCCACGAGCCTGTGGCACATTTCCCGCATTGCGAGGACATTGTGGACGGAAATGTCCAGGTTCGCCACAGTTGTAGCAGACTCGATTGGCAACCAACGCAGCATTATTCGGGGCACGAAGATAGGTAGCCACCAGATGCCCATACTTTCCGCACAACTAGCAAACTCGACAAGGAGTGTTACTCGCGTGATGGTACTTGCAAGTATTGCACATCGGGTGCGGTCCAATATAAGCCCTCGCCACGGGGGCTTGATTTGCAACGACAGCTTGCCTTTGAGGGGCATTTGGTGCTGTCACCGCATGATTACGAGCCGGTGTGAACTTGCGCTTCTTGCCTTTGAAAGATGACTCGGCCTTCACCTCCTTTGTAGCCTCGGGAGTCACCTTCACAGCAGTCTTAGCACCTTTCACCGTCAAAGTACCAGCTCTAATATCGTTTTCAGTGAGCTAGGCGATGATATTAATCGCCTCCTCCAAAGTTGTGGGCCTACTACCCACCACGGCGTCTTGAATTTGAGGTGGTACCCCCTTAATAAACTTCTCGATGTTGCGGGGAACGGTATCCACCATGTGGGGTAGGAGCATGCTCAACTCATGATGCTGGGTGGAATAAGCCAAATGATTCCCGCTATCCTGTTTGAGGTTCCAGAATTCCTCCTCCAGCTTTTGCAATTCACTCCTCGGGCAGAACTTTTGGATCATTATGTCCTTAAATTCTTCCCAAGGCAACGCCAAGGCAACTTCAGTCCCTCGGTTCCTTTTCTCACTATTCCACCAAGTGAGTGCCCGTTGTTGAAGGACACTTGCAGCATATCGGACCTTGAGTTCATCGGGACATTCGCTGACAATAAACGTATTTTCCGTACTTTCGAACCACTCGAGAAGTCCAGTGGCTCCTTCCTTTCCACTAAAGCTAGTGGGTTTGCACGAGTGGAAGTGCTTGAATGTGCAAGTGCGACTATTCCCGCCTTGGTTATTGCTATTTTCCCCTTGACCATTGTTGTCACCACCACCATTGTTTCCATTGGCGTTGTTGCTGTTGTTGGCCATTAGGGTGCTGCTAAGTTCAGCAACCATCGTTGGAAGTACAGCGGCCATTTGCCGGGCGATCATTGCAGCGAGTTTGCGGTCGGAGGTAGCACGTTTTCCATCATGGCAAGACATTCTATAAGATAGAAATAAAGAAAATATTAGTATTCGGAGATAAACCAGTTCAAGGTAAACAGGAATTTTTAGCTAATTTATATACAGCCAGGATGGTTCTATTTGGTATCACATAGCCAATAGGAACATGGACACGTCGAGGTGACTTAATCCTAATTTCCTCGGGAAGATGTGTATGTTGACCATAATTTAGCACTCATCCCAGAAATCCCCAGGTAAGCATAACAGGTCTCGCAATGAGATTTATACGAAATGCTTGCCTTAGCCAGAGGGCCTTTTGCCAGGAGATCCAGAATACAGGTGTTTATGTGTCACACACTCTCCTAAGGCTATTAGAATTAAAACCTCGATGAGATTTTCAAGATTTAGTCATATCGTCTAAGGAATTTTCCCACTCAATAAGACGCGTAGATTTCCACATGTAGTCGAGAATAAGGTTTAGAAAGGATTAGGCGCGGTAAAACGTAGAGGCATAAGAAGAGGATTAGAAAGTTGGGGTTCACAAGGTGCAAGGCATAATACTAAGGCACTAATTCTAAAGGTAAGCAAATAGCACATAAGGGAATTTGTCATGCATCAAGATAGACATATAAGCATACTTACAAGATCATAGCAATTGTCATAAAAAGGGTTCCTAGTTTAACCATAGTCTAGGCCACCATTTCTAATAACCTAAATCCCTATAGTTATGGGCTCTGATACCAATCTGTCACACCTCAACCTTAACGGCGGAAACGTTGAGATGTGAGGGTTAAGATTGTTCATGCCACACAACGTTAATTTAAAATGACAATATTATTAAAACTCAATATTCAAGACATACATTTAAGAAATAGAATATGCTTCAAAACATAGGAATTTCAACATTCAATGATAACAAATGCATTTTTATTTTATTCTAGTTCCAGTCCTAGATGTGACATTGTCTTCATAGCAAGCTAAGCATTTTCATTTCCTGAAACATGTTAAAAATAAAAGGTCAACACAATGTTGGTGAGTTTTTCCATACCCCTTTTATATATTTTCACACTTTGGGGTGAAACATGTTAACTTTATGATAATTGCACTTGTAAACTCGTTTGAATCTTGTAAACACTTGGGTAATTCATCTTATTTGTCGTAGTTAGTCGAACTTTAGTAATTACCATATGATGACTATTATATGTACAATCATTAACTATTGCTAGCCTGGCGACGTCATAGATCTATAGGCCTGACAAGCCTACTTGGTTAATCCAAGTACACTTAGCTAATCGTTTAATCTTGTAATCTTGTAATCTATCAAGGTTTAATTGATACATTTATTCATCCATCCCTAATTACTTTATTCAATAACCTATGACATGAATTGCCATCTTTTATATATTTATATATGAAAACTATGGAAAACTCACCAATATTGTGTTGACCTTTTATTTTTAACATGTTTCAGGAAATGAAAATGCTTAGCTTGCTATGAAGACAATGTCACATCTAGGACTGGACCTAGAATAAAATAAAAATACATTTGTTATCATTGAACGTTGAAATTCCTATGTTTTGAAGCATATTCTATTTCTTAAATGTATGTCTTGAATATTGAGTATTAATAATATTGTTATTTTAAATTAACGTTGTGTGGCATGAACAATCTTAACCCTCACATCTCGATGTTTCCGCCTTTAAGGTTGAGGTGTGACATAGCAGGCATCTAGGTTTTGGGCTTACCTAACATTTAGGTTTTTAAGGTCAATCAACATCTAGCTTTTAGGGTAAGTTCATATCTTTATGATTTGCAAGCTTAGCCGGCTTGTAACTTTTAGACTGAAACCTAGATGTCGGCTAGCCCTAAAACTTAATTGTTAGTAAAGCCTGAAATCCAGATGTCGACTAAGCCTAATACCTAGAAGCTAGCTAAGCCTGTAAAGATATGCGCTTAGCCTACTATTGTAGGCTCAGCCTAGCTACAAAGTCAGCTCAGCTGACAGCTACAGCTCATGTTGCCCCCTTTCAGTGTCGACTAAGCCTTTAACTTTTTAAAAGTTTAAGGCTAAATAAGTTCGGAGGCTAACGTGTGATACAGGTTGGCAAGTTTACACGTGGCATGTCCCAAATTCCGTCACGTGTGGAATTTCCTTTATTTTAGTGTCACGCGCATCAGCTAAGCCTATAGCCTGAAGGCTGAAAATATGCAAAATGAACAGTTGAGATTGGTTAGATCATGCATGACCATGAAACTTACAGGCTGAAAACTCTAGATCATTTTAATAAAAAGTTGATCAATTTGATATTTTGGTAAAATTCCTAGATGTTAGTAAGGATACAATAATAAGTATCTAATAAATCAAAAATCATGAAAGTCTGCCTTATCGTAAATCAACTAACCAATAAAACAAATAATATATACTGGCTTCATTAAATATAATATAGAAAATAACAGGATGTGTAGAACTTTGAAGTTCGTTTTAGGCTTGTAACATAAGTTGAATCAAGATATTGGTTACCCAGGCGAGCCCTGTTTAAAAAAAAAATCAAACGAATTATCGATACATCCCTACATTAGAACACCAATATAAAAAAGATCATTAACAAGGATCCGCAGTTGACTTGCTCATATTAATAGCATATAATTCACGATTTGCATTATGACACTAATGTTATCCTTCACTATTTGATCTGACTAGACTGATTACAAAGTCCTACAGTTTTTATTATTCTCAATACCCTAATAAATATAAATAAATATGTGTGTTGAAATATATGTACGTTTAAGTGCATGTAACACGAGAAACAGTTGAAATCAACCGACAAAAGACTCCATTGATGCCACTAACGAAGGCGACAAGACTTCGATTCCCCACTCATTCTCTCAGATAGATATCTTTATTAATTAATTATTATTATTATTATTATTATAGTCTATCAACCAACACTAACCATTAACACCTTATAAAATGCACCACAAACCCTCTCTTATCATGCACAATCACACAAAGGCCTTTCTAGCTACTATACGTTATCCATTATCTCACTAGCTAACTCCTAAAGTCTTTAAACTTTAGCCATGAGTAATTTCCTTGATCTAAACGTTTCAGATGACGATTTCACTTCTTTGTCATCGTCGTCTTTGTCCCCTCTAAGCAACCCCGAGCCAAGAGTTTTCCCCTGCAACTACTGCAGGAGAAAGTTCTATAGCTCACAAGCGCTCGGAGGGCACCAAAATGCCCACAAAATAGAAAGAAACTTAGCGAAGAAGAGACATGAAGCGAGTTCAGCCATTAGACCTCATTCAGGGTACACGATGTACTCTGATGGTTCTAGCGGCCCGAGCCACAGTAGACATGATGTGCAGCCACCGGTCATGATGGGGGCTAAACATCAAGAAGTGCATGTTGGAAGTTTTGGTGTTAATGATTTGGGAAGAGGGATGAATTATAGTTACAAGGGTGAAAGTGCTGATGATCAAGAGGACCTCAGCCAGCTTGATTTGTCTCTTAGACTTTGAGCAACTAGGTTTTAGTACTATGTTTTAAACATTTAGCGTGTCGTCTCGGATTGTAGTGTTGAATGTTGATGCATTTTCCTAAAATCAATTGCGAGGTTCTTACGATGAGCATTGTATTCGAATCTTATGTGTGTATCATTCATGGTGTGCATTAGTGGATGAACAAATTAAAATTACAACATGTTCAAGTATGAGAAATACTCATAATCATAATTATAATCATACCCGGTATCTTTCATTCACATCATGGCTACCAACAGAGTCTGAGGGTATGGAAAATAAATCATGCAAATTAAGTTTTGAAATTGATCATTTAATGGTTTAAGCAAAGTTTATAAAACCTGATTGGACAACAAACCGACTTTCTTACTGGTGGTTCATTAAACTAACGGTCAGATTGGTCGGACCGAATTTTTAAAAAGATGATGTCATAATTATATGATAGAAAATTAAACATTATTTACTTGTACTAATTTAAAACAAAATACGAAAACACTATATACTATCCACATATATCTAATTTAAAACAAAATATGAGAATACTATATGTTAGTAAAATAATTTTCAACTTTAACAAAATAAGAAACTTAAAGAACTAAAATATGAATCATAAAATACTAAATTAATTAGAAAATGAAATTTTTAAAGAGAAAAAAAATTCTTAAAAAAATTGAAATCCGGTATGACCATCCTGTCCAGTTCACCCTATTTATCGATCTAATATGTAACCGGCCGTTTGAATGAACACAATCCAAATAAGCATAATTAAGCGGACCAGTTTTATGACCAATCTGATCCGTTTCAAAAAACACTGGCATTAAGAGCATCACCAACGTATAGGTTCACAGTCCACAGACGAGGTCATGTCTAACCCGCTTTGCTTCTACTCACAAACTTCGACTATTCTCTTTACTCACATTCTTTTGTTCACGTCTTCCCTCTCTCTTTCCATACTGGCATACATGAAGCTACAAACCATCGATTTCAAATGGTCTAAGAACAATTAATCTTAGTACCAATATTAAATTACATATCTCATGATTGGATTTTCTTTGTTTTTGAGGAATGATGGTCAGATGCAATGCAAGAACCCAACAGCTCCCACAAAGCTGGAGTTTGGTCGCCGCAACAATATTAGAAAACTTCAAGTTTCGTACATGCATAACAAATAAAAAAAACTACAATAAGAGGTACAAATATTACAAATGAGTACTTAATTTCCAATCTTAATCAGTATTTGCTACTTAGCAAAAAGGAATCCAATGTCTTAGATAAAACATTAATTTACCTATTAATTAACTCCAAAATTATTAGTCAAAGTGATGAGACAGAATATCTTCATGGTTAATAAAAAATTTGAGTTTCATATCTATGTTTATTGTTAATTTGTTTACTTGTCGGGATAACTTCGTTCACTTGTAATTTTATATTCAACCACACGAAAGGGCTAATATCATCATTATATATCTTTTGATTGTTAAATTAGCATTTTAGCATCCTTAATTTTGTAAAATTTGACACAAGTTACAGTGGCTACATACCTGTTTTAATATAATATGATTAATGTGCTTTCAAATTCGTCAGTAAAATATATTTGTTTCATAGATCATTTTAGTTAGAACCTATTAACTGTTAAACTTGGTTACATAACATTAAGATGTGGATGAAGTATTTATAAGGAACTTATTACTGAATTAAGGGACTTACAGGTGCGGAACTACCAAGGGGAGGGGGTCAACCGACACCATCATTTTCCGGTTCTAAGTAGAACGTATAATACCCGAATTTCAAAGGACATCAATATTTTTTACGAATGAGACCATTGTTTCTGGAAAAAAAATTATTGACCCCATTGCCCATTGTTTTTTAAAATTTTCAAATAAGTTTTACTGTAAATTTAAAAAGTTATATAAAGTTTTAAATAAATATACTACTTTAAAGCCAAATTAGATTTTATTCATTTTATTAAATTATTCATGTTTAAAGCCCAAACCTTAAACCCTTTTCCAAGGTTTTTGTCAACCAAAAATCCATAATTTTACACAACGATTGGTCGGGGGAATTGCAAGACGTTTTCGTCCAGAGTGATTTGGTTAATATGAAATATGGTTACAATATTGTGAAAAAAACAAATAAAACCTATTGGTTGATTTGTTACTTATTTAAGAAAACTAGTAAAAAAAATACAATTGTGATCTAGGGCTTTAATAGTTAAGACAAAACAAATAGATTTATAATTGATGTTAGTGATAAGAATAGTTTCACAACAAAACACTTAAAAAGAGTGATGACTTAAATAGACTAGATTAATGGTGGATTATCGTTTCGTGGTCATGATGAGTTTGAAAAATTCTTTTTACAAAGAAAACGTCTTGAAACTGCTTAATTTATTGAGGGAGGTGAATGAATCTATTGGTGAAACTGTTTTAGAAAATGCTCTACAAAATTGCCAACTAGCATCTTCACTAATCCAGAAAGAACTTACTAATTGTTTTGCTCATGAACTACTAAAACAAAATTTGAATAACTTGATTCAGTATTCATTGACGAGTCTAGGGACGTGTCTTAATGGTAACCGGTGGTTGTGGTAGTGATATAGGTTGATAAATCGGGTCTTGTTAAAAAGCAATTTATTAGTCTTGTTCATGTTATGAAAACAAATACTTTATCTCATAAAAATGGCAATAATGAATTACTTGCTAGGTATAATATGAGTTTAACTAAAGTTAAAGGTCAATGATTTGACGGAGCAAGCATGATGTTTAGTGAGTTTAATGGTTTGTAAACTTTAATATTAAAAGACAGTTCCTTAACACATTTTGTACATTGTTTTTTACTTAACTACAACTAATTGTTGTGGCTATTGCAAACAAACATAGAGAAAAGAGGTCGATTTTGACAAATGTGGTTTGACAAATGAAGAGGTATTAACTTTAGATCATTTGATCAGTTGTTCAAAAACGTAAACATTGTATCTATATGAAATGTTACGAATAATTATTAACTATAAATGGAAATGATCAGAACTTTCATATTCTACTTCAAAACTAGAAAGACTTATAACAATCTTAAAAACATCTGATGAATGTTCAAGACAATAATAATTAAGTAAGAAAAATTGCATTTTAGATATTAAATTATTCTCTTTTTTAATCTTTCCTATAATATCTCTCTCCTTTAAATCACGTTTAATCGATAGCTTTGCACCCTTTCCTTAATCTAATCTCTTCTCCAAATCCTTTGTTCACATAAGTTTGTGGGCGAAGGCGAAACAACCCGACTAACCTTGTTGAAGCATGGACAAATGCTCTAGACCTCTATAAACAACCTCTATAAAATTATTCTCTTTCTTAAGATTTCTAATAACATCTCTTCCTCTTTTAAATTATGTTTGATAAATAGATTTTCACACTTTCCCCCATCTTATCCCCTCGCAGAATCCTCTGTTCACAAAATAGAAGCTTTCCGCTGAAGACGAAACAACCCAACCAACATGTATCTTAACAATTCATAAAAATCGGATAGAGAGTAGAAAATACGAGTGATAATTAACTAATTAATTAAGTAACTGAAAATTTAAAAAAAAAAAAATTAATAGATACTATTGTATATTTTTAAATTTATTTCTGTTGAATTTCTCATACGTCATACTGTTTAACTTCTAATTTTATACTACTCTAGTACTTCTATTAGTCTTTCAAATGTGGGAAAAAGAATACAAAATGAATCCGTCAGATGTTTGTTAGTGGGTTGGGTTTTCTTTTTGGGCCGTAAGATGTTGGTAAAGAGAAATTAAGCCCATGGGCCATTATATAAATTTGTGTGCAGGGACCAGGGTAGAGTTGCACAAATCGGGTTTGGGCCGGACCCGGGCCCGGGTACAAAACCGGGTTTGGGCCCAACCGGGTTTTTTGTACCCGGGTATTGGTGAACCCGGGTACGAACCCGGGTCGGGTTCAGCGAGATACAAACCCTACCCGGTATACCCGGGTAGGGTCGGGTCGGGTTCGGTTCGGGTATGAAACCCGGGTTCAACCGGGTTTTTGCCTTTTTTTTTTTTTTTCTTTTCTTGTGTGTGTGTCGAACACCGGGTCGTATGTTTTTTTTTCTTATATTTTCTTTATTTTTTTTTCTTTTTATTTTTCTTTTCCTAACCGGGTTCACTTGAATGACAAAAATTTAAACAACTTAATATATAAATATATACAAATCTTGAGCAGAAAATGTTACACTTATAATATACAAATATTAAATACTTTTTATATAAAACATTTGAATGATAAAGAAATTTAAAAAGAACATGAAAGACATATAATATTAAAACAACTTAAAAATAACAATATCGTCTAATTTTATCTACTACGAGATGCTTGATCAAATGCTAATTCTTCATCGGATATGCCAGAAGATACTCCGTTTTCTACCTCTTAATCATGTACTTTAGCTTCGAGTGTAATCTCGTCTTCGAGGCTTGTTTGGTCTTGTATACGATCCGTTGCGTCTAAGTGATCCTTTAAACAAATGCACATCTCCACTGCTTTCGGAGTTAGTCTTGTTCTTCGTAATGATATTACCCTGCCACTAAGAGAAAAAGCAGATTCCGAAGCTACCGTAGAAGCTTGGACGCTTAGTAAATCACGGGCCATAGCAGAAAGAATCGGAAATTGAGATTCTTTTCCTTTCCACCAAGCCAAAATATCGAATGCACGATAATCTTCGGTAGTCATAGTGGAAATAAAATCCGTTCCACTATATCTACCGAGCTCACTTGTTGGGGTGTTACCTCTTTGACGTTTAACCGTCACATCCCGAACAACATTCAACATAGTCAAAACAGGGTCTTTAAACGAGGTACTAGCACTTGAGGTTGATCCGCTTGGCATGGTTATGTTTACGTTAGGCTCATATCTATTTAAATAAAAATTATAAATTGTTTTCAAACTATGATTAAAATTTTCTTTTGCCTCGTTTGAAAAATCAGGGTTTTCGTCATGCATATCCAAATTGTCATTTATCTCATCTATCAAACATTCAACCCCCGCAATATTTAGAAACGGATTTAAAGCGGCGGCACACGTAAAAACGGGTGGTAAGTCCTTAAAATATTTTTTAAACTTTTCTTTCATTGGTTCTATCATTTGATTAAACATATTATTTTTATTTTGAAAATTTTTAAAATTCAAAGACATAAAATATAGTTCTTGAAGCACCGAATAACTAGTGGAATAATAAACTCCCGATAATTTTGTTGTTGAGTTTTTAAAAACCTCAAGAAACTCGGATAGACGTTGAAGATTCTCCCAACCCGCATCCGGAAATGGGTCGGCTTCACCATTATTCGAAAGACTATTATGAAAAGCTTTCAAAGTGCCCTTTTGTTTTAAAGCACATTCAAACATGTGACAAGTCGAATTCCACCGAGTAGGTACATCCCAATTAGGACCTAAAAATCTAGAGTGCGTATCCTTACAAAGTTGTTTATAATCTTGATATCTTCTTCTACTTTTTTTAAAAACGTCATGTAACATAAATCGAAAAGATGTAATAAAGTTATTAACATATTGCCCGGATAGTCCGTCTTGCACTACTAAATTAATAATATGTGCAACACAACGAGTATGGAAAAAATCACCGTTTGCAATTGGAAGATATTTTAATTTTAATTTTTCAACCGCGGTTGTGTTGTTAGAGGCGTTATCAAATGCAATTGAAAAAAGTTTATTTTCTAATTTAAAAGTACTTATTACATTATCTAAAAAGTAAAACAAAAATTCTCCGGTGTGTGGATGCGGAAAAAGATCAAATGCAATCGTACGTTTCATCAATTGCCATGAATTAGGATCCACCCAGTGAGCGGTGACGCAAAGGTATGATTCGGGTAAACCGTGTGGAGCCGACCAAACGTCACTAGTTAAGTTTACACCGGTATTTAAATTTTCAAATAATACAATTAAATCATTTTTTGCTTGTTTCCATAATTTTAAACAATAACGTCTAAGTGTAGTACGACTTACGTGAGTGTAACGAGGTTGAAGCGTCTCTCGAATTAAGTTGGTCAACCGAGGATTGTCGAAGTGACTAAAAGGCAAAGCTTCTTGAATCATGAACTTCGCCATTCGATCTCGAACCGTATTAACATCGTAATTAAAGATTCCACCGTCTCCACCCAATTGTGTTTGTTGGAATCCGGATTACTTTTCAACGACTTACAAAACTTCTTGCTAATGTGTTTGTTTAAAGTCGTGTTAGAATCTTTAGCAAGCAAAGCTCCACAAAACTTGCAACGAGCCTTTACAGACCCGTTACTCAACTCAACCATATCCAATTGCACCAAACATCCATGTTACGATTGTGTGCAAGAACACGAACGACGGTTGGAGCGTTGGACGAACCTTGACCAACGGAAGATTGTGAGTGAGCCATATCAAGATTGAAAAGAGTGAAAGTGTAAAACGAGAGAGTGAACGTGTAAAGCGAGAGTAAACGAGAGTATTTTTTGCTTTTTTTGCGTATGTTTTTGCGTTTGAGACTTGGGTACTAAACCATATCAACTCACACCTATTTATACTAACTTATAAGCCTAAAAGTGACAAAAAAACGGTCACAAATCGATCCCAACGGCTATATAGCCGTTAAAAAACGACCACTTTTTAAAAAAAAAAAAAAACGGTCGAAACCGGGTACAACCCGGGTTCAACCGGTTCCGGGTCGGGTCGGGTTCGGGTCGGGTTCTAAGAAATTCTATAAAATCATACCCGGTTCCAACCCTATGGGTTTTTTTCGGGTCCAACCCGGGTATGTATATACCGGGTCGTACCCGGTTCCGGGTCGGGTCCGAACCCGGTTTTTATGCCCAAGTCTAGACCAGGGTACCACATTACTAGTTTACATGGTCGGTTTTTATTTTATAATGCTTTCCAACTGTATAACAAAATTTTAGGTTGCATAAAGTTTTAAGCTGTGTATTGAACGGACCTTTGTGTCAAATTTCTCAGTAAATCAAGGGTGTTCATAACACGGACCGAAAAACACAGAATTCAAAGAATTCACATTCGGGTTTCGATTATTCAAACCAAACCCTTAAGTGAACTGAATTCCATATTAAATATAAATATAATAGGTGAGGGTGAAAGACTGTTTTTAAGTGTTATTAGATCTTATTGGAAAGATTTTTGGTGTTCTTAAAAATTAAATTAGTATTTTCTGATGTAAAAACTAACTAGACACATTATTATAAATGTTTTAACACTCTAAGTTATCTTTTCATCTAACATCGCATAATTTATAAACAGGCAGTTATACATAGTTTTCTAAATATATAATTTTTATGATTTAGTGAACAAAGAAAAAAAATGATGATGGTTTTAAGAAAAAGTTATTTTCTAAAATAAGATACAAACAAAATACTTTAAAAATGAATATAAATAAATATTCATATAGAACCTTGGGATCCACTATCGATCATTGACGCAATTTAAGCAAGAGGCAACCCATGACCCATGTTCATGTAGAATTACCTAATAAACACACAAACCAGTTGACTAAACCTTAGTTTTACTTTGACCAACATGCAAGCAATAACTCTAGTGTATCATTTAAGTTAGGTTCAACCTCACTATGTCACACTTGTATATTTACCAAAAACACCCCACAAAAACACATGTAAGCTCCTCCTCCATCATGATTTCCAAGGGCAAAATAGTCATTTCAACCACCCCCTCCTCCTTTTTATTCTCCACCTTCCTTCAAGGATGTAAAAAGTCCATTTGGTAGACTCATTATCAAGATACTGACTCTCTAATAATCTTTAATACCATCATGATCTTAACCATTCCTCAAACAAAGTTCTTCAATATGGCGAAGTCAGAAAAGGGCCGGCGGTTTATCGTCTCGTCATTCATGTTCATCGCGTTTCTGTGCACCATAGCTTTCATAAATGAAATCCACTTCGACCATCTGTTGAAATTCAGCAAATGTGCATTGTCATATGCTTCTTATAATTCATCTTTAGACCGCTTTCCTCTACCCGTACATTCCTCAACCGATGAAATCCGTGTGCTTCTTGCAATTCTAACGCTTCCAGACCAATACAACCGGCGCCACTTCCTCCGCCTGATCTATGGGACCCAGTCAGTGGCTAGTGGCAGAGTTGATGTAAGATTCGTCTTTTGCAACCTCACAAAAGATGACCAGAAGGTTCTAGTAGCGCTAGAGATTATGAGGTATGACGACATCATCATCTTGAACTGCACCGAGAATATGAACAAAGGTAAGACGTACACCTTCTTCTCAAGCTTGCCAGATATGCTAAATGACGGGCCAAATAGTTTCGGTGGGTCCCACCCGCCGTACCATTATGTAATGAAAGGTGATGATGATGCATATTTCCGGCTTGATAATTTAGTGGAGTCGCTAAGGCCTTTGCCAAGAGAAGATTTGTATTATGGGTATACTATCCCATGCGACAGTATGGATCCTTATGCGCATTACATGTCAGGAATGGGATATTTGATATCATGGGACATA
The DNA here is from genome assembly GCA_025506505.1 of Flaveria sonorensis. Classification (NCBI taxonomy): domain Eukaryota; kingdom Viridiplantae; phylum Streptophyta; class Magnoliopsida; order Asterales; family Asteraceae; genus Flaveria; species Flaveria sonorensis. Next base: position 61,830,024 of record CM046435.1, on the reverse strand, counting down.
GTCGAGTGGCTAAGGGATTCAGATATCCCGAAAAAGCATCTAGAAGGTCCCGAAGATAAAGTTTTCGGAGATTGGATGAAGGAAGGTAAAAGGGGAAAGAATAGACACAACGCCAAGTGGTCTATGTATAACTACCCAGAACCACCCACAAAATGTACACATGAACTTTGGCCGAACACGGTGGCAGTGCACCTTTTGAAGACTCAAGAAAAGTGGATTCAGACATTGAAGTATTTCAATGTCACCCAAGATCTTAAACCTTCTAAACTGTACCACATACCTTAGGCCATAGTAGTAATGCTTGATTCCTTAGCCATTTTTGCTTAATTTTTTTTTTCAAATTGTATACAATAAAGAGTCGATTTTCCCTTAACTGGCAATTCTTTTCTGCAACTCCTATACCTTCTAAGTTCTAATGATACATGTATTAATAGGGATCCATCATAAATCAAACTTGAAACCAGAACATGAAAAGAACTAATGTCACTGCACTAGTTTTATTCATACCATAAGGCAAATCAGCAGTTATAGTAGCTCACTTAAATTTCAAATATATTGATGAATCTACTTGAAAGAAGTTCAAAATCAAAACTTTACTCATCTACACAGTTGTCAGCTCTCATACAGTATGCTAAAGCACTTTCTTGAAAAATGGTTCACTTCAAAGATATTACCTGCATACTATTTTGTAGCTTTATCGACAGACGATTTCACATTTTCAGTCACTGTAGAAGAGCTTGTTGCGTCTTTTTCTTGACGAAGAGTGCGAAGTTTTTCTTGAAGGGATCTAACTCTGTCTTCAGTATTTCGAAGCTTTTTGTATCTATATGCCACCCATAGACCAAACCCACCATATACAATAAGATAGGAACCCCAGACATAAGGATAGGCTTCTGCATTCTCTTTGGCTTTATGATACTGTTCAAGTACTGCATTTCTAAATCCTCCAACGGTTAAAAGGCTGGTGTTTGCTACTGGGTTGTCATTGCCCTTTTCCTGATGACCTTCACCGCTTGTTTGCTCAGTTGCCATATGCTATGTGCTTAAAAATAAACCAGCTGCAAGAAAGGGGGAAAATGATCTATAAGAAATTAAGAATCATTCGAGTTAAGAGTTCATCAACCTCTAAAAATTAATAGTAATCTAAAAAATCGCATATTTACCAGTTACCACCAAAATCAAAATCAAAAATAAATGCAGACCTTAATTAACAGTTGTAGATCAGTCACAATTTTTTTAAGAAAGTTTACAAAAAGGATGTGTTTGTAGCTATTTGTAGAATTAAAATTAAGCTCGCTATCAAGTTCTTGGAATGAGTTTTGATAGGAATGGACACTTTACACCATACATAATCAAGACAAAGAAACAAGACATAATGCTTAGAGCCAATTAAATCACAGCATTAATCCAAGATAAAACTATAAACATTTTTGTTTAAGCGTTTTACATCGATTATTCCTAAAATGACTTATTCAGTCGTATCTTTTATTTTCTTTTTTTTGAACGGCTAATTGGATCACTGACGAGCCATTGGTCCTCCTGATCGTCTCACTTACTCAAGTACGGAACCTTAGGGCACTAGGTTGGCAAGTCCTAGAAGGGAAGCTTTAACATTAGTCCGTTCCCATTACTCCTGAACCTGATACCACCTTCAGAAGGAAACTTCCTTAGGTGAGAAAACCCCCTGTCTCAACCTGGAACCCCTTTTTTTGTCACAAGTGGTACTTGAACTCAAGACCTCCTCCTATTTTAATGAAGTCTTGGGTACCTCAACTCAACCCCTTGGGCTAAGTATCATTAACAGTCATCACAAGCCAAAGTAAGCAGAGCCAGGGTCAGCTCAAGCTAGCCTCGAATTTTATACGAAACAGACAACCTAATAACAGGTCAAGGATCAATAATTTCCAGAAGACTCTTAACTACTGTATAATCAAACTGTCACTCTACCGTATTCCACTAAGAATTCGGCTATTTTCTAGATACGAAATGTTGCCAGCCTAATGAATGTTCCAACACTCATCAAGTTCATGATGCAGTAATCAAATGTAAATTGAATAAATAAGTTAAGGGGATTGTTAATTAATCATGCTAACTGACCAATAAATCGATTTCAAGATTCTAATTATCTCCATTCGTCTTTACTTTAAGTTGCTTTCTTCTGTTCTATTTACTCTATCATTTCTGCGGATTAAATGGCACCCATTGTTACTTCACCCTCGTGCACCTAAGGAAGACATTAACCACAAACATTGCTACAAAAACAAACACCCAAATTTCATTGATGTAGAGCTCTTAACTTTTCTACAGAATTCTCATACCTATTTGAGCTTTTTAATGTCTCGAGATCAGAGTAAACATAGCTCAAAGAAGTTAACAGAGTAGAGAGAAATGAACTTACAAGATCGATCGACTGTTGCAGAATCTGTGATCGATGGTGGCCACTGCTATTGAAATCGAATTGTTTTGTAACTGAAGCTGCAATCGATGTTGGAAGAATGAAAATTAATGGATTTAGGGCAAAATGCAAATCGATGTTCGCAGAATGCAAATTAGGGCAAATTGCAAATCAATTTCATTTGTTTTTTACATGAATGAATGAATTTGGACCAGACGTCTGATGGTACTTGGACTGGGCTACAAACTGGGCTTAGCTTTATCAAGCCCAACTAAGCTCGAACTGGGCTCAAAATTTATCTTTTAACATGAGCTTCCTTCTAAATGGAGGTGGTAGAATGGTAGTTGACGTGAGTAGGGCTGCAAACGAATTAAACGTTCAGCGAACAGTTCGTGAATCGTTTGGCGGGAAGTTCGTTTATGTTCGTTCTTTTAGTAAATGAACGAACACGAACAAGAAAATTCTGTTCTTTTAGTTAAACGAACGAACATGAACACAAGTCGTGTTCGTTCATTTATGTTCGTGAACGTTCGATAACGTGTTCGTTTATGTTCGCTGATGTCCGTTCCTGAACGTTCGATAATGTGTTCGTTTATGTTAGTTTATATTCTTAATTTTGTGTCAGTTAATTTTAGGACTATTATATCAAGTATTTTTTTTTATATTTATTTTAAGTACTTATTTATTTTTGATTGATTTTGTATAATGTTTGTAATAAAAATATAAATTGTATTCTAAAATAATTCTATAATCATTTGTACTCGTTTGTGTTTATGAGCTTCTTTGTGTTCTTCATGTTCATGAACAGTTGTTTGTGTTCGTTTGCTTTTGTTTGTGTTCATTTACGTTCGGTAAGTGTTTGTAAACAGTTCATGTACATGTTATTTTCTTAATGAACAAACACGAACAAGGAATCTCGTTCGATAAGTGTTCGTGAACAGTTCATGAACAAGTTTATTTATTAACGAACGAACACGAACAAGACCTTGTTCGTTTTCGTTCGGCTTGTTTGCTACCCTAAATATGAGTATGGTTCATAATTGGTATTAAACAGGTATAATATTTAACATAATTGGTATGATATGTTTAACTTAAAGTGCCATTTTCTTAAACGGTAATACAGATGCTTTTGATAAGTTGGTTACATGATACGAGATTTTTAACATGGATAAGTGTAACCAATTCGATGATAATAATGGCACTATCTTTTGAACTATAATTGAATATAAGTAGTTCAAAAACACTAATAACATGACATGTTTAACACGATTCAGTTAATATAATTAATAAATAATATATAAGATAATGTTAACACAGTAAAAGATTACTGAACAATTAGGAGATAAAATCATAGAATAATAATTGAGATTCTTTTTTTTCTAATAAAATCACTCATTTTTTCAAACAGCAAATTTCAATGTTGTTTCAATATCGTGATTTTTTTTTATATACGTAAAAATATGTTTAGAAATGAGTTACATAAATATCGTGAACCTTTATTAATCTTTTCAAATAAACAACTCATAATATACTCCACTACCTGCGACTTAATCTTTGTTTCTTTCCTGCAGCTTAATCTTTGTTGCTATTTAAGTATTTAGTGCTTATTTTTTCAAGTAACTTGGTTATGATTATTTTTTTCCTTTGTAATTACCTCTAGGTTAACATTGACAAAAAACCGTTATAAATTATATATATCTTTCATTAAAGTTGCTTAATTTAAAATATTCAACACTTAAAACCTTCAGAAGATTTAATTTTTTTTTGAACGGCTAATTGGATCACTGACGAGCCACTGGCTCACCCGATCATCTTCATTACTTAAGTACGAAACCTAAGACCACCCTTTAGAGGAAACTCACATTAGATAAGAAAACCCCCTGGCTCACTTGGACTCCACCTTGTTTTTATCACAAGTGGGACTTAAATCCAAGACCTCCATCTATTTTTTATGAGATTTTAGAATATCTCATCCTAATCACTTGAGCTAAAAATCAATAGTTTTAAAAGTTTAAATAATCTTGATTTTATCATCACATGAAAGTGCATTGAAAAATTCGGTTACTTGTTAGATAAATTATTATTTTATGAGTATCTATAAAACTATAAACTATGTTATTTTATATATATATAGGGTCAGGATCATTACATAACCGCTTTTTATTTTTAGAACCAAAAAAACCATTGATTTACATAAATATAAATTACGAATCATTGATTTACATAAATGTAAGTTAAAGCTGATTATATTTAGTTGTTTTATATAGTTTATTGTTCATGTCTGATATACAAATATGTAAAATAGATTAAGTATCACCAAACTTAATTTACACTTATGTAAATAAATGGTTCTGTGATTCTGAAAATAAAAGTGGTTGTGTAATGATCCTAATCATATATAAATATATATATATATATATATATATATATATATATATATATATATATATATATATATATATATATATAGATATATATATATATTAAAGAGAAATGTCGGTAACTACAGTTAAATTACATGGTTTTCTATCTTGGCCACCTAACATTTGTATATTTACAAAAAGGTTTTCTTCTTCACTAAAGTGACATGCAAGGAAATAATTTTCCAGGCTTCCATCATTATTCTTTCACTCTACGCCTAATCTGTTAACATTTTCATCAAAATCAGTTCATGCTATCTCCACTAAAATCTATTTATCGGAACAAAAACACTATGCAGAAAAGTAAACCGAGAGGCGGAAGGTAGTCTGGTGGTCGCTGACGGTTGGTGGACGAGGGGCGAGAGGTGCTGAGCGCCTGAGCGGCGTTTAGTGACAGCCGACTATGGTGGTGAGCAAAGTTTGGCGAGAGACATCGGCGGTGGTGAGCATGGTGAATGGTGTTTGGTATCATCTTAAACACTTGCTGGTTTACAAGTCTTGTTATGTTAATGAGTCGTGTGACAATTTGTTAGTCCTAAAGATTTACTCTCAATTTGTTAATCGTGTGTTTAACCCCTTAACTAACTTTGAAGTTGTTTTTAGCTCAGCCACAATAACTCAATAAGCATATAAACGCCCTTTTAGCATGTTAACCACAATAAGGATTTAAATAATAAATTAAAAAAACTAGTGGACTTTTCTACAACCGAAAAGGCAAGTGAAGAATATTATGATAGAAGTTATAAACACCGAAAAATATCTTAGTGGTTTAATAATTTATTTTTATATTAGTTTATAAACCCGGGTATTACACAGGTTTAATAAAAATATTAAATTAATAGTTATTTATTAATATTTAGATATTATAAAATAAGTTTTTAAAATAAAATATTATTGAAATTACATATAATTAACTACTTTAGGTAATAAAATATTTTTTTCAAACTTTTGTCTTTTAAAAGTGTTTTGTAAACACTCTAATTTTTTTAAAATGCTTTTTCTAAACAATTTCATTTTTAAAAGTTATTGGTATTAATAAGTTAATATTTCATAATTTTTTGTTTTTAAAAATATTATGCTTTTAAAAATAAAAAATTGTTTATAATTTGGAAAGCGTATCAATAATCATTAGTATTTAATGTATCATTAATGGTTTACTTTTATTCTACTAACGACACGTGTCTAAATCCTAAGTGACGCATAGATGAGCAATATAGAAAAATGACATGTGACCTGTAAATATTTTGATTTATTAGGATACATAATTTCAGAGTTGTTTTTTTGTTTTATATTCGTTATTGACACGTTTAACATCTTTATCAATAATCATGGTGTGTTATATTTATTTTTTCTAACAATTTCTTATATAATTAAGTTATAAAAACTAAGACAATCTCCGTCGACAAGTTGAGCTCGTGAGGTGCCCATGAAATGAGGTGGAATTGAGAAGAGGGTCGCATGTAGATATGGTGAGGTTAGGTTTAAGAGAGATCGAGAGTCACTCGAGCTGACAGACACATTTGGTTTGTGAATGATGGATAATAGACAAGTTGGAGGCGCCAGTGTGGAGGAGCTCCTCTCGTGAAAGAAGCTAAGCGGAAGGGCCGACATCAATACCCCACGCCTAACCCGGAAATGATGATGGTCTACGAAATATCATTGATGCTAAGATGAACAATGATGATATTGTGACTGGTGCAAGTGACTTATACATATCATAACACTAACTGTCAAATGATGATGACATGTTAGGGTAGAATAAGCATCCAACATGTAGGCTATCAAATGCAAGATGTTTGGTACCAAAATTAACATGATAACAACAAAGATGATATATGGCCACAAATGTCAAAAAAGAGAAGACATATGTTCTTGTCCTATGCATTTTGCATTGTCACTCTTTGGACACATTCTTTGGTGTAGTCCAGTAGGCTTCTAGCCATCCAAAATCATTCGAAATAATTTTCGAGTCTCATCATTGAGCGTGTGGTACCCCATCCTCGTCATACTCCTGGTCCCAGTCCTACCCGATACCCCTATCGCGTGTCTAGTTTTGTTTCATTTAGCGACTTCAAATGCAGAAAACCGACGAAATTTTATTTTGATCATGCATGACTAATGTCTTTGTCGAGTGAAATGTTGTCCGATGCCTCTTTAATAATCAGACTCGAGTGATATCAATGGTTGAAAGTAAGTCGATAGGTTGTGCAATTATGATATTTGTGGGCCTGACATGTTCAATATTTATTTGGGCTAAAAGAATAATTTTCATGTGGGCCCTTGACATATTATCTTCATTTGGAAATCATGTTATGATGGTTGATACTATGATGTATAAACATGATTAAAAAAAATTTAATTTATAATTTATGTGTTTTTTATTTGGTTTTAATAATTATCACATTCGAAACAAGAAAGAAGCACATGACAGAAATTGCAACTTGATTTAGAAACACCAAATGCAGGTGATTTAACTGTTATCAATATCAATTTGGTATAATTAAATCTGACGGATATTATCTCCCCCCACCTCAAAACCTCGTCTCCACTATCAAACATTTCGCAATCCATCAAGGGAGTGGTCACTTATTGACCACACTCATTTACCATCTATTTTCTCTACATTTGTTTTATTTAGTATTACTTTTAATCAGGTTTGAACTTGTGTGGTCTTCTCGTAGTATTAGACTTTTATCATTGGACTAGTGACCGAAATGACACATATCATCCATGTAAACACCACTTCACATTCAATTAACTCTCACTCTAACTTAAAGATGGAGGTGACACCAGCACTAGGTTAGTATAGTTCTCCTTGGGTGGTTTTTTCATGCGTTGATTTAATAGCTTTCTTCTTTTGAAAAAAAATCTAGTGATTTCACGTATTTACTATTCAATATTGAGATTAATTTAAAAATAGATAATAATTAATGAAAAAATAATTAAAACAAATAAAAATACTAATAAAATTTACTTCACGAGACCTGGGTTTCCGCAATGTACTCCACGAGACGCCATCTTTCTAATCTTTATAGGATGCATTGCTCGAATCGGGTTTTAAATTATAGCCCATTTACGTTTGTGTATTTCAAAAGCTCATTCCACGTCTTTTCTTGTTTTTTGTGCGTTCTTGAACCTTTTCTTGTCATTTGTGCCCTAAAAAGTGAAGAACTTGACAATATTAGTTAGATGTAGGTATATACAATCGCAAGATAATACACATGCCTCTATGGTCTACTCTCAAGTCTCAACATGAAATGATGAACCATGTGCGGTTCCATATAGTGCATTGTTAAATAATGACGATTGATTAAGGACGTTAGTTTCATTGTTAGAAAGATCCAGCGATGATAAGTGGATCTAGCAATTGGTATGTTCCAATTTTGATAGGTGCGTCTAACATGACATTTTCACGATTAAATAATATTTAATTCTGATTGACGATTTATTCACACATGTCTTAAAAATCTGGAGATTCTCATTCAGGGAGATTCTCATTCAGGAGTAATTTCTATTTTATATCTATATTTTATGTAATCATTTTAAGACTACATAATGGTTTATTAAATTATTAAATGTTAGTTTTTATTTTTATAATTTATAGCTGAAAAGAAGAAGAAAACAACTTCTAAAAAAACTGTGTGATGTGATGAAGGCAAGGATCTGAAAAAAATAATAAAAATTATGGTCCGTTTTAACTAGACTTTGAGATGAACTGTAATATGTTGCGGTGAGATAAAAAAAAATTAAAACGTTAAGGATACATTAAAAAGTGTGTGTACGGCTGTACGCACATAAAAAGATATGAAAAAAACAATAAAACTAAGGGACTGTTTGGTAGCCTCTTAATGGTTCCATTAAAAAATTACATCTGAACCGTTCAGATATGTATGTTTTTGTTTTCAAGAAAAACAGCTTCTGAATGGTTCAGCTTATATACAATGCTGAATGAGAAACAAGACATATCTACCCTTGAAAACCATTGAAGCCCTCTCCCTCCCTCCCGTCGCAGCCACCTGCCTTCACCGTCGCCTTCTCGCCGCCGCCTGGTCGCCGCCGCCACCCCCGCCCAACCTCGCCGGCGCAGCCTCCAGCCATGGTTTCTTCATCTTCTTCCTCCGACCACCGTGCAACTCCGCCAGACCTCCCTCTCCGGCCAATCCTCGGCAGCTATGGTGTTAAGTTCTTCGGTCCAATCAAAGACCGTTACGACTACTTCTACAACCGAGGCAAAGACGATTTCTTCAAATCCAGAATCAAGAAGTACAACTCCACCGTCTACCGTACGAACATGCTGTCGGGGCCGTTTATCTCCTCCGATCCACGAGTCGTCGCTGTTCTCGACTCCAAAAGCTTCACTGTGTTATTCGACAATGAAAAGGTCGAGAAGAAGAACATTCTCGACGGAACCTACATGCCATCGCTATCGTTTTTCGTTGGTTAACCATTTGATTGAAGATTTTGGTTTGATTCAAGAGTTCATAGTTTGGGTTTTATTTGATTGATCGAAGATTTTGATAGATTACAAATGTTAATATTTGGTTCAGATAGATAAAATAATAATTTTACATATGTATTTGAAAATTCAACCAAATAACCCCTAAATATGATATATCTCTAATGCTTAAAACTTGTATATAAAACAGAAATTGACTTAAAAAAATTGTTATTAACTAATTATCATACAGATATAGCTTTTATTTACATCAAATCAAGATAAAGTTAGCTTTAATACAAAATAAAAAACAAAAGTAAATATAGGTAAACATGTGATGTATATAGCTCCTAATGCAAGTTAACCTACTCTCCCAAGCAATCCCCTGTCTTGACCTCTGACCTCTCTGTTATTCAATGTTTTTGATCATTTATAGACGACAAAGAAATACGAATCACACCTTTTAACAATTTTTTCATGAAATACTAAGGAATTTTCTTTAACTTTTTTTTTAAACGTTAAACATACGACTCCATTTTAATTCGATTTATTTATTTGTTTTTAAAATTGAGACCTCACCCCCAACTTAAAAGAAAACCCTACAACCGGAAAACTTCCAACTGAACATTAAGCATTTTATTTACAATGAAACTTGAACACAAAATATTCATATATTTATATTTTTTGTTTTGAGTATCTTATATTAACCTTACTTTAATTATAAGGTTGGAACCAATGATTCTTAACTCAACTGTTTAAGGTGAGGTACCCATAATATGTAAATAAGGGGAGATCATGGATTCAATTATCACTCTAAACAAACTGTTTAGAGTTGAGCCAGTGATTTTTTTTAACAATGGGTTTTCTCCTGAGGGGGTTGAGGATGCGGTCCCGACTATAAGGTTGGAGTGGACATTCCCACCACACTCACCACACTACACTATAAAGTATAAACCCATCATTCAAATTTTATCATATCACACTATACCACACACACAAATTTGATGACATCGGTATTGGCATGCCATGCCACACTACACCACACACCCGAGCATCGGTCATATGAGGGCAAGGTCACGACAAATATATGTCGTAAAAAAGAAAAAATGTGGCTTGAAGTGGGGTGGAGACGGTGTTATAATTAAAATATTAAAGTGTTTTGTATTTAGAGTTGAAAGGCATAAACAACTCTCAAAATACGTTAATAGACACTTCCTATATATAGCGTTATAATTCCTGAAAAAAGATCTCAACTAAACGATTAAAATATTAAAGCTTTTTGTATTTATATTTGAGATTGATGGTTTAAATTATGTAGATGACGGTTAGTAGTGTTAATTAAGAATAAATTAAAAGTCATTAAAAGAAAAATTATTTAGTTTTTATTTATCAAACTCATGTAATACATAAGTTTATAACATATTATCCATCTATAAGCGTTTAAGGACATAGCTTTGTAATGTGCATCCTCGTTCCAAATAAAAGCATCCTTAGTGGGTTGTCAGGGATGTTATAAATCTCGTATAGAGCTATATGACCCACCCATACGACGCAGATAATGTTATACGATCCGTATAAAACTTTAAGGTGTTAATTTATAATTATATAGTATCTAAATAGCGGTGCCGTACTAAGAAAACGTTTTCTAAGTGTTAATTGTCATTTGCTATACAAGAATCCCTTGGTGGATGAATGAAAAAGAAATTATTAATTTCATTGATAAAAACATGAAAACAATTTATTTCGTACAGTTGTGAAGAGAACATGTGGAACAAACAATTGTCTACTAGCGACCAACACTCGTCACAACAAGCACCCTCTATTATAAATCCCATTTCTTCTTCATCTTCCTCAACTCATCTCTGCAATACAACACCATCACTTCACATCACCATGAAAGAGCTCTGGACAACCATGGCGTCCTTAATGGGCGTTTTAGCCTTCTGCCAAACCCTCCTCCACACAGTCATCCCACCGGAGCTCCGTTTCGCCGTCGTCAAACTCCTCCACCGCCTCTTCACCTGCTTCTCCTCCTACTGCTACTACGAAATCACCGAGATCGACGGCGTCAACACCAACGAGCTCTACAACGCCGTCCAGCTCTACCTCTCCACCAGCGCCTCCACGACCGCCACCACCACCGCCACCCGCCTCTCCCTCACCCGTGGCATCAACTCCTCCGTCATCACCTTCGGCCTATCCAACAACGACCGCCTCTCCGACGTCTTCAACGGCGTCTCCATCGTCTGGGAACACATCGTCACACCCCGTCAATCTCAAACGTTCTCGTGGCGACCCTTGCCGGAGGAGAAGCGTGGGTTCACGCTCCGGTTGAACAAGAAACACCAACCCCATATCCTTCAAGATTATCTCGAATTCATCACCGTCAAAGCTAACGAAATCCGACGAAAGAATCAAGATCGGTTGCTGTACACAAACTCTCGCGGCGGAGGGATTGATTCACGGGGACACCCATGGGAATCGGTGCCGTTTAAGCACCCGAGCACATTCGACACACTAGCAATGGATCCGGTGAAGAAGTCGGAGATAATGTCGGACCTCCGGGACTTCGCCGGAGGTCAGGAGTTCTACAAACGCACCGGTCGCGCGTGGAAGCGTGGGTATCTCCTCTACGGCCCTCCGGGCACCGGAAAATCGAGCATGATCGCTGCAATGGCGAATTACCTCGGGTATGATATCTACGATCTCGAGTTGACGGAGGTCAACACCAATTCGGAGCTCCGAAAGCTGCTGATGAAGACGAGCTCGAAGTCGATTATTGTTATTGAAGACATTGATTGCTCGATTAACCTCACGAATCGGAAGAAACCCACCGGAGATGATGTTATTTCTCCTCGCGATCTGGATAACAATATAAGTAACAGTACCAGTAATAGTAATAATAACAATAATTCGATTACGTTATCGGGGTTGTTGAATTTTACTGACGGGTTGTGGTCGTGTTGTGGGTGTGAGAGGATCTTCGTGTTCACGACGAATCATGTGGAGAAGCTTGATGCTGCATTGTTACGCAGTGGTCGGATGGATATGCATATCTTCATGAGCTACTGTACGATGGCGGCGGTGAAGATATTGTTGAAGAATTACTTGGGGTGTGAAGAGGGTGACGTGGAGGGGGAGGTGATGGAGGGGATTGCGGCGGTGATAGATGAGGCGGAGATGACTCCGGCGGATGTGAGTGAGGTGTTGATAAAGAACCGGCGGGATGGGCGGAGGGCTGTGAGGGAGCTGCTGGTGGCGTTGAGGGGAGGGTGGCGATTCGGCGGCGAGTGGTGGTGGAGGTGGCGGAGGAGGAGGAGAAGAGGGCGTTGGATAGTCCGACGGACGGCGGCGGCTGCGGCGGCGGCGGTGGTGGTGGTGATGAGGTGGAGGTGGAGTACAAGAAAGGTGGGGAAGATGAAGAGGATAATGGGATTATTAATTAATTGATTAAAGAAGGTTGGTTACTTAATTTAGTTAATTGATTAATCTGCCTTTTTTTTTTTTTTTTTTGTAAGTTTTGGGTTTGATTAATTATTAATCCCGTTAAAATTGGTTTTTGGGACGTGGGAAATTTGGGTGGTGGTCTAGTGGGAATTGGATAATGAGAGTTGGAAATTCGGATATACATATTTGGTCCTTCGGCTTTCATAGTATTTTATTTCTGGTTATTTTTATTGAGCAAAGATGGTGTGTGTGCCTTCTATTTGATGAGGAAGTTGTAGGGGTGGTCGCTATGTTTAGTGAAAAAAGAAGAAGTGATCACTACCTTATGAGTGAGAAAATTATAAATAGGATTATTACCTTGATTAATGAGATGTTTTTAATTAAAGTGAGCTTCTGATGGATATCAAGGAATGAATTATACTAGAACATTCATCTCAATAATTTAATTATATATACATGTTGTAAGCAAATAAAGTTTTGTTTTTTAAACTAGTCGATGAATTTAAATAGAAAAATATTCTAAAAATATCAATATGATTGAAGTTTTACTTCAAACTGTCACATTGAGTTTTTTGTTCAACAAAATGTCCTATGAACACGAGTGCTCGAACCCAAAACACGGGTCTTCAAACTCACAAACATGGATGCCTGACCTCACAACAACAAGCGTAAGCCTTTGAAATACGACCACAAGTCCTTAGAATACATGGGAAAGTCCTTAGAAATGAAGTTGACAAAGAGACATTTGAGGAAAACTAATGGTTAAAAGGAGATTTTGAGAATTTTATCATTTAAGAATATTAAAATCATTTCCCAAGCTTTTTCTCACATCAGAAAATCAAAAGCTCTAATTGCCCTTACCCATCAGTGTTATTGCTAGAACTTGCTTGATGACAATTCTCACCCTTAATCCTTTTACTTTCCTCCACATGATCATACACAACAAAGTAGAGTGTTGTTGGGTTGGATCTCAATGGGATTTTTGAAACTAAGGCCCTTGTTTGATTCAAATATAAGATCGGGATGAAAATTTGAAACTAAGAGGCGTCGGTTTACCTCATAGGGTTTAAAGTCAGGGTCGAAAACATGTGGTGTAATGTGCTCTTACACTTCATTGGATGTCATTTACAATAACACCAACATCAGCAACATTCTTCGCTTGGTTTCCAAACTATAAACTTCTACACGAAATATCATATCTAGAATACGTATGCATGCTTTTGCTTCCACTTGCAATTTGCTCTTTCGTGATGTGGCTGATGTGACAATATACATCTTATAAATAGATCATCTAGAGAAGGGGTAGGCAAAACGTATTAACACATAACCTTTGTTGTCTTATTATATCCTATTCCATCAAACTTATAATCTTTTGTTGTTGAGATGGTGTAATAATTCCATCACCGAATAGTGACCTAGACAAGACTTTCAAAGTGTAGTTTGGTAGCATAAATCAAGAATGATACTTATTAATACATGTTTCAAATAAATATGATATAATTATCAAATTATATGTCGAGTTACAACCATATAATAATAGTAGCAATATTTCTCCTAAACTCCATAAGTAACTAAAGTAATGATATTAAGACTATGTGATATCAACTTATTCGACTTTCTAATACTCACAAGTCACAAGTCATGCAAAGGGGTCATGGGCCGTGATCTCAGCCTACTCGACCTCTCTCTTCCCTCCCTCCCTCCTCTCTCCATGGATCCGATATTTCTCTCCCTTTCACTCTCATAGACCTTCTTTTTTCACCTAAGGGTGAGTTCGTCTGCACATACTTCTTTACTCCTCTCATCTGTGGCAACATCTCTTTTTTACATCAGACGGATCAAGCGGGCCTTGCATTAGAGAAAGTCGTATGTGAGATTTAAATGAATTTCTTGTCATTCCGAGAGGCAAGATGAATCAATTACAAGAGGTGTTCTATGGATTCAAACTCTTTCCCTAACATTATCAAACACAAAATTAAACATAAATTTCACCATTTATCAAATTCTCAATTGACAATAATTCTGAATTATTATTTCATTAACAGAATGTTGAAAATTTTGAATTATGACAAGGAAGTCTGATTTGATCATTATTTAGTCGTTTATTGATATTAATAATGGACACATAATATTATAGTTTAATGTTTAATATGAGCTTAGCCGATCTGATTTCCATGTGCCGGGTGTTTGCTTCTCTCTTTTTCCAACGTATCTTATTTAATTAATAACATAAAAATCCCAAAAAGATATTTTGATGGTTAAGATATACAAGATTGAAAGTTTAAATCTTGCAAAAATATTTGCAGGTTTTGATGTTTTTTTTTTGCTTTGAAAAATCTATGTATAACAAATATTACTATAAAGATTTATTATTTAAATTAACCTATAAAGTAATTATTTATTTAGTTGCTTATAGAAGTATGGTTGGTTAAATTAAATAATAACCATCTGTTGTTTGCATGTTATTGCAGTATGTATTGTTAGAGATTGTATATTCTGCAATAAAATTTAAATAAATTGCCTTTTGTCTTTATTTTTATGTTAAATATTAATAAAGTTTATCTTACTGTCTAGATATATTCATTCTTTTGGATATTTTAAAATAAATATATATTTATTGTTTTTGTTAAGATTCTCCATAAATTCCATGGTTCAGAAACCATTTTAAGTATATTTTTAGGAGTAGATGGAGGAACATTATTGGTTGAGAGACACTAAAAAAATGTCCAATCTCTTCTACATAATTAAAGTTGTTTGAGAATCTAATAATTGTTTAATTATTCAAAAGTGAAATCATCAAGGTTACAAGGATTGTCCTACAGCAAGTATTGTTGTATTAGTTACATTATACAAGTAGCTTGCAATTTACTTTGAGATATAGGGCATGAAGTTTTTAACTTACAATATGGTAAATCCATGCTAGCGAACCAAGATCAACAGAAGAAGAAGAATGTATACAACCAAAATCAATTGGTTAGAATCTTTCTTCCACTGAATTCTTGTCATAATCTTTTAAAATGTTACACTATCTATCAAAACCTGTGATTTATATGATTTTATTATTAGTAGGAAGTTAAATGGTCCTGTTAATCTACCGGTAACACCAAATGAAAAATATAAGCTTAGACATCTTCAAATGGTTTCAAGATGTACCAAACAACTTAATTGAGCCAATTAGTGATGATGATAAAAAAAAGAAAAAAAAACCTAAGTGATCATTTCTTAAATGCCATGTGTCATTGGTAGAGCAAAACAAATCTGGATTATGGAGAGTGCATTGCGTGTCACCTCACTATTAACTTCTTCCATCACTAACTTTTTTTAAAATTTCTCTACATTAATATACTCTACCAAAAGGTTAAATTTTATAAAAATATATGGTCAAAATACTTTAAAAGCTTGTAAAAAAGGTTAAGATGGCGAAGCTTTTATAAGAGTTTGTAATGTAAGAACTTTTAATAAATTTTTATGAAATTTTATACAACTATTGTTAAAATATAAAATTACATAATGATTGTCTAAACATTTTAAAGTGTTTTTTATAAATTTAAATAAAAACTTTTTTTAAATGGAAACAACTTCGGTGGGGTGGGACTATGGGGCCTTTTATTTTCTCCCTTCACTGTGTGAACGAGATCACTCATGTGCCATCACTTGAACATTCACTCCCCACTTATTTTACTTATTTAATACAATAATAATTCACCTAGTTAGTCATCTACATAGACCACAATGTGGTTGGTTTTATAGTATATAACATATAGCCCTTTAAAGTCGCACAATGTTTGTGTAGATTATACACTTTGTTGGACTTAATTGCTAACCTTTTGGAATCAACATATAAGACAAAAGATTTATAACTAATATCCATGTTTGTTAGTAAGTAATAACCTTATGCATTTCACACAAGCGACAACAAGCATGCACAACTTTGAAGAGTTTGTTAGTAAGTAATAACCTTATGCATTTCACACAAGCGATCAACAAGCATACACAACATTGAAGAGTTAACTATTTCATCAAAATCGGATTGATATGAGAGAAAGAAACAAACAAGGTGAGAGAAACAATCATATTTGAAGAGTTAAAAATGGTAATTAATCAACAATTACAAATGAAAATGAAAAATAACTCGAATCCTTAGGTTAATGCTATGCAATCTTTTACAAAGAGATATGTCATTACACAACATGAAGAAATAAATTAAAGGAAAGACTATTAGTGTATAGGACGATCCAAGATGTGACCACATGATTTTATAAACAAACATAAAGCAATATCATGACACCAACTCTGTCACACTTATAACGTCTACCTCAAAGAAGTCACTATGTCGTCAAGTCCAACAATGCGAATGATATAACATTTATAGTATGTATACCATGAACTATATATGAACAAAGGTTAAAGAAACCTTCATATTAATCTAACGTATCGAAGGTGCGTTACACCAAATAAAACCAAGACGAATAGTACTTTTAAACTTTTTTATCCGTCACATGGCCTAATACCTAACCTTTAAATACAGTTCACACTTATGATGCGCACCCGAGGGGTGAGAGAGGGGGTGGGGGTGGGGGGATGGCTTGTTTTGATTAGAAATGTTGGGAATTTAAAGTGCTCAAACATGATGACAATTTGCAAAATGATGCTCAATTGAACTTCAAAAGATTCGTACTTTGCTTCTATTGAACCAATCACACCCATGAATGTACATGTTACATACTTTAATAATTCAAAAGTACTTCACATGTGATTTTGAGAAGAGAAAAAAAGTTGGGTGTTAAAAACAGTCATTTAAATTGACATTATATCAGAATTATAAAAATGTATGTTTTTTATTTTTATGATAGTGGGTTCAAGACTCATTTGAAACATGTAATGTAAAACTATAGGAGTAGGTTAGGTTTGTTTTCAAAAAAACTATATTAAAACCGTTTCTAATTTTTTTATTTATAAAGATAACTACTTAAAAGACGTGTTAGTTGACTGTTGATTTGATTAACAACAACGATTGATAAATGATGCATAATTGAGTCACAAAATTTCTTTTGTAATAAAGCTTATATGCAGCATCAGCTTAAAGTTTGAACCTTTTAGTAATTAAAGAAAATAGACCATCAAATATGTGGACCTTTATTGAGCAATGAAATAGTATTAGACTAGTTATGACCAGCTGCAATTATATGGCTTCATTTAGACATCACTTTTGCTGTATAATCAACAATTATATGATATGAATGATTAGCCTGTTTGAAATATTTATAAAATTTCGATTATATTAAGTATTTAATAAGAAACATAATTAAAAATCTGACTTTTCTACTCATTGGTGAATTAATATAACTGAAGGTGTGATGATTTATTTGTTATTTTAAAAGAGTACAAAAACTGAATTAGTATGTATTGTCAGAGAAGATCACGCTCTCTAAGTTACACTGGGTGAACCGTTGTTTTAAAATATGTACGGAAAAATATTATGATGAAAAAAAATGTGTTTAGAAGTGAAACAAATGACCTCAATCTCGTGGACTATGGAATAGAAACTTCTCCTCTCAATTTTAGGTTTATATGTGTTGTAACTATTTTTCATTTTTTTCCAAAATGAACCAGCATGTTCATCTTCTAATCTCACAAATAAGAAACCTTCATGCCCATAAATCTTGTAAAAACAAACGTTAAATGATAAACTTAAATGTACCAGGAATCTTAGGGGCATGTCCGCTCTTTGATTTGATCCCCGTTTTTCGGGATACATATAATATTATACATTTGTTTAAGCTTCACCATTGAAAAAGAGATGGTGGTTACGAGATGTCAAACGAAAGTTTTTGTTTTTGTTGTTTAAATGCAGTAAAACCTCGATACATGAACACTCTTATGGCCTATAAAAATATTCCTTTCCCATAATTATTTATTTATCATAACGACAATATTTCAAGATCAAATAAAGTTAGTCATTTAGTGAAATCATGCATGAATGAGTTTATATTGTAGTAATGATAACAATAACAACAACTAGATAATAAAAAAATATGTCACTTACCACTTTTGTATTATTAAATAAAAATGTAATATAATAAAAAGTCAGTCACCTAGTCAATTTAGCATTGTTACTACAAGGTTGTGATGACCTAATTAAATAAGGTTAAATACTATCAAATTGAATACTTTAATTAGGTTGATTACTATCTGATTGGGTTCTTTGTTCACGGCTATATATATAGGGGTCGGTTACTATACAAAGTGTAATTTTCGTACGAAGCGTACGAAGTCACAATGACGCGACACGTGTTTTCTGGCGCAGGAGTATTTTCGTGCGCGTCACAATTACGCATATCATGTACATAATTACGCAAGTTATATGTATTATTACACAAGATATATTTGATATTACGCAAGTAAATTTCTCACATCATAAAAAATAATTACGCAAGTTATATTTATAATTACGCAAGTTATACACACAGTATATAGATGTTTTTTTTTAAATGTTGTTTTTAGAAAAAAGTATAGCAAGACTATACTCATATTAAAGAGGATAAAATGCTCGTTTTTATGATGTATTTAAAAAAAAAAAATTATCATATGAAAAAATTATATGTGTTATAAAAAACGGAAGGAATTTAAAAAAATTAACAATTGTAGACTATTTCTAATTCTACCACTCCAGACATATTCTCTTGCGTGATTATTCTATCTTAAATCTGAACTGTTCATCTCTTAGATCAATGATCCTCGTTACTTCGTACCCTTCGCACGAATTATAGGCTTTATAGCGTAAACTTTCCTTTATATATATTATTTAGAACAACTCTTGATCAAATCCTAATTTATTTTTATTAACTATCTATACAGGTAACATGCACATGTACGATTTAAACCCTTTACTTCTAGAAAAAGAATTTTACCATCATGATGTCCTTTTAAAGTCTATTCATGGTTAATGGTTTTCGTCATTTTTCTTGATCGTTGTTTTTTTGTTTAAATTTCCATAATCATAGTCACGATATAGTGTAGTCTTTCACAAAACCTAACAACAACAAATAAAACTTGCAAGAAAAAAGAAAACACACGATTTTACACTAGACATATATTTTGTTGATCGTTAGGCTTACCATAAAATGAGACAAATATCAAACTTTAAAGTTTAGGTTTATGTTAAATTTCTTATTTTAAGGTTTATATTTTCATTTAAAATACATGATTGTATATCCATCTAATAAAAGAAGTCAATGATCAATTACATATATAATGTTATAATAATTAGTGGCCATAATAGCATTCCAAAATAAGCAGGTGATGTCCACGTTGAAATTCTTTAAAGGGAGCAAAGATGACTGTTTAGTGGATAAGATTGGAATGGCAGTTTTCGTAATAACAACGAAAAGAGGAAACATAATGAAATTATTTGATGATTTTATGTTTGTAAAAAGAGCAAGATTTAGATTCCAAACCCAAAAAGAAAAATAAAAGTTTGTTTGTTTGATTTCGTTTTGTGAGTTGGAAAGCTTCTCTTCATTTTGGACACTTTTTACTTCTAGTTTTGGTCAAAAAAGAATATACACACATATATTATATAAAGTACTCTATTATAGTATTATATATAACATGCTAGAACCACCATATTACACGTGTAAATATTAAGCAGTTTGTAATCATTTTTTACGAACTATAAAAATGATATTTCAGATAATATAAAATTAAAATTACGTATACGTAACTATTTTAAATAATAAAACAATAATAATACCTTTTAAATGTTCATTTTAAAAAAATTGGCTTCTAAAAAGCTAGTTTTGAAAACATATTACTTTTTAATATTAACTCAAGAGTATTTCTTTAGTTCATAGGGCATACATGCCATTATTTGTATGCCATTGCATCTGAAAAATACTTTGAAGTCTAGATTCTTCTCATGGTAGTGATCATTCTAGAAAAATGACTTGTGGTATATTGGAATTGATAGTTTGAAACCCCAAAACCTTGCATGATGAAGGTGGAAATATGTTGAGGAAGTATGTTGATCGTTTTTTTGCCAGAGGTAAATCAACACACCCAGATGGAATAGACACGTCCCAAGTAAAATTAAATATCGATCATGACATGACATTTACTCTTTTGCGATGGAGACAATTGATCATGGTTTAAGAGGGTGTCATATAGTGGTTCATTCTTGAAGGGTGGTCTTTGCATGGCTAGAATTAGACTTACAATCCTTGTTTAAGCCAATTCGGTTATATAATTGGTTGGATGCGATAGACGATGGGTATTTCAAAACTTGAGAAAGGTTTAATTGGAGTTATTATGATGCTAGTGTGGTGGATCTTATGGAGGTTTTAGAATAATGCAATGTTTCACGCTAATGATTTGAAGGACAATACTTTTAATTCGATTGTTTAATTCTCGTTTCTATGGTTTTGTAATAGGAATAGAGAAGTGAATATTGGCTAGTTCGAGTTGTAAGATGATAACAGACTGAATTGAATATTATTGATAGGTTTGGTTACAATATATAGAGAATATAATGCAAATCTTAAAATCTAACTGGGCCCGTTGCTTATTTCAATAACCCTAATAATACTATCTAATACTCTCCCGCAGTCGTAGCGGAAGTAATTTGACGCTATGACTGGGAAACAAAAAAAAAAACATAAAACAATAATAATAAGATACACATCCTTCGATCGACTTGACTATCCAAACTATTGCTAACAAACAATATCGTGCTTGATGTTGTCATCCGTATTTTGGTTGATTGTGCTATCCATAGTTTCCTTGACACTATGGTTCTTGATTCTTGGAATAATAAGTCGAGACCTGGCGACTGTAGTCGTTGGTGATGTCTCAAGGCTAGCAAGCGCACTCTCTTGGATCCATAGATCAAGAGATGACATAAGTAGATATAATAAAAAAGAAAGAAAGCAAGACCGGTGACCATGGTCAGGTAGTGATCTCTTGGATCCGTAGATCTAAGAATAATAGAAATATTTAATAAAACCGTAGTTTGAGATCGGCGGCCGTGGACCGTGATCCTTGATGTGGCTAAAACACCGATAAACGAAAAAATAAAAAGAACAAAGAAAACATAGTGACCGCTGCAAATTGAGAGCCATAATCCAGAAGCAAACCAAGAGAATGGATGTGAACGAACCAAGATAATGGATATAGGTAATAGGTTTGAATCCTCAACCGATAACGAAGCTTTACTAAACATAAACTAGAAAATAGATAAGAAACGAAACAGAAGACGAAGGTGGGACAGGGCGGCGGCGGTGGCGGCACACCGCTCTGTCTAGGGTTTGAACTTGTTGGCGACGGCTAGGGTTTGTATGTTTTTGTGGTGGTGCAGCGGAGAAAAAGGTAACCAGAACCCTAAGGCTCTGATACCATGTAAAATAGTAACAGACTGAATTGAATATTATTGATAGGTTTGGTTATAATATATAAAGAATATATTGCAAACCCTAAAACCTAAATAACCCTAATAATACTGTCTAATACGAGTGACTTAAAAATCCTCTTTTAATAATGTAATGTCCTTTGTTTTTTCGGGTCTAGTTTTTTTCTAATCAGGATCATATATATACTCTTTTGTTGATAAACAAAATAATAGTGTTAAACCTTAGTCACCTGGACTATAAATTAAATTTAGAGTTAGATTCGATTTTGCTTTCTGAAGTTTGTTTAAAAAATAATTATTTTTCTTTAAAAGTTTAAAAATATTAACTTCAGTCCAAAAGTTCTATTATTTGTTTTAATTTCAATCTTGAAAAAAAATAATTATTTTCTTCAAACCTCTGAGAATAAAACCAAATTAAACTTTTAGATAAAATCAAATATTGTTCACAACACAAAAATACCAATGTAAAGAAATTGATATGCAAATCTACTTTAGTAACGTTTTGTTAATAACAAAATACACCATGTGGCCAAAAAAATGCTATACACGTGATGTTGTTGAAGTACGACAACCATAGTCGCAACCCTGCCATGAAGAGATCAAGAAGTTATTTTTCTATTTACAAAAAATCCAACAAATTTCAGATGTGTTTTAACGTTATACTCGTCTTTCATCTTTTATAATTACGTGTCACCTCAACGTCATATCATCATACTCCTTTTTCAAACCAGATATAGAGTTGAGTTTTCAAATTGCCAATAGCCCGACACGGTGTTCTTGCTTGGGGCCGCTCGTACGCGTAGACCGTGCATGACTTGCGGGTTAACCGTAAGAGATGGTCTGATACAGTTATTTTAAATAAAAAGAAATATAATATAAAATATAAGAAATGATTTGAATGTGAGATGGAATTGCAATTGTAGGGAGTGTTATTGGGTGGTTGATATGGCTATTGGCTAAGCACAAGTTGTCAAACAAACTTCCTCTGTGTATTTGGTCTCTCTGTCCCTTTTCACTTTCCTCCCTCTTGTAACTAAATTATTTCAAGCACAAATATTATTTAATTTTGACATTTTTAGTCAAAGTCGTTCAATTAATCTATACACACTTGTCTTGACACTTTCGAATTATTTATTCGGTAATTAAACGTTGATTCTAATTTTTAAGTGTGAGAAATATATTAAATATTTATTGGATTAAAATTTTCAACTTCACGAACTTGTAAAAGATACACATAAATGAAGTATATTCTATTTAAATTGATGAAACAAACATATCCAAAAAATGTAAGAATTAAACTAATTATTCACTAATTGTGTATCATTAATTCATTTTGTAAATGTGTGGAAACATATCAAATAATGAATCAAGGTTACAGAATTAATTAATTACTTTGGTTTTCATGTTTCATATTAGATCTTAAAGGCGTGAGCTAAAACATGATGTAAACAATTAATAATAATGAACCTACATGTTTTCACTATGCAACATTCCCACAATTGAGTAGAACTTGCACGCCCATACTCGTGTTTAGTATTTTTTTTTAACCACCCTAATCTATTGTTATTAATCACTTATACTTGTACATTATTTATTGTTTTTTTATCATATGTACTTGTACATTTTAGGATTTAAACCATTGGCATCTTAAATAGATGAAAACAACCCTAATCTATTGTTCTTAATCACTTATACTTATATATTATTTATTGTTTTTTTATCACCTGTGCTTGTAAATTTTAAGATTTAAACCCTTGACATTTTAAATAGATAAGAGACATCTAAGTACTAGAATATCACATGTGTAGCGCTCAATTAATTCATAATTGTAATTCCATTCCCATAAACAAATAAAAAAAACTTAATAAGAATAAAAAGGAAGTCTAGAAGTAGAATACCAAATGTAAATTACTACAAGAATATAACATGTGCACTGCTCAATTACTACTAGAATATCACATAAAGTTACATAACTTTAACCTTGATTGTTAAAATTGTACAATCGTCCTGTTTTTACCTTCCATAAAAAAATTTCATGGGTACGTCACTGGTAATGGATTCATCGCCCCCCAAACTCCAACATGAAAAGGAAATGCAAACGTGAAAGAGAGAGGGTGGCTGTCATGTACGCCCCCGGGGAAGAAGACAATGGTTGTAAGAGGGGAGGAGAGAATGATGGTGCGGCCCGTGAATATTTTCGGGTTTACCATAGTTTTGTTAGAAACGTCTAGCGTGAAGATCCGTGAAACGCCAGCCCGTCATCATTTCTACAATATTAATTCAATAGAAAGAAGGCCTTTCTGAAATTGGGCCAATCCATGAATAACTAAACCAACATGATAATAACAATAATAATCGAATAATATAAGCCCTAAATATCGCGACTACTACTAGTAGTCTGGTGCAGTTCTTCGTATAGTCGTATCTACTCACACACTTTGCCGCTCGAAATTCAATTATCCCAAATGGACACTAATCAGGTACGAACCCTAATCTCTCACTCTTAATCATTCTTGATTACATCTGAGTTCTGTAAATTTGATGTTTTGTTTACATAGTTGCGTGAGTTGATATTTATCACTCTAGAGTTATGATTATCAGATTATGATCATCATTCTGATTGTGTAAGTATATTCAATGCAGAAACAACAAACCTTTGATCAAAGTTCTCAACAGGCTGATGATGAATACGAATTAGTTATGGAACTATCTGAAAAAGATACTCTCTTTGAGAAGAAAAAGGTTAGGGTTTATACAGAGTTTTAATTTAAGTCTTACAAGTTACAAAATGTGTAAGTATATTTGATCATTGTTTATCTTAATAGAAACTATTTGAAGTCATGCATTTGGATCCGAAAGTTATAATCAAGAGCAATTGTAGTGTCGAATCGTTGAATTCAATTTTGAGCGAGATGATGCAGAGAGCAAGAATCATACACTCTGATGAGGTAAACGAGCAATTGAAGTTGTTTTAGTAGCTGATAATGATAATTGATCCATACGCTTTACCACATGATTGTTTATTATTGTAAGGTTGATCTTTACTTTGGATGGCTTGATGATTTTGATCCCACGGGGTTCGTTAGTCAAAGGAATGAACTAGAGTCTCTTTATTCGATCCTCTCGCTCATTGATAAGTCAAAGTCAAATGATCAACAAGTTCAACCAAAAGTCTTCCAAGATCTTAGGGATGCAACTCTAGATTGGATTCATAGATACGGTAATAAGGTTAAAGACGACGTCAAAATTCTTGCAAACCAGAACTTGGACAAGGAGCAATGCTTATTACAATGGGGTGAAAGCAATGGTGTTAAGTCTAAGCTTGCTATAGCGTGTAAGTTTAGTTTATTGCTATGGAAATTTTGGTTTTCAAACACCCTAGAGCTTAGTTTAATATCTGTTATTTATAAGTATGTTATGAAATGAATCTTTATTTATTGTAAGTTTATTTAACTTTTTGTCATACAGATTTTGATGGAGCTGGAAGGGGAGCTATAGCAAGTGAAGATCTTGAAGTTGGAGATATTGCTTTGGAAATCCCTGTGTCTGTCATCATTTCAGAGGACCTTGTACATAAAACAAGTATGGTATGTAATAAGTATTCGGGTATTTAAGATTTCATACTTCTGTGATATTATTGTTACATTATGAAATTAATCACATTTTTTTTTTTCCAGTTTCCTGTGTTAGAGAAAGTAGATGGCATTTCTTCTGAGACAATGTTGTTATTGTGGAGTATGAAGGAAAAACATGATATCAACTCGAAATTTAGGACGTATTTTGATTCTTTGCCAAAAGCGTTTAATACAGGTAGTTTCCTAAATAATGAATTTTACATCTTGTTTTAATAACATATTATTTAACATTTCATTGCTTTTTATCACAGGGTTAAGCTTTGGAATCAATGCACTCATGGCTTTAGAAGGAACACTGTTGCTAGAAGAGATAGTTCAAGCGAAGGAGGTTATAAAATCCATTCATTTAACAATTTGAGTTTTTGACCTTTTAGGAACAAAATCTCCCATTTTGTTATAAATGAACAACAAAATGGGTCCATTACCTTGATTTTACTTGGTTTTAATATTATTTGCAGCACCTGCGGTCACAATACGATGAATTAGTTCCATCCTTATGCAAAAATCATCCTGATATATTTCATCCAGAGTTGTACACATGGGAGGAATTCTTATGGGCTTGTGAGCTATGGTACTCGAATAGCATGAAAATAATGTATAGTGATGGGAAACTAAAAACTTGTTTGGTTCCCATTGCAGGATTCCTGAATCATTCGGTTTGTTAATCTGTCTTCCTTCTTATGCATATCTTGCTGTAAATATATATAAAAAGTTTAAAAACTTATAATATATTTTGCAGGTAATCCCACACATAATGCACTATGGGAGGGTGGAAAGTACTACAAATTCATTAAAATTTCTTCTTGTAAGACGATGCAAGGCAGGAGAACAGTGTTATCTTACTTACGGGAATTTGTCAAGCTCTCATTTAATTACTTTTTACGGGTTCTTAACAAAAAAAGACAATCCCTATAATGTCATTCCTCTTGGTATTTTAATTTTTTTTTACATATTTAAACTCTGAATTGGTTCTTGCTTACATACATTCACTTATCTTGCCATATCTTGGTTCTTGTTCTATTGCAGATCTTGATCTTTCTGAGGCTGAGAATAATGAGAATAACGAAGACAAATGCCACATATTTAATTGGTCTACTCACATGGTCCGGGCCACATGGTTTTCAGATAACCACACACTGTACCATTACGGATTGCCATCTCGTTTGTTATACCCTCTTCGTGAAGCTCGTGGTTATGATTCAGAATTAGATATCACTGTAATAACTCCTTTTTGATTACTCTATGCCAAGTAGATTCACACCGTTCAGTAACTTCAAAGTTATATGCATTTTTGTAGGACCGAGAAAACTTGGAAATTGAACTAGACATTATTCATGACCTTCAATGTACATTTGGTGATATGATGGACAACTTGGGCGAGCCAGAACCGCAAGTCAGGTACTTTAAACGGGTGTGTTTCCTCAATGGGTCTTCGAGGTCATATTTGTTTATAACTTATTTCATATTTTTTTTTTAAACTTGAGTAGGGAAAACTGTGACTGGGATGTTAAGCTAGCACTGGATTATAAAGACTTGCAAAGAGAGATTTTATCATCGATTCTTGATTCGTGTTTCGCTGGTCGAGTACTGGTGGACAGTCTTATACGTTACTGATTATTATAATCTTTGGAGTTTTCAAACACGCTTCTCTCGTTTAATCAAAAAGGTCTATAGAATCATCTTCAATGAATATATTGATGCAAGCTGCTGTTTGGCAACGATATCGGTTTACATTGTTGAAAAGAAGTTAGCTGTATTATATTATATTTTGTTAAATATTGATCAGTAAGTTGTGCAACATTGTGATGCTATTTTTTTTATTCTTCAATATTTTGAGCTGGATCTTGTTTCATTCAAGTTACATATGATTTACATCTTGCTCCCCGAAGATTTTAAAATTTTATTATTTTTATTCAATAAAATTAACTTCTATAATTTAAAATGTTAAACCATCTATCATTAAAAAGGGTAATTATGTAATGTTGCATATAAAGACAAGATCATAATTTATGTTAACGTTTTGGTGTTAAAATTCCATTCGTGTGTTATTATTCCATTCATGAAATCTAAATCGGACATTTCATCTTCAAACCTTTCATTATGACTAGGGCTGTAAATGGACTGAACATTTGACGAACAGTTCGTGAACTGTTCGGCGGAAAGTTTGTTTATTTTCGTTCGTTTAATAAATAGATGAGCACGAACTGGAAAATTTCATTCGTTTAGTTAAACGAATGAACATGAACAGAGGTTGCGTACATTTATGTTCATGAATGTTCGATGAAGTGTCCGTTAACGTACGTCTGTGTTCATTCATTTAAAAGTTATGTTTAAGATAATATGTTAAGTACTTATTTATATTTGATAGATATTATATAATGTTTGTGATTTTAATTATAAAATCAATATATGATAGTTTAGATTTTTTATTTTAGGAAATTTTGTTTGTGTTAATTAATGTTCATGAATATTTGTATGTGTTTGTTTGCCTTCGTTTTCGTTCGTTTATGTACGTGAACGGTTCGTAAATAGATTCATTTCCTTAATGAACGAACACGAACAAGAAATCGCGTTCGGTAAGCGTTTGTAAACAGTTCATAAACACGTTATTTTCTTAATGAACAAACACGAACAAATCACCGTTCGTGTTTGTTCAATTCGTTTACAGTCCTAATAATGACTGAATTATGAGATTGTCGGATTCATCGATGGTTGAGAAGAATGGACTTTGTTTTTTTGTGACGGTCGTAAACCATTATGAAAGGGTTGTATAATAGATACAACCGCCTCTATAATTTCTATAACCACAATATGACTTCATATATTGTAATTTAAACTAAAAAAAGTACACATTTTCATTTTCTTTTGTAGAGAAAGTAGCTGAATGACAAAAAACTAACCAAAATAACTGAAATAAGCGTATCTATTAAGAAACCAATGGTTAGGTTATGATTATTTTGATGATAATTTTGATGGTTTGTTTATAGTTAAACCATACTTATATAAATACCTAAATCAACCTAACTAATCAGAAATAAAAAAAATTAAAACTTACCTTCATATATGATCTTTTAACCTTTTATAAATAATATAATACATGTGTAAACTTTTTTGTTATAACTTTTTACAGATAATATATTAGTTGTTACTTTTTCTAATCAATTAAAGTGACTACCAACATTTCATTTGAACCATGATAAAATTAGATTTCTTAAAATTTCAAGTTCAAAAACAGTTAACCAAACTAACTGAAAAATCTACTAATAATAAAAACATGAAACCCGTAATATTTCTTTATAATCGTCACCGGCTATTTTCAGTTGCTACCTTCGTATCTCTCATCTTCTCCGTCAAAACTCTGCAACAATCGTTCAACAAATCAACTTCAAAACCTCTGAAGCTACACACACCGCAGATGCTACAACAGTAAGTTGTTTCTTCATCACACACATCTATAATTCCACAAATTCATTGCAAAAGTTTTCAATTTCAGATTAATTTCTCCGTGAAAATCCACACTCAATTTCCGATCTAAACTTCGCACATCACATGAATTACACTTCACCTGAATCAGAATCACACGATCAATTCCAAATCATAAATCGATCCAACCAAATTCAGTATCCGTCAATCGAAATTTTAAACCCTAGATCTGAAACAAATTTAGGGTTAGGGTTATACAACCATGTCATGTTTAGCTTTATCTCTGCAACCAACTAATGGATCCGATATCCTACTGCAAACTCGCGAGTGGTTCCCTCCGGCACGAGCCCTGGTGGCGCTTTCAGCTTTCCGGCAGACTCGTTTCGCTTTCGCCACCGGGAAGAACCAGAATGCGGAAGACGGTGACACCTCGTTAGGCGATGACCCGCTGGCTGCTTCCAGTGGGCAGGTTATTGTTGGTGTTGAGAGCCGGTATCGTGTTGTTTACAGGCTTGTGAATTCTATATATGTGTTGGGGATCACTACTGTTGATGATGATTGTGTGAACAATGTGTTTGAGTGTATTAGCATTGTTAACCAGGCTGTGAGTGTTGTTGTTACCGCGTGTCGTGGTGTGGATGTTACCCCTGAGAAACTTGGTAGGAAATATGCGGAGGTGTATATGGCGTTGGATATTGTTTTGAGGGGTGTTAGTAATATCAGGCTAGCTGCAATGCTTGCATCTATGCATGGAGATAGCATAGCGAAAATGGTGCATTCGGCTGTGAGTACAGAGAGTAAGATTAGGGGAGCTGATAATTGGGGAAATGTTGATTTTCAGTCTGCTGAACATGAATCTGGCGAAGCAGCGTTTTCAAGTGCAAGTTTTGAGCTTCCTCCTGAGGCGTTAGAGGCTGGTGATGAGGTGGCGGCTGTTCTTTCTCCGGTTGAACTGGGCCCGCCTGTCGAACAGCAGGATGAATCAAAACAAGAAGATGATCAGGCGGAGAAGGATCCTTTTGCTGCTAGTGATAATCTTAACAAACCTGTAGATCTTGTTGGTGGGTTCAAGAAAGATAAAGATCAAGCTTCTGATTTGTCGATAGTTTTGTCGGGTCTTGAGGTTACTACATTACCACCGGCTGCAGCCACTGAGTCGACTCATATTGGTGTTGAAGGGTTTGAAGGGGATTATGGTGGCATTGAGTTTAGTAAAGATGGTTCTACTTTACCTGAAGATTTTGAAGGTATAAATCAAGCTTGGGGTGGTGGGTTAGATGCATCAGAGTTTGTTGATTCGAAGAAAGTAGCTAAGCCCGAAGGTCTTGGCGGGCTTGAGTTATTGGAGACACGTGACACCCCAGCCGTCAAACCTGCATCTGGGCCTGATACTCCTCTTGAAGACCTTGTAACGAAGAAGCCTGAAATGAAAGGACCTGAGATGTACATTTCTGAAGTAATCAATGCAGAATTCAGGGAATCTTTACTTGCACGAATTGGGTTAATGGGCGTTATCTACTTAAAAACTTTACCTCCTAAACCCTCTGATAATACTGAAACCGAGTTTTCTTTCAAGATTGAGAACACAAACGGTATCAAAAGATTTGTCATGCATAATTCCAGTGTAAGCAGTCTCGGAAACCAAATGTTCCATGTAAAAACCGCACCCTCAGATCAACCGATACCTATCGTGAAGTATAGTTTCTTACCTCGTGCAACTCCTCTGCCATTAAGGGTTAGGCTAGTCAAACGTCACAGTGGCACTTTACTATCAGTAATGATCCAATATGTGTCGAACCCAGATCTGCCAGCTCCTTTGACCGATGTTACATTTATTCTTAAACTTCCGGTTGACCCGAGACTGTTGAAAGTGTCACCAAAAGCTGTACTAAACAGGTCTGAGAGAGAATTGCAATGGCATGTTGAAGAAATTCCTTTAAAGGGAAACCCTGTTAGATTAAGAGCAAGAATGCCCGTTGATACCAGTGAAGAAGACGGTGGGGATGAACTTGAGGTTGTTGGTTATGTAAAGTTTTCTTATCAAGGAACAAAATCATTATCTGGGATTTCTCTGCAGCCTGTTACTGAGGGCAAAAGCGACTTCTATGAGGTTCCACATAGGTATGAAAGTGGAGTTTATACATGTAACTGATTAATGGCGTACGACTTTAATGTGTGTTGCTTATGTTTTTTTGTTTGGTTGAAGAGTTATGTGGTTTGAAGTGTTATTAGCATTCATTACTTTTTACTGTAGTTTGTAACTCGGGATCGTTGTTTGATATGACAAAGGTTGTCTTTCTGTGCTCTCAGATGTTTGATTTGTACAAAGTGCGGAATAATGCTTTTAATGTTTGTTTTCTTGCATCATATACTATGTGACTAATGGATATTTGAAAGTGATCCACAGTTTGTATTTTCGGTTAACTATACCTTGTTAAATTTTAAAGAATATGAATGGAATTTCAATTTCTTTGTGTGTGTGTGTGTGTCTATAGGGCAACTTATTAGCATTAACAGGTGGTGCTTAAAGCCTAGATAACGAATATGCATCATGCAATGCCATAGGTTTGAACATCTTAACATAAAGTTTAATTTCAGGCTGCAAGCCTCTTCAGAAGATAAATCATACTTCTCACTTATTGTGTTACCTTGTTTAATAATGCATCAGTGTAGTTGGTTGGATTAAGGTAGCGAGCTCCTCCATTGCATCTTCGAGCATTGCATGCGAGAACCTAGTAGTGATGGCCCTAACATAATCGTTCCTAGGTAATTCAACAATTCCTCTCGTTCTTATATAGGCTTGATGCCGTTGTAAAGCCAGGTCCTTCTAGGTTGACCACTGCCTACCTGAGTTTCAAATTTTCAAGGTGTTGTCAATCGTGAAAAAATGATCGCATTGTTACCGAACCTTGCCTAGATGGCCCTATCTCGCTGCTCCTTACGATTTATGGTTCCTTTCCACTCATATGATCTAAATTCGAATAACTTAGGTGTTGTTGGTAGGCTCTTAAAGATTGCCTCTGAATCAATCAGATGTAGAGTGTGTTTGATTCACTTAAAAAAAATCTCTTAATGGATATTTTTTAGAAACATGTTGAATGATTCAGAGACTATCTCTTATTCAGTCAGACCTCTTAATGGCTTAGCATAAGATTGTCTAACAACACCCTTAGATTTGTCTAGTTGTTTTGCCAGTCTTTACTGTTAATTTATCTTCTCGTCTTGCTGTTGCCAACAAAGGAGCCATTTCTCATGTTCCTTGATGTTTTTTCATCTCTTGATTGCGAGTTGATACATTGTTTGCATTTAAACAATTAGAAGTTGGAGCTTTTGTTATAATAAGCAGCCCTGGTATCAATGTTTGAGTTCAAATTAGGTGTACAAGAAGAAACAAATTTTAGATCTAGTTCATAGTTATTTAAAGGTTCCATCCACTCATATCCATACATGTGTATATATATATTTATGAATTTAAATGGGAAATCTTATCATGAACTTATAGAAGTCAATTTTCTTAAAGAATAATAGAGATTTATAATTGAATTGATAACACAATCAACATATATAATTCTTAAAACATAAAGGAAAATAATTAAAGAACGACACACTTAAAATGAAAGGAAAAACAATCATTACATTTTGTAAGATTAGAGTATTAGACCAACAATTATCCCACAATGAATCTTAATCTTTTGAAAATCGAAGTCGTTAATATCCCTTGTTGTTGGAAACTGGCTTGGATTCATCACGTGTGTAGAAAAAGGGTTTGAGCGAATACAAATTCGCATTTTTAAGTAGCCGATGAGACGAAGAAGAAATAATATGAGCACCCCTAATGCCACCATTGATATCTAGTGGAACCTTGCACTCCTTCAATGGTGATTTCTCGAGGTAGGCCATGCACTCTTTGAGCTCCCATTCGACTTTCTTATAAAACTTTGTCACGCGAGGGGATAGTTTCGCTAGAAAGTAGCCCTTGTCGTCAGTCGGGCAACTTGACACAGAGAATGGAGCTAATTCTAAACCAAGGTGGTTTCTTGCCACACAAGTTACCCTAGCCGTTGCTCCTGCATGCAATAATAGTATGATAATGTTATATTTGCAACAAGTTTTTTTTTCTAATACCTTACTAACAACAAGATTAGGTAAGTCTTAGTTTACACTAGACATATGGCCTTCAAGCTAGGGTTATGACATGAAAAAATTAGAATCAAGATTTGAACATTGGACCCGAGGAATCAGGTGTTTACCACTACACCACTTATTAAAAACTGCGATTTACCTAAAAGCTCTACAAGATTGATGATTTGTTGTTATGAAAGATGATCATACCTTTAATTGGGACGAGTTTCGAGCCGGATTTACAAAATATAAGGCCTTGGATCGCAACGGGTTTAGGATGTTCTTTATTTTTATAAGGGACAGTGGCCTTGGTCGCCGGATCAAGCCCATAACCACCACCAGCATAGGCGGAAACAACTGACACCGCCACCGTAAACAGAAGAACGATCGCGGATAATGTTGCCTTCATGGTCTTGATTGTGTTTGAATCAAATGGCTCAAAGTTAAGTTGGTATGTTTTTGGTGCTTGTGACGGGTCGTTTTATAGTGAGAATATGTGAAGTACTGAAATTATTTTATTGAGTTTTTTCATATGTTAATGATGGGGTCATGGGAGATTATGGTGTTTAATAATGGTGGATATTACATGGGAGCACGATGGCTTCTACGTGTTGTGTACAATATATTTTACAATTATTTTTTGGACAACAATTCGATCATCAAGTATCATGTAAATTGTTTTTAAAAAGTTCAAAGTATTTTTAATTTTAATTGGGAAAGTTAAGTGAGGAATTTATATAGCAATTTGTGTGTGATTTTTAGGGTGCAAATTATGCATTCCCGAAATATATTAGGAGGATTCGGCTTCAGAGGAAACACCGATTATTCTGTTTATTTTTGTTCTCTTCGTACTTGTAAGTTGTTGCTCTCTTCACTTGTATTTGGATGAGAGGAAAGTGCATATTATGTGTTTAGTAAGGGAAGGAATGTGAAAAATATGACGTGTTTCAAAAGTGGGGGCAGAGGGTTGCGGGATGGAAGGGATGCAAAATATGCATACCCTCCGGCTTAAAATAGTTTTTTAATAAATTAAGAAATATTTTTTTTATTAATATTATTTCTAAAGAAACAATTTTTATAAAATTTAAATACTTTCTAGAGCATCCAACTTTTTTAAAAATATGAGATATTTAAAATTTGTGTTTTTAAAAAGTAAAATTTTTATAAACAAAAAGTAATTAAATTGAAAGATATAATAAAAAAAAATTAAAAATGACATACTTTAAACGTTTATTTTGAAACAAAATTTTCATTCTGTTTATAATAAGGAAGATTTTAATAATATTATATTTTAATATACCGTTTTATAATTAATAAATTTTTATTATTTAATATTTATTTATTCAATCCGTGTGACATATGTGTTTACTAAAGCTAGTTTCTAATACGAAGCTTCTACCCACTGTGAATTGTGATATTTAATCTTTTAATTATTTATAGATTTTCGTTACAAAACTGGAATTTGGAAAGACCCGCTTAAACAAATGGGTCAAAGTGTCAAACCCAATATTTGTCATGGGCTTGCCTTGAAACCCACTATCAAACACAATTTTTACAATTGGGTGTGATAGTGAAGAATTGAAGATTACTCTACATGTAAAACCCTTCTCATTTTCATCACGACGAGGTCCACACATAACAAAGGACTTAGCTTGAAGAAAACTTGCTCTACAGCTTGAGCCAAGATCAATAAGCTCGACCCGTCACTCGACTTGTTAGTTGGCTCATTTAAATTAAAGCTTAAATTATAATGCACACAACTTATAATTAAAATTATAACATATCAATTTAAGCTTAAATCCCATTAATAGCCAAATGCTTAAATTGACCGTAATAATATGACTATCTTGACATTTTCTAATTAACAAAATATATAGTTATAGCTTCTCTAATTTTTATAGCATAAAATATATATCATTGTTTCAAGTTAAGATTAAAAATGTTGAACATATTATTTTTTGTTTTTATGCATACTAACATTTGCAAAGAATAACAAATTTAATAAATTATAAAAATACATGTGTTGACTTGTCACTCGATGAGTCGTTTTGGCTCGTAACCTCTACTTTTAAGCTCCTTAACATAAACAAGTTGACATGGTTTGTAAACGAGCCGAGCCCAAGCCACCCTTGCTCCGCTCAACTCGTTTACATTCCTAAGTAAATGTTTGAAGCCCCACTCGTTGTCATCATGACAAGGTCCAAACATAATTTGTTATGTGTATATCAAAGAATAGAGTCAGTCCGTAAATTTTTGAGTCCTTTTGTAACAACTAAATTGGTAGATGAACTATTCATTTTAAATTGTTATTAGGTTCTGAAATATATATTAATTCATTGTTCCATCTCTAAAACATGTGTTTAATAATAAGCGTATAACACTTTTATATATGTTAATTGAACTACTACACTTAAACAAAAAAAATCATTTTCAACCCCTCTTGAACATTGGCACTGTGAGATCAGCAGGGTCACTCTCAATTGCTTGTTTAAATGTTAGGAAAAGATTGTTTAGTATGATTATATTGGTAGGATTGAGTTGAATAATTTTTGAGTTAGTAGTTGAATTGATTAAGTTTTTTAGTTTGAGTCTAATTATGAGTTTTGGCATGTATTATCATAAATAGATTTGTTAGGCTATTGTGTTTTGTGTGATTTTTGTTTGTAATAATATCATGTGTTTCTTGTGTTGATATCGATTCAAGGCTAACATGATCGTCCACCCTGCACACCTTAAAGCACCTCTATCAAAGAAGGGTGTAATCAATTTTTATACAAGGTATTTCAAATATACATTGACCAATATTCAAATATACTTATATACATGGACCAGTATTATAAACATCATATCATTATTCTTTTCATATCATGAATAAATAAACACATTCATTTGAGACAAGTAGATGTAACCATATCTTCAAGTTTATGTGATATAAAATACTGAAAAAGTATAGATCAAATATAGTATTCATTGGCAATCAAAATATTGCCAAATAGCAACAATGGACAAATTGGACCAAAAACTCTTCCTATCTACTACACGTCTGCTCTATTCAATAATATAATATTTAAAAGACACGTAACATTATAAATTAATAATCATATAAATATAAAGGGTGAGGTTATTTTATAAAATGTATTTTTACTATAAAGTGTGAGAAGACACAATAAGAATAAAAAAGTCATAAAAAATTATATCTCACAATTTAAATCGAATTTCAAAAAAATACTTCGGAGTATCTGTTCCTCTCGTTTTCCTCTTTTAGAAAAAAAATAAAAATAAAATAAAATAAATTTCATTGTGTCTTTCATAATGACACAATGACATCATTGTGTCTTTCATAAATGACACAATAAAAAAACGTTAATTTTTTTTATTTTTTTTAATTTTTTGTTTATTTTTTTTCTTAGTGAGTACGGCTAGGGGAACAAAAGCTCGAAATTACTTTTTTAAAATTCGATTTAGATTGTGAGATATAATTTTTTGTGATTTTTTTGATTCATTATGTCTTCTCATATTTTGTAGTAAAAATACGTTTTGTATTTGAAACTCCTCAAATATAAATTAGTGACTCACTATCAACCTTTAGACGCATGGTTTTTTATATAAATCATTGGAAGAATTTGTGCATCATTCCAAAGGCTCTAATATCACATCAATCATAAAGAAACCCACCAACCTTTGGTACAAACAAATTTAAAATCCACATGATATCTTAAATTAAATTAATTTATGTGTTTATTTATTTCACTTTAAAAAGCAATAAGGTGGCGTTCCAAAAGAAATATTACTTGACAACGGCAAAATCGTCTTATTTTATAAATTGAGAGACAAAGATTGTCCTTGCTAATTTCCCACTCAACCCTTACCTTTCCAATCTTTGTGTCATTGTCTCACCTTCTAACTATTAATGAAGGGAGTGAATATTTAGACATCCCACCGTTGTAAATCAACACCCAGGCATCTTATACGTTGTGTATGGGTTCATACGCGATGTATAGGGCGAAAACAATCCCTACCAATCATTCTATTGTACGAGGTTGTCACATCGATATCGGCTAGAGACCATACGCGGTGTATGAACCCATACGCCACGTATGGCTTTAATTTTTTTCCCAAACTTATGATCCTATACGCATGAGACCTATAAGTGACGTATGGCTCCATACGCCACGTATAGGTTAAGTTCGTACTTTTTTTTTTAGTTTTTCATCTTTTTTTGTTATAAATATACAAATAATTTTACGTCGACTAATTTTATAATGTTATTTACTTTCTAATTTTACTAACCGATAAAACAAAATTTAACTGAACAATCAAGACAAACAATACAAACATTAATATAAAATGATATAAATAACAGAGTGTGCATACATAACAAATCAAAAGTTACAATTGTAATAATAATATAAAACAAAGGTGAATGGGTAATGTCGAGGCGGTGGCAACTCCGGAGGATCGATACTAGCAGCACGTGCTCGAACAATCTCAAGCTGAACGTGTCAATCCATAAGATCCTCAACTCGATCAAGTCGAAGATCCTGCTTCCATAAATTCACAGCAACCTCCTGCATAAATGTCTCCATACGTGCAGGCAGCCTCACATATCTGTAAATGTGTAGAAAAAACTGTGGCTGAGGTGGCGGCTGATGTGGTGGCGGCTGATGTGGTGGCGGCAGCTGGTCATGTGACGGATGCTCCTGCTGCTGCTGCAGATCATCAACATCGACGTGCTGAACGGGTGCCGGCTGCCAGATCTCCCCGGGTCGAATAGAGAATCGTATACCGCTCGGAAACTGGCATATAGTACGCATGCTGAACAACATACGACGATCTAACTCACCGGCTCGATCGGAGGAAATACGTCACCAAGATATCGATGGAGATAAACAAATCCTCGAGCAATCAACATGATGTTAGCGCCGCCATACACCGCTTCTCACTCCTGCCGATGATAATACGAAGCAAAATATTCCGCCAAACATCTCGCCGGGTTGCACCTAGTCCCCAAGAGCAAACAATACAAGTAAAATAAATCGGGAACTATGTATCACTCTCGACTCTTGCCACGTCCCGTGATGGATGTGGCTATCATCCGATGTAAATAACAAATGAGAAGATCTCTAATACCAGTGACCCTGCCCTTAGTACTCTGAAACGATACTCCGGCAATCTGAGGCCACCAATCTATCTATAGACTCTACTTCATCTCAGTAATATCATCGATGAATAGAGGGGTAACAGTCTCCAGCTCGTAGTAAAGTCCCGAGATAACACCAAAATGCTATATCGATATTTGATGTGGATTTCCACATAACCTAAACGAATTCCCGGGACGCTCGTCATCCTCCTCCATTTCATGAGTACGAATATAAGTAAATGTGGATAAAAACTCTATCGTTAGCTCTTGGTAAGATGGCAAGAACGTGATCTCAAACAAATGATCCACAATTTATCGTCTCCGATAATAACAACAATTCTAGCGCGCTCTCCGAGCTCGGCCATCACCTCACAATTGATAGCCTTTTGATGGTTGACCTACACCCTTAACCTATACGTCATAGGGCTATACGCGGCGTATGCCCCCATACGACACATATAGCCTTGCTGAATGATTGATTAGAGTTAGTGCAGTTTTATCGTCTGAAAAGGCTATACGCGACGTATAGTGCTATACGATGCATATAAGTACCACGACAACGGCTGACGCGACATGAGATATCAGACATTAATTGTGGATACATACACACCACGTATGGATCCATACAAAACGTATAGGGGGTGTCGATTTATCTAAATGGGTGTTCCTATATGAGCACCCTTAATTAATTACTGATGTGTGTGCGTTGGAATGAGATTTTAAGTGTTTAAACGTCAAATATTACGTATTATTATTCGTTTATATGCATGTGATTGAGTTGAATAGGTTGACTATGAGTTGGAAGTGATTTTGTAGGAAAAACAAGGAATTTGGAAGCTTACATGATAAAACAAGTCATTGGAGGGGTCAAGAAACGAAGTTTCAAAGTGCAGCAGAAAGGCTTCCACCGTAGCCTACTGTAGCCACCGTAGGCTACGCCAGCTCAAGTAAAAAATCAGCAGAATACACCCCACCGTAGGCTACGCTGGCTGGCGTAGCCTACGCCAGGACCCTTTTTAAAAACCCTTAAATACGCGTTTTATTTAGGTTTTAGCCACCACTTGATTCCCATTCGACCTAAGACGAAAAAAGACGTACTTTGGAAGTTCTGGGATCGATTTTTCACCATTCCAACCCACAAAAACAAGATTCAATCATCCGGAATGCAAATCAACAACGGTTTTGAAGATCATTCAAGAACGATGAGCGGCTAATCCTCTCGTGATCGACTTCGGGTATTAGGTTTTGTGTGATTAGGTTTTTGTTTTTGTTTAACTTTGTTGGGATTAAACTTTAGAACCCGTTAAGTTCTTTTATGAGTTTAACTTGTGTTTTGATTATTTAAACAACGATATTGGTAAACTTTTATTTGAATATCATTTAATCTTCCGGAAATTATATGATTGCAAGTTTTGGTTTCTAATTGAATTGGTATTGTGTATCAAGACCCATTAAGTCCTGATTATTGATATAACTTAATCATAGCACGTACAGAATCCCTATTAAGGATTTTCTTTAAAGTTAAACTAAACAATTGCTGAAAACCAAACCTAGAACCGAAGTGGATTACTTTCTCTTATAATCGTTTTCTTAATCAAGTTTGATTCTTTCCAAGTTGTTTTCTTAGTTTATTTATTAATTATTCCAAAAATCTAATTTTCACAGCCAAGAGGCAATAGTTAAGTAATTTGTTAATTTAATTAATTAGTATTTCATAAATTAAAGTACAATACACCGACCACTAATTCCACGAGGATCGACAACCCTACTTACCCTAACTAGTTTAAGGTGAATAGGAACACACATTTTAACATCTTATTTGATTGATACTTCGACATCGATAATTACCATTTTGGTCCTTGAACTAATAGTACACATGCATTTAAGCCGATCCTAATTTTAAAATGAGAGAATTAAAAACCTTACGAGTTGTCGATGTCCAATCCAACCACCCCTAGGAAAAGGGACATGATACCCGTGTAAAATGGCTTTACCTTAAGACATATATATAGAATAAAATCAATACTAAATTTAATAAACTCATAATCATATATTATTTAGTTTATAAAGCCATTCTTTAAACAATTGGACTATATATGTCTTTGATATTTTCATAAAAAAATTATACAAACCTAACACTTTATGCAAGATGAAATTATGAATGCTTTTGAGACGCAAATCATGGTATAATCAGTGTCAGTCTTTGTAATGTCAATGAACATATACTCTACGAATAAATAAAAGTGTAAAGTAATAAAAAACACACGGATATAATAAGATTCGTTTTGTCTATGTGACCATGCTACGTCTACTGCCATCGTTTCGTAATGTCTAGGGCTGCAAATGAACTGAACGTTCAACGAACAGTTCGTGAACTGATCGGGGGAAGTTCGTTTATGTTCGTTCGTTTAGTAAATGAACGAACACGAACAAGAAGATTCCGTTTGTTTAGTTAAACGAACGACATGAACACGAGCCATGTTCATTCATTTATGTTCGTGAACGTTCGATAATGTGTTCGTTTATGTTCGTTAATGTTCTTTCGTGAACGTTCGATAATGTGTTCGTTTATGTTCGTTGATGTGTTCGATTATGTTCTTAATTTTTGTGTTAGTTATTTTTATGATAATTATGTCAAATGTTTTTAGATATTTATGTTGCGTGTTTATTTTATTTAGTAAATTTTGTAATGAAAATGCTGATTTCATTCTAAAATAAATATGTGATCCTGTTTGTGTTCATAAACTTCTTTGTATTCGTCATGTTCATAAACATTTGTTTGTTTCCGTTTGATCTTGTTTGTGTTCGTTTGCGTTCGGTAAGTGTTCGTAAACAGTTCATGAACATGTTCATTTCCTTAATGAACGAACACGAACAAAGAAATCCGTTCAATAAATGTTCGTGAACAGTTCATGAACAAGTTTATTTCTTAATGAACGAACACGAACAATGCCTTGTTCGTGTTTGTTTGGTTCGTTTACCGCCCTAGTAATGTCTCATTCCGGAACTAGATCAATCTACCTACGACGTTGACATGTCCTTTATTAGATATCATTTCTATGCATCCTGAATTTAATAAGGATTAATTAATAAAGAACACACGAATTATATAACATTGTTCACTCCCACAACCGAGCTAGAGAAACTCTTATGGATTTCTATTTTGGTACAAGTGTTACAATTAACTTTCAAAATTCATAATATTACGTCGATCATGACCGCATACCGCAATTAAAAATGCCCTTTGAAAGATTATAATAATAATAATAATAATCACAACAAACTGCATTTCAAGTTAATGCATGGAATATGATAATTGTCCCGAAAGTTTGAAATTAAACCAATACAACTATCAAACAACAGAAAACCCAAATGACCAAATTTATAATACAATTATTCACACATTGTATTGTACCCCATATGGTATTCTTATGAAAAAGAAATCCCACCAACATGATCATCAATCAACTCAACGGCATCGTCACGGCGACGCTGCCGGAGCTTCTGCAGCTAAGGAACCCGAGCACCCCCCACGACGTTTTCCGGTGATCACTGCTTCGATTCGACATATTATTCTGAACAAACTGCCGGTTCCTGATGCCCCGGAGATCCATCTCGGGCGGAGCCTTCATCGGTGCAAACACGAGATCAGACCACCTTGAAGAAGATGACTTCACACCCAAACTGTTACGATTAATAATAATATTATTATTATTAGTATCAGCAGTTGGGTCGTACATCAGTTTTGAGCTTCTGTTAAGCTTCTTGTAATCCAGTGAGTAGCTGTTTCTCACGAGTTGACTCGGTGGCCCCTTGTTGGTTGTGGTCTTTAACTCGCGCATTGACTCGGATCGCCCGCGGTGAGTTATGCGTCTCTCGTTAGGGTTTAGATTTTGTGTAGTTATGAGTTTGCCACCGGATATTATGTCTTCTGCATGAGACATGATCGTGTGTTGTTCTGACAACACACTGGATCGTCCACTACAGAATTCGAATACATCGTCAGTAGCTGGTGGAGGTGACTGACACCGGTGGTTGTGATGATCTTGACCACCGGTGTCGTCGTCTTCCTTCGTTAGGGCGAAATCGGCGAGCGAAAGGGTCTCGAGTGCCTCGAGTTCTTGTTGATCATCATCGTTGACGTCCATGTTCAGAAAGTATAGTTGGTGTGTGTTTTGGAGTAGATGGTGAAATGTAAGTATAAAGGGAGTCAAAGCATACATATATATGTCTACGCATAAAGAAAATATGTACTATTAATAAGGTTTATCGTTACGATTTGATTAAGTTTTCTTTGTAATTATCCTCATTTATTGTTATATATAAATGATTAATAATATATATATATTGTGTGTGTGTTTGTTTTTTCTTAAATTTAAATTGAATGTACTTGTGGGTTAAGTAGGAATAAGAT
Organism: Flaveria sonorensis; assembly: GCA_025506505.1. Taxonomy (NCBI): domain Eukaryota; kingdom Viridiplantae; phylum Streptophyta; class Magnoliopsida; order Asterales; family Asteraceae; genus Flaveria; species Flaveria sonorensis. The sequence continues at coordinate 61,787,190 of CM046435.1, read as the reverse complement.
AATATAAATAGCATATAGGAATAATAATTTGGCAACGCATAGCCATCTTCCTTGTGGCATATCTTCATGTCATTTAGCGTATATTTATATTCTTATCAAAGATAGAATATCTGTTGGTCTAAAACACATGTCTACAAGAATACAAATATATAATAATTAAATGGTACACAAAACAAATTTGAAAAAGAATAAGAACAAAAGGTTTGAGTGATATGTAAATTACTAAATGCATCAAACATTTAAAAAATATGATTATTACTATATTCTTATACTACAAATTAGACTTATGCAGGTGGAACATCCGGCACAACTCGTGTCCTTATTTTTTGAATTCTTAATTAAGATTTCAAATAAGGAAGGTTGTCTCTTAGTAAAATATTGTATGATTTCAAGATAATAATTATTAGCTAAAATACAATTCCATTTAGTTTAGTTGACAATTATCAAGGTTTTTATCCTTGTGTAATCATGTGATCGTGTGTTTGGACTTTGGACACTACTATTGGTTTTGTTAAACATTTAAACTTGTAAAAAATATAAGTGTAAAATAAAACATGATCGATCATATGTGTATGCATGTTGTTAGACTTGTTTGTCCTCATGAGCCTTGTTCAACGTGTTTGTCTTCCTCGTTGCTCATCTTTTTCATATCTTTATTAGAAACGTTTCATGACTCTAGTAAATATCTTGGTAAGATTTGCAATAGTCTCAAGGGGGTTGGTTAATATGCTCTTTCTTAACTTTGAATGCAATCCTTTTTACATCTATATCTTTAGTAAGACTCATACTTTTTACATCTTATCTTCTGGCTTCTTCATTTGATGACTTTAAAAACATGCAACCTTGGCATGTAGACATCTTAGGATTTTACTTACCATCCGGTAGTTATGCGAAAACCACATCTACAACTTCCTTTCGTTTATCTTTAGTGTAACGAGATCATGAACAACTCTAAGAAACCAAATTTTCTACAAAAATATAGTTCGGTTAAGCTATAAATTAGTATGATTTAATAGCAATTATTATATATAATATTGGAACTTTTAATCCGATGGATGAAAGGGAAATTTTGGTATTATATACACTTTGCCATATTTGAGATCTTTATATTATATTATTATTATAATTGAAAATTTACCCATTCTATATATAACATGTGCCTCATATTCAATCATTCATAATACTTCAATTTGTTAATTATTGAAGCTCCCATTATCACGCTTTCATAGTGACTATCTAGTGAGGCCCTCATGGGATTGACAAATTGACACACTTTTTTTGTTATTTAGGTCCTTAGTCAAAGTTCGACTCTAAATAGACCCAAGAATATAAAATATATTTTCGAATGACTAACAAATAAAATCATTTGTTAATGTTTCTTTTTCTTTTTAACTTTTATGTAAGTTGTTTTGAAGTTTAAAGTTTATAGACTAATCATCTCCTTAATTTAGTTTGTTGTTTTAGTATGGAGATCAAATTAACTAAATTTGGATTTGGAGTGTTACCAAAAGTGCGTCACATTATTAGTAATAGGCTTATAACTTCCATCGAAATTACAATGTCTTTCATACTTTAAGATGTATTGATAAATAAATATGTATGTACCAATGATTCTTAGAACAACATATATGTGAATTACCAACAAGACGAACCTTTAGTAAAGAAACTTTTTATGCACGCATCTATTACTAAGTAACTTGTATTGTAGATAATCTTACATTAGTACGACATTATGCGTTTAGCTTCTCCTGCTTATCTCTTTCCTTCTTTGTAATCATCCCGAGACAAGCTAGGAAACATGCCATCTCATCGTTGTCACGATGGCGGTTTGTTGGTAATGGTGGCACATTAACACAATCTATTCATTTAACACAATCTTTCTTAAATAAATGATCTTTTTATATAGCATATAATATTACAAATTGCAGATAGTGTATTTAACACAATGTATTACAACTTGAGGCACTACAACCATTTTAGTGATAAAATTATAATGATAATTAAGTAAAGAAAAACTTGACACTTAATGTGGTTGAAAAAAACATGACTTAAGTTTAAAAGTAGTCGTGTCAAGCACGTGGGATAGACAACTTAGGATGCATGTGACTTGTTAATAAGAGTAACTCAACACGAAGTTACACAAGTTAGCTAGTGTTTGAGCTAAATTGATTTGAGTTATAAGCCAGTCGAATGTTAATGGCACCATTAAATACACGTCTAAACATACAGGTTCAAGCCACTTAACTCTTTTGACTCCTATAAGCTGCTTTTAATTGATCATATTAATAAGGTTAACAGATCAACACGATACTTATATAACTTGTTTATCAAAATAACATAATGTATAAATAGTTAAATTATTTGTAATTTAATATGGATAGTAATTTTTGGTTATTTTTATTTTCTCATTTTAATTATGTTTATTATCTTTTTAACAATGTATAGTGAATTAGGCGTGACATTTTTATACTAAAACACACAACTATTATAAATTTTTTAATAATTTTAAAAATGATTGTAACGAAGAAAAAAAAAGACAATAATAAAAATATATAAGCTATTATTTAATTAAAAAAAAATAAATATAGTATTTTTAGTGTAAATATAGTGACAGTAAAGATATTGCTGGGCTTGGGTTTTGGTACAGGACTAGTTAGACAGACAGTTGGGCTTGGGCAGTTATGGGAAAATTCAGAGATGGGCGTAGTGTTGGGCTTGGGCCAGATATATCAGCTAACGATCGATTAATTTTTGGGCGAACAGTTCAATGACGACTCAAAAACCAACATACTTCTGCAAACATCAATCATGAATCAAATTAACCCAATTCAAACCAACAAATGGAAGAAACACGATCATTTATAAATCCGCTTCATTTAAGCAATAATGTTATTTATTACCGCGATGATCAAATACAACCTATTGAACAAGATTTGATGATCAATGAAACAAATTAGGGTTAAATGTCAGATCCACGTATAATTAAAAACGCACAAAACAATTGCAACAGCAGTCGATTACAACTAAACTAACATCACATCAAAATCATCACTTACACATATCATCAGTTCAAATTAACAGACGAACAAACAAACAACACACCTTTCTCAACCACCAAATCCGTACAGCGTACGGCCTTGTCGCTTCAACGCATAAACAACATCCATGGCCGTAACAGTTTTACGACGAGCATGTTCAGTGTAGGTCACGGCATCACGGATAACATTCTCGAGAAAGATCTTCAAAACCCCACGGGTCTCTTCGTATATGAGCCCACTGATGCGCTTAACGCCACCTCTTCTCGCGAGTCGCCGGATCGCCGGCTTCGTGATGCCCTGAATGTTGTCCCGGAGAACTTTCCGGTGACGCTTTGCTCCGCCTTTGCCCAAACCCTTGCCCCCTTTGCCTCTTCCTGACATTCTTTCAGTTGATGATTGTTTGATTTGTGTTTGTGGTTGAAGGTTTTGCGTGTGTTGATGAGTGTTGTTTGTGTATATATGGGTGTGGGGGTTTTGTGTTTCTGGGAGGGGTGTTTTGGTCCGTTGATTCGATGGGATGTGGGCGATAGGGTACCGTAGGATTGTGATCCGTGTGAGGAGAATATATGGTTTTTATTGGTTCAATTTGGAGTGTTTGGATCCAAATTATGTTCGGTTTAACATACTAGAGGGCGCCCGCGCAGTGCGACGGGGCGATATTTTTTACATCCGACATTTGTTTCTAATTCTTGTTATTTTTGTAGTAATTTTATAAAAATCTATTATACTTTTCCTAAGCTAAAATTTAAAACACCAAATAAATGGGTTTTGCATGACGACTTGTACATTTACGCATTAACTTATTGTACCTCACAAAATACAGATTGATTCAGCAAAAAGTTTACACCAAAACTTTTAAAAATACACAGGTATTTTTATGTAAGTTCTTAAAAACAAATTAAGTTTTTTTGGTTTATGAATAGATAATGTAAAATTTTATGTAACTTAGAGTAACTGTAAGGTTATTATAAAACTAATTGTAAGGTGTAATCTATAAATAATGTCAAAAATATTATTTTACCCTTTAAAATGATTGTATCTTATGCATTAAGTAAAATAATTGTTCTTAATTTTATGGTATCTTAAAATATCCCTCTCATATGACTTATATATAGTATAGATATGATGAAACATGTTCAATCTTAAAGGATGGACTGGTGATTATTGGATTTCGCTTCGGGCAGATTCGAGTTCACGAGGACACTGTCGTAACCCTCTCGGATAGTGGTTTTGGGTTGATTTTGCGGCTTCGAGAACCAAAAGAATTTTTTTTAACTTTTTTTTAAACAATTGAGAACACCAGTACACGAACGTCTTACATATTTTTCAAAGAAGGTGATATTGTACGTCCTTTTTTTTTAAATGTGATCACACCTTGTTTGTCTCACTTATTACTAGGTAGTAATACCCTTACAAATGATAGTGATCATCAAATATAACAAGGAATGATGGTATGAATACGCTTGAAAATTTTCATTATGCGTAATCATTCTATTGGAAATCATTGGAGTTTTTTGTTGATTGGTGCGTAATCAAATGCTTCAAGTTCATAATCTTCTGTGTAGATTGGTTTAATCTTTCTACAATTGGTATCAGAGCCTGGTTCGGCTCCTCTGTTGAAGATTCAAGTGTTGAAGTGAAAATTTGAATGAAGGATGGGATCAACAAAGTTTGAAATAGAGAAATTCGATAGAAAGAATGATTTTGGGCTATGGAGAGTGAAGATGCGAGCGCTATTGGTGCATCAGGGTGTTGTTGATGCGCTGAAAGGGGAAAATAACTTTCCAGCGACTCTATCGGCGAAAGAAAAGAAGGATATCTTGGAAAAGGCTCACAGTGCCATCATTCTGAGTCTCGGAGATAGAGTTCTCAGGGAAGTATCAAAGGAGACGTCAGCCAGTGGGGTGTGTTCAAAGCTTGAAGGGTTGTACATGATGAAATCTCTGGCGAATTGGCTGTATCTTAAGAAAAGGCTCTATACGTTTTAATTGGCTCCTGGTAAGTCAATTGAGGATCATGTGGATGAATTCAATAAGTTGGTGATTGATCTTGAGAATATTGATGTTGAATTAGAAGATGAAGATCAGGCAATCATCTTCTTGGCTTCATTGCTACAATCGTATGAGCATTTTGTTGACACTCTTATGTTTGGGAGGGAGTCACTATCAATGAAAGAGGTGCTGGCTGCTATAAATTCAAAAGAATTAAAGCGGAGGTCTGATGTCAAGGATGATGTTGGTGATGGCTTATTTGTGAGGGTAAGATCTGAATCTAGAACTTCTAGAGGAAGGTCAACTTCAAGATCAAAGTCCAAATTCAAGAGGAGATGTTATATCTGTAACTCTGATAAACATCTGAAGAGAGAATGCCCAGATAAACGGAAGAAACAAGCCAATAATTAACAGCATAGAGCACAAGGCAGCATGTTTGTTGATAGTAGTATTGATGGTTATGATAGTGCAGATGTCCTGATGGTGTCTAAAGGTCGGGTAGATCAAGATTGGATCATGGACTCTGGGTGCTCCTATCATATGACTCCAAGAAAGGAATTCTTCTTATAATTAAAGATGGTGGAGTTAGGAAGTGTACAACTAGGTGATGACAGACCATGTATGATCAAAGGCATTGGTTCTGTCACACTTAAGTTGGAGAGTGGGGTGGAGTTCACTCTTGATCAGGTTAGGTACATACCTGAGCTCAAGAGGAACCTCATCTCACTGGGTACTCTTGAAAGCCAAGGAAGAAGTGTAAGTCTCAAGAATGGGAAGGTGAAAATAATCAAGGGGTCATTAGTTATGTTATCAGGCTCAAGAAAGGAGAACAACATATATGTTCTTGATGGTAATGTCATCTGTGGTGCTGCATCAGTTATTGATGTCAATAAGATGAACACTCCTGCTTTGTGGCATAAGAGAATGGGCCACATAAGTGATCAGGGATTGACTGAACTAAGAAAGCAAAAAATCATCACAGGGGTTAGTGGCTGTGATGTGGGATTCTGTGAGCATTGTGTGCTAGGCAAGTCAACAAGGGTCAAGTTTGCCAGAGGAGTATATAAGACAAGGGATGTTCTTAAATACATTCATGCAGAATTATGGGGTCCTGCAAGAATCAATTCTTTTAGTAGAGGAAGATACTTCTTGTTTATTATTAATGATAGATCAAGAAGGGTTTGGGTATATATCCTTAAGCATAAGGATGAAGCATTCTTGAAGTTTAAAGAATGGAAGTAGCTGGTTGAAACACAAACTGGTAAAAGGGTTAAGAAACTAAGAACCAACAATGGTATGGAATTTTGTAGTTCTTTGTTCAATAAGTTTTGTAAGGAACATGGTATTGGTAGGCATTTGACAGTGCCATACACCCCTCAGCAAAATGGATTAGCTGAGAGGATGAATAGGACCTTGCTTAACAAGATCATGTGCATGTTGTCTGAGTCAGGAATGCCAAAGTCCTTTTGGGCAGAGGCAGTGACAACTGCAACATATCTTGTTAACAAGTCTCCTTCATCAGCTATTAATATGAAGACTCCTATAGAGATGTGGACTGGTGTTAAACCTGATAGCAGTCATTTGAGGGTGTTTGATTCTTTAGCCTATGCTCATGTTAAGAAAGACAAGCTTGATCCTAGAGCTCTAAAATGTGTGTTGCTGGGCTATCCTGAGGGTGTAAAGGGCTACAGATTGTGGAGGATTGATGATGATAGTCCTAAGGTAATAATTAGCAGAGATGTGGTCTTCAGAAAGAAGGTGGTTTATAGGGATCTGTTTGATAAGAAGAAAGGACAAGATGAACTGATGGATGGTGTTCACATTGAGGTGGAGTCCAAAGCTTCCGAAGGCATTTGGAAGTTTTCTGAAGGTTTTTCTAAGTCTTCCGAAGGCATTCCCAAGTCTTCCGAAGGCATTCCCAAGTCTTCCGAAGGTTTTCCTAAGTCTTCCGAAGGCATTCCCAAGTCTTCCAAAGGCATTCCCAAGTCTTTCGAAGGCATTCCTAAGTCTTCCGAAGGTTTTCCCAAGTCTTCCGAAGGTTTTCTCAAATCTTCCGAAGGTATTTTTGAAGTAGGGGAAAGCTCACAGCAGGGTTCACACTCTTCACACTCATTAGGTGACTATAGTTTGGCTAGAGATAGAGCCAGAAGGCAGCCTGTGATGCATGCTAGATATTGAACTAATGAAGATATCTTAGCATTTGTTTTCAATGTAGCTACAGAAGAGTATGTTATGGAGTCATTGTCATATGGTGAGGCTGTTGAGTCAGTTGATAAAGATAAATGGATGGATGCTATCGTAGATGAGATGAATTCTTTGAGAAAGAATAACACTTGGATGTTGGTGGACAAACCTGCAGGGCAGAAGTTAGCTGACTGTAAGTGGCTGTATAAGCTGAAGGAGGGGTTAACTAAGGGTGATCCACCAAGGTTTAAGGCTAGGTTGGTGGCTAGGGGTTTTACACAGAGAGAAGGCATTGATTACAATGAGGTTTTCTTTCCTGTGGTAAAACACTCTTCTATTAGAGTAATGCTGTCCATGGTAGCTGCTAGTAACATGAAGCTTGAACAACTTGATGTTAAAACAACTTTCCTTCATGGTACTCTAGATGAAGATATCTATATGAGACAGCCACCTGGGTTTGTAAGGCCAGGAGAAGAAGACAAGGTGTGTTTACTCAAAAGATCTCTCTATGGGTTAAAGCAGTCTCCAAGGTGTTGGTATAAAAGGTTTGATGATTATATACTTAGTCAGCTATTTCATAGGAGCAACTATGACAGCTGTGTCTATTTCAAGTGCTACCAACCTGGTGAGTATATTTATTTGTTACTCTATGTTGATGACATGTTAGTTTGTTGTAAGGATCAGTCTCAAATAGAGTTAACAAAGGAGCTGTTGCATAAAGAGTTTGAGATGAAAGATCTAGGGGTAGTAAAGAAGATCTTAGGTATGGAGATCTTAAGGGATTTGGTCAATCAGAGGTTGTTCTTGACTCAAACCGGCTACATAGATAAGGTGTTAGCTCAATACTCAATGGATAGTAGCAAGTGTGTCCAGACACCTTTGGGTCAACACTTTAAGCTTTCATCAAAGGATTCTCCTACTCAAGAGGAAGATGTTAGGAGGATGCAGAAGGTCCCCTATGCTAATGCTGTTGGTAGTTTGATGTACCTAATGGTTTGTACCAGGCCAGATATTGCATATGTTGTAAGCATTGTAAGCAAGTATTTGTCAAATCCAGGTAAACTTCATTGGGAGGCAGTGAAGTGGATTTTGAGGTACTTAAATAGTACAAGGCATGTGGGATTAGTGTTTGGTAATTGTCAAGGTTCAAAGCTCAGTATTCTTGGTTATGTTGATGCTGATTTTGCCAAAGATCTTGATAAAGGCAGGTCTACTACTGGGTATGTTTTCAAGGTGTTTGGTGGTGTTGTGAGCTGGAAGTCTTCACTTCAGCATGTAGTTGCTTTGTCAATTACTGAGGCAGAGTATATTGCTCTTATTGAAGCTATGAAGGAATCTCTTTGGTTGAAGGGTTTTGTATCTGAATTGGGGGTTGATTTGGTTGATACTTTGATTCTCTGTGACAATCAAGGTGCAGTGAATTTGTCAAAGAATCAGGTATATCATGAACGAACTAAGCATATCAATGTCAGATTACATTTTATCCGAGAGGTTATTCAGTCCAAAAGATTAGAGTTGCTCATGTTGATACAGAGAATAATGCAGCGCATGTCTTAACCAAGGTGGTTCCAGGATCCAAGTTTACCAAGTGTTTAGAGATATTGGATGTGGGCTAGAATTGGTCATGTACTAAAGCGGAGAATGTAAAGTATTTAGTACAAGGACCAATTGTGTCAATTTTATTTTCTGAAAGGCTAGAGTGTGTAATAGTTCACCTATTAATAGTTTGTTAATAGACGGGCTTAGTAACCGTTTTATTTTGTACTTTCTTTTAGAGTTTTTTTTTTCTTTTGTAATCGTTCATAATCATTCCATTGAAAATCATTAGAGTTTGTTGTTGATTGGCGTGTAATCGATTGCTTCGAGTTCATAATCTTCTGTATGATTTACTAAGTGAGTAAAGCAATGGGTTAAGTAAGAACTTAGATTCGTGTAATGATATTTATAGACAAAGACCAAAAAGAAGGATAGAGCTCATTGTCAGTCGAACTGTCAATGATGGTCACTGGGTGTAGAGACCCGATTACAACTTTCAACTTTCTATTTTGGATGTTGACTTTTATTCAAATTCGCATTTCCAATTTAAAACTATCTTTTTTTTTTCTTGAAAAGTCATCTTTGACTTTTACCAGCTATATGTAAGTTTACACATGTAAAATGCTAACATTAATCAGGATTGAAAACAATGACAAAAAATTAACACAACAAGATTTGCTTCAAACACAAATACTTCAAAGTTCAAGTTACATAGGAATGAACACAATGTTTACTCTACTTGAATCCTTTTCCTTTACTTGAGTTCCCCTTCACTGGAATTATCCGGATCCTCCTAGCCACCCTTGTAAAATCCCTTCAAAAACACATTACATTCATTAAACTTCTCTTATTCCTAAAATACACCTTAAAGTTTTTATCCATTGATCCTCGTTTCAACCCACGAATTTAACCCATCTCCGACACAACACCCATAAAGAACGCACATCTAAGTAGATGATAGAGACATTGTTTTCAGTGAGAAGAGAAAAAAGAAGAAGCTAACAGGTAGGACAAACACACCGAGTCTTTTTTGAGTTAGAGACGGTCTTAGAGATCTCATAAAGTTGACTCTGGAAGCATGAATAGTAAACAAAAAACCGAATTGATGTAGGTATCATATAAAATTTTCGGATTTATGAAGGGTTTAGAGTTTTTGAAATGGTTTCTAGTTTGAAACATGATTTCACAGTAGCTTATAGAGAGTCCGCTACCTTAATGGATTCTAGTTTTTCTGACATTAACTCTATTCGAGTGACTAGCGGACTCTAGACGTGACATGCTTTTTATATCACCAGACTCATCACATTACAACAAGTACAATCAATAAAGTCAGAGTCTACTTTTGTACTTTTTATAGTAGCGGACTCTCCATTAACCAGTATATATGAAATAGAAACGATCACATAACCGCTAAACCCTCCGTAAATTTAAAACTTCAATATGTATCACATCTATACATTTATAAAGTTAAGAGTAACAATAACTTACTTCCAGTTAAGATCACCAGCAAGAAGAAGATCATTCTCCATGTCTTCATAAGCAACAATATGACCCGGGACCGCGTTCGACAGATCAACTCCGCCTTCTTCCTCCTCCCGATCATCCCGAGGGTCACCGTAATCCACCAGCATGTGGCGGAGAGCCTTCGCTAGGCTGCCGTAACCATCATGATTCTGAAGGCTGATCCGGTGACATATCGAACGACCTTCCACCACCACCGACACCGCGGGAATAACTCCGGCGATCAAGTCATCTTCCTCCTTTAGAAACCGGTGAACCGGGGGCGGAGAAGCGGTGGTGTTGGTTTGAGATCGGAGGATGTTGATGTAGGGTTGTGACATGAGTTTTCGTTGGTGATCTTGCAACCACCGTCGCTTCATCAGGTTTAGAGACCCTTGTTGATCACTGTTGTTGTTCATGATTCTTGATATCTGTAGATCGATCTCTTTGTTGTATGTACACAATTTGAAGAACAGTGGGTTGATGGGAATATAAATAGATCGAGTGTGTGAGGAAATGGTGGAGATGAGTAGAGTTTACGTTCATGTTTGTATCACTTGTACCGATGTATCGTCTTTAGCCAGCGGGAGGTGATTTGTCCACCATTAGCCTAGTGTTAGCGACGTTGTCTTCCCAAACAAAAAGTGTTTGAGTCTAACTTGAAACAAAAATACTCTACTGAGTCATAAAGTTTTTTTCAGTTGTTATTATTAGATATCTGGAATTGTCATTGATGACGAATGTAAAATTTTAAAGTGTTAGTGTTCAAATTTTCAATATAAATTATTGTTGATAATAAGTTGAAGTTTTGTTTATTAAAATTAATGTAATTTATATGAAACATATGGATTGAAACACCTTAAATTGTCACACCTTTTTAACCATAGGTCTTAAAAAAAAAGTTAATGGTAAAAGATAATAAGAAATAAATAAACATTAAAATCATACCAATTTTCCCACACCACTATAGATTCCGTAGCCCTATGTTTGAGCCAACTGAAGGTTGAGACTAAAATTCTTTTAAAAACTTATTTCGACAAGCATCGATCTCTTGTTCCTCCAGAACCAAATGTGTCATAACGTCGCATAAATTATCATTAATATTATATTTTTGAATGTCGATCTTCTTTCCAGAAGTATTCTTGGATAATTACAACAGGTCTCCAAACGAAGTAATGCAAACAAGACATCTAAAAAAACTAAATTATTTTCCAAACTCTTTTTTTTGGTTTGCAACAATTTAACTAATAAGCAGTGCACCTTGTCCACATGTAAATTGCAACCCTTACACATCGTAGATTGAACCGAATTAGTTTTGCTTTTACCAGTTTTTTAAACAACAAATGCTTAAAGAATTCCACATAAACAATCGACGGTATTCCAACCCAAACCATGTTTAAATATGTCGATGCCATACATGCACTTGTAGTGACAAGAAATGTCGATGCTATAGAGTGTGGATACCATAGATCTCTTTTCTTGTAGTGTTTAAGGACATCTAAGAGATAAAAATAGAAATAAATAGAGATGAAGTTACTATGGTCATTTAATATAATAATGTGTGACTTAAATACTATGTAAATAGATTGTCATTTAATATACTATCTTTTGGAAAAATAAATAAATAAAATAGGAAGACACAAGAGGTAGGTAAGCATAGAGAGGGATGTTTGCTTGTGAATGCAAAAAGATGTAGACCGCCCTTTGTTCCCTTTTCCATACAAATATTGTTTTAATCATATAATTAATGTCATATATTCATTGGGATGTGATTTTGATCGATGCTTCAAGCTAGCAATGCAGGCACGGAGATTAATGGCTAATTGGATCTTAACGACTTTTAATTTTGATCGATGTTCATTTTTCCTCCAATAGATTATTTAATTGTTTAAAAATATTTTTATTTTCTTAACGACTCTTTTTTTAACGGATAGTTGGATCTTAACAACTTTTAATTTGTTTATTATTAATCTCACGCACATGTAGATATGTATATTGTGGGATTTAAACTTTCAACTTCTTTAACATACAAAAGACATCTAATCATGAGGATGTGTTATTCAAAACTATAGAAAATCCTTAAAACCACACTCTTTGATAAGGTAAAAAAACTGATACCATCATTTTGGTTTAAAACTAAGATCAAAGGGCTACCCTGTTGGGTGCATTTAGTGCCGGCTTTGAGGTGTAGGGTGGGCGACCGTTCAAGGCCCAATCTTCTTAGGGGCTTGAAATTTCTAAAAATGAATTATATTATATATATATATGTTTTTAAAAAGCCTCTATATAAATTGTTAAACACTTAAATTCATCAGGCTTAACAAACTCATTAACATTTTAATAATTTTAAACTTAACAAACATTAGTGTCCATTAATATTTTATTTAGTTTAGCACATTACCATTTATTTATTACTAGATTTTTAAACTTATTTTAAAACTAAAACAAAATAACTTGTGATATGGGGAGATGCGGTAAAAGAACTATCGGAACACAAACGGTCAGAGCGATCGATTGATCGAACTAGGGTCTCGTTTTTTTACTCGTACATGGCTCAAAATTTTATATAGTTCTATATGAAGTATTTACTTTACATAATAAGGGGCCCATTGTTTTCTACTCACCGATGGCCTAAATTTTTTTGACGATTCTCGGGGACGGCCATGAGTGCATTTATTTTATTTCTTTCGTTTTACTTTTCTTATATTTGTTTCATTTAAATTGCTTCTTTTAAATTATTAGGGCGCAACGTGCGAGACTGTTAATTTTCAATCTATGTTACAATCTCTAAAAAGGAACCATCACAACTTCATATGATTTTTTATGTACATAACCATGTTAATATCACCGTCACTACGCACATCACGAAGTTTACAAATACGCGACAACATGGGTTTAAGAAGTTACTTCTTAGTTTCTATTGTTTAAGAACATTTTTAGTTGGATGTTTGAGTTTATGAGTTGAAAGTTGCGAAGGTGTTTTGAGACGACCGAGAAGAGCTACGTTCGCCGACCGCATCGCGCTTTTGCTTTCCTTGAAACTCTATGTCATATTATTTAAAGTTTTACTCCACTATTTTTTGGGGCAATAATTTCTTGTTCATAATTTCTGTGTAATTTCTTTTAAGTTATCAAAGTTTTATGGTTATTTCCCTATAAATTATTACATAAAAACTGTAACAAAGAAGTTATTTAGAGTTACACAAGCGGTATACCCGGCCTATATGCAAATCTTTCTATCAAGAAAGCCTTGTTTATTCAAATCAAAAGACTAACCTTGCCGTAATAGCAGTGATCCACAGGTGAAAGAAAGCTACAACACAAAGTAATTACACCGACTCGTTTTAGATGGGGCTCGAACCCTTAACCTAAAGAGAATTTATATCAATCTAACTCCAATGGCTTTGTCATCAGACCTAACTTTAACCCCATAAAATTTACTTACTTAATATGCAACGCATGAAAGAGGCAGGGTCTTTGATGTAGGCGAAAACAAAAGATAACAATTAAACCTGTTGATTTACAAAGAATGTCAAAAATTCTAATTATCATTGATTCACGAAAAATACCGACAACCAGGATAATCACACACTAACACACTCTTGTGCTAAGGAGAAAATGATTTTTTATAAACTGCAAAACATTTTATCTTCCAAAGATTACATGAATATAGCAAATAAGCCAAAAGTAAAATGGGCCTCAAAATATAAACGGGCTAAAAACTGGGCTGCAAACAAAGTCCAACAAAAACTAAAAATAAAACAAAACGTTATAAAACTCATAGAATAAGCCGTTTTTGGGCCGTAAAGATGACCCAAACCGCCTACGTCCATTGGTGAGAACGTGCTCCTCGAACTAACAGTCGTTTTGACTGGTCGCAGGCCTAAAACGGAAACTTCTAGCCCAAGTTTTGACCATTTTAGTGAGTCTCCCTTGGGCAAGCGATCATGGGCCTCCAAAAACAAGATAGCTTGCTCCTCCACGCTTGGGTCTGCACCAGTCTTTGATTCGTTTGAGTGTGTGGGGAGGAGACGGGGGTTATCAAGTCCATATATATATATATATATATATATATATTATAGAGTAGTTAAACTTTGTTTTTAAGTTGGATTATGTTATGTCATTTGTTTCAAGTACACTCCTTAATTCTGAATACTTGAAGTGAAGCCTATTGATGTTTTAAAGTTCTCAAATCATTTTAGTTAGTTACCCACTTGAGTTGACCAAACGAAAATCTGAATAAATATTATAATACAAGTTGGGAGATGTGACGTGCACAATTGTTTGAATGTAATATGGTTTTGGGCATTAATGAATTTGACGGTGCAAGGAAGCATTGCCCATGATAGGGTTCAAGGGGCAAAAGCCTCTACGTTGGGTCTGGGAAATGACCCTAGGCGGAGGTTGTGTAAGAGGTTGAGCATTTGGGGTCACGTTGCCAAGTTAAGGAGTGGTAGTCACGGCGAACGAAATTTGATTACTATGTTGAAAGTCTTTGGAAATCGTGTTTGATCGGGCATAGCAGCTTGGTTTGTCGGCTGGAAGAATTTGTAGGACCTATTAATCAGTATAACGTCTATCGAATGTAACTGCGATTAGTAGTAACTTTTACAATCAGTAGCAATTGCGATCAACAGTAACTTAGGTAAATGTTATGTCAAGATTAATTGTGGATTAACATTAACTTGACCGCTCATCAGTAACTGAGTTACCATTAACAAGATTTGTGCATCAGCTTATACAACATGGGTAGTCAACAACAATTTATCTGTCAGCAACAACTTGAACGATTAGTAGTAACTGGGTTGAAAAAAATTGCTTAAGGATTATCACAAATATTTGTAAAAGACTCAGTAGAAAATTGGAAAAGAGTCAACATAGACATGATTCTTAGGATGTTTTGGAATAATAAGCGTGAAACGTTGCTAATATTTGATGTTCTAAAAACTGGCCTTATGAATGTAATCCAACTCTAACTTTCCAAGACAATTCATAGACCTTATATATGTTAGTTTCCCAACACGAACATCATAAGCCCTAACATTTACGCTCACTTTGTAAAATGATTTATACAACTTCAATAAAGTAGTTATAACCGACCTAATGCTCATATTAGTGTTGATAATGGTAGACACATACATGATACATGGTGATATTAACATGTTTGTAAGGAGTGGCACCACTTTTGACATCATCCAACTCATGCAACGATTTAGAAATTTTATATTGTGATCTTTACTTGAGCTTCAAGAATAGCTAGAAACTGATTTATATTGCAATTTACTACTTCTCACAAACACTAAACAAGAATGAATACAAGTGTTGCTTGCTGCAACAAGCCAAGAAACTCTTATACCAACTTTAAATATCTAAATTAATGTCAAGGGAGTCTAGTGTGAATTTGTAAATGATTACTGTCACTTTAAGATTAATTTTAATTGGAATAAGATAATTAAATAACCGTTTGACTAAAAATATTGGAATCAAGTTTAGAATGAAAACTGATTATTGTAATCATGTTAAAACATGCGTGATAGAGAAACTATATAATGAAAATGCAATTTATTATACGCGTTAAAATCATAATATCAATGTCATGAATATATCATGATGTATTTTTTTTTCTTAATTTGATAAGTATCAAGATTCTTTTGCCACATCTTTTGCCTGGAATGAGATCTTTCAATAGGATCCACTAAGAAGTTTTGTCAAAAAATAAATGGGCAATTGTATTTATTTTCAAAATTACATATTTTCTTTAATCATGCTTAAAAAGTTTTATGTTTTATGTATTGAAACTTGTATTTTGAAGAAATATGTAATTTTTTTTATGGAGAGGAATGGAATGTGATTATAATTTTTTTTCCTCCTAGATAATATCAATCCAAACTTTTGGTTATATGCTTTGTTTGAATGACATATGACAAGAAGAACAAGAAAAGGAACATTTTGACGAGAAAAACAAATGGAAGCATTCTAGATCTCAAAGTATCTTCATTTTTTTGTCTATACATGCATCTCCACATATATAATATGTTCCTGTGTATTTAGATTCTCCAATAAAATTCTCTTTTAGTTATATCCAACAAGCACATTATTATGAAATCTTCCTTCCTAAGAAGAAGTTTTTCCTTAAACACTTCGAAAACTCAAAGTACACCACATCAAGATTTAGCCATTAATGAAACACCAATTTCTGTACTTAAAGGAGAAAAGTTGTCTATCAACAAGATTCTCTCTAGAGATTCATCATTCGGTCAGTCATCGCGTGTTTACTACAGCACCAACATAGGAGTGCCCTTTCAATGGGAGAAGAAACCAGGAACACCCATGAATCCGCCTCACGAGGAGGTTAGTCTAAAACCAACACCGCCACCAGTACCAGTACCACCACCAGTACCAGTACCACCACCAGCAGCACAAAGTTTAGTGCTTCCACGACCTAATGTTGACATGAAGGATTCCTCATTGTCGGGGAGGTTTTGGCTATGGCGAAGGAGATTAAGCAAGAATATGAGGATCCAAATGTATGATCGAAGAGGGTGTCATACAAAAAGTAACAAGGTTAGTAGCTCGGATGGTGATTTGGATTCGGAGCTTGTCGGGTGGATCAATGGCGACTCAAAATCTTTATCATCATCTTCTTCTATTTGTGTATCTAATGACCAATTTGAAAGCTTTAGAAAAGGGATCCCTTTTTGTTGTACAACATGGAGAAGATATAAGAACAACAATAAATGATGGTATGTCGTCAAATGGTATGATCTGAAAATTTTGTACAGTTTTCTATGAATCTTGTAGTAATTATAAATTTTCACCAAATAAAAAGAAAGATTCAAATATATATTCACTATACTTTTATTGTACAACTCGGAGAAACTATAAGAGCAACAATAAATGATGTTAATAGATCATGTTTAAATAACTGAATTTGCTTACAATGATTTTATAATCCTAGTTTCTATGTAATAATTGCAAGTTTTTCGAATCACCAAGAAGAAATCTATACATACATCTTTTTTCTTGTTTTTATGATTTTCTAGTTCTTAAATACGAGCAACTCTATAGTCATATAACTTTACCGTACGTGTCAAAGTTTCGTCTGTCAAATACAAAATGAGCCAATAGTTTTTTTAGTTCATTGTAGCCAAATCAAGCATAACGGTGAATCTGAATTTCTTGGGAGAGCTTTTATATGCGTCATCTTATATTTAATTTGTAGTAACATGATAAAAGCTAGTGGATTTGAAAAGGCCTTAATTTAAAATGGGTATAACTTTTGTTATGTCAGCACATAAAAAGTCGTCTATTTTCACAATTCGTTTTAATGGTTTTTCCTATTTTAAGGATTGTCTTGATTGTAAAGAGGCATAAATCATGGAATTTTTTAATTCTAGCAATCTAACAAAACCCTAATGTAGATAAGAATCTCCTTTCATTGGAGGAAAAAGTGTGTTCTTAATAGAGAAGAGGCCTAGAAGGTTTGACATCCATGAAGTCTTGTAGCCACAAGAAACATATAAATCTTAACACTTAAAAAAGGAGAGGTTTGATAACAACGAGATTCACTAAAAAGCCTTATTTATATGTTTCACTTTAGGTCTTCAACTAGGTTAATCCACTCTATTGAGATTCTATAAATGTTACTTGAATTGCTAAAGGGTGCATCTAAAATTAAAACTTTTCATATTTTCATTGATATTGTTGGTAAATTAAATCAAGCAATCGCGATCAACACGGTTCTATGATTATTTATTGATTGCCGCTTTTATTATTAATATCAAAGACCAAACATATATAATCTCCTTGACCCTTTTATTTATACTAGTCGAACAACTTGCAAATAAGACTTCTATTAAACTTAAATTAGGAAAGCAACATGATGTAATTTAAATAACCAAATCACACTCAAATGCTATGACCCAAAGTAATAGATAAACATAACAAATAATATTAATAATTATCAAGATTGAAAACCTTAGATTTTGCTAATTCAAGTTTTAAGCAACTTAAGAAAAACAAGCATATATATAGTTTATACATTAAAGAATCTATGGTAAATACACACATAATAATAAGATAACTTTATTTTAGTCTCGACTCGCATTACATATCAAACTAAAAAACAAACAAATAAACCACAAGCAGTTTCACTCGATTATTTTAGGTAACCAAATTTGAACCTTTGTTACTAAAGCTCACAATTTTGATGTAACAATGTCGGTTCTGCTTGTTCTTAAGGGAAGTTGTAAAGGCAACCAATCATCGTCCTCGCTGAACGATCCCGAGAGACACGTGGTCACCATCTCTTCACTAACTTCCTCTAGTTTCGATGGTACCCACTATGAGCACATGACATAAACCAAATGTTATACTCACTTAGATCTCAAATGGCGACCAAAAAATTTTGTTATATATTAGTTTGATAAAAAAAAAGTAACAGACTGATTTAAGATTATATATATTTTTACCTGTGGTTTTTTATCTTTGTCGATCAACATAGCTCTAGATCCCTACAAAACAAAAAAGAAAAACATTCTAAGCGTATAAGTATTGACATTGAATTGTTATTGTCGCAAAGTTTGTGAAAAACATGAGGGCACCTCATAGAAGTTATTACTAAACGTCCTTCCTAGAACGTGAGAGATAGCAATGTATTCAGCCTCAAGACATTGCTTGATATTTTTTGATCGACCTTCTCTAATCTATCACACAAGGAACACAAACATTTAGAATTATTAAAAATACCTTGTTAATTTGTTCACTTTTAGGGAAAAAAATACTAGCATACCGTTCTCAAGAAAATCTTGAGACCCAATGGATTAGCAGATTTCATTGATGTGATCGCGTCATGGATCCATTTCTCTTGAACTTGTATAGCCAAGCGTTCCTGAAAAGTCATTCATAAATTATATGCAAGCCTATGATCATATCTAGCACGGACGTACCTAAAGTTGCACAACTTACCAATGAGGATAATATTTCTTCACATGACTCACCAGAGAAGCATTGGTTGATCATGTCGAGCCTGGTCATATAATATGGTTATATTTGTTTCAATAGATTGTGGTAGAGGTGTCAAAATGGAAGTATATAACATGACAAAACGGAATATATGGTCAGGCAGTTTAATTCTTAAAACTTTCTTTTTGTTATTTTTATAATTTTATATAACTCTGTTGTGTTAAAATGACTATCAAATACATAAAGAATAACCAATTCAAATCATCTTTACAATAGATAAAGTTGTTAATATCTTCACTACCCAATACCCACTCCATGGTTTTCGTTTCTATGTTTCGAGCTTTAGGTTGTTCCCCTCTATTCTCTTAAGGAAGCATATCAAACATACATCATTCTAATATTGCATAATGGGTTGTGTGGCCTATTAGGATTAGCATAACTTAATTTTGAGGGAATATTCTAATAAATAACAATTATCAATCACTTTTAAACCTTCATTGTCTTTTGTGCAGCCAAATGTTTGCTTCTTTTTATTTTTGAAAAATACATTTGATTTTTATATAATTCCAAACAATATTCAATTTTGGTGCACTCAATAGGCAGAGTGTGCTTCATATACTTTGTATAGCAGGCGTGGGTTCAGCTTGATCCATTTACTTCCTTTTTTTTCTTTTCTTTTATTTTCTTTCTATTTTAAAGTTTTGTTTTTTTAGTTCTTTTACTTTTTTGGATAATTTATTTTAATTTAAATTCTTTTTTTGAGTTTTTTTTAACAGATTTACTTTTATTTACTCTATAAGTAAACATGTTTCTTTTACAAGTATATTATCAATGATCAATATATGAAATATGAATGTCAACAAATTTTGATTTATATCACCTTGTAATCATAGGAGTATTTTGTACCTATAGTATGTACTATCTGGCTTGACTTTTACTTCTTGTGCAAACTTGTTAATAATCATAGAAATAGTAGCTTCACTTGGTGAATCCAATGAAACAACCATATTCTCAAGAGCACTCTCCAAAGACTTAAGATTCTGTAAGAATCAATAGGTACCATTGTTAATCAATTATGTGTTCGTGTTAAACATAATCTTGAATGCATTGAATTCATGTTAAACTGAGGCAAGTACCTTGGATGGGATATAATGAGTTCCAAGACCAAATGCAAGCATCTCGGCTCCATTCAATCGAGCACCGGTTAATCCAATATATTCTCCTATGTACGATTATTACATGATTTTATATATGAGTGTCCGTGCATGTTCGTCAGAAAGTGCTATTAAGTTAAACTTACCAAAGCGTCCTGGAAGCCGTGACAGAAAATAAGATGCACCAACGTCAGGAAATAGACCAATCAACACTTCGGGCATTGCAAAAATCTACGCCAATGTTAAATAACATGTAAATAATCAAATATATCGGTACAAAGAGTCAAAGCTAGAACGATTTACGGAATGAAAGTTTGTACTTTCATTAGAAAAAAAAACTCTAGATTAATTATTACCTCACAGGGTATTACTAGAAAAAAAAATTGATTTACCGTATTTTCAGTGACAATTCTAAATGTTGAATTTATCGATATTCCAGCACCTCCTCCCATAACACTTCCATCTAGAATCGCAACCAATGGCTTCTTATATGTTGCAAGTAGGTAATCCAAAGAAAATTCTTTCCGATAATAGCTCGCCGCGAAACTCCAATGCCCTAAACAAAATGGATATGGTTTTACGTTTATTTTCACTCTTTAAGTGTCAAATAAACTTGTACTTACCAAAATGTACAAAATTATATGCAGACGTGAGATCACCACCGGCACAAAATGCTTTCCCATTTGCCTGTTGGAAAAAATGATATGATTCAAACATAACATATGAGTTATTATTCATGAAAACTTAGATATCTCTGCATTTATGTAAAAACTTTCAAAACTATTTTGTTGGTATTCACAAATATTGAATCGGATACTCTCATAGAACTAGTGTGAAATCTGATAAGAACTTTTATATCAAATCTAACTAAATTTGACCTTTATATAGGGGTTGAAACTGTCCAACAAATTAGCACCTTTTCAGTAAACGTCATGACAAATGAGAGTTATAATCACTATAAGTGTCATTTGCAGTAATTACTATTGAAGACTTCATCAGTAGTAGGTTGTTGTTAGTCACTTTGCTACTAGTTAGTTATGCTAGCGACTAACAAAGAAACTACGGTGATCAGTTGCTATTAAGCATCAATTGATACAGATACCAAATTGTTATCAACTGAGATGACTTTAACCATAAATCAGAATAGTTTTTATTAAGAGTATTCGCATCTAAAAGCATCTTTATAATTACATTAAAAGTCATTATTTGTTCTTTTTTTTAATTAAATAATACTTGTTATACGTTTTTAATTACATTTCTCTCTCATTCACTTACAACGACCTTTAAAAATATTAAAAAATTTATAAAAGTTGACTAGTAAATCATTAAATATACAGATGAGCGGTAACATATTATCTCTCATCCACCCAAAACCACTCACAATATTTCATATAATTAGGGGTGAGCAAGAACCGATTTTTTTCAAGTGGAACAGCTAGAACCGACTAGGCCAACCCGTCCACAACCGGTTGTATTAATATAGGTTCGGTTCCCGGTTCCTATACTATGCTTATACGGTTTCCGGTTCGGTTTGGTTCCAGTTCCAGTTTCAAACCCGAATATGTACTTAAAACCAATAACCCATAAGAAGTTTGAATACTAATAAAATACTAATTTAATTAAGGAGCAAAATTTACTAACAGTTAACCTAAAAGACTTCTAATAATGTGTTCTACTTAAATTCAATACATCATTCACTTTCAAACCTTCATAAATCAAAGCAAATAAACCCGACCACATACACTATTGAAGAACAACGTTTATTGACATCACATCAGGTTATTATTGTGGTTTGTGTATCTAGATTTTGATTTAATTTGAATATTGATTTTTTTTAATAGACATCACATCATGTCATTATTTTAGGTTTTTCAAGAAAACCAGTTCATTACCGGTTCTTCAATAAAACCGGAATCAGTTTACCTGGTTAAAAACCAAATCGATTAGATTACAATAAGGTTCGGTTCCTGTTCTCATATTTAGACTATTCGATTCCCGGTTTCGATCGGTTCGTTCCATCTAGTTCGAACCGGTTGCACACCTCTACATGCAATAAGGCAATACTCACGAAAATATAATGAACTAGATGCTTTATATCCACTAACTTGAATCAATTTATAATTGAATTTCTTATTTTTTCATAAGCAAATCCAATTATGCTAAAATAACCTTAATGACATTGAAATCACCAACATAACATTCGTGCTTGAGTTATCATGTTTAAAGTTAAACTAGTAATATTTATGTATAAACTCAAGTCTATATAAAGTTATTATGTCCTTTTTCTTTGGAAAACGAAATTTTACGAGGAGTTAAATAAATTCTTTTACTAAATAGATCATTGACATGTTAGTCGATCTAAATCTTCTATTACACTTTTTACCTTCAGTATAACGACCCTAACCTTCGGATCATTCTCGTAAACCTTCGACTTCTCATACATTTTTCTTAACTGCAATCCGTATCATACAGGTTAATCAGCAACACATGTATACAAAGATCGGTTTTTGGATTGTATTGTCGTAGCATACCATCTCATAATTGAGGGTGTTTAGTTTCTTTGGTCTGTTTAGTATCATTTTTCGTACTCCTGGAACTTCTTCAAAAATCACCTACAAGAATATTTAAAATTTTTGGTTCAAAGAAATCCGAAAACATGACATGCATCATCATCAAATATGCTATAATATTATCATATATCACTCTATTATGTATGATAAATAGTTAATTATTAATATACAACAGTTTATACGATTTTCATTATTCTATGTGTTGTTTGGATACATAAATATTGTGTTTTATGATCATTCCAATGACAACTCTTGGGCCTTGGGGATAATTAAACTTGTTATCAGGATATAAAAGCATAAATTGTTCAATTACACTAGCTTTACAAATGGTTTGATCCGGTTTGGTTTATTTTGATCATAGTTTTCTAATAGAGCAAGTTAACAAAAGACAAAGAACCGATATATACATATATAAGTGGTCTCTATGGATATATCGGAAGAGTTGTGTGTGTCGTACCTGTTCTGCTTCAGTGAGAGCCATGATCGAAACCTGCAATTAAAGCTTGAAGATCTTGAGAACTAATGGAACGAATTATATGTACACTTTTGGTGTAGATATAACCGTGAGTGATGGCACATGAAGGCAACCTACCATACGTAATATTTACACATAATAATTAAAGACTAGCAAATTGCTTGTTTTTTAAAATGTATAGTTGATAAAAGGGACAACCAAAAAACGGTTTTTTTTATTTTGACCATAAAAATATCCCGTTTACATTAAGATCTATACTATTTTGACCATACAAATATCCCGTTTACATTAAGATCTATACTATTTTGACCAAAAAAATATTTACTATTTTGTAAATATTCCACTTACATTATATGCCACTTTTTTTTAAGAATATCACATTGACTATACATCTCACTATTTTATTAACTTTTTCTTTCAATGTTTTACTATAAAGTAAACTTCTAATACATAACACTTTATATGAATTTGAATACATTAGTAATATTATATTTTGATAAAAAAATTATTAAAATCTAAGTTGTATTACATTGTTTATAGTCTAGTATGTTTATGATGATAGATAACGGGGGAGATTGATCGATACGAGAACCAATCAATGCATTATTCTTTCCTCCACTGTATACTTTTTTTCACTCTCTCGTCATCCTCGTCTCCGTCCACCCCTCCTTGGAAGATGGAGATAACTCAAAAAATTTAGAGTTGAATTTTAAAGGATTACGGGGAAATTCTCTTTTATTCTAAAAATACTTAACCAACTCTTAGTAAAACTTGTCGCAAGTTTAAATAGATTTAGGAGTTATTTTTAGCATATCAAAGGTTTGGATTCAATTGAATAGATACGATAGGAAAAGGAACCAATAAACATATACATCTAAACTCTAGTTTAAAAGCATAGTTTTAAAAATTTTCCCCTAATACTTAAAATATCGCCACTAACCTTTTTTAAACTTCTTTTACGTCACTGCAAACAAATAGTGCATAATAAACATCACACGCGAAAACGTAACTGATGGTACTTGTTTTATAATTATGTATTACAATTTGAAGTATTTAACTCATGGACGAAACGACAAAATATTATTAGAGGCATCAACCGTTCCACCTTTTAATGGGCATATCAACATTATTTCCGATTATAGACTTTTACTTTTCAATTTTATTTTGTAATCAAATCATGTTGGATGATTATTGAATTACCCCATATATGAATAAAGGAATGTGAGCAACAGTTATTTTATTTATGTTTGTGGTTTGGCCACACAACTTTGATGGGTTGCTATTTTAACCCCCACCCCCTCCCCCTTGAGTTTAAAGGGGAATATTATGGCCGAAGGCTCTGTGTTTTATCATCCCTATTATTTTGTAGAGAGAGATTTACTGTGGGAAGAAGCTCCGTCGTCGCACCGCTACTGCCGTCGCACGGCGACTCCGTTACCGTCGCAACAGTTGCACCGCCGCCGTCACCCATCACAGTTGCTACAACCTATCGTTAGTGCTCGCCATCGCTACCGGCGATACCCAAAAAGGTTAGCCATGGCGGCAATGGTTTTGCATTCTGGACACTCCTTCTTTCCCGATCAACAACATGCATCAACCGTTTCCCTGTGGTGGTCTTGACAATGGTGGTGTTGATGGTAGGGGTGTTGACAGTGGTGGTGTTGACGCTTGTGGTGTTGACAGTGGGGGTCTTGAAGGTGGTGTTGTTGACGGTGGAGGTCTTCACGGTGGTGGTCTTGATGGTGGGGCTTTTGATGGTGGTGGTCTTGATTGTGATGGTCTGACCACTTCTCTTGCTCTTTCTTCTCCTGTATATGAATAAATGAAGGTGATAAGTAGTTGGTTTTGTTGTTTTATCAATGTTTCAGATCTAGAAAACAAATTTTATTCGGTGATGATGAAGATTTCTTCACCTCAGAACCTGTTAGATCTGTTTTGTTTGGTTTTTGTTGGTTTGTTCAATGATGATGAGGAAGGCCTCACCTGAGAACCGATTGGATCTGATTAACCCGTTTCTTAAGGCTTTGTTGTGAGATTTTCAGATCTAAATCATGTTTGATTTTGTGATGATGAGAATGCCTTATCTGAGGACCTAAGTTACTCAGTCTGTCACCAATTCTGTTATTTTGGGTTTCCTTTTGAATGTTTCGAACTTTGTTTCTGTTTGATGGCGATGAGGCTGTCATCTAAGAACCCGTTGGCTTTTTTGTGATATTCGTATGTTCAATGATGATGATAGTACCGTCATCTGAGAAGCTACTATATTTGCTGCCTTTTTGTTTAAATCATAAGTATTAACTTTGTATTAGTGTTGCAGGACGGTTAAAGGGTACTATGCACTTAGTTTACATACTTAGGAGGATCTTAAGATCTCTTAACAGTTCAAATAGGGAACTGAGAACTTATACAGAAGATACAATGCAAAACACAAGTAAAACAAGAACAAGAACACAAGATAAAGTTTTCAAGGAAGTAGTATATTGCTTCTCGAGTTCTATTACAAGTGTTGTACAAGTATATTTTGAATACAAGAACCTTAGACTCTTTATACTAATCCTACAACCGTCAATATACAAAAAGACAGTTGGAAGTGACTAATCTAGACAACAAGATCAGCCTAAAGTCAAAAGACAGATTGTCTTTTGACTAGTGACTATGACATGCCATAGCTCACTGACTTTCTTATTACAAAAAGCCAAAAAGAAACAAAAACAAAAACTAGCAGACAAAGACCTTATCTACTTAATCATAAAGCATGGAAGTTTCACCAACTGATGATAGTTGGTGAACCACCAGAGCATGCAGCGGACAGAAAGTTGCTTTATGATAAAGTTGATAGAAAATGAATATTTTCTCTCTCTTCAGAAGTAATCAATCTTGTCTTTAGGCAGCTTTAGAAGACTTTGTCTTGAGAGCTTCGGAAGACTTTGTCTTGAGAGCTTCGGAAGACTTCATCTTTAACCTTCGAAAGAGTTGAGTTTTTGACTTCGGAAGACTTTACACTTAGAGAATTTTCTGAGTTAAGTGTAAAGCTTCCACAGCAGTTTCTTCTGAACTTTGGCTTTGGAAGATTTTACACTTAGCATATTACTTGAGTGTGTAAAACTTCCGAAGCTGGTTCTTCTTTGTTCCTTAGTGCATGTTGGAAGACTTGATTGTTTTGGTATCCTTTGGTTGCATCAGCCTTATAACTTCAGAGGTTCCTACAAACTCCCCCTAGGCTGATGCTTCCAAAATAGAGAGGTCTTTAGACTGGGATAGTCCACATGAGGATCTTCAGAACTCCTTTCTTCATCAGCAGATCTGGATTCTTCAGACTCATGAAGTACCTTCTCATGTCATAGAAATCATGCAGAGGGAGTGCAAGCATGTCATTTGTGAAGTAGACATGTTGTTCTCCCTGATCTCTAGTGACATACCATGTATCTGGATCTTCAGCAAATGTCCAGGATAGAATTTGTCTTCTAATAGAGAAAGGCTCTACTATGATAGGAGTTGGTTGAGAGTCCTCTTCATGCACTTCCTCAGGATGTTCTGACTCATCCTGAGGTTGGGAGGTGGATGCCTTTCTTCTTTTCTTCTTTGTTTAGGATCTTCTTCTAGCCATCCTCTTTCTCCTCCCTGATGATTTTAACTGAGAGGGTTAGTCTTCAACACCAGGTTCTTCAGTGGATTCCCTCTCAGTTGGGATCTCCTCTCTCCCAGGTTTAGAAGGAGAGGGAGGAGAACCATGCTGTGGGTTAGAAGATGAAATTGGTTGTTGTGTAGCTACAGGTGCAGGTTGTGTTGTCTCTGTAGGTTCAACCTTTACCTCAACTTCAGGTTGAGCTTAATTTGATGGTGAATGAAGATCCACAAGCTCTCCTCTTTTAATCTTCTGCTCGATCACCCTTATGTGCTCATCCATTGTGGATAGAGACATGGGACCAAGCCTCCTTCCGGAGAACCCATACAGCTTCAAGAAGCTCATCATCCTCTGCCTATCTGCAGACTTTTTCTGACTTTTCTGGATGATGGCTCTTGATTTTACAGCCTCTTCCCTTTGCCTCTTCCTAGCAGCTTGCCTTTCTCTTTTGGCTTCTTCCAGCTGCTTGTTGTATTCAAACAATATGTAGTCATAAGGCAAGGGAAGAAGTGCAGGTGCCTGATAGAGACCTGTGGCACTCAGGTAGTTGATCATCTTTAATCTTTCTTCTTCATCAACTACCTGAGGTTGTTCAGCAGCCACAGACTCTTCCTCAGGACTTTCTTGAACTGGGGAGAGGATAGGAATGTTCTTGTAGATTCTTTTTCTTCTCATTTCTTCCTTATGCTTGAGGGTCAAGGCTGCATCCTCAGCTTCCTTCCTCTCCTTTGACAACTCTGTGTCAGCCAGTTCATTTAGTTCCTCCAAGGGGAGAGAGATGAGTTCATCTATGTTGTAGTTCCTGGTCCCCAGATAGTTGAGTCTGGCTACCCTTAATTCATCTTCTTGAGTGTTTGGTACATAGGCAGTCAGAATTGCAGCTTGTATGAATACTGGGGAACCACTTGAACTCTCTCCCCTTAGCTTCCTCTTCCTCTCTCTTTTCTCTTCTTCAATCTCCTCAGCAGTTAACATTCTTTTGCCTTTGTCAATTGCTGATCTTGATGACTCAGCCTGAGGAGAGCTTTGGCCTTCATTGCTTGATTCAGTAGTTAAGCTCTGGCCAGAGAGAGGTTGTGAAGCACCATCACCAGCTGGTGCCTCACTGAGGGTATGGGGTACAGGAGGAGATGTTGTCTCAAGGTTCACAATCTCAGCCTCTGGGCCTTCAGTTAAGGCTTTCCCTTCGAAGCTAATCTTGGGGTCTACCTTAACATCCAGTTGACCAAAGGCTTCAACTACTAGCCTCTGTCTATATAATGTTGTTCTCCTTTTGAACTCTGCCAGCGCCCAGTCTTGAATTTGACTGGCTAATCTAGCAGCTTGTCTGTTATTGCTTGGGTTGACAAGTGCTAGATCTACCAGATTTATACCCTCATAGAAACTCAGGTTTGAAATGTTTAAAATTTCTAGCTGACCCTGAGCTTTAGAGAGTACAAGAGCTTTCCTATCACTGTCATACCCCCAACCCATGATTGGGTTCTCAGAAGGAGCAGACATTACTCTTGGTATCCCTTCCTCAAACAGATGTTGAATTTGCAAGTCAAAGTCTCTGACTTGAGGAGGTTGCTGAGCATGGACAACTGCAAGATAGGATGATGAGTCCTGTATGTCCATACTTGAGGAAGAACTCCCAGGTTCTGTGGCTGTCAGAACTTCCTCCCCCTTTTTGGTAGCATCACCCTCAAGCATAGGTGAGCTAGGGAAGTGATTCATAACATCCATAGGTTTTTGTGGACCTGGATGAGTTTGTCCTATTGGTCTCTCAGCTAACTTGCCCTTGAGATCGGTGATCTCAAGTTGCTGGTCATTAACCCTTTTCTGCAAGATAGTCACCTGAGATTCCAGGTGAGTTATCTTTGATACAAAGTAGGTGCACAGATTTGAGAGTTTGTGCACCTTTTGTTGTAGACTCCCCTCATCTTCAGATGAAGAATCATAGGGGGATGAGAGGATTGGACCTCAATCCTCTCCCTCATCACCAGTGTGGGTTTCTTGGCTGCTGGATTTCCCCTGCTCCATGACAATGTCAAGAGGCTGGGTTGCCGTGGTTGAGGTCTTAAGGATGTAATCATTGGCAACAGTGAGAGCTTCTGCCACATGGATCTCCTGGACAATCTGAGGAGGATCCACCTTAGTTTAGGGTATTTGATATGGGATAGAAGTGGGTGAAGCAGGACTACTCATCTCTCCTTGACTGTGGGTAGAGAGGAGAGATTCATGGTACTCACTGAAGCCCAAATCTTCATCAGAGTAGAAGTCAAGGCTGGGAAGGTTGGGGATGGTAGCTTTCCCCTGAAGGTTGATCACTAGAGTGTTAAGACTCAGAGTGATGGCTTAAGGCTATTTGTGGAGGTGTGAGCTCATCAGGCTGAGCATGAGGAACCTCAACACTGATTGTGTCAAGAATGGGAGTGGTTTGCTCCTCAGGGGAAATGGGAGCTCGAGTGTCTACTTCCTCCTGTGTGGGTTGTGATATGGGGGCCTGCACATGCTCAATAGCAAGTGCAGGGGTTCGTTTGGATTTTCTAGTGTAGGTGAGGGTAATGGTTGGCCTTGATGGTGGTTGAGAGGTGGAGGGTGTTGGTTCATCACTAGCTGGTGCTGCTAGGATGTCACCCTGAGCAATGAGCTCAAACATTTTTGGGACAAGGGCTGTTTCTACCCCTGAGAACCCAACAGTTGGCTTTTTCAATATCTTGAAAATGTCGGGCCTCATTTGTGCAAGTTTAAGAACATTACCTGTTCCCCTCAACTATGGTCCCAATTCACAGTTGAGAATGTGTTGAACATACTAGAGGAACATGTAATATTCTAAGGAGTCCAAATTCACAAGTAAATTTGTAAAAACAAACTAAGAGTACCTAATTTTACCCCTTGAACCATCTCATGGACAATGAAGGAGAGGTCTTCTGGAATCTGGTCCCATCCTCCATGTTTGTTGGATAAGCTGTGGATGACAACATGGAGGAGGTACTTCCATTGGAAATAGACCTTCCCCTTCTTGAAGGTCTTGACTGAGAAGTCACCTTCATATCCCATCTGCTCAAAGGATTGGTTGACAGCAGCTTTGGGGAAAGACAATTCACCTTCTTCATCATCCAGCTGTAAATGGGTGTTAATGATGGCTGGAGTGATGAACAGTGTTCTCCCCTGCACTGTGGCAGACAGTGCCTTCTCCCCGTCCATGGTGACCTGTTGATAGGTCCGCCAAAACTCAAGCAACTGATCCTCATAGAGAGGAGGATCGATTGTAAGGGAGGTGAAGTAATGAGACAAAGAAAGATACCTACAAACGTCTAAGAAGCTTGGACCCTTCTCAGAGTTTAATAGAGCAACTTGGTTGTGTTGCCTGTGTAGGTGCATGGTGAAATCTGGGTCGTTTCGGCGATCAAGATTGGCCATTGAGATGAAACTTTGCAGTGAAGAAAGGAAGAAGAAGATGAATTTAGGGGTAATTTTAGGGTAGGAACAATGAGAGTAGAGAGATGAAATAGAACCATTTGGAAAGATATACTCTGGATTTGAGACAAAGTTAAAGCAAAAGATAAACTTTGAAATCCGCAAATGGGTCCTACTTCTGAAAAAGCGCCCGAAAAGGTAGTTTTCTTGGAAGTTGTAAAGCTTCCGAAGACAATTTTAGTCTCGAAAGCTTTGCAAGCAAAGCTCCCGAAGGTTATTTTGCTTCGAAAGATATTTCAAAGAGTTTTGAGAGTTTTGACTTCGGAAGAAATGAATAAGTATTCCGAGACTTAATTGCTTTCGGAAGAAATTTATTCTTAAAATGCATTTAAGAGCTTATATTCAACTTAAGCTTCGGAAGATACTTCATAAATCTCAGAAAAGCTGTAAATTTCTTCCGAGGGCAATTTTACTTCTTCCAAAGGTAAATTTTCATTACTCTAAGAAATATCATTTTAAAGATTGTTTTCTTCCAAAGAAAACTGGGCTTATGAAGTGATCTAATAGACAACCTAAGACACACAGTTTTAAGAAGAAAAATTGATTAAGTTATTAAGAAAAACCTATTCAAAGTTAATCATCCCAATAGCTGATACAAGATACTTAAATCTCTGCTCATCAAAAGCTTTTGTGAATAGATCAGCATATTGTTCATTTGTGTTAACTTTGATTAGTTTTATCAACCCCTTTTCAAAATTATCCCTAATTAGATGATATCTGATGTTGATGTGTTTAGTCCTTAAGTGCTGCACAGGATTCTCTGTAATAGAGATGGCACTGTTGTTGTCTATGTGGATGGGTGTCTCTTTGAAATTGAACCCATAGTCTAGCATCTGATTCTGAATCCAAAGCACTTGAGCACAACAGCTGGCAGCAGCAATGTATTCAGCTTCAGCAGTTGATGCAGACACACAGGATTGCTTCTAGCATTGCCAAGAGACTATCCTTCCACCAAGAAACTGACAACCCTCAGATGTGGACTTTGTAGTCATGTTGCATCCACCATAATCACTATCTGTATAAGCATACAGATTAAAGTCTGAATTCTTTGGATACCAAAGGCCTAGATTTGGAGCACCTTTGAGATATCTAAGAATCCTTTTGACAGTGATTAGGTGTGACATCTTGGGTTGGCTTGATATCTTGCACATATGCATGTGGCAAACATGATATTAGGCCTGCTAGCTGTAAGATACATAAGTGACCCAATCATAGCCCTGTAAAGATGTTCATCAACACACTCCCCCTCAAGATCAGGACCAAGGGAGTGGTTTCTGGCTATGGGTGTCTTTGCAACCTTACAGTCAGTCATCTTGAATCTTGTAAGTATGTCCTGCACATACTTTGTCTGACTAATAAAGATGCCATCTTCAACCTGCTTCACTTGAATTCCTAGAAAGAAATTGAGTTCCCCCATGGCACTCATTTCAAATCTATTCTTCATCAGCATCTCAAAGTCTTTGCAAAGCTTTGGATTAGTTGAACCAAAGATGATGTCATCTACATATATCTGTACTAGCAAAGTGTCATTCCCTGTATCTTTGATGAAGAGAGTCCCATCAATAGTACCTCTTTTGTATCCATGTTTACAGAGGTATGTTGATAGTGTCTCATACCACTTTCTTGGAGCTTGATGTAGTCCATAAAGGGCTTTATCAAGCTTGTAGACATAATCAGGATGATCTAGGTCTGCAAAGCCAGGTGGTTGTTTAATATAAGCTTCTTCATCAATCATCCCATAAAGAAAGGCACACTTCACATCAAGCTGGTAGACCTTGAAATCCTTGGATGCAGCATAAGCCAGGAATATCCTTATAGCTTCAAGTCTTGTTACAGGAGCAAAGACATCAGTATAATCAATTCCTTCTTCTTGTGTGTATCCTTGGACAACTAGTCTAGCCTTGTTCTTGATGATGATCCCTCTATCATCTTTCTTATTCCTGAATACCCACTTGGTACCTATGATAGTCTTTCCTTGAGGAAGAGGGCACAAGTTCCACACCTTCTGTCTTTTGATTTGAAGCAACTCTTCTTGCATTGCTTCAATCTAGCTTCCATCCTTTAAAGCCTCATCAACTTTCTTAGGCTCAATTTGGGATAAGAAACAAGAATGCAGACAAACATGGTTGTCATGAGTTTGTCCTCTTGTTCTCACCCCCGAGTCAACATTTCCAATGATGTTTGTGGTGGGATGTGACTTGTGGATCCTAAGTTGAGGGATCACAGCAAGTTGGTTGGACAAATCTAAAGTAGAGAAATTTTGATCTGGCAAAGAAGAGTTCCCCACCACATCAACACACTTATCAAGAGAAACTTGATCCAATGAGTGTGTGACATCATTTATGTTATCTTCAATGGAGTGGTTATCAGCATCAAGAAATTCTTGATCACTGTCACCACCTCCAGTTCTTCCTGTATTGGAGGTTCCTTCTCCTGAATTTTGAAGCTCTGAGCTGGAATTTGAAGGTAATTCAGTTGAATCAGTATTATTTGTCATGCTAGTGCTGATGGGAGCCTCAATGACAGGGTTAGTCACCTCTGGAGCTGAAGTAGTCTTCTTGATTGGTCTTCTCAGCTCAAATCTTGGGTCAGGATCTTCCGTTGACCTGTTATCCATAGATCCTCAAACATTCTCACAAGATTTGTTAAAATAGTTGGTAACTAAATCAAGATCAAATAGCCAATCCGGACAAGAACCTTTTACACAGGATGTGTGTTCATTGAAAGTCACATTGGCTGTCTCCTCAATGATTCTAGTTCTGAGGTTGTATACTCTATAAGCATAAGCTTGAGAAGAGTATCTAACAAAGTGTCCATCATCTGATTTCTCAGCAAACTTAGCTATTTGATCTTTGGTATTCAAGATGGTGCCAAGGACATCCAAATATTCTGAGAAAACCAATTAATGGTCTCCTTTTGTGCCATAGTTCATAAGGAGTCTTACCATGTGTCTTAACCACTAAAACTCTGTTTTGCACATAGCAGGCTGTATTGACAGCCTCTGCCTAGAAGGTGATGGGTAGTTTAGAGTCAGAAAACACAGTTCTTGCAGCTTCAATAAGTGTCCTGTTTCTCCTCTCAGCAACACCATTTTGCTGAGGAGTCCTGGGAGCAGTATATTGTCTTGAAATACCCTTTTGCATCACAAAATGTATCAAGGATTTGGTTTTTGAATTCAGTTCCTTGATCATATCTTATGATTTTGACCTTGTGATCAGATTGATTCTTAATTCTCAGAATGAAATTCTTTAAGATTTTAGGGGTTTTGTGACATCTCGTATTTTTATTTAACGTTTGATTAACGTCGTTATCTCTCGTAATGGTTTGATTGTTATTAATGCAAGTATGAGGTTTCATTTTGTAAATTCTTGATGTAAATAAATAATTGGTTAATTAATAATAATAATAATAATAATAGAAATAAAATATATCAAACATAAAAGAAAATATTAATATTAATAATATTAAATAATTTTAAAAGAAATAAAAGGTTTATAAAAACTTGTAAATATTAAGTTTTGGGCATGAAATAATAAACTCTAAACCTCAGGGGCCAAACTGTAAATTTATTTCAATTAAAACCCAAAACTTTAGATTTAAATTGTAAGCTTTAAAACCACAGGGACCAAAGTGCAACTTCCATAAAACCCAAACCAACCCCCCCCCCCCCCCGTTTTCCCGGTCAAACTCCGGCCAAAGTTTCGGCAACCTCCGGCCAACATCGAAACCTTATATTACTACATTTTAAAACCCTGTAATTCGTTTCACTCGAATCGCGAAAATGATTAGAACTTGTAGAAGCGTTTAATTCGATTTTAAACATGATTTGATTGAGTTTCGAACCTGAAACCGAAACTATCTCTAATCAACAACCGTTCACCCCTTTAAATCACAATAATAATGCAGTTGATCGAGTACAAACGTTCGGATAATCAAATAACACTTAATGGGATGATTAATCCCACCTGAAACAGTTCTAAAATCATTCAATTCGATCCGTAACCTCCGACGTAAACCATAGTGTCGTTGGACATTAAATCGATCAAATTGGAACTATAAAATCAAGGCAAAACATCCCATTCGGGTTTCCTAATCTATCTGTACACTCAATTTCATAAAAACACACACACATCAAACATTCGATTCAAGAACCAGTCGCGACATTGTTCTAATCTGTTTCAACTCGTTCTACACCGAATCAGGTAATTAAACTGTGGATTAGGCTCGTTTTTACATGGGGAACAAAAGCCCCATGGTTTAATTGGTTATAATCATCGATTAGTGGTCCAATTTGAGCGATTTCAAACCTAGGGTTCATACGAATTTGAGGAGATTTGGTGGGTTATGTTCTTATATTAACTTTTCAATTCTAAACCACAAACAGGGCCTTGGCCCGGCGGTTTGTGTGTTGGATTGTTTGGACAAAGGTCCCGGGTTCGAACCCGGGCCCCTGCTATTATATTTTTAAAGGGTTTTGTAATATATAAAAATTCTGTAAAATATTTAAATAGTATTAATAATCATATAAAAACTATTTTTAATCAGAAAATTTATAAAATCATTTTCTTTTATATTTTATTGAAAATCTAAATTTAGAAATTTTCATTTCAAAATTATAAAAAAAAAATGCAAAATACAATTTATTATTAATCTTAAATTGTAATGAATTTTTACTAAATTTGTAATAATTCCTATTAAATAAATTCTTTATTGTTACACATTTATTTATAATATTTAAGAAAATAAATATACATAATTAAATGTACACGTATTTTAATTAATAAAATCACTTAAACCTGCAAGTTATTATTTTATTTAAATAGAAAATAATAATCGTTTGATAAACTTTTATTAATGGTTTAAATCACAAAAATTCTTATTTAATCATTTAAATATTTAAGCAATTATAAATTATACATATCTTATGATCTAAAATCATGGTTTGATGAGTTATAAATAATATCATTACAAATATCATCCAAAGGCCCAAATATAAACCGTGAACCGTTAACATAATAATAATCGTTGTTAATTTATGACGTCGTTCATCTAGGTTGAACCTTATCAAATCGTCGACGTATAATACAAGCCTTTCTTATTTGTCATCCTGTAATCCATGTGAGTTTTTCCATACCCCTTTTATATATATTTTCACACTTTGGGGTGAAACATGTTAACCTTATGATGAATGCACTTGTAAACTCGTTTGAATCTTGTAAACATTTGGGCAGTTCTTCTTATTTGTCGTGGTTAGTTGAACTCTTGTAATTACCATGTGATGACTATAATATATACAATCATTAACTATTGCTAGCCTGGCGACGTCATAGATCTATGGGCCTGACAAGCCTATTTGGTGGCCCTAGTGTCGTATTCTTGAGCACTATGGGAACCAAGTACACTTAGCTAATCGTTTAATCTTGTAATCTTGTAATCTTGTAATCTGTCAAGGTTTGATTGTTACATTTGTTCATCTATCCCTAGTTACTTTATTCAATAACCTATGACATGAATTGCCAACTTTGATATACATATATGTATGAAAACCTATGGAAACTCACCAACATTATGTTGACATTTATTTTTAACATGTTTCAGGACTTGTTACCGCTTAAGTGCTCCTGAAGACTTGATCACATCTAGGATTGGACCTAGAATAATGAAATGACTTATATTGTCACATGACGCTATGGAATGTTTTGTATTTATGATTGCTTGCATCTTATGTTTTATTCTCAATGCATGTTATGAACCTTGGTAATTAATAATATTGACACTTTGAAATAGCGTTGTGTGGCATGAACAATCTTAACCCTCACATCTCGACGTTTCCGCCGTTAAGGTTGGGGTGTGACAGATTGGTATCAGAGCCCATAACTATAGGGATTTAGGTTATTAGAAATGGTGGCCTAGACTATGGTTAAACTAGGGACCCTTTTCTTGACTTTTGCTATGATCTTGTAAGTATGCTTATATGCCTATTACATGTTGTTACATGTTGCCTGATCATTCCCTTATGTGCTATTTGATTATATGTAGAAAATAGTGCCTTAGGAATATGCCTTAGACCTTGTTTACCCCAACTTCCTAAACCTCTTCTTATGCCTCTACGTTCTATCGCGTCTAATTTTTTCTCTAAATCTTATCCTCGACTACGTGTGGAAATCTACGTATCTTATCGAATGAAAAAAAAAATTCCTTAGACGATAGGTCTAAATCTTGAAAATCTCATCGAGGTTTTAATTCTAATAGCCTTTAGGGAAGTGTGTGACTCATAAACACCTGTATCCTGGATTTCCTGGCAAAAGGCCCTCGGGCTAAGGCAAGCATTTCGTATAAATCTCATTACGAGACCTGTTATGCTTACCTGGGGGTTTCCGGGATGAGTGCAAAAATTATGGTCAACACACACATCTTCCTCAAGGTAATTGGGATTAAGTCACCTTGACGTGTCATGTTCCTATTGGCTATGTGGTACCAAATGGAACCATCTGGTTTATATAAAAAAAAAATCTTGATTTCTTGAACTAGTTTATTACTGAATTCCAAAATTTTCTTAATTTCTATCTTATAGAATGTTCTCGTTATTGCCGAACTCGTTTTACTCCTCAATTCCTATGTTCAAACGTTATTATACGTTATGTGCCTCATGTATCTATCTCTATACCTTGATCAGCGTGTACATAAATCTGAATGCATATTTAAAGGCATTGTGTGCCTAAATCGAATTTTAAATCGTTACTTATGGTTTTCAAATCTCCTTAAAGTGTGTCTCATAACTGAATACTGCAAAAGTGGGATACCTGTATCTCGAGATATTTTGTCTAGGACATGTATACATATTAATCCGATTCGACTGTTGGATCCGTTTACCTGACTTGGAACCCATGAGATGAGTATCCGCTTATAAGTACGTATGTCTTTAATAAAGTTGTGGTTGACTTAGCACTTTGAGAAGTCAACGTATTCCCTTTGGATTGCGAACCGAACGTTTACATCTCATTGTTGTATTGAATCATTTTTGTCATTGATTTTGTTTTCCTGATTTAAACCATTCAAGATTTGAAAACCTATCACAAATGATTCGGTTATCCCGAACCATAACTTTAATCCTAACGAGCATGATTTTCTTTTCTTATTAATGTTACATTGAAGTAATTTGAAGTTTTCTGAATTTCTAGCTGATTTTTTTTTTCTTTCTTTTCGTTTGCTAAGTCGAGTTTTGTGATAATATTGTGTGATAAAATCTTTTAACCGTTTTGCACCGTAGGAAATGCAAAAGTTGACAGGTCAACTTATGACTAAGGACACTCGTGTCTCCTAAATGAAACTATCTCATCAAAACAGGGGTGACTCCCTTACTTTGTTGATGACTTTCCATTCGCTATTATTGTTCTTATGAAATTTCATCATCAAGACAGGGGTGAATCCCTTACCTTGATGACCATTTCTTTCTTTTTGTTCTTATGAATTCGTATTTTACCAATAGAATTACCTCCTTCAAATAGGAGTAAATTTTGTACCTCGATGATGGTTTTAAATTTTTCTATTGTGTGTTTTATGAAATTTCATCATTTGGATAGGGGTGATTTCCTTACCTTGAGAACAAATTTCACTTATTTTTTCTCATGGACTCGTATTCCACGAATGAAATGACCTCATCAAAATAGGAGTGAATCCCGTACTCTGGTGACAAATTTCAATTCTCGATTGTTTTCTTATTATTATGAAATTCAATCATCAAGATAAGCGTGAATTCCATACATTGATGATAATTTCACCTATCTAAATTTTATGGATTTGTATTTCCTCAAATGAAATGACCTCTTTAAAGTAGGAGTGAAATTATGTACTTTGATGAAGATTTTCAATTGGTTATATTTTGTTTACAAAATTTCACCGTTAAGATGGGAGTGATTTTCTTTACCTTAATGGTAAGTTACCTCATCTTATTCTTATGGATCCTTAACAATGAGTTAGGATCAAGCTCTTACTTTAGTAGCTAAGAGTCATGTTTTGAGAACTACATCACCAAGTTAGGAGTGATATCCACACCTTGGTGACCATTCTCATTCTTTGATTTCTATTTTACCAAGGTCTTAAGACTCCTATTGACAAGAAACACGTAGTAACTTGAAGAGTGAACACCGTTAACTGATTTATCAGCGATAGTGTTCCAACCTATCAAGTTAAAGCATGATTCCTGAACTCAAAAGAGGTCCTGACCACTTTAGGTTAATCTTAGTTTCAAGCCTGTAACATTTAAATCTTAATCGATTTTTCTCACGTCTTTATGTTTCAATTTGACGTTTGATCTAGCTTTATGGAACCTTTTATTTATTACTTATCGATCTTCATTCGGGTTATCATCAAAACTAAATTGCACGATGATAACACTCCTAAAACAATCTTTCTTACAAAATAAAATCATTATAAATTTATGTTATACATTTTTTTGGTTATACCTTTATTTCGGCTGTGATCATGGGTTTGATGAACCGCGTGTGCAAGCTGTACTTGAAAATTAATTGTGACTGTCTTTATCGGTAATATCCTGAATTATTCAAATTTTAATCCGATCATGAACGACATCTTCGTTGATCATTGCAATTCCTATTGTCTGTGTTACTTCTGGGTCATCTTTGAACTCCTAATCTTGAAAATCTTTAAATCTCTATCTTGATTGCGACTTACAAGACTCGTTATTACATTCATTCCGATGCGGATAAAAAGGTTCATTAATTTTCGCAATTAGTATTCATGGTTTGGCATAAAGGAAAAGAAGGCATAGCTTGGTATATGTCCAAGTGCCTCACCTCTCAAAAGTCAAAGCTAAACATCAGCATCCCTTTGAATCCTTTGTTTAACTTGAAGTTTCTGTGTGTAAAAGGAAACATCCATCGATGAAGTTCATCACCAATTTGCCTCTTATTTCTAGACATCATAATAACACTTGGTTCATTGTCGAACGAATGACTAAACCGGTGCAATTCATATCGATTCTTGAGGAATAGCGAGTCGAGAAATTTACTCGTATCTACATCGACGAAAGAGTCAGCCACCGTGGTGTGTCTTGCAAATCTTTGATCGTGATGGTCTATTTATCTTTCGTTCTAGTCAAACCTTTAAATCGTCTTCGAAAACACAGGACAATCTTAGCACAATTCATCATTCGCTGACCGAAGCGGAAAGAACGACACAACCTTTCGAGATATGTATCGAGCTTGTGTCATTTTATTTGGTAGTTCTTGGGATTCTCAATTTTTGTTGATCAAACTTTTATACAATTACCGGTCTTTCCATTAGCATCAAGATGTCAACTCATTTAGTAAGTTCATTTAAAATGCTTGAGTGTATTGAGAAGGTGGCTTATAAGCTTAAACTGCCCTAAGAACTCATCATTGTTTATCCAGCATTTCATGTGTCAAATCTCAAAAATTTATCTTGTCAATGATAAAAATTTGCACGTTCCTTTGAAGGAAATTCAAATTGACGAGTCATCGTATATCGTTGAGAAACCTGTCGAGATTATGGATCGAACGCTAAAAAAAAGACCAGAACGTCTACCACACGGATCGTCAATGTCCGTTGGAAAAACAAACTTCGAGCTGAGTTCACCTGAGAACGCGAGGATCACATGAAGAAGAAATATCCCTTTCTTTTTGGTTTAGTTTTGTCTTTCATTTCGGGATGAAATTTCTTAAAGTTGGGGAGACTGTGACATCTCGTATTTTTATTTAACGTTTGATTAACGTCGTTATCTCTCATAAGGGTTTGATTGTTATTAATGCAAGTACGAGGTTTCATTTTGTAAATTCTTGATGTAAATAAATAATTGGTTAATTAATAATAATAATAATAATAATAATAGAAATAAAATATATCAAACATAAAAGAAAATATTAATATTAATAATATTAAATAATTTTAAAAGAAATAAAAGGTTTATAAAAACTTGTAAATATTAAGTTTTGGGCATGAAATAATAAACTCTAAACCTCAGGGGCCAAACTGTAAATTTATTTCAATTAAAACCCAAACTTTAGATTTAAATTGTAAGCTTTAAAACCACAGGGACCAAAGTGCAACTTCCATAAAACCCAAACCAACCCCCCCCCCCCCCCCCGTTTTCCCGGTCAAACTCCGGCCAAAGTTTCGGCAACCTCCGGCCAACATCGAAACCTTATATTACTACATTTTAAAACCCTGTAATTCGTTTCACTCGAATCGCGAAAATGATTAGAACTTGTAGAAGCGTTTAATTCGATTTTAAACATGATTTGATTGAGTTTCGAACCTGAAACCGAAACTATCTCTAATCAACAACCGTTCACCCCTTTAAATCACAATAATAATGCAGTTGATCGAGTACAAACGTTCGGATAATCAAATAACACTTAATGGGATGATTAATCCCACCTGAAACAGTTCTAAAATCATTCAATTCGATCCGTAACCTCCGACGTAAACCATAGTGTCGTTGGACATTAAATCGATCAAATTGGAACTATAAAATCAAGGCAAAACATCCCATTCGGGTTTCCTAATCTATCTGTACACTCAATTTCATAAAAACACACACACATCAAACATTCGATTCAAGAACCAGTCGCGACATTGTTCTAATCTGTTTCAACTCGTTCTACACCGAATCAGGTAATTAAACTGTGGATTAGGCTCGTTTTTACATGGGGAACAAAAGCCCCATGGTTTAATTGGTTATAATCATCGATTAGTGGTCCAATTTGAGCGATTTCAAACCTAGGGTTCATACGAATTTGAAGAGATTTGGTGGGTTATGTTCTTATATTAACTTTTCAATTCTAAACCACAAACAGGGCCTTGGCCCGGCGGTTTGTGTGTTGGATTGTTTGGACAAAGGTCCCGGGTTCGAACCCGGGCCCCTGCTATTATATTTTTAAAGGGTTTTGTAATATATAAAAATTCTGTAAAATATTTAAATAGTATTAATAATCATATAAAAACTATTTTTAATCAGAAAATTTATAAAATCATTTTCTTTTATATTTTATTGAAAATCTAAATTTAGAAATTTTCATTTCAAAATTATAAAAAAAAATGCAAAATACAATTTATTATTAATCTTAAATTGTAATGAATTTTTACTAAATTTGTAATAATTCCTATTAAATAAATTCTTTATTGTTACACATTTATTTATAATATTTAAGAAAATAAATATACATAATTAAATGTACACGTATTTTAATTAATAAAATCACTTAAACCTGCAAGTTATTATTTTATTTAAATAGAAAATAATAATCGTTTGATAAACTTTTATTAATGGTTTAAATCACAAAAATTCTTATTTAATCATTTAAATATTTAAGCAATTATAAATTATACATATCTTATGATCTAAAATCATGGTTTGATGAGTTATAAATAATATCATTACAAATATCATCCAAAGGCCCAAATATAAACCGTGAACCGTTAACATAATAATAATCGTTGTTAATTTATGACGTCGTTCATCTAGGTTGAACCTTATCAAATCGTCGACGTATAATACAAGCCTTTCTTATTTGTCATCCTGTAATCCATGTGAGTTTTTCCATACCCCTTTTATATATATTTTCACACTTTGGGGTGAAACATGTTAACCTTATGATGAATGCACTTGTAAACTCGTTTGAATCTTGTAAACATTTGGGCAGTTCTTCTTATTTGTCGTGGTTAGTTGAACTCTTGTAATTACCATGTGATGACTATAATATATACAATCATTAACTATTGCTAGCCTGGCGACGTCATAGATCTATGGGCCTGACAAGCCTATTTGGTGGCCCTAGTGTCGTATTCTTGAGCACTATGGGAACCAAGTACACTTAGCTAATCGTTTAATCTTGTAATCTTGTAATCTTGTAATCTGTCAAGGTTTGATTGTTACATTTGTTCATCTATCCCTAGTTACTTTATTCAATAACCTATGACATGAATTGCCAACTTTGATATACATATATGTATGAAAACCTATGGAAACTCACCAACATTATGTTGACATTTATTTTTAACATGTTTCAGGACTTGTTACCGCTTAAGTGCTCCTGAAGACTTGATCACATCTAGGATTGGACCTAGAATAATGAAATGACTTATATTGTCACATGACGCTATGGAATGTTTTGTATTTATGATTGCTTGCATCTTATGTTTTATTCTCAATGCATGTTATGAACCTTGGTAATTAATAATATTGACACTTTGAAATAGCGTTGTGTGGCATGAACAATCTTAACCCTCACATCTCGACGTTTCCGCCGTTAAGGTTGGGGTGTGACAGATTGGTATCAGAGCCCATAACTATAGGGATTTAGGTTATTAGAAATGGTGGCCTAGACTATGGTTAAACTAGGGACCCTTTTCTTGACTTTTGCTATGATCTTGTAAGTATGCTTATAAATCCTTCCATTCTTTGACACAGACTCCCACATTCTGGAATCTTGAGACTTGATAAATCCTTCCATTCTTTGACACCAAGTGTCAAAATCCTCAGGAGTGACCAGTGGGGACTTTGTCATAGTTCCAGTTTCCATATCAGCTTTGGAGATAGCTGCCATTTGAAGAGTTAAGTGATGTGTGTAACTAAAAGGATTTGAAGATGGTGAGATCTTGCAAACAAGAGCCTGGAATGCTCTGATACCAAATGCAGGACCGTTAAAGGGTACTATGCACTTAGTTTACATACTTAGGATGATCTTAAGATCACTTAACAGTTCAAATAGGGAACTGAGAACTTATACAGAAGATACAATGCAAAACACAAGTAAAGCAAGAACAAAAACACAAGATAAAGTTTTCAAGAAAGTAGTATATTGCTTCTCAAGTTCTATTACAAGTGTTGTACAAGTATATTTTGAATACAAGAACCTTAGACTCTTTATACTAATCCTACAACCGTCAATATACAAAAAGACAGTTGGAAGTGACTAATCTAGACAACAAGATCAGCCTAAAGTCAAAAGGCAGATTGCATTTTGACTAGTGACTATGATATGCCATAGCTCACTGACTTTCTTATTACAAAAAGCCAAAAAGAAACAAAAATAGAAACTTGCAGACAAAGACCTTATATACTTTATCATAAAGCATGGAAGTTTCACCAACTGATGATAGTTGGTGAACCACCAGAGAATGCAACGGAGAGAAAGTTGCTTTATGATAAAGTTGATAGAAAATGTATCTTTTCTCTCTCTTCAGAAGTAATCAGTCTTGTCTTTAGGCAGCTTTGAAAGACTTTGTCTTGAGAGCTTCGGAAGACTTCATCTTTAACCTTCGGAAGAGTTGAGTCTTTGGCTTCGGAAGACTTTACACTTAGAGAATTTTCTGAGGTAAGTGTAAAGCTTCCGCAACAGTTTCTTCTGAACTTGGCTTCGGAAGATTTTACACTTAGCATATTACTTGAGTGTGTAACACTTCCGAAGCTGGTTCTTCTTTGTTCTTTAGTGCATGTTGGAAGACTTGGTTGTTTTGGTATCCTTTGGTTGCATCAGCCTTATAACTTCAGAGGTTCCTACAAGTGTTTCTTTCTGAGTCTTGAACATTGGTAGATTGTACAATTCAAACGAAAATTAATTTCGCGCAACGCGCGAATTGAATGTGAACTAATTAATATAAAAATAAAGATTCTTATAAGGAGTAGCAGCTCAAATAAAGAAATTCCACGTCTATCAAGTGCACCTTATGTTACATATTTATGTTTCACAATGATAATGATAAATGAAATTAGACAAACACTTACATTTGTAAATATTCTAAAACTAAGAGACCTGATACACCATTTTGACCAAGTA
This sequence comes from Flaveria sonorensis, assembly GCA_025506505.1. Classification (NCBI taxonomy): domain Eukaryota; kingdom Viridiplantae; phylum Streptophyta; class Magnoliopsida; order Asterales; family Asteraceae; genus Flaveria; species Flaveria sonorensis. The sequence continues at coordinate 61,742,871 of CM046435.1, read as the reverse complement.
AATAACAACTTATTAATGTAAACTGCAGTTTACCTTTATTGAATTTAATGTAGTCAATTCAAACCAATCGATATGTTAGAAATTAATTTTACAAAAGTAAACGACAATTTACTATAGTAAACGGTCGTTTATCCCTCTGAACCATAAAACTCGTGATTTTATCTACCATTCACCTATTCAAACCTTATTTTTCACATAAATTGCCACCACACTCTAATTTTCATCCATTCCGAAGGTTTAAGGTGTTTTTGATCTTGTTTGAATAATTATTCAACAACTACACGGTTAATATGTATTTATTTGGTCTCATTTTTTATAATATCTTGTTCATTTATTCGTTTATGATCAAAAGTAGTGTTTTTATTTACTTGAGTGTATAATGGTTGATAGTTGACGAATCTCATGGTGGAATCGACTTGATATGTTGTGTATATATGAATTTCTAATTTTTATAAAGTTTAGGTTGATTATGCTCATGTTGAACCCTTTAAATACATATTAATCTTACTTTTATAATAAACAAACATATTTTGTGTCACATGTCATTTTTTAAGACCACCTTTAGCCGTATGATATTTTTTGAATTAGTTTTCAATTGTTAGTATGTTGCATATAAACTTATAATTCACATTTTTAGCAAAATAAAAATAAAAATATGAAACACATAAAACATATGGTTATCAATCAATTACATAGTTTAGAAAAATAAATACTATTGTACAGATGATATGAGAAAACGAATTGATCGGGCACTAATCTTTTAGGAAATAATTAGAATTTAAAATAGACAAAATTAATTGGAAAGAGGCAGTTGATCGAATACATTAGAGGATAATATATGATATGTAATTGAATACCTTCACAACATTGATCTATTATAAAAACCAAAATAAAAAAATTTAAGTCATTGTCGTGTAATTACCATGTCACATGTCACATCTTAAAAAAATAATCAAAGTTATTTTTTAGACGGGATTGTTATAGATAACAAAACGAAATTGGGATTGTCACCGGTGAAATTGTTAGTTGCGATTAATATTAGGAATAGATAATCATTTGGAATATTAAAATTCAATTTTTCTATATTAAATATAAATATATATAAATATTATAAATTTTAATTTTATTCATTTGCTACAAAATAAATTTAATACAATTTATCTAATAAAAATTATGAAAGAGATATAAACGAAAGTTTACAGTTTATTTTTTTGAATTTGATAAAATAATTGTCCCATCAATGTTTTTTTTGTCAAAAGAATGTAAACTACAGTTTAATATAAGTAAACGGGTGTTTACTCTACAAACGACAGTTTACTAAGTGTAAACGATAGTTTACAGTTGTCATTGGTGTTGAATGAAAATTCAATGTTGTATTAATTAAGGCTTCGTTTAAAAAAAGTCTTTAACCCTATTATGTGATAGGGTACAAGTAGGACACGCGGACCTCTAAAACCAAAATACTATAGGTAAAAGTTACTAATTATTATTTTTATTATATAGTTAATATGGCATGGTTGTGGGGAGGTTTTAATAGTAACTAGTTTTCCCCCCGCATGAAGCGGCGGGACTGTACAATAACATTAACGTGGTAAAACATGCTTTTGTAAATTTTTAATCGGCGCACAAAATCGTTATGGGCGTTGACCTAGTAATACTAAAGTTTTAATGTCTCGCACATTACCACGTAAAACATGACCTAACAACAAAAGAAAGACTATTGACGAAAGAAAGAATGTGTGAGCTCAACTCTCTGTCATCAAGGCAACAACCTTTTTTTTGTCAATAACCCATGTTGAAAACTTATTGTATAGTTCTGGGAAACTAAATATTTAAAAAAGAATAAATTAACTTAGTTTTAAAAAATAATAAACATATAAATTAATTATCATATACAACATTAGGCAACGCTCGGCTACTATTGGTGAAAAATAAATCTTTAAAGACTTTAAAATGTTTAATTGTTATCAGATCGACCATATAAGGTTTCCTGTATTTTACATTTTATGTCGGTTTTTAATAATTGTTTTAACACCGTATATTTTTAGTAATAAATTAAATATATTAAATTAAAAACATGAGGGATCAAATATAAAGATTAATTAAAGTGAAATTCAGATTTATGAATAATTGAAAATCAAATTAAGTTATGCAATACAGCTGTTTTCATATTATGACATAAAAAAACCATCAGTCACAGATGGCATCTTCATCATCACACACGCATCCTCTCTCTCTCACACACACTCTACATCTCATCTATAAGCTTATTTTTCAAAGTTTTATTCTTCGTTTCAGTTCTGGTGGCCGGATTGCTCCCCCCACATGACACCCGTCGGCCGACCACTTTCATCCCTTGTTTCTAGTCCTGCGTAGGCTAGAGAGATCTGTTACATCATCAACGGTGACCATGGTGCACCCTCCCTCCGCCGACCGTTGCTGATGCTTCTTAATGGCGTTGTCGTGGGTTCAGAAGAGAGAAATCAGATGCGTTGGATGCCGACATTGGAAGTGTTCAAGGATGGGCGGCCGGCAAAACGGAGTTGGGTCGAATACGATGCTGGGTGGTAATATCGCAACCACCGGGCGCATGAGACGGCCTCTAGCTTCCTTTTTCTTTCTACACTATACAAAATCATGGTTGGAGTTTTAAATTATTACTTCTGGTTTCCTCACCAGTTTTTTTTTTTTTTTAAATTATTTTATTATTTTAATGTTTATGATTAGTTTTAAACATATTTTTGTTTTTCTCTCGTATATTGTAAAATGTCAAATTAATATTAACAAAAAGTCTTATAACAATAGCACCTCTGGTCAGTATATTCCACATCTATCGCATGTATCTTATGTTATATATTTGTCTTGCAAAGTAATAAACGCAATTGAAAGTCGCTTGATTGTTGGGATCGTTTAATAGTAGAAGTGAGGGAGGGTCAATTATCATCTACTTTTTTTAGTTCAGTTTGATATTTCTTACGTTCATTTTTACAACAACATAATTTTATAGCTTAGATTATGAATATAAGATTGTGATGTATTTATTTTTATTTAAGTTTTGATATAAATGTTACTTAAAACTAAGTCGTACCAAATACACTATATTTTTTTCTTTTTTCTTAAAGTCAACTTAGTATCTTTTACCACTTATTACACCGTGCCGGAAACTATACTAAATTTATTTGATGATTATGTTTACCATCCAAAAACCTACCTCAATGTCTATGCAAAATCGTTTTTGACGACTTCTTGTTGCCATCGTTTCACACGGAACAAATGCTGGGACCAGATTTAAAATTCAGAAGAGAAAAAAACAAAACAAATTAAAAAACCTTTAATCATGTACAAGTAGCTAGTAATTAAATCATTTAGTATGTAACTACCTTCTACATATTTATGAAGAATATTTTTATATGCTAAATATAAATAACTAACATGGTTGTTAGACTTATTCTTCTACCTTGTTTAATGAGAAATAGTTATGCACTACAAATTAATTAGGTATATGTACATTTCAAAGGTTATGAATAGTTATGTACCATGAATTAAATAATTATGCATTATGAATTAAATAGTTATGTACGAATGGCTTTCGTCCAACTGTACATAATTACGCAAGTTATATTTATAATTACGCAAGTTATATCTATTATTACGCAAAGAAAACTACTCACGTTATAAAAAATAATCACGCAAGTTATATGATAATTACTCAAGTTATGTTGATAATTACGCAGTGAATAATCACGCAAGTTATACGCACAGCACATAAACGTTTTCTTAATAAAATATTGTTTCTTTTAAAAAAAGTATAGCAATACTATACTCATATTAAAGAGGATAAAATGTTTGCTTTTATGGTGTATTTTTTTTTTAAAAACAATAATGCCATATGAAAAAGTTATATGTGTTTAAAAAAATAGGGAGAAGTTAAAAAAAAGTCAACAATTGTACGTTATTTCCAATTCTACCCCTCCAGAAACATTACTTGCGTGATTATTCCATTTTAAATCTGAACCGTTCATCTCTTAGATCGATGGTCATTGTTGCTAGAGGTGGGTAAAAAAACCGGGTTCGGACCCGACCCGGTGGACCCGACCCGGAACCAGGTACGGGTACGACCCGGTATAGTTGAACCCGGTTTGTACCCGGAAAAAACCCGTAGGGTTGGAACCGGGTATTATTTTCTAGATTTTCTTAGAACCCGACCCGACCCGGAACCGGTTGAACCAGGGGTGGACCCGGTTTTGCCCCCCTTTTTTTTTTTTTTTTTAAAAGTAGCCGTTGGGATCGATTTTTGGCCCTTTTAGGCTTATAAGTTAGTATAAATAGGTGTAGGTTGATATGGTTTAGTACCCAAGTCTCAAACGCAAAAACATACGCAAAAAACGCAAAAAATACTCTCGTTTACTTTCGTTTTACACGTTCACTTTCTTCAATCTTGATATGGCTCACTCACAATCTTCCGTTGGTCAAGGTTCGTCCAACGCTCCAACCGTCGTTCGTGTCATTCAAGAAAAGAAAAAAAAATAAAAAAAATAAAAAACCCGGTTGGACCCGGTTTCATACCCGACCCGGACCCGACCCGACCCTACCCGGGTATACCGGGTAGGGTTTTTATGCTACTGAACCCGACCCGGGTTCGTACCCGGGTTCACCAATACCCGGGTACAAAAAAACCCGGTTGGGCCAAACCCGGGTTGTACCCGGTTTTCGGGTCCGGCCCAAACCCGAAATGCCCATCTCTAATTGTTGCTTCGTACCCTTCGCACGAAAACAACGCTATGTACCGTAAAGTTTCCATATATATATATATTATATATATATATATATATATATATATATATATATATATATATATATATATTTCAGCGATAGTATTATATACAAAGGAATTTTACATTTTTTATTACATATGAAACATTATGTAAATATAAATCATCTGTTAAAGCAAGAAAACACATGGTCCATGGATTGGACATTATGAAACTAATTTTAGTGCTAGAAAACTGAGTATTTATAATAGAAATTTTAGAATAAATCAATTATAAATAGCTTTTTGCAACTAAAAAGTTGATGGCATTAATCCCATTTTATGATGATGAGTCTTTGAGATTGATGAAAACGCTAAACGCTACGAATGGTCCATACCCAAAAGCAAGATCGTTGTAATTAATGTCGTAATTAAGGTCATTGCAGGGCGACTAAATATAATACAATCAGATAGGCAGACCAACAATAACACATGCATTTGAAAAACAATTCGCTTAAGGTTCAAAGAGTTTTGAGTTATATAGAATATGTATTTTATTAAACTTGACAAGAAGTTTTAAAAACAAATTGAGTTAAGGAAGAATAAGAGGATCAGAATGCTTATCTTTCTTCCTACACCTAACTTGGTTATTACTTGTTATTTTTAGTCCCTGTGGAATATTTTTACTTTACGATTTGAAAGAAAAATATGAATATAGTAGGATTTATGTAAGAAAAAGATTTTAATTGTGTATTTAGTCATAAATTATGTTTTAGTTAGAGTTTGTTAGAGTATTTATCAGATTGTACATCTTTCTGGCTATGTATATGAATGTGCAAGGAAAAAGGAAGAGACGATATAGGAGCTTTGAGTGACGGACTATAGAAAAGCAAGAAAAAAAGTCACGTGAAGCTCAACCTATTTGTTTCTCTATTATCAATAGTAACATGTTATATTTTTATATATGTTGATGATGACATTATTATTGGAAGCTGATCATTAACATGTATGGATACCACATCTTTATTCTTAGTCTTCACTAAAGTTCTTCTAGAGAGGAGTCATGTCACCTCTTTTGTACTTGTCTTCACTTGTTATAGTGTGGTACTTACACTATCTTCTACAATGCGTCACACTTAAGTAAGTGCAAATCATTATCAACGTTTGTTTCTCATGTCAATAACTTTATCAGTAGTCTACTGCATTGGACAATTCATTTGTTTATTGTAGTATCGTTTGGGCTCTATATCATTCGGTCTTGTGCTCGTGTAGAAATTGCTAGTAAACATTTTCAGTTTACTTCCACATACACCTAGCGCTAGATATTGCCTTTCCGTCACACGTATTCTTAGTTACCTTCAAAGTTCTCATCAATGGCGAAGCTTGATAGGGGCGCCCCCCTCTTTTTTTCGTCAGTAGTGTCAATTTTCGGTCTGTTAATGTAAAATTCCCGGCCCGATAGGGTAAATTTTCTATATATATAAAGTTCGCACCCTCTAAAATAGTTTACATTCGTCACCGCCCTCCATATAATGTGATTCTAACTCCGCCACTGGTTCTCATAATCTATGTTATGTATGTCCACCCACATTGTTGTGTGATAAATTGATAATGTTAGAACATTCACATCCCACTCTTAATCTCTATCTATATAAACTAAAATTATTTTTTTTCTTTCTTCTTTTCAATTAAATACTATTTTTTAATACATTTATCATTATCTTTTTTTTTTTATAAACAGTGTTTTATCAAATATAAAGATGAACAGTAACATGTTTTTTATCTTTCATTCACAACAATTTAAAACTATTTTTTATAATAAAAAAAATATAATTACAAATATTTAAAGGGTAGGATGTAAATACTCTCTCGTTCACAAATCTTGTAGTCGTTTGGACTTTGGTGTTTAACACCTTCTAGTTGTATGAATGAAAAGACCCATCATCTATACAATCTCAAACCCCCAATATCTTCGTATGCTCGAAAAATGTTCAACTTTAGATCAATTCAAACAAATTCACGCCCAAATCATCACCATCGGCCTTTCAAGATTTACATACATCACCAGCAAGCTCTTAGCTTTCTCTTCGATATCCGATATCGATTATGCCCACACAATCTTGAACCAAATAAGCATACCTACAATCTTTGATTTCAACTCTATGATATCAGGGTACTCTAAAACGTCAAAACAAGAAATGGGTATTCATCTTTACACCCAAATGCGTAACAAAAGCATCGAACCAAATGGTCGAACTTTCCCTGTGTTGATCAAAACTTGTGATTGTTTGCATTCGTTGGTTCAAGTGCATGGGCAAATTGTGAAATTTGGGTGTGTTTCTGATGTTTTTGTGACTAGCTCGCTTATTTGTATGTATTCGTGTTATAAAGGTGTTGAATTAGCTAAACAGGTGTTTGAAGAAAGCTCTTGTAAGAATGTGGTTTGTTGTACTAGTTTGATAACTGGGTGTTTCAGTAATGGGCTTGTTGGTGATGCTTGTAAGGTGTTTGATGAAATGACTGAGAGAAATAATGTGTCATATAGTGCAATGATTTCAGGGTTTGTGAAGAATGAGATGTTTAATGAAGCAATCGAGTTGTTTCGCGGGATGAAGAATCGTGGGCTAGTGAAATGTAATGGGTCTCTTTTCCTGAGTGTTCTCAATGCTTGTGGTGCAGTTGGTGCTTTTGAGATAGGAAGAAGCATACACTGTCAATTAGTTGAAGAGTCTTTTAGTTCTGACCTTAATTTTGGTACTGCATTGATCGATTTCTATGCGAAATGTGGGGATATAGAGAAAGCCGAGGATATATTTGACAGGATGCCTCATAAAGATGTTGCTACATGGAGTGCTATGATTCTTGGGTTAGCCACAAATGGTAGAAATGAAAAGGCAATTGATCTCTTTGAGGAAATGGAGCAGAATGGACCAGTTCCGAATGACATTACATTTGTTGCAGTTCTTGTTGCTTGTAATCACAAAAGTTTATTAGAAAAAGCATGGTGTTTACTTGGAAAAATGATCAAGGTTTACAATGTGCAACTAACAATCGAGCACTACGGATGCATGATTGATCTATTGGCTAGATCTGGACAGCTGGAAGAAGCAGAGATACTGATCAAGTTGATGCCAATGGCACCTGATGGAGCTATTTGGGGATCTTTTCTACATGGGTGTTTAACACATAATGAACTACATCTAGCAGAGGCTGGTGGAAAACATTTGTTAGCAATAGAGCCTAATCACAGTGGCCGGTACGTTGTTCTTGCTAATATGTATGCAAATAATGGAAGCTGGGAAGGTGTGATTAAACTGAGGAAGACAATGACCGAAAGAAAAGTTGCTATTGCTCCTGGTTGGAGTTCTATTGAAGTCAATGGGATTGTTAACAAATTCTTTGTTGATGATCAATGTCATCCTCAAGCTAGAGACCTCCATGAAATCCTGCAGTTACTTAATAAAGTATTAATTAATTAGTATAATCTGTGACATCATTCATTGGTTGGTCCACACCATTCTCTGAGTGCCATGTGTACAGCTAGACCACAAAGATATCAAAAACAAAAGGCGACGGACATGGTGATGAAACCTATGCTTAAATGCCTAACAAAACCCTCCATACACATTGTAGTTTTCACCTTCCTGTAAACCATAAGTCACCAACCAACGAAACAGGCCGTCTACTTTGTTCTTTTATGTGACCATTGTTATATGATTTGCAGAGTGAAGCTATAAAATACATGTTTGCTACAAGTTCTATTGTCATTCCCTTTTCCACAAGTATTGGAAGACAATATATTTAGGATGTCTTCAGCAACATTCACAGCTCCATTTACCGGATCCATATACGTGGGTTTGAATCCAAATGGATCAAAGCTTTTCCAGACAACATATTCGGTACCTTGGAGTAGGAAAACAGTTTCAAATGGTTCCAGGATTCACTGCATGAAGGTGTTATAATAAACCCTTGAGGTTATGGACTTTCTTGATTTGGATATTAATTTAATGTCTTAAGTTATAAATGTATATAGGTTTGGAATCCATTCAATAACAAGAAGTTTGAGACTCTTTCATATCTTCCACCTCTCACAGATGAGTCCATTGCAAAGGAGATTGATTACATGATGAAGAAAGGATGGGTGCCGTGTCTTGAATTTGATTCGGTAAGGTCAAAAGTACCCTAGATTAGTTTCTTGATTTTGAAAAATCAAAGCAAGATTCAATTTTTAGCACATTCCCATATGTTACAGCTAGAAAACTATGATCAAATTATTGTTTTTGGTTGGTTTTCATCTTTATAGCTGATCCAAATGTAATCTAACATGGGATTTAGATATTTATTTATTTTGCTATTCGATTTGTGTGTTTAGGTTGGACATGTATACAGAGAGAACAGTCAAATTCCAAATTACTATGATGGAAGGTATTGGACATTGTGGAAACTGCCCATGTTTGGTTGCACTGATTCCTCACAGGTATTGAATGAAATCCAGGAGTGCAAAAAGGCATACCCAAATGCATATATAAGGTGTTTGGCATTTGACAATGTGAGGCAGGCTCAATGCATGTCTTTTGTTATTCAGAAACCAACTGCCCCATGAAAGGTTTTTGCTCTTAAATTGTGTTGTTCTTGTTAGAATCCATGATCAAAGATTCTATAAGTTTGTTCAATGGTTTTTCTGTGATGTATTCAATAATTAATTTGACTTGTTTGGGACAAATGCATAGCCTTTGTCTCATTTCATATGATGTCATTTTTGAAACATTTTGACTGCACCAGATTGTTCTTTGTTGTTGTATGACTTTTGCTAATAAAAACAAATAATGGATTAATAATCATCTTATATTATTTAAAACTTTCAGAAATCTTTTGTTATTTTTTTCAATTTTTGTGGCTTTACCAAGATTATGAAATTATTAAAATAACTTCATTACATGTCCCATCTTCTTACTTGGGTTCAAAAAGTACATATTTTTAACTGGAAATGGAAGCACAAATGCAGCAACAAACACACAGGCACCAAAACATTTGCCGTTCAATATTGTTGAGCGGCTAAAATGCCAAACGGATCAAATTACATGATTATACTTGGTTACTAAAAGAACACCCACCTGTGCACCAAAACATCATTTGTTCGATATGTAGATTAACCAGATCCACCCTAGAACCAACTCAGGTCATAGACATGTCACATGCTCAAAAGGACATTAGCCAAACCTCATCCTGCCAAAAAAAAACAAATAAAACCTCAAATTCAAGAAATAATAACATAATAAAATACATACAAACCACATTTTTTAAACCACGTACCTGCTAAATAAGCGTATGTTACACCCTTTGAGCTTTAGAAGATACATGTGTCGTGTGTTTATCAACTTTGTCCTGAAGTTTATGATGTTTTTAAAAGAATCACATATGAAGAACTAGGTAAATTATAGGTCACTGACCATTAAAGATTGGTCATAACATAATATCCAGCTAATAGAGAATACCGTGAATACCATTAACTTTACGATAAGAAAGATCGGCTTTTAAAGGATTGATTACTTCAATTTGTCTAATCAAACCTATGTTCCTTCTTAAACAGGTTTTCAACACATGGGTTTCTTTAATCTTTGCATGAAATGAAATCAAGAAAACCAAAAGCCTTACCACTCCATTGCTTTCATAGTAATCGTCAAGAGCCCACTGATATTTCGATTGATTCAACCCAAACCAATGTGCCACATACTCATCTAAACTTGAATGTGCTGTTACATCAACAAGCCACAAGTCACCAAATGTATAACATCAAAAATAAGAAGAATTCCCAAACCGAAACACAATGTCTATAGCACCAATTCACTTCTGCAAATTAACAATCATTCTTACGAAAATGCACATCATGAGCAATCACATACAGTTACATATATGCAGATGTAAATGCGAAAAAACAGACCACTTGTTACAGCCAAAAGCAGGCACAATGGTTGTAACCTGCAAATTTGATATCTTTTTCTAGAACAAAGTGATTGAATATCCGAAAATTAGTTGCAAACTAAGCTATCATTCTTGTAAGAATACAATACAATGTTCTTTGTTGTTTCATTTCCCCTAATTTCTCCCCAGAAATTAAACTAAAATACTACAATATACAACAAAATTCAAGTGAAATTGATCAAGATTTGGCATGTTACAGTAACAAAAGAAGCAATTACACAAATAAACCGTTCAAATCTGACGAAACAATCATAATACGAATATCATAAAACTCAAACATAAAACGAAATATGAAAGATACCATTCTGAACTTTAGCAACAGCATCCCAAAAAAATCCAACTTTCGGTGAATCGGACTTCTGGTAGTGAACCGGCGGAGGCTGAACCGGAGGAGCAGATTTCACAGGCGACGGAGATACGTTGTTTTTCTTTATAGATTCAGAAACCGTCACGTGAGGGGGATCAGATGGGTGAGTGATGAAGACGGTGTACGGACCCATCTTTCCGATCGTCGGCGGAGGCGTCGCCGGCTCATTCATGACGGCGATTCTTCAATTGAAGTGAAATTCAAGCGAAATAGTGGCCGAATGTGTGTTTTTTCGGATGAATTTGATTGATTTTGGGGCTAAATTAGAGGAATTTGAGAATGAAGAACTGAAGAAAAACAAGGGTTTTGCAGTAGATCGAGGGATCACAGAGAGAGTGAAAGGGGTTTAGTTGTGTTACACTGTTGCTGTCAATGACTTTATGATAAACAGGAGTATTTACTCGACTTGTTTGATGGCCTTTTCACTTGTCACCTTCACATGTGTGGTATTTTTTTTTCATAAAATAATAGAATAACGTTTTTTTTTTAATTTAACATACGCGTGTGTTGCGACGGAGATTTCAAAAATATTGTTTACAGTAATACCATTGCTACTCATGTTGAAGTGATAAACTTATTTGAGTAAGTTCAATCCATGTTACATAAGTCTTTACAAACCTTTGTAAGCATTTTTGGATGTACGATGTTTTCGGATCCTAGCATGTGCATTTTCTCGAGATGGTCATGGGAGATTGTTGGATTTATAATGGTCTTTTGTTATGGGTGATCTTATGTAGTTTGAAAAATGGAAGACTATGTGTTATGATTGGAGTTTGTGTTGTATTTGTCAAAGAGTGTCTATATAGAAAGTGTTTTGTACGTACCCAACGTGTATTCTAATTGTCTTTTCATTGGTTTTGATGTTGGTGTGTCTGGCGAAGGGGCATTACTGGCTATCATTTTAAAGAATTTGTTAACGGTGAGGGAAGCTTAGCTTTGGTACATTCTTCTTCCCCACCGAATTTGAAGGATTGTTGTTTGTTCTTTTATTGAACGCAAAAGTTATGGTACAAGTGTGTTTATCCCCTTGTTGATAATTTTATCGTTGCAATTGGTTGCAAGAATTGTTGTAATAGATTCGTTAAATAATATAGTTGTATCAAATCTTTCACTCATGTATTTCAAACAACAACTTTTTATAATGAATAATTATAATACGTGACACAAACTTTTGTGGTGTCAATAATTTTTTATCCGATTCATACTTAGAGGTTGGATAATCTTTATGTTCTACCTAATTTTTATATTCTTTAGTTTTTTCGTATATTTTTAAAATTTAATAACCTATTATTTGAACATGTTTCATGTCTCTATAATTTTATGTGAATTATTCTTATATGTTTCTTTTTAGCAAATGATTCTGATCTTTCAACAAATAATTAAGGATATTAAATAACTAGACCACTTAATTGAGGAGACTAATAAAGATTACCATAAACATAAGCACAACATGTGATATTAGTGACTCTTAAAAGGATACATTCAAGAATGCGATACTAGACTAGCTATTTATGATAAATTTGATGGATGAGAAAAGATGTTTGTAAAACAAGGAAAACTTCTTCCATGGTGGCATTCTCACATCCACGGGATGCTACATTATGTAATATTGGCATATTGCTTATCATGTAGTAGTCAAGCATGTTATGGGAGTTGTTGTATGTAAAGGTTTTAAGTTTTATATCAAAACAATTGTAACATTTTTCAAAATTTTCTTTTACTTTTGAGTATACTTCGTTTTCCTTCTTGCACTTTGATCAAAATAACGTTTTGTCTTTAAAGATTTTAAAATCATGATTTTACTCTTCGTTTAATGTAATTTGTCATAAGTAACTTAAACTCACTAACACCGTTACTTGACTTGTTAATATAAGGACATTTTAGTAATTTTATATGTAAAGACTAATTATTTAACTTATTAAAATATCTTTAAAATGTAATTAAATAAAAAAATTACAAATAATAATCACGAACAATACCCACCACCACCATTATCACTTCTTCCCGATAAAACAATACCAACGTGAGTAAAATAAAAGTCTTAAAATCTTCAAAACAATACGTTATTTGAATAAAAACAACAATAAACAAAAACAAAGTGGAACCTTAACCTTTTTATAATATATAAATCACTAGCTTTAGTAAACCCGTGTATTACACGAGTTGAACAAAAGATATTAAATAAAATAAAATTTATTAACTATAAATCGATATTCTAAAATAAGATATGATTAAAAATTTTAAAACCAAAATAAAATAATTTTTTTTTCAAAACAAACGTTTTAAAAGATGTCATACTTAAAAACTTTCTTATTATAACTCTTAATTTTAATTAATTTTTGTTTATAAAAATTTACTTTTTAAAAACACCAATTATAAAATATTTTGTATTTAAAAAAGTTTGATGTTCTAAATTTTTTTCTAATTCTATGAAAAATTATTTCCTTAAAAATAACATTAGTAAAAAGATCTATTTTTTAATTTATTAAAAAACTATTTTAATTTATTAAAAATTAAATAATATTATTAGTAATTAATGTGATTATTAAATAAAAGAGAAAAACGAAAAAAAATTGATGAGAAATAATATGATATTAACATGTGTTCATACTAAATATCTTTTTATGACCACTGTTTAAAAGAAAACATGTATATTTAAAAAAAAAATCATTTAATTAAATGGTGAAAAGTTAACGAGTGATTTAGTAGGTGGGATCCAACCCCACAAGTTGAGATCAAAAATCAAAATGCAATGGTCCAAATGTCCAATTTCAAAACAACACATTTAATAATTACCATTTTTGTATTTCCTGTACGCATTCATCGCACAAAAACAAAATAAAAAGCTCACACTCCAATTGTCAATTTAAGCTTGCGACTTGTGTGAAACAGACGTCTAACAAAGCTTCATTCTCTACACTCTCCGCCTCCTCTTCACTCTCACTCACTGTTTCTTCATTCTTTCTTCAAGAATCAATTGAGATTTGTTCATATAAACTGCAATTTCATTTGGGTTTGATTGCAAGAAGCAAATCATGAAGTCTTTGATTATTGGGTCTTTTTCTAACAAGCTTTTTTCTTCTTATTATTCTCCGCCATTGCCAGATTCATCTTCTTCGCGCGTACCTACAGGTATTAAGCTGTTTTAAGTTGCATTTGTTCTTGAATTTGATGGGTTGTGAATCTTTTAACTGTGAGTTCTTTCTTTTGTTTGTGAATCTGTTAAAAATAACTAATTTTTATGGGTTTTTTTTTTTTTTTTTTTGTGTATATTGGCATTTACAGCGAATTTGTACTTGATAGAATAGGGTTCAATGTGTTTTCCCTTCTCATTCCTAACCATATATATAATTACATAATTTACAAAGTATAAGGAGGAGGATGCCGGATGCTTAGACTGGATCGAAAATCGTTAAATAAGACTCGTAGTAATCTCTTGGTGAAGATGTCTGCAAAGTTGTATCTTGAGGGAACATGAATAACACGAATTTGGCCACGTTGAACCTTCTCACGAACGAAATGAATGTCAATCTCGATATGCTTAGTGCGATGATGATGAACAGGATTCCCAGTCATGTAAACTGCACTAATGTTGTCACAGTACACAATGGACGTACGCTTCGGTGGGACCCCTAGTTCAAGAAGCAAATTTCTGATCCAACATATTTCAGCCACGACATTGGCGACCCCCCTATATTCCGCCTCTGCACTGGATCTGGAGATGGTATTCTGGCGTTTTGAGGAACATGAAAGAAGGTTGTTTCCAAGATAAATACAATAGCCAGAAGTTGAACGATGGGTGTCCGGACAACCGGCCCAATCCGCATCGGTGTAGGATATAAGAGACGAAATAGGACCTGAGTGTAGCATTAAGCCCATATCCATTGTACCTTTGATATACCGAATGATCCTTTTTAAAGCATTGAAATGACCAGTACGAGGGGCATGCATATACATACAAATCTGCTGAACGGCATAAGAAATGTCCGGTCGTGTAAAGGTTAAGTATTGTAATGTTCCTGCTAAGCGTCGATAAGTGGTAGGATCGGAGAGCAAGTCACCGGCATCCTTGGAAAGTTTCCCGGCGGTGTCAACAGGGGTTTGAACCGGGTTGCAAGTCATCAAGTTAGCACGCTGAATAATATCTTGGGCATACTTTCGTTGGGAGAGAAAGAGGCCGTCAGTGGTGCGTTTGACCGCAATGCCCAGAAAATATGTGAGCTGGCCCAAGTCCTTCATAGCAAACTCAGAGGAAATTTGGCGCATGAGATAGTGCTTGAGATCAGTGGAGGAAGTTGTGAGAATTATGTCATCCACATATAAAAGTAAGTAAGCTACAGTTGAGCCGTGACGATAGATAAACAAGGAGTTGTCACAAGCACTTTGTCGAAACCCAATGGTGGTAACAGAATCAGTAAACCGTTGATACCACGCTCGAGGTGCCTGTTTGAGGCCATAGAGAGACTTGCGCAAACGACAAATGTGATTGGGGAACCTGTGATCCTGAAAACCTGGTGGCTGATGCATATAAACTGTTTCGTTCAGGTACCCGTGAAGAAACGCATTCTTCACATCTAACTGATTAATGCCCCAATTGTTTGTTAATGCAATGGTTAACACCATGCGTATTGTGGCTGGCTTTACAACCAGACTGAAGGTGTCATCGCAATCAACACCGACTTGCTGAGACCTGCCATCACATACCAGACGAGCTTTATAGCGCTCCAGAGAACCATCCGATTTAAGTTTATGTTTAAATAACCACATGCATCTAATGATGTTCATATTCGGATTACAAGGTACAAGCTCCCAAGTATTATTATCAATAAGAGCATTAAACTCATCGTGCATGGCATGGTACCAAACTGGATTTTGTAAGGCTTCTTGAGGGTTTTTGGGTATTGGTTGAAGGGTTGAGGTGTGCAGATTAAGTGTAGTTTTGGGTTTGGAGTGTCCGGTCATACTACGAGTCTGCATGGTGCGAGTTTGGTGAGGGGCGGTTACGGTTGTGGAGTTGGTTGGTGGCAGGGAGGTGTTTGCTATGGAGGTGGTTTCGGATTGGGGAACTGGGGATGGGTGGGTTTTGGTTGTGGTTTCGGTGGTGATATTGGTAGGTGGTGGTGAAGGCTTAGGGCGACGAGTGTAGGTTTGAGTGAGGGTGGGTGGATGACGTGGTGGAGGGGCTGAGTTGGTTTCTGTGGAGAGAGGAGGGTGGTTGTTTGACTCCTTGTGAAGGTGTTCCCATATACTCTGATGTAGTGACGAATTGGATGAAGAGTGTAAGAAGTCATAGGATGGTTGAGGGGTGGTTTTGTTTGCGAAAGGAAACACGTGTTCATCAAAGACCACGTGTTTGGCAATTATGATTTTCTTTGTGGAGAGATCTAGACACTTGTACCCCCTATGGTTTGATGGGTACCCGAGAAAGACACATGGAAAATAGCGGTTTTGAAGTTTGTTGATTGATGTGGATGGAAGAAGAGGATAGCAAAGACACCCAAAAACGCGAAGATGTTCATATGTGGGGTGTTTGTGATAGAGAAGAAGTGTGGGTGTTTGATGATGTTTGGTTTTGGAAGGTAGGATATTTAGAAGATAGGTGGCCATTTGGAGAGCATGATGCCAGAAGGTGGGTGGTAGAGAAGCATGAGTGAGAAGTGTGCGAATTATGTTATTGATGGAACGTATTTTTCTTTCGGCTTTACCATTTTGAGACGATGTATAAGGACAAGAGAAACGGAACATCATACCAATTTTAGTGCAAAACTCATGAAATAGTTTGTTATTTTATTCTGTTCCATTGTCACACTGAAGATTTTTAATTTGTTTTTGAAATTGGGTGTGAATCATAGCATGAAAATTACTGAAGATGGTAAAACCGATGATTTGTTTGCTAAAGGATATGTCCAAAAATTACTGTAGTTATCCAAAAACAAAATGTAATAACGATGACCACTCGAACTGAGAGTCGGGAAGGTCCATAAATCACTATGCACAATGTCAAACGGTGTGTAAGTAATAGATAATGAATCAATAAAAGGAAGTTTAATTTGTTTTCCAAACACACATGACTGACATAAATGTTTATTGTTCAAAGGACCAACAGAAATAGAACGATTGTTATTTAAAGTACGTAATAAAGAGATTCTCGGATGTCCAAGGCGTTTGTGCCATAGATCCTGAGTCAAAGCAGCAAAGGCAGAAGGTGGCATGATCTTTGAAGATGGTGAAGTGAGAGGGTAGAGATCTCTGGTGCTGTCACATCGGAGGATAGGAATCCGAGTCTGGTAGTCCTTCACAAGAAAGCCAAACGGGTCAAATTCAATGCGAAGGTTGTTTTCAGTGGTTAATTGGCGGACAGATAGTAGATTTTTGACCAGATTTGGTGCGTGAAAAACATTATTAATTTTTATAGGTGGAAAAGGTGGTTTAAGGGTCGTGGATCCAGTCCCTAAAATAGGGATGTGATAACCATTGCCAACAACAATTTTGTTTAAAATGCTATTATTAACATAATCTGAGAGTGTACCTGGCGTATTCGTCATATGATTTGTAGCCCCAGTGTCGAGATACCATTGTTGATCCGGGTTGAGGGTCATGGTGTGCATTGCCTGTTCTATGTTAGTAGGAGTGTAAGCATAATCCGATGCTGCATATGAAGCTGACGGAGCTGGTCCAAGAATACCCGGAGCCCTATTGTGTGGGCGTTGAGGCGGTCCGATTGGTGTTGTAGGGTAGGGGCAAGGAGGAGCATTCCAATGGG
This sequence comes from Flaveria sonorensis, assembly GCA_025506505.1. Classification (NCBI taxonomy): domain Eukaryota; kingdom Viridiplantae; phylum Streptophyta; class Magnoliopsida; order Asterales; family Asteraceae; genus Flaveria; species Flaveria sonorensis. The sequence continues at coordinate 61,725,009 of CM046435.1, read as the reverse complement.
CCAGAGAATATGACCAAGTGCCACTTTGCATCCACTGGTTGGGCTGAAAACCATAAGCAGGAGAGAAAGAACCGAAGCCGCCTCATCCTCGGTTTCTGCCACGCCCTCTACCTCGGCCACCATGGCCACCGCGGCCGCCGCGGGCACTACGGAAGGCTGTGAAATCAGGTCCATTGTTGGAGTTTCGGGACTGCTGGTTGTTGAAGTTGTCTCGGTGGAGATGTGTAGTAGGGAGTGACGGAGGCTGAGATGTAGTGGATTGAGTGGTTAGAAGGGCTGTGGTGGGTTGATGATTGGCTTTTCTGTTCTCTTCCATGATTAACCTGGACCTGGTGGATGTAAAGATAGGCAGAGGGACGGTCTGTTGAAGAACAGTGGCAAAGCTTTCGTATCCAGTAGGTAGACCGGCTATGAGTTGTAGTACCAGTTGCTGATCCGTGATAGGCGCATCAACGTTGGAAAGTTGATCAGACAAGGACTTCAATTCTTGACAGTAGGTTGCCACATTGGTGAAGGATTCCAGTTTGGTGTTTGAGAACTTACTCATCAAGTACAGTGCACGAGTAGGTTTGTTATCAACATATATGTTTTTGAGAGCGTTCCATGCATCAGCAACGGTTGCACCTTTGTTGACAATGGTAAGTAGCAGGTCACTTGTAATCGTGCCATAGATCCATTGCTTGACAATGGCGTCTAGGCGTTTCCAATCAGCATCGTGTTCAGGCTGTTCTCCTTCAGGCGGTATAATATGGTCGAGTACGTTGCATGCGATACACTGGACGGTGAAGAGCTCGACCCAAGAGTTGTAATGACAGGTATCGGTTCCAAGAATTAGTTGGATGTGATTTCGTATGTTGGTAACAGTTGTTGCGGGTGAAGAGTGGAAGCAGATGTGGAGGAGGAGGGCTTTGCATCGCCGTCTTTGGTCATGGTTGATGATCGGAGGGCAGGGAGAAGGGACAGATGATCGACAGAGAGAGGGAGGAGGGGAGAAGGTGAGTGACGGCAAAATTAGGTTTTAGGGTATAGAGCCTGGTGCTCTGATACCATGATAGAATAGGGTTCAATGTGTTTTCCCTTCTCATTGCTAACCATATATATAATTACATAATTTACGGTTCATCACCTTTAACTAATACAAAGTATACACATAATTATCCTAGACTAATACTCTAATAGTACTAATTTGTTTTGTGGGTCCTCTGAGGTTTGATTGATTCGTTCTGATTATGGAGTGGGAATTCATAGATATTTTAGGTTTGTTATGTTTGACATGATTACTGTTACTGTGCATTGTGGAATTTAGGTTGAATTGTAACTTTTTGCCATGGGATTTCGTACTTTTGAAGTGTCATGTCTAATGATTCATGAAGACATGATGAATGTTCTTACCAACGGCATTTGACCAAATGGTATCCGAGTGTGTAATAGATGCTCCTTCCTTGGAGGGGCTTAAATCCATATAGGAGTAGATTAGGAGCCGTTAATAAAATAGATGAAAGTTCTTATCTTTGTAATGAATTTTCAACTGATAAATGATTACAATACAATCAATTTTAGGTAGACCAGGATATCTGTGTAAACACATGTAGCTGCTGATCAATTGATCATAATGTTTGCTGTACTATAGCATTTACAAGAATCTTTGTACCACAATTTTAAATGCCAATGTTTGTATGAAATTAGAAATTTATAGAAGCTAGGTTGGACTTTTCATAACTATGCAGTAATTAAGTTATTAATATTTCTGACTCTCATGTTATTGTTCTATATATTTCCTACTTCTTAGGTTGTTATCATGTATCATTAAGAGCATCAATGCATAAACGAATCATCCAATCTCAATCAAGTTTTGTGAGATGCAATATTGGCAGATTTAATGAAAATTTTCTATTTTCTCACAAACTCAACACAAAACGTGTGGCAAGTGCTATTTCTGAACAACCTGTTGATCCTGATCCTACAAGTCCTCAACATTCATTATCAAATGCTTTAAATGCGTTCTATAGGTTTTCAAGACCTCACACAGTTATAGGAACCGTAAGAATCTTACTTTTTTTTTGCATATTTCAAATTCATTCTCTCTAAGCTTATTGCTCCCTCCCATCCCATAACATCGCAAAAGAAAAATTATTTTTTAAAGTTTCAAAGTAAATTGCCTATTTGCCCATGGTAATGTTACAAAAGAATGATGATTTTAAGTTCATAAACTTACTTTGTTGTGTCCTATTCGGACCGCGCTTTAGATAATTCACAGAAAGTTAAACACTTCCCATAATCAAGTTTCATGGGAGAAGGGAGTTTAATCTTTTTCTTTTTCCTCCTTCCTTTTCTATTTCTTTTTAATTCATGATTAACTTATGTTCCATTTTTTGAGCAGGCATTGAGCATAATTTCGGTTTCACTCCTTGCAGTTCAAAAGCTTTCAGATTTTTCTCCACTTTTCTTCATTGGTGTTTTGGAGGTTCTTGAACTTTGATATGCATTCATAAATGAGTAATTAACTTTTCAATGATAACTCAAACAAACCATCATTGCAAAAGAAAAAAAATACTACACTTTATAAGATGATTGATTTTTGACCAACTACGGCGATATTGGCCTAGAATCGGTTTTTCTAGTAAAATTTAGTGTTTATTTTTTCATATTCACAAGAAAAATGGTTTGTTAATGATAAAAGGAAACCTTAAAAAAATACTATCTAATTGATTGTAATTTTTCACACATTGAATTTTCAGGCTATTGTTGCTGCCTTCTTTATGAATATATATATTGTTGGCTTGAACCAGTTATCTGATGTAGAAATAGACAAGGTATTCTTTTTCACCTAATATATGTTTTGAAGATTAACTGGCCTATGCAAAAGAAATCTTTTGTGCAAATTACATTAATATTCTTAATCTTATGCTTATACTTATCATCATCATCATTATTGTATAATTCTCAGGTTAACAAGCCGTATCTTCCATTGGCATCTGGAGAATATTCTGTTAAAACTGGGATTATTATTGTATCTTTATGTGCATTCATGGTAAATACATTTTATACCGCTATTTGTCAAATGAGTTGAGAGTGGCCATTGTAATTTCGTGAATCACTGTTCTATTTCAAATTCTTCTGAATATTTAATAAACTAAATATAATTGTTTACTAGTAAAAATATACAATATCTTGAATTTACATTACTGTTTACTATTCTACATTACAGAGTTTCTGGCTTGGATGGGTTGTTGGCTCATGGCCTTTATTTTGGGCACTTTTCATAAGTTTTCTTCTCGGGACTGCATATTCGATCAACGTGAGTTTCTATTGTAGCACATATTGTTTGAACTTTATACATTGGGCAAATTAATCATCCTTAGATCCAAAATTGTCACTATGATGCCCACTAAAATTGGGAAGTTAAGAAGATGCACGGTATTTCCTTGTATAGAATTTAACACTGCACCCATCTGACTACTTGTGTGACCTAAAATATTCTGTCTGTAATTTTGGAATGAAGGATGTCTTGGTTAACTAGCCAATAGAACTACCACTTTGCTGATTATTTTTTTTTTTTTTATTTTTTTCAATTTCATGAGAGAACCATGGTAACTTAGGAGTTTAAGATGTAGTATATATAAGATATAATAATAATACATTTCTTTTATATACAACTTATCCTTATTCCCTTCAAACTAAAAACAAAATTGTATCTTTATACCTCATAACTATTATCGTTGCCTTCTAAGACATGTATAAATGTTAGGTACCGATGCTGAGATGGAAGCGATTTGCTCTTGTGGCAGCAATGTGCATTCTAGCTGTAAGAGCTATAATAGTTCAAATTGCATTTTACCTACACATTCAGGTATTTTTCTTTCTCCTTTTACTTATAATAATAATCTAAATACTTGCTTAAGATCATTTAAGAAGTTGTGCCCATATATTACACACTAGGGCAACTTTTACTTGTTTGACTCATTCACCTCCCCTTTCCATTTCTTGCTATATTATATTGGGCCCATTTGAGATTCAAAAGTCCAATTGGCCCATTCATAATCAAAGGTCTCCACCTTCTAATGTCAATGACATTAATGTAAAAGAACAGTGTTGTTGGTCTCTATCTACATCATACTTTGCCATTGTCATAGGGTAGTATTATTGGAGTTTTGAAAAATTGAACTCTCAGACAGAAGATAATTATGATAATTACAATTTTTCACATTCACTTAGTTACTAACCTATTAAATTTCTAGACTTTTGTGTATGGAAGACTCGCTGTGTTCCCAAAACCCGTGATATTTGCAACCGCATTTATGAGTTTCTTCTCTGTTGTTATAGCATTGTTTAAGGTAAATCTCCCTTAGTCATTAACAGCCAATTACTGATAATAAACAGACACTTTCACTAAGATAATCCTGATATATATAAATCACTGTGTTACTGACAGGACATACCTGACATCGTTGGAGACAAGATCTTTGGCATTCAATCATTTACCGTTCGTTTGGGTCAAAAGCGGGTTAGTAATACTGCCAAACAAACCTTAATAACAACTTTTTGAATATTTATCTAGAAGCATTCAAATATGTGTAACCGATATCATGACCTTTTACAGGTGTTTTGGATTTGTATATTGTTACTTGAAGTGGCTTATGCTGTTGCTATTTTAGTTGGAGCATCATCTCCCTTCCTTTGGAGCAGATATATAACGGTAATGGATCATCACGCCTTTATATTACAGTTATGTAGATTTTTTTGACTTTACGAGATCAAACTTATATTTCTTAAAGTTGAAATCGATATGGATCTTGTTACAATTTTTAACTATACTTTTTCAAAACGTAGTATTGTTTTGGTTCTATTTGAACTGTCCAAAATTTTCTACCAAACCTATGTTAGTTTCAAAGTTTAAAAGTGGTTAAAGTCATCCCTTTGACTTGAAAGTCAAGAGTGGTAATTCCATCTAATATAAATGTTATTTTTTAATGATTTAGGTAATGGGTCACGCGATTCTTGGTCTAATACTCTGGGGTCGTGCCAAATCAATAGATCTGGAGAGCAAATCAGCTATAACCTCATTTTACATGTTCATATGGCAGGTAACATTTTAATAAATTCTAGTTATCAAACAAAATCTGGTCTAATCTTCGTAATCAAGAACATTGTAGCATTAGTACTACATTGTCCGAAACCTAGTTTTACTTATCACTGCTACTTTAGTACGCTTAGTTTCGTGAATTTTCTAGTTAGACTGACAACACTCATTCGTCATACCGTATTTATGATCAATGTTTTCACCCTAAAAGTGCTATAGTGAAGTCGTAACAATTTCTGCTTACAGGATACTTTAGGTTTACAAGATTATCTTGTTTACAGAAAGATTCTTTAAAACATTAAACTAGATAACTAGCTAGTAGCCATATTTTTATAGAGAAAATCACGAGATCAGCCATTATTGTAACTTCTATGGTTAGGTAAAACAATTTCACATATATAGCCATGCACACAAATCTTTGGTAGCATACTAGCATATCAATTTTACTCACCTAAAACCTAAATATTTTCATTTATACGCGGATAACACATATGTGAATAATATGGTGTCACGTATCACATTAGTTGAAGTCATTACACATAGGAAAAAGTCTGATACGCAAGTAAAGTCGCACTTATCTCATGATTAAGTAAATGATTAGTTTCTGACATGACTATATAGTTATGACACCCAAGAAAAAAATTATGTTCATGATGTTCTCTATTTTTCTATTAAATTACAAGTGAAATTAACCATTCGGAATTTTCAGTCGCATGCGTGATTACTACTTATCAACTCATAACAATATTTTGGACACATGATCTTCATAACTATCCATATGTAATACCAACTTTCCTTTTCTTTTTGCAGTTGTTCTACGCCGAGTACTTGCTCATTCCGCTTGTAAGGTGATTTGAAAAAAAACATAAATGTCAGACCAGTCTGCTTGTTTGCGCTTATTTGTGTTCTAGTTTTGGCATCATTCCAGCTCAACTGTTGGAAGAGCTAGGTTAGTGATTTAGGATTTAGATAGTTAGAGACTTGCAATAATCAACCTTATTTTATCTCTCGTAGATTTGATGTTATTCGTGCTATTTTATGTTAAAAACCATGTTTTGTTAACTGTCATTATATAAATCTAAAGATTCATCGCAACACATTCAAAACATGACAAACCTTAATCCCAAACCTATGGTACTTATTGTTCTTTTTCATGATTATTATCCACTCCAATCAATACTCGTTAACCAAGTTAATAATCCATGGATTGTAAACCCGAGCCCAATGAATCGTGAACGGGTATTGGCCCATAAACAAGTTTTGGGCACCACTATATATACAAAACAGAGAAAAAATAAATAATTCGAAACAGAAAAGAGAAAACTATCGAGACAGACATTTGGACTTTCCAGAATGGTTGCTTAATTGGGCCTTAGAGGTTTGGGCTGACTTTTTTTAGTTTAATATTAGGTTTGGTAATTGGACCTGGGCCTTTACAAATAACTTGTTTTTTATACTTCTTAAAAATTACTTATTTATTTTTACAAATGTATAATTGCAAGTGGTATTTTAGTTTTTATATTTATATAATAAATTAATCATAAAAATTTCTTAGTTATGACAATTTTTTGAAAACCAATTACTTCTAATAATTTGTAATTAGATAACTAAAATTATTGAGTTGTATCAGTTATTAGCGTTTACCAGTTCATTGTTCATCGGTTGGCTTCAACTTCAAACATAACCATCAATTACGATTAGGCGACCACCATTGACCACTGTGACCGTCCACGATCCAAATTACTCTTCCAACCATTAACCACCATTATCATCTTCCCAACATTATCTAATATCCATCATCAGCCTATCAATTGTTAAATTACCTTCAAACAACACACACATGATTATAATCAAAGGCACACCTCTACCACCGACATATTCAAAAACCCGTAAACATCAGCACTCTGTTCAAATCATATTGCTAATATATTGATGAATCCGGTAAATTCAAGAATTGAACCATTATATGACAAGATTCTTACCATGTACCACCTTCAACGGGTCGATTTCATTCTTTTTCAAATATATTCAAGTAATAGATACATAAAAAAATGACTGCACTAATTAAGCAAGTAAAATTATTTACAAACATTAGCCTTTGCTTAGTACTTGTTCGGTGACACTATACTCTATAGTCTTTAATTAAAGAAATAATATTTTCTTTTTTATAAATTGGAATCGTAGTTAAAAACACATGATATGTAATACTAGTGGAGGGCATAAAAATGATTGAACAATATGAATAAAATAGTAAACAGTGGAATCAACTTGAAATTTACAAAGAGCTTCAATAATTGGAAAGCATGTGTCGATCAGTCGATGCATGCATTCCCCCCTTACCCACTCAAAATGGATCGAAAGTATACAACAATAACTTTATTCTTACTATTTTTTTCATATTAAACGCCTCATTATTTATTAGGGTTGATGTTTTATACACGTTCGCTGATGAAATTCACCTCAGGTAAGTCCGAATTAAAAAAAAGAAAACCTTAAACGAAATGAAACTGAAAAAAATGTAACATACTGTACAATGATATAATTTGAGTGAAGACTCTTTTAGGACTTGATAAATGTTAAGTAATTTTTTTATTAAATATTCGGTTTGTCTTTTCATCTTTTTAATAAAATTATTTTATAACAAAATATTGTTCTTTATCGGTTACAAATGTCCTTTTAAAGTTTATTTGTGACTAGATGTAAAATGTGTTATATTGTATTCGGCTTTTCATGTCTAATGAAAGGATATAGAGATAATCAGTACCAATGATTCTTAGTCCAACTGGTTAAGGTGAGATACTCATGATATGTAAATATTGGGAGGTCATGGGTTTAAGTCTCACTCTGAGCAAAATGCTCAGAGTTGAGTCAAGGGTTTTTCTCAGCAATGAGTTTCCTCCTGAGGGGGTTGGGGGTAGAGGTGTATAAACCGGTTTTTTTACCCAAACCAGTCCGGGTTCAAAATCAAACCGGTTTTTTTGTGAGGGGTTCAAACCGGTTTTTTTTAAACCGGTTCGGGTTACAAACCGGTTTGGTTCACCGTATACTCGAACCTGTACAAACCGATTCGGACCAGTTTGAAACCGGTTTTTTTAACAAACCGGTTTTAGGGCCGGTTTAACCGATTTTTAACTTTCAAACCGGTTTATAAACCGGTTTTGAGGGTGGGGTTACCAAACCGGCGGTTCGGGTCGGTTCGGGACCGGTTGGCCAAACCAGTTTTTTTTTACCGAACCGGTTTTTTTTCCCATGTCTAGTTGGCGGTGTGGTCCTGGTTGGAAAACGGATAAATGGGCCCGATTAAGATAACGCATATCATCCGGGGCAGGGTCGCACATTTGCCCGTTTAAAAAAAAATAAAAAAATAATGAGTAGTCAAAGTCAAAAAGGTCAAAAAAGTCAACTACATCACAGTTTAAGTTACGGTCTAATTTACCTTGAAGCTCAAGTCACATATACCATGGTTTGTCGCAATCCCGCTAATGAAAAACTTGTGAAAAGTTACAGGTATTTGTTGGCTGACTGAATTTTTTCCTTTGAGAAAACATGAGTCGGATTCATTAGTTTTAGTTAGTAGAGAAAATAACTTTATGATAACCCTCCAACTAAAAAGTTATGTTTCACCATTGGTTGATCAAAGAATAATGAATGACATGCAAAACGATCTTTGCCTATTTAGTAAGTTTTGTAACGGTGAGTAATGCATTTAAAAATGAAAACGTGTCACCACTTGCAATCACATTACTTGACATTCCTTCAAGGCAATATGTTTGTTATTAATACTCAGTCTTAAGTATTGATGTTTGGAACAATAATTTTTCAACTCTAAGTTTCATATTAATTTTTTGCTTCATACATTAGCTTCAACTAATATACTGATAACAATTTAAGATGGCAAACTAAAAGAAAGTAACAATATTTTTATCCACCAAAGGATCGAAAGATCACACTCTAATTCTAGACGTGAGGATTAAAAACTTTTTATAAACATAGAGAGACAAAAATATGAATGAAACTCATTCTAAATATCTTATGTATAGATATTATGTCACTAAAACCTAATTAATGATCTAATGGAAAATAATGCAAGTATGTTAATGCTATATAGCTTTCAAGAAAGCAAGTCACATCGCTTTATATACTTAATTTAATATACCTTGGTATTTGTCAAGTTTTTCAACTACTTGATAAAAAAATATCTTCTGTCATGTTCAATATAATAATTTTCTCCTTAACCGTTATAAAAAACTTTTATAAACACTACATATCTCTAACCATTTAAGATTTTAGAAGGTTATTATGTTAACTATATTATATAAAGGTAGAATTTAGTTTTGTCAATTATTTTGTATATCTTATTTACTTTAATATTATATATATATATATATATGTATATATATATATATATATATATATATATATATATATGTTATATATATTATCTTTTTACCGGTAATTGCCGAAGCAAATAAGAAAGGTCATATAAGTGTGATCATCATAAATAGTCATCTACAATAATGCATTATAAAAAAGTTACTTTGTCAACTCGCTAGTTAGATGTCAAGCATCAAGACTCACGTATTTTTGGATAACGCATATATTAAATATATTATAGAATATAACTAAACAAAAAAGATATTCTTTAATAATATTCATTCAGGTTGTTCTAAATAGTTGAGGATCACTTTTACAACATTTGATTCATCTCTTTTAATATGTTTTGTAATTTTTAACCATTAAACTTGTGAATAATTTGTCATTTTAGGGATTATGATATTATTCATTTGTTCACTATCATTCAAGCTGACAACAAATTATAAGTTTCAATTATAATTTTTGCATTTAATAATAGTATTAAGAAACTTCACTAAACAAAAAACGCTTATAAAATCTGTAGACAAGTCAATTGCTTTAGTGACGAAGCAATTTTACTCTTCTTTGGCTATTAAACTTAACCTAAACATGCACTTATTTATGATTATAAAATTATTATGCGTTAGTTTCATAATTAAAGTGATTACTACTTTGTAAACATTAGATTCAATTAGTTTTATATCATGCATGGTTGTTAATATGTCGGAGTTAAGGTTGATGAGTTTGGCTCGACTTTTTTACAACTTGACTCATAATTGTACTTTGATATCTATTTGATAACAATTTGAGCAGATAAGTTTGAATAGGTGACAAGTAAAGGATTTAAAAAATCGCTTAACTTAAAACGGACATGAATTCTGTTATGTTAGGAATTAGAGATAAGTAATGAGTGGAAACGTCTTAGAAATCTTGATCATGTGACAAGCAGCCATAGGTGGTTTGACCAAGCTGTCGGAACCGAAGTCCATCATCTAGACTTTGATTCTGACATTCACCTTAAATTTATCTATTTGAAATTAATTACCCCCTATTTTATAAACCTATGATTTTAGTAATTTATTTATATCACCTTGATTATCATTTAGTCAATTTCAAATTTTAAAATTTGGCTGGTCCTGCTAATTAAGTTCAAATACAAGTTATAAAATAGGGCTTGAGCCTTGGATGTAATAGTCATTGAATATTTTATCAAATTTCCTTTGAGATTATTCTCTTTTATTCTTGTTTCTTTTCAACATTAATTTATAATGTAAACTTAACTTGATATTAAGCAACTACTAAGCTCTTAGTTTGCCTAACTATACAATTGATGTGCCTTATCTATTATAAGTTTGATATGCCCCATGAAGCATATGGTGGAAGCAACCAAAAGCTTTGAACGTTGAAAGCAAATTAAAGGAGCGGACACTATTTTAGTGAAAATGCTAACAAGTTAATCTTATCTAAAATGAGCTAAACTTACAAGTCCTTATGTGCAACTTTCTCTCTAATAAAGTGAAAGTCAACCTAAATATGCTTTGTACAAGCATCAAATACAGCACATTGAGCATGATTACCTTTTACTTGAGAGGTCTGAGTGGATTTGACGTTTGATTGAAGTCAGCAGAATTCAACCTTTCAATAATTTTTTTTGAAAGGCAAACGAGATATATAGACGACACTACTAGATAGCAAACCACTAAACCGGAGAAAAACACAAACAATTATATTTTAAGGAGTGAATTTTTCAACTACTCAGCCACCGGATTTTACAATTGCTATTCCGACCAGAAAACCACTAAAACAAAAAAGACATAACCGAATCAAGAAGAGTATGCTTATTGCCATCGCGATGACCAAAAACTTCATCATTAACTCTGCAAATAATCCACCGGGCTGAAAAAAATAGATTCAATGATGATCATAACTAGGTTTCGAAAAGCTAGCAACCAACAATCAAATGCAAGGATCTAGATGTGAGGAACGAAATATTCATCCATCTGAATTCAGAATCTTTCTTGTTTAAACTGTGTCTTGTTGGAAAATGATCTAATAGCAATATCCACATATGAATATTCATTTTCTTTCACACATTTATTCCACCTAGTACCACAATTTCCACACATGAATAAATACTATCTTTGGCACACATTTTTCATAATAAATTGTTGTTTAAATGGTTTTTTTTTTTCATTTCCTTAGTCATACTATTTTTACATCTATTAAACCTCATTATATAATTTTTTTTAATAATAATGTAAACATAACTATAGATACTAGAGCTATAGTATGTGTGTGTTAGTAATGAATAAATTAATGTAAACAAACATGATTGGCGCATAACTGTTGTTTAGAGGAAAGGTGACCATTGTCTTTATCAAGTATGACTCGTGCCTATGTCGCAAATATGGTTTATATCATGCCAAAGACATGAATTTTTAATCTCTAAAATTTCAATCAATCAAAACCCTTCGATGAAATTGGATATTAGGTTGGTTAATTTGCATACATAAAACAGATTAAAATCAAATATAATTGAATGGTACAAGAAGTCGTCTTGAAGCAATAAGGTTAAGTGTAGATTAAGAGCTTATGATAATCGTACAATTGACGTTCGACCTACATATACGTTGTAACCACCATCAACCTCAAAGCTAGTATCAAGAACACACAAAGATTTCAAGCAACGTAAACTTCTATTATAACCAGAAAATCAACTCAAAACTGATTACAAACTCATACCTATAACCCAACATGACTAGGTATTTATAGGATTAATCCTACTTGATTAATCTTTATCTAAATACAAGACTAGTCTATCTATAAATTGAATTTTAAACTCCTCCTTATCTTCTACTTAAGATTAAGAGATAATAGTCACATTGCATTAATTCTAATTTATCACCAACTCGTGATTCCTCGTTCTCCGATCCATATAGCTCTTGAAACCTGATGGAATTATTTGCTCCAACAATCACCCCCCTAATTCCAATCGGGTGTCGAGGAAGTCTTCCACGCCAAGTAGTGTCTTCATCTCCTTGAATCAAACTCTCGGTAGCGCCTTCGTTAATATATCAGCCTTTTGAACCTTACCACTTACATGTTCAATCTTCACTACTTCTCATTCCACACATTCTCGGATGAAATGAAACCTAGTATTAATGTGCTTGCTGCGGCCATGAAACACTGAGTTCTTGGCTAATTCCATGGCTGATTTGTTGTCCATATTTATGATCACAAGCTGTGGCTTCCACCCCATCATTTCACTAAGTAGACCTCGTAACCAAAGAGCTTGACATGTGGTTGTTGTAGCGGCTATAAACTCGGCTTCACACGAGGATAGAGCAACCGTGGATTGCTTCTGAGTTGACCAAGTAACCGGGGCATCATTATAGTAAAATACCATGCCTGTTGTGCTTCTACCATCATCGCGATCTACAGCATGGCTGCTATCACTGTATCCACACAGAACATAATTGCCATCTTGTTTATATTCAATCCCATTTGATAGAGTTCTATTTACGTATCGCAGTAGGTGTTTAAGAGCTTGCATATGTGATTCCTTTGGAGTTTGCATGTACCGGCTGCACATGCTTATTGCAAAGCTTATATCCGGTCTGATATGGAGTAAATATCAAACACAGCTGATTAGTTTTCTGTAGCTCGTAGCATCTACTTGCTTTCCTTCATTGTCCTTGGAGAGCTTACAACCACTAACTGCTCCAGTTTCTATGATTTGTTCATCAATCGATTGTTGGACTGTAGGGTTGTTCATTGGTTGTGCTTGTTCTTCGAATGGCTCTATGTGAATTACTGGGTTACTTGGATTTGAAAGAGCTTGAACATCTTAGTCTGTTGCAGTTTCAAATTCCATTAGTTCTTCTTCAAGTTTACTGGTGTCCCAGTTCCAATTCTTTTCTTCGTTGAATATTACTTCCCTACTGATATGTATTTTCCCATCTATGGGATCATACATGCGATGTGCCTTTGTGAATTTCTCGGTTTCGAAATAGATCATGGGTCGGCTTCGATCATCTAACTTCTATTGGCTTGTACCAAGATCTTTTACATAGCCAATGCAGCCGAATACCTTTAGGTGTGAGAGGTTTGGTTATCGGTTGTATAGGGCCTCGTATGGAACCATGTTTTCTAAGGCTTTGGTGGGTGACCTGTACAATGTACGAATAACATGGTTTGCGGCCTCACCCCAATACCTATGTGGTACATGCTTGGTTTTTAACATGCATCGGACCATGCTGATCACCGTTCTATTTTTCCTCTTAACAACCCCATTCTGCTGGGGAGAGTATGGGTCTGTTAAGTTTCTTTTTACTTCATTCTCTTCACACCATCTCATAAACTCGGTTGAGGTAAACTCACTGCCTCTATCTGTTTGAAAGGTTTTAAGTTTTAGGCAAGTATCAACCTCCACTGTAGCCTTGTATTTCTTGAACGTCTCGAGAGCTTGGTCCTTCGTCCTCAACAGGTAACACCACGTAAATCGTGACATATCATCCATAATAAGGAACATATATCAATTTCCACTAGGTGTGATGGGACCGCACAGGTCGCCATGCACCAGTTCAAGTGGTGTTTTAGCTCGAAACACAGCTTGCTTTGGGTATGGAAGTAGAGCCTGTTTGCCTATCAAACACTTGTCACAAAAGTTGTTAGTACATTTAATGTTTGGCATACCTTTTACCATACCTTTTGCTGAGATTTTGTGTAGTCAGTCGAGGTTCAGGTGCCCCATGCGTGCGTGCCATAACCCCACTAAATTGTCTAGTTTAAATATCAAGATAGAGGGTATTTCCACTCTCAGGTGGATTTTGTATAGTTGGGTCCTAGTGCGGGCCACCTTCATCATTAGTCTTCCTTTATTGTCGTGAATTTGAAGTGTGTCGTCCTTCATCGTTACTTCAAACCCAGCTTCAGTAACTTGACCCAAGCTTATCAGGTTACTTTTTAGGGTTGGGATGTAATACACATCTTTTAACAGAAGGTGTTCACCTTTATTGCTTGTGAACACAATCGAACCTTTTCCTTCAATTTTTACGCATGAGTTGTCACCCAATCGCACTTTTCCATAGATCCTTCTGTCTAGGTCCGAGAAGAACTCTTTTCCACCTGTCATGTGATTTGATGCATCGTTATCAAGATACCACACGCTCTCCTCCGTCGAATTGGATTCGAATGTCTTAGGCATTAATTTGTTTTCATGCAGGAGGGTAACTTCATGCATGAAAACCACCGGTTCACTTTCTTCAGTCTCGTTTAGATGAGCTTCCTGCTGTTTTTGCTTTCGATCTGGGCGTGTTGACGCAAAGTGCCCAAATTGATCACACCGGAAGCATTGAACTCGTGAACGGTCTTTCTTTGTGCTTTGGACTTCATCAGTTTTAGTAGCAGCTTGATTTTTTAATTCATTATTCTAAGTTTTCTGTCAATAGTTAGTTCCATCACGTTTTCCCCGGCCTCGTCCTCGATAGCCATTGCTTCCACGACCTCTTCCACGATTTCCATCAGTGGTTTTGGATGAGGATTCTCCCTTTACAAACAGTACCTTGCCATGACGTTCACCTGGTAGTTCATCTTCTTTAATTCTTTCCTCATATGCCTTGAGGCGACCCACAACATCTTCAGAGTTAACCTTTTTCAGATCCAAAATTTGCTCTATAAATGCCACTATATGAACAAATTTTAACCTCGTCAATTAGTTCACCAAGTGAAGTTGATTTAGACGTGATTCAGGACAGCTTGCTAGCATATTCATCAATTATCTCTGTTTCTTCATCTTTAACGCATCGAACTCTGTTGCCAAAGTCTGAAGTCTAGCTTCTCGTACTCGGTCTGCCCCGAGATGTCGGGTCTTGAGTGCTTCCCACATCTCCTTGGCTGATCCTAGATTCCCAATCTGTAGAATCTGTCCTTCCGGTATGGATAGAAACAACAACGCAATAGCAATGTTGTTCTTCTTTGCATCCGTCGAGCCTAGTACGATGGCTTCCCATACACTGTGCACGTTTAGGATTACCTTCATGCGGATAGCCCAGATGGTGTAATTGGTTGACGTGAGCATTGGACATTGGAACCCAGTTGTAGATGTTTCTTTGGTGGCTGGTGTCGGGTTGGTAACTTCTGCCATTTGTTTTGATCTTTGCTGGTACGTGCGGGTGTTTGGAGGCCTTTGATCTAGAGTTATCACACTCGGGCCAGATCAGATCTTCACAATCGATCTTGAGAGCTTTGATAGCTCTGATACCAATTCAAAGCTAGTATCAAGAACACACAAAGATTTCAAGCAACATAAACATCTATTATAACCAGAAAATCAACTGAAAACTGATTACAAACTCATACCTATAACCCAACATGGCTAGGTATTTATAGGATTAATCCTATTTGATTAATCATTATCTAAATACAAGACTAGTCTATCTATAATTTGAATTTTGAACTACTCCTTATCTTCGACTTAAGATTAAGAGATAATAGTCACGTTGCATTAATTCTAATTTATCACCAACTCGTGATTCCTCCTTATCCGATCCATATCGCTCTTGCAACCGGACAATAAGACTCTTGAAAAACACTTTGATAGATTAATAAGTTGATTAGATAATTTTAACAAACAATCATTTCTAGAGTAACAAACGACCTATTAAAGATTAAAAATCTCAAATTGTTGCTTGCTTTTGGCATGAAAAATGATGTGCAATGGGTGATGTTATGTGGCGAACTGAGACCATGAAGGTAGTTTATTCACTTTTCAATTATACATCGATCTATATATATGACTTATACAAATATATTATAATATCATTAAATTAAGAAATGCCGTGACTCATGAGTCATTCACTTCAACGACGGTCTTAATGATGTACATAAAGGAGTGCATAGACATGCATTGCTGGAGAGATTAAAACACATATTTTTAATAGATATATAAAAATGACACCGGAGTCCTGAAAGTGGAACACATAGTAGAACCTAGTTTTTTCACCATTAAAGAAGAATTTTAAATTCTAAATAACCCGAATGAGTAAATTACACAATAACAACAAAAAGAAGAAACCGATTTGATAATAATATTGATAATTTTTAAAGAATGCTGAAAAAATGTTGTAAAATGAAAAGGATGAAGGCTTTATACACTAGTACGAAACTGATTTTTGAGGCGATGAAACAGATGATTTAAAGCCGCTGATATCGCTTTAAAAAATCATTTTCATTTTAAATCTGTTTATAAACCGCTTTAGAACACGTTGAAAACAATTAACTTTCAGGATTATTTTAATTAGTTTATTTATAAAAAATTATTTGTTCTAATCACGTCACATCATGTTACTAAGGTTTTAAGATTATTCTAATTAAGTCATTCATAATTATAGAAATTCTTTGAAAAAAAATCAAATTGTTTACAAAATTTAACAATATTTCTTAAAAATTTTATTATTTAAAATATTTACGAATTATGAACAAAATTGCAAAAAATATGAGTGAACTAATTGTAATACTCCTAAAGCTTTTGTGATATGATTGAAACAAATAAGGAATTTATGAATTGTAGAATTTATGAATTGCTAGATAAACTACTAGCTACATAATTATAGTTTTGTAGAATTTATGAATTTTTGTAGAATTTATGAATTGTAAAAATTAAAAAAACCAAACCATACGTTAAAAGAAAATTGATTTGCGTAAAAAATTAAAGCTTTGTTTTGGTATGAGGTAATGAAATGAACGTTGACATGAATTAAACGAATTATTAAAATGGAGAACCGAACGAAATTGATCATTACTATTTTATTGTAACATTTGGTTAGCTGTGAAAATAGAATTAACTATTATTTTGTATCGTTTGATAATTAAGAAAATACGAACGAATGATATACAACAGCGACAACAACTAGTTGGTGGGGAGAACAAATGTAGTATTTGTTATGGAGGAATGAAATATAGAATACAATGAACATCTGTGAGAGACTTAAAAGAATAAGAAATTTGATTGGTTAATAAGATACAATCACCTATTGCACAAAGATTCATATTTCCACTAAACAACCTAAAGACATTCCTTCTAAATGCCTTTTGGGTTTCTTAAAGAAAACAAGTATCTTTGGGTAATAGGTGATCAATTTTATTGATCGATCAGCCAAATGTTTTGTTTTGCTAACAATTTCATTTATGTTACCTTTCTAGTATATTTATTCTTATAATTTATGTACAATAGCGAGTATCATCTCCTAATTATCCCCTATAGCCGCTTCCTTAGGTTTCTTTTCCTTTGGTGTCATTATCTTCTTCCATCTTCTCAAGCGTGCGTTTTTTAATATATCTTTTGCGGTTTAGAAACGTGTAATTATTTTGTCATTCATCCGAGTTGTAAAATTATATAGATATAATATGAATGGATGTTGATGTTTATATATATAGTTTGAAGTTTCTAACTTAAGTTAATATTTTGCTAATAAATACAAAATTGTTTTCTTTATGTTCAGAAGTTTGTGAATTCATACCACTTGTCAAAGTGTTATATTTACTTTATTTTTATATTACACTAAAGGATAAAACATAAACTTTATCAAATAGGTTGTTTTCAAAGTGTATAAAGATACTTTAAACTCATTCTAACACTTCAAAACAAAACAAAACAAAACAAAAATTAAATAAATAATTGCTACATCCGACCTCAAGTTTATTTTAAGGTTATGTCACTTCTCTCTTATCTGTATATTTTTTAATTGTCATTTAGACTACCCATAATACCCGAATGAATTTTCAAGTGACGTGATATCAACCATTCATACTGATTTTAACGTTTCAAACCCGAGTCACTCACGAATATCATTAAAAAAAAACTCACCATTATAAAAAAAAAAAAAAAACCTCTGACTTATGCTATCAGATTAAAAGACCAACTACTCCCTTACCTACATATAGGTAATTATATGGTTTTAAACATGTAAGATACCATCTTTTCTTATATTATTCTAATAAAAGCATTGTATATTATTTATATATAGACATGTATATATATATATATGGGATTGTTTAAATGATAATTCGTTTTTTTTGTGAGAACTATAGTAATCAACGTGAGTCACAAGTTTTAAATGACATAAGGGTAATTAACAAAATATAATAAAATAAAAACAAAAACAAAAAATAACATTAAAAATTAAAAAAAAAATATTTTCTTTGTTTCCCTCTTACATAATAAAATTAAAAAATTATAAAAAATAAAAAATCTCGTTTTTTTATGAAATTCGTTTTACACATGTGTAAAGACAAATTTACACATGTGTAAACAACGGGTGGATGATTTAAAAAAAAGTATATCAATATGTTACGCGTTGTAGATAAAAAACTATTGAATTTTTTAATTAATTTTTTTTAAAAAATAATGTCGTGAAAAAAAGTTTACGAATGTTTAAAAAATATGGAAAACATGTGACTTGAATGTGATATTAAATGTACGACTCATACTGATTCATAGAGTTTTTATAAAAATGGTGGTTTTTAAGATAACACCCCCTAGTGGAGGTTCAAAAGGGAATACCAAAAAAAGATGAAAATATAGAATTAATCGTAGTCACACATTTTAATTCAAAAAGTTCAAAAAAAATGCAAAAAAAAAAACTCTTATTTTCTCGCAATTAAGAAAAAGCAAAAAAAAAAAAACATCACGTGATTTCACTTGTGAAGTGGATTTTTTTGTGAAACACATCGATTTTACTTGTGAAATCTGAATTTTTTATTTATTTTTATTTTTATTTTACTTTTCTCTCCCTTTTTTTGCTGAAATTGTATGGCTGAGTTTCATACGTTTTTTTGCATTTTATTTTATATTTAATGGGAATTAAAATATGTGCCTAGGATTGGTTTTATAGTTTTATTTTTTTTATTTTTCTTATTGGACCCTCCCCCTCCCCAATATAATATATATATATATATATATATATATATATATATATATATATATATATATATATATATATATATATTATTTATATGTAGTATTTATATGTTTTAAGATGTTATAGTTAGAACACTAAAGTTAAACAATTTACAAATACCCCCTTCAACACACACACATATATAGTTTTTTAAATTTTCAATTACACCCTTATACTATGTATAATATATGTTTTTACCCAATTAACTTCCGACGTCTTGATTTTTCTTCGATAAGTTTCATTTGTTGACATTTTAAAAATAATCGCATCATATATGACGTCGTTGCACGTGCTTTCTTATTTACATATTGAGTTGATTTACGTTTCAACATAAATTTTATTCGGAAAAGAGTTGGGCTAAATATAATACGTTTTCATTTAACGGTATCAAATTGAGCTACTCTATGTTTTGCGTATTGGAATCAAGTCGGGTCGATTGTAGTATATACTTTATTATATCACGTTCGATGATCCCCAACGCGTGACGAGCTAAAAACTAGTTTATATTGAAAACTTATGTGTCGATGAAAAAAATTTAGTTGATAATAAAGGTGTGATACTTTCTACGTTTAGAAAACCATATATGAAATTCTCTTTATTTTACATGTTTTTTAAACAACAACATTATATAAACCACACCTAGCAAGATACTAGGAGGGAAAACAAAATTACATAATCAATAGAGGGTTTTTAAGTCACTCCATCCAGTTACTTTTACAATTTTGGGTTTTACTATTATACCAATAGAAAGAAATTGCAAAACATCATCAAGTAGTGTCTTTTTTTTTTTACTATTCTTGGAGAATACCATATCGTTTCTATATCTCCAAATAATCCATTACGTGACAAAATAATCATACCCACCGTATGATTTGTTCTCTAATTCATGTGTAAATCTTTGACCAAATATGCCAATTAAGTTGGCTTTTTCTCGATTGGGAACGTCAAATCCAACCACACCCTGATCAACCTCCAAAGACGGTTCGTCATAAAACATGAATCAACAAATGACCAGTTGTCTTCGGCTCAATATTACATACACAGAATGTCCAAAGATTTTTTTATCTATATATACTCGCGTTGGAAGTTTGTTGATTAAAACTCGCCAAGCTAAAAGGATATATATTAACCTTTTTTTAATATAAAAATATAAATATAAATGATATATATTAACCTTTTTTAATTTTTGTGGTTGCAATAATTGATTGCCATAATTATAAATTTAATAACTAAAGGGCTCTAGCCAATTGTATCTGTGTTTGCATAGTGGTATCTTTTTTCAAAAGTTGAGCTTCGAGTCTCATGATGGACAATAGTATAACTTCAGAAATAGCATTAGCTAAAAGGATGTTTTCATTTGTCGTTCTAGGAAAATTAATTAAATAAAAAGTCTAAAAGTTGTTTGAAAAATTGGAAAGCCACAAGCTTCAAAGGTAGGATGTACGGCAGACGTCTTTGAATAAGTTGTAGCTAGCAATCAAGGCCACAAACCACGTCTATGTGTGTATGATCACTTTCTCTTTGGCCTTAGAATTTTCTTTGTGGACATATATGGAGTTGACCTTTTAGCCTTTGACTTTTATTTTTTTCCTATGGACATTATTGACCTTTGGCTTTTAATGCAACACATAAGTCACAACTCATAAACATTGAGGTGATCACTCGTTAGCACGAAGCACTAATCACTATTTACCTTTTCAATTATTTTATTACGGATTCTTACAGAGGATAACATCACATATGCAGATAGAATATATTTGAATAACCTTGATTTTATTTATGATATAAAAGAGAACAATTTGATTAGAATAATGCTAGACCGATGCACAAATTAACATACAAAGAAGGAAGCGAACTAAACCGACATGACAAGAGCATCAAACTAAAGACTAGTTAGTTTTTGAAGAGATCCCGCTATTACTGCATCAAGAGTTCTAATTTGTTGACAGAATTCTAAATCTGTTCTTTACCTATAAGAATATATAGATAAATGTCGATCTATGCTTTGTATCTTCTGTGTGTGGTATACCTCTCTTGTCATGACAGGAGAATTTCACGAATGCAACCATGAGTTACACGAGAACGTGCTAACTTTTACTCGCATATTATTTTACATGGTAAGAGTAAAGACATTTTTAGGGACAAAGTAGTTTTTTTAATATTAGTTTTTTAAGTTGATTTGTACACCACTGGTAATGATGTCGACATTTCTAGGGATTGACTCTATGTTATTGGCTCATATAATTAATTTCGTATTAGAATTGTATATCCTAAGATTGACTCTTATTTTTGTTGTCTCATATAATTAGTTTGCGTGATTAGGATGACTGATCCACTACAAACTTTCTTTGTAAACCTGTTGTGTTTCAACGTTACCTAGTAATTGGAATCTACAACATTTCACAAAATTATATGCTCACATCTTACAGAAATGCAAATTCATTTAGATTGTTTGGTTATTACAAATATATTAATTGCACAAAATTTTAATTCAACTAATTTCCTTATAACTTATTATTTGAGAATAATATCAGCTTTTTAAATATATTTTAAGAAAAAATACAATTAGATTTTGGATTTTCTAGAAAAACTAGGTTGTATTAGTTAAACTTTAAGAAAAAATATAGTTTTTTACGGGTAAGTTTATCATACCTGGTTGTATTTTGAACATTATTTATTTTCAAGTCTTTATAGAATAGAGTCAGTTTTACTTACGAGTTATATATTAAGTATAAGCGGGTGCTATTCATGTGTATCTATTAGTATGAATATGTATTTACTAGATGTCCACAATGGTTCATGGTGATGCTAAGTAATGTACTCTTTAATAAACTGATTGTAGGTTTTATTTTTACAAGATATAAGATGTGAGGATTTTACTTTGAACATTTCAAGTGTTGCTATTAAAGAAAATGTATTTACTAGCTAGTCAGTCAGGTAATTTTTCATGCTATATTTGTCATAACCTTGTGTAATTAGTGCAATAAAACCAACTTTCCTTTATAACAATGACTATTTCCCTTTGCTTGTCTTAATTATAACTTTGATAAATTTCCATTTGCTATATGTTTTTTAAATAAAAATTGTTCGCCCCTGCTTTAAAGGATATGTGCCTGCAGTCAGAACTGTACCCCCCAACTCTCTCAAAAGACCTATGATTGGAGATACCCTATACTCAACCCAGAACATTTTGCCCCGAGCGAGACATTTGCTACATGGTTAATGCACCAGTTTGTTAGATTGTTCATGTCAACCTCAATGCTTAGCTAACCAGTGAGCCCTTGAATAACATGTGTTGATACACATACTGAAAGTATTGTAAAAACACTAATTCCTTTTTGTTATTTTGTAGTTGTTTGTATTGTTATTCTTCATTCCACTACAAATGGAAAATATATATTAAGATGGAGACATCCCATGTATCTTATGACCATTAATTCCTTTTATGATACAAACAATAAATTATAAGTTGCTCAAGATAAGGGGGACCCTAAAGGGAAATTTGGCATGGTTGAAAGGTGGATGCCATTTCCCCTCTTATGTTAGGCATGGGGTATAAATTGGTGGGCATGTTTGTCAATAATAAGCATGTTGATGATTATCTTGTTTCTTGTTGTTCTTAATATCTGCTTAAGTGAGATTATAAAAACTTTTTACTTTAGTGGAAAAGAAATTCTTGAGTTAATTGTGAAGCTTGTTACAAATGAAAGAGTTTGAGTCACCGGCGAAGCTTCATAGGGGTCGGGGGGACGGGGGTGCCCTCCCCCCTCTTTTTTCCGTCAGTAGTGTTAGTTTTCGGCTCGGCAACATAAATTTCCGGTCTGGTAGTGGAAATTTTTTAATAAATATAGTGTTCGCCCCCCCTAAAATAGTTGACTTTCGCCCCGCCCCCCCTAAACCGTAGTTCAAGCTCCGCCATGGTTTGGGTGATGTTTCACCGTGTAAACTTGTATTAAGGAATTGGTTGTTTAGTTAGTGTTTCCCTAACCAAATGGTTGTGTGTTCAAATCTTACGGTATGTAGGTTTGATGAATATATTTCTAGTAATAGGAATTGATGTTAAAAAAAAGGAAAATTATCATCCCTATCAAAGGTGGTACATATTATTGATTTTGGATGCCAGAGATTTATGTTAAGTAAATGATTAGAAATTTTCATGGTTTTGTATTTAATGCTTTTCTCAATGCGTTGAAAAGTAAGATACCTTCCTTGCAAGTAATGTGCATATTTCAAATTTGGATTCCTTTAAGTTATGAGTCAATTTAGTTACTTGTCTAATTTTTTAACAAAAAACTATGGTTGAAGTTTTGTTTTTCACACTATAGCGGATTTTGTGTTTATTAAAATGACTAGAATAATAAGGGCATTTTTCCGGTACGAAATTATTTGTAAAATGATGAAAAAGACACAAACGTTTTGAAGTAAATACTTCAAATAAATTCAAGAAAACTTCTTTTTTTTTTGTTGCGCGACGATGGCAACTTAAAGTCTAAGCTCAGAAACTTTCGATGTTATAATATCATATATAAATATAATGAATAAAAATTCAGTTGAGATTATTATAATTTTTTTATATGTATGTATGTGTGTACATGACTATAAAGGAAATCATAAAAACAATGGCACTTGAAACATTGTTGGGTGATGATTCCATGATGGTATGAAATGTTTTCTATAGCAAGGAAGATATAAACCTTTTTGTTCCTTTAAAATTCCAACGTCACGAGCCGTTCTTAAAAATCACAAATACGAAAAAAACAGACAATAAGCTAATTTAAAATGAAGTTTTAACTTTTTAACTTCATATCATATAATTCATCGAGATGTGTATATTTTTTACTCGTGTTAATGTTTAGGATATAATTTATAACAACAGGAAATAAATTTCGTTATTGATATAATCAATTCAATAAAGTTATTAATTAAATGAAACGTAATAAATTGAAATCTCTAGTCAATAAGTGTCGTAGATTTGAAGGACATTCCCGATTTAAATAAACTAGAATATATATTTTTTTAGCAAAAATCGGATAACGGTAACATATGCAAATTTTATTTTTTTTATTCACTTAAGAATTGGTTAATGAAAAAGGAACATGAAGCGAAAACACAGCTTTTGAAAATTCACATGGTGTGCATGTGGGTTTGACTCGTGAAATCTATGATTTGTGTGTTTAATTGAAAAGATAAGAAATAAAATATTATTAAAGTAATTAAATTCTTATAAAATGCAACGATTTTATTTAATAAATACGCTACCAGCAAGGAGCCAGAGGGTAAATTTATATGATAACCAAAGTTATTATATACTTGAGTAAAAACCTATGTTGGTTATGGGTCACAGGTGATGTCGTTATTTCTAATTTGAATTTTTTTTATGTTCACGATAAAAACAACATTTGCTTTCTTAAGATAGCAATGCACCAAAGTTATTATATACAAGTGTTTTTCCTTCGCCCTCTCTTGCTACAACGATCCCTCATCTCTAACAAATAATCAATAAACTACAAGATCAACGGAGTAACTATAATAAACGTCAAAGGTATTCATACGCTATTATTTGCAAATTACCCGTCGAAAGTGGTGTGGTGGGCTTTGTATAATAATCGTGTTTTAAAGTTGGGTTTGTTTTCATGTTGGTTAATCGTGATTTGATGGTGTGATAGCAATGCACCAAGAAGATCAGTTTAGATAGGCTTTCTTAGCCCTATGTTCATTTTTATGACGTGTAAGATGTTAAGACCGCTTTTGTCTTGTTAAAAATCTTGCTGTCTCGCGCTTTCCATAAAAAGCAAATTAAAGGATGAAAGAAGGATTGCTTGCACCCCTCCCTTTTGAACTCTAGAGGTTTACGAAGGTAGTGAATGAGCTCCATCAACTCCACGATCGAGCTACAATTGAAAAAGACAACCTGGACCACCGCCTGACCTATGGCCACAAGTCACGAGCAAAGGGCAATCGATTAAAAGATGAATCAGTGGTTTTAAACGTACATTTGACCCATCATGATATAATTTTGTAATTCACCCTTGGTAGGAAGTTTGTTTAAAAACTCCTTTCAAGCAAAACTATTAACTTTAAAACTCTTTCATGGGAATTAACCATCTTTTATTTGATTTTGTAATTATATATTAGTTCTATTTTAATCTCTAATAACTTTAATATTTTGTATTAAAGAAATTACACCATAAAATCAAGAATTTCTTTAATCTTCCATACATGTATGATATTATTATACTCTAAAAAACGTTTTTAAATAAATACATAACACTGTGCGATAAATGGTGGTGTTATCATTTTTGAATTTGTTTTACGTGATATATTGAATTTACATGTTATCATTTTCTAAATGTGCTGCAACCTAAATAGTGAATTTACATGATTTTGTTATTCGCAGAGGTCTGAAAACAATTATTTAGTTGAATTAAAACATATGTTTGTACGCATGTCACCCATTATTACTTGCGCTTTGTATAAAGTTAACACATTATAAATTATCAATCGATATATAATATTATTTCAAGCTTTAGAAATACGAGTATGGTTTATAATAGAAAAAGAATGGAAACTATCGTATAAAATTAAATAGTGGAGACTAAATGCAAATATCAGTTACATTGAATTAAAAAACTATATAAATAGTTTTGTTTTTACGCTTCTATAAAATTAACACATTATAAATGATCGATCGATATATTATAGTATTCCAAGCGTTAGAAATTTGAGTATGGTTTATAATAGAAAAAGGATGGAAAATATCTTATAAAATTAAATAGTCGAGACTAAATGCAAATATCAGCCAAATTGAATTAAAAACATATATAAATAGTTTTCCTTTTACCAAAATATAAGTACAGTTAATGACTTAAATTAAATATAAAACGTACATGTGATACGGAGCGTTTCATGTGTCAGTGGGGGAAATACAAAAGATGTCCCTTGTGTTTCTATTAATACAACTTAGACCCTTTATAACGTGTGAAACACTCTTGTTCCCCCTTATTGTGACAAACTATGTAAACATAAGTTACATTAAAGTATAGGTGTTAAAAAAAACCGGTTCGGGGAAAAACCGGACTGGTTTGAAAAATAATCGGCTTGAGCTAAATCGGTTTCCAACCCGATTCGAACCGCCGGCTTTTATAGCGGTTTGGTAGCCCCACACCCAAAACCGATTTTAAAACCGGTTCAAAAATAAAAAAACCAGTTAAACCGGTTTATTTTAAAAAACCGATTTCAAACTGGTCCAAATCGGTTTGAGAGGTTCGAGTATTCAGTGAGCCAAGCCGGTTTATAACCCGAACCGTTAAAAAAAACCGATTTGACCCCATGACAAAAAATATCGGTTCGGTTTATAACCCGAACCGGTTTGGGAAAAAAACTGATTTATACACCTCTACATTAAAGGGCTGTGGCTACTGGACCTTGAAATGAATTTCAAGCTCTTTTTTTTAAACTGGTGTAAAAACTACTATATTAAATTGACACATATAAATTTATTAAATACCACTTATTAATTAGTTATAATAGATTATATATTTACAAGTTATCTTCTAATTTTAGATATAATCTTGAACCTAACCCTGGTAAACATATACGTAGCATTGTCAATTTGCTCTATGATGAGGTTTTTAAAATGCGTTCAACCCTATGAGTTATAGGTACTATTGACGTTTTGATTTCGATAAGTGTTTTAAATGCATGTAGATAGCTATAAGGGTAATTTTCATGCATTTTATTAAACTTGCAACATGTTATAGTTTCTTTAATCATGTTTTAAGAATATTGTATATCACGCATTAAAAACTTATAATTTGCGAAAATATGATGTTTTATTAGCTTAGAGTGGATATATGAAATAACTCTTATAACTTAAAGGTGGTACGCAATAAGACTTGACGCCAACAACATTGAACTTTGGGCTAGAAGATATATTAATGGTGATGTGGGAGGTATATCCTTTGACGCCAGCCTTTAAAGTAGTATCGTTCTTAAAACCCTTCATTTCCTATGATCGAAAACACTTATATACAACTTGAGCTACATACTTAAATGAAACCTTAGACATAAGGCCAAAATTTGGATAACAATAGTATATTTGAGTGTGTGAGGGGCAGATATTTTAAAATGGATAAACCACATGGAGGTTGGTTGTATGTTGTAGCTAGGATAAATAATGGTTCACATGTTGACAGGCTAAGAGGCGTTAGTTGTTTATGGGTTGGGACCCTTGGTGGAGATAGTTGACGCCCCTATTAACATTATACAACCGACAGGTCACCGGTCCATCTATTGGGACAACTCTTTTGTGTTATATGTGTGTAGTAGAGAATACAAATATTTTTTAACTGAGAATGTAAAGAAATAAACTGATGTATGTATACTTTTTTGTCAACTAATTAGTGAGAATGTCGACGAGACGAGGGCAGTGCAAGCGAAACTTGGTTGTTTTTAGGTTTTCTGAGCTTAACTGAAGGACAGGCATTTGATCTATCATATGAGATAGAGAAATTGCATCCAAATAATATATGACATGTGAAATAATTTATTTTTGCTTAATCAAATATACCCACTTAGTGACTTAGTCAAATAAGTTGCGCACATGGTAGGGGAGTAAGGAAATCAACTAAGAGAAGCACAATTACAAATTGATAATCATTTGCTATCAAACATAATTCTAGAGGTATTAAGATGTGTAGGGAGATGTTTCTTTCTAGTTAATCGAGGGTTCTAGTGCTATAGTTGATATTGTTGTAAACTTCAGAGTAGATTTAGCTAGAGGACTAGAGGTTGTGAGTTAACGTTTTAAAAAAATGATTATCATTTGCTATTTTGAAATGAAACTAAAGCTCTATTTTATGTTAATTAACATATGAAAATGACAAATACATGTAAATTTACACGAATTTGCTATCACCATATCATGTATGTTCTTATTTGTTAAGAGAAAGTAAATATACTTATTGTTTATACAATGCTTACAAAATATCCTTCCTCACAACAAAACTAATTCATTTTTATAGACTATATCAGTACTAAGATATTTGTTTTATGTTAATATGTTAATGATTCTATATTAATTATAATTAACTTGGCCTCCTAAAATAAGCTGATTTAGTTTTCATATTCTAGTCCCACTTTGGTATATAAATAGAACTTATTACTCCCATTTAATACAACCTTTTCAAACATTTATTTACTATACCAAGCACATAAAAATAGCTATGCTGCTCTAATAATTTCTTTTAAAAAAACCGAACTTTCACGCCCTCTAAAATGCTCTTAAATAGTTAAATCTATATCAACTACCAAACTCCTAATCACTTATAGAGAAAGATTTTACTGCACTTCTTGATACTGCAACACTACAAGTCATACGGTACGTAATTATAACAGATATTTAGCTTTACTTTTTTATAATTATAAAATATTGAGAAAACAATTAGAGTTGAAAATAGATTATAATACACAAGGGGCCACTTGGTGTTGAAGCTAAAGGGGGTGGGTTGGGTGTGGTGAAGTATAAAGAGACTCCCCTGTTCTCACACCCCTCAGGTGAAGAGCCCCTTCCTCACACACCATTTCTCTCATCTCTCTCAAATCCTCTGCAGATTCATCCCCTCAGGAGTTTGAATTCAATCGAACTCCATTGTTATCGACACCGTTGGTGACAATATTCCTTTTCCTCCGGTAAGTTTCATCAATTAATCGAAGTGTAATCGCTTTTCGTCTTCGATTTCTTCGTGTTTTAGCCGTTGATTCCGCTTTCTCCGGTGTTGCAGTTCTTCCGCCGTTGACGATGGGTGGCGACACCGCTCTCAGCCTTGAAGGCATAAAAAATGAGACCGTCGATCTGGTATTACTCGCATTTCATCTTCTTCTCCCCTTTAGACTGTTTCATAGCCTTTTAATAATCATTAACAGCCTATTTTTTTGTGGTTCATAGTATCTTAATAATTAATAGATAAACTTAAGTCTAAATGGTTATTTATTATAAACTAATTTTAAACATCTGAATCATCGAAACGTTATGATTTTAATTGTTTGATGTTAGTGAGGGTTTAATCATCCATGTGATGACTTTCCTTCACAAACAATCAATATTACAGATCGATTTAATTATTGATTCAGTGTATGCATTAATTTAATTATAATCGACAGATTAGCTGTCTCTTGTGTATATTCTATTCGATTCATTCACGGAATCTACATCACTGGCGATTTCAAAATCATTTCTCATAATTTTGTTTCATCATGTGTTTTTGTTAACAACATTTTAATTCCGTACGTCTCGATCGATGGAAATTATTTTATGGTTTGTTTCTGATGATGTAAATTTGATTTTACGCATATTCCGTTATTATCTCCTTAATTTGGGGATTATAGGATTAACTTAATAATCTTGATTTTTAGGCTAAAAATTCTTTAGTCGATTTAACGATTACTCGATTAGTACATCCTTTAATCATACTTAAATTTACGTGTTATATCAAGATTTTATTATTAACCACTTAATAATAACGTTTTACTGAACAGTTTAATACCATTCACCTATGATATTCTCTGTCAAATTGCTATTTTCTTGGGGACTTAACTATCTATTTTGGAATAATAATTTCATTCACCTGCTTATAGTTTTTATCCACTAATTAACGGTTGACCGTTTATCTTATCAACGAGGAAGGTAACCGTACAACCTGTACTGCTTTAAGTACAACTAGAAATAATATTCTCCGTAGGAAAGCAGATTGATTTAGGTACAAATTTCCATGCATAAGATACAAGAATTAGCTTTCATATATAATACTAAAATTATTTAATGCATAGTCAAGTTGTAATATTTATAGTTTTATTAAACATAATGAGCAACCTTTTTGAATAAAATTTAATGCAAATGAACAAATAAATAAAGTTCTAAAATATCATCATAAAAGTATCTTAAACTTTATATGTTTACATACTAGTTGTTAACATACAAATTATAACACTGACACAATTAATTTTTAAATTAACTTCTTATTTAGAATCAATATAAAACATCTTAATCTCTAATCTCTTACAAGACAGGGAAACAACTAATGTCAAGATATTTCAGTAATTGATATTTTTGTTTACCGATTTAACCTTAGTAAATTGGTTTTCCTTCTGAGAAGGTTGGGGTGAGAAACAGATAGGTGAATCCGATTAAGATAACATCTATCTCCGAAACAGGGTCGTACATTTGTCGTTTAAAAAAAGTAAATCAATTTATGCTTTTCTTAAAAAGATGCGAAAACACCATTCAACTTTCATATTTATTTATTTAATTGCTTAATCATGTCCATTTTTATGTTACACTTTTAGTTTTTATGAAACAAACAAACAAATATATCCAAGAAAATAAGAGAATCTGGGTGTAGAATTTCTATAAAAATAAAAGTGAGATGAGTGTAAAAATCATCTCTATCCTATAGGATAAAAAGAAATTATTCCTTGAGAGACCCCAGCTTGGGAACTTTTAGTTTTTATGATTTCCTAAAGTTACTATAAGCATTTAAAAAAATATTCATATGTTTTTTCAGAATAACAATAGTTACTGTACTCCTAACTATACCATAATTATATATATTTTCTTGTACTTTTTCAAAAAATTACATATTAAAAAAAAGCATATGGTCGTACAGAACGTTTTGCGTACTCCGTGGTACTGAAACCTGTCTATATCGATGCTTTTAATTTGGTTGCTCCACTTTTATTAACATCTCTGACTAGTGGAATCCGACCCAGATTTTTGGCTTCACTCTTCATCCCTCATCTCTTTGTGAATAAACAACCATTTACACAAGCAATCATTTACTTAAATACTAAAACTACATAATACCAACAAAATAATATCACACTCAACATCGAACTCCTTCAAAAACGTTAAAGAAAATGGAATAAAATAAACTGTTGGAGCATGCTCGCTTTATTGACATAGAATTCTGTCAAGGGAATCGTTGCTAGTACATAAACGATAAACGTTTTTGGATTTTTTCTATTGTTGGACAACGTGCCGTTGTTGGTTGGTTTGTATAAATTTTCAAAATAATAATAATAATAATAATAATAATAATAATAATAATGCATAGAAAATGGATGCACCTTTAGTCGTGTGTGGGGCCGACCCTATTGCGTTAGTGGAAAAGTCAACTTGCTAACGCATGTTCAAGTGTTTCCTATAGTTTTTTTTTATTTGTTTAGTCAGGCCCATCACCGTGAAAATAGCTTTGTACAATTGTACCTCATCTTCAAAGGTCTAATTTATTATAATATTATTGTTACCCGTTCCTATAGTTTATCACTTTATTGTTCGCTAAAAAGAATTAAGGATTTTTCTTTAAAGTTGATGTTATTTATTTGTTAATTGTTATAATCATTATTAGATAACTGCAATGATTTAGTTTCATGACTCTTTGGGATAAAAAAATGCATCTTTGAGCTTTTTCATACTTCTTATTTAGAGGTACACAAATCTGGTTTTTGGCCCAAACCGGTTTGGGTTTGGTCAACGAAGGTTAGAGGTCAGATTTGGAACCAACAACTGAGGGGGTTTGACCGGTATGAAAACCAGAGTGAAAAATGGGTTTTGACTGGTTCGGCTATGGTTTGACTGAATTCAAACTGGTTTCAACCTACATGGATACAAACCGATTGAACCCTATGGTTCGGTTTGTAACAGTTTTTGTCAAATTATTTTCTAAACCGGTCCAGGAACCATTTTTTAAGCACTCTATGGTATGTAATATGTTTAAACACATTATCATGTTTTTCAAGCCCATTAGCTGAAAGAGAGTTTAAGTTGGGTTTGGTCACATGAACTACTGACCCAAGCTGGTCCATTAAGGTCCATTTCACTCTAGATGCTATCACTAAATTATTAATATCCCAAACACAAGGTATATATGTGTGATCAGGATTCAGGCATTTTCCTGTTAGTTTCTAGTCTTGCACACACTGTCTGCATAGCTTAATATGTATTTCTCTTTTCTTTCACTTAATTTGCTATTTACCTAATGGAATAAGTGCCATAATCTCCCAACTTTTATCAATTACAGTTGTTTAATAC
Source organism: Flaveria sonorensis (assembly GCA_025506505.1). NCBI lineage: Eukaryota > Viridiplantae > Streptophyta > Magnoliopsida > Asterales > Asteraceae > Flaveria > Flaveria sonorensis. The sequence goes on along the minus strand of CM046435.1, from coordinate 61,692,530 downwards.
ATTTTTCTAGTTTTTAATCTGATGTAGCTGATTACTTGTGTTTTTGTTAATACAGGAAAAAGTACCAATCGAAGAAGTGTTTGAACAGTTGAAATGTAACCGTGAAGGTTTGAGCTCAGATGAAGGAGCCCAACGGCTTGAAATTTTTGGACCCAACAAATTGGAGGAGAAAAAGGTATAACTCAATTATAATATATAACAGTTCTTTTAGCATGTTACTAGTAGCTTTACATCCAAATGGTTATAACTTAAAAAATATTATTTTCACTGAATACAGGAAAGCAAAATCCTCAAGTTTCTTGGGTTTATGTGGAACCCCCTATCATGGGTCATGGAGGCTGCAGCCATCATGGCAATTGCACTGGCTAACGGTGGTGGAAAGCCGCCAGATTGGCAAGATTTCGTTGGTATAGTTTGCCTGCTTGTTATCAACTCCACCATCAGTTTCATTGAAGAAAACAATGCTGGAAACGCTGCTGCTGCACTTATGGCTGGTCTTGCACCTAAAACCAAGGTATTATACTATTTTCAAAACCAAAATCTCACTTGAAATGCTACAAGTAATCACAGGAAAGTTTTTATAATATCATAATCTTTCTTCAGGTTTTGAGGGATGGACGTTGGAGCGAACAAGAAGCTGCAATATTGGTTCCTGGAGATATTATAAGTATCAAACTTGGTGATATCGTACCTGCTGATGCCAGGCTTTTAGAAGGTGATCCTTTAAAGATTGACCAGTCTGCACTTACCGGTGAATCTCTCCCAGTTACCAAGAACCCGTATGATGAAGTGTTCTCTGGTTCAACTTGCAAACAAGGTGAAATTGAAGCGGTTGTTATTGCTACCGGAGTCCATACCTTTTTTGGAAAGGCTGCACATCTTGTGGATAGCACCAACCAAGTTGGGCATTTCCAGAAGGTTCTAACAGCAATTGGAAACTTCTGTATTTGCTCCATTGCTGTTGGAATGGTTGTTGAGATTATTGTCATGTACCCGATCCAACACAGAGAGTACAGAAGCGGAATTGACAATCTTTTGGTGTTGCTTATTGGTGGAATTCCAATTGCTATGCCTACTGTTCTTTCAGTCACCATGGCTATTGGATCACACAGGCTTTCACAACAGGGTGCTATTACAAAAAGAATGACTGCCATTGAAGAAATGGCGGGAATGGATGTTCTTTGCAGTGACAAAACAGGAACTTTGACGCTTAACAAACTTACAGTTGATAAGAATTTAATCGAGGTGTTTGGCAAAGGTTTGGATAAGGAACAGGTGTTGCTTTATGCTGCAAGGGCTTCTAGGATGGAAAACCAAGATGCTATTGATGCAGCCATTGTTGGAACTCTTGCGGACCCCAAAGAGGTATGATACATCATTATTTTAGTTTTCTTCAAAGAAGAAAGATGGCTTATTATTATTTTTATTTTGATTTTTATTGATCTTTATGCTTTTTGTAGGCACGAGCTGGCATCAGAGAGGTCCATTTCTTCCCATTCAACCCGGTGGATAAGAGGACTGCCTTGACTTACATCGACAATAATGGAAACTGGTTTAGAGCTAGCAAAGGTGCACCTGAACAGGTAATGTATCAACCACCATTCCACTTGCTATAGCAAAATGAAAGTAAAAACACTCATTGTCCTTGAATGTTGAATCAGATTTTGACTCTTTGTGGCTGCAAAGAAGACCTGAAGAAGAAAGTTCATGCAATGATTGATAAATTCGCCGAACGTGGGCTGCGATCTTTGGGTGTTGCAAGACAGGTTTGCTTTGATATAATCTTAATGTAATATGAGTAGCATGCTTTGTTTGTTACCTAATTAATGGTAAACTTTTAGGAAGTGCCGCAAAAATCAAAAGATAGCCCAGGTGGTCCATGGGAATTTGTTGGACTGTTGTCTCTCTTTGATCCACCAAGACATGACAGTGCTGAGACCATCCGAAGAGCTCTCAATCTTGGTGTAAATGTCAAGATGATTACTGGTAACCAACCATGGCTCCAGATAACGCACCAAGCGTTCGCATATCTAATTTGTTTATCTCTTTTAATTAACTTGATACTGATTTGATATTTAATATATAGGCGATCAACTTGCTATTGCTAAGGAAACTGGTAGACGTCTTGGTATGGGAACAAACATGTATCCTTCTTCATCTTTACTCGGTGGACACAAGGATGAATCAATTGCTGGACTTCCTATCGATGAATTGATCGAGAAAGCTGATGGATTTGCTGGAGTTTTCCCTGGTATGTGTTTTTTCATTCAAACTTGTTGAAAAAATATTATTATTATTTGAAGACTAAAATTGGACCTGTACTTTCAATATACAGAACACAAGTATGAAATTGTGAAGAAATTACAAGAGAGGAAGCACATTTGTGGGATGACTGGAGATGGTGTGAACGATGCACCCGCTTTAAAGAAGGCTGATATTGGAATTGCAGTTGCTGATGCTACAGATGCTGCAAGAAGTGCTTCTGACATTGTGCTTACTGAGCCGGGGCTTAGTGTCATTATCAGTGCTGTGCTTACCAGCAGAGCTATTTTCCAAAGAATGAAGAATTACACCGTTAGTCTCTACGTATCAAATATTAAAAAAACACAACTCAATTGTTTAGTTACTAAATCTTTCATCATTTTACAGATCTATGCAGTTTCCATCACCATCCGTATTGTGTTTGGATTCTTGTTCATCGCTTTGATCTGGAAGTTTGACTTCTCTCCCTTCATGGTCCTTATTATTGCAATTCTTAATGACGGTGAGTTTTCTAAGACTATTATACATGATAGTTAACATTTGATTATCTTACTAATTCTTTTTTTTATGTTTTAAAAGGTACAATCATGACAATCTCAAAGGATAGAGTGAAACCATCTCCATTGCCAGATAGCTGGAAATTAAAAGAGATCTTCGCCACTGGAGTTGTGCTTGGTGGCTACTTGGCTTTAATGACAGTTATCTTCTTCTGGATCATGAGGGATACCGACTTCTTCACGGTAATAAGATAACAAACAATTTATTGCACTAACATAAATCAATAAACCATTACCTTTTTTCTTGCTCATTTTAAACTATTTTTTGGCATATGCAGGAGAAATTTGATGTTAAATCTCTGAGGAAAAGTGAGCCTGAGATGATGGCTGCTTTATATTTGCAAGTCAGTATCGTGAGCCAAGCTCTAATCTTTGTCACTCGCTCTCGAAGCTGGTCATTTGTGGAACGTCCAGGGTTCTTACTAATGGGTGCTTTCCTAGCAGCCCAGCTGGTAAATGTTCTTCGGCTTATAAGCTTTCGAATATAAAGATTCTTAGTAGACCTTAACATGATTTAAACCTGTTCCTATTTGATAATAATATTTCAGGTAGCAACTTTAATAGCAGTATACGCAAACTGGGGATTCGCAAGAATCAAGGGAGTTGGCTGGAAATGGGCTGGTGTTATCTGGCTTTACAGTATCGTATTTTATTTCCCCCTCGATCTCATGAAGTTTGCCATTCGATACATCCTTAGCGGAAAGGCTTGGCTCAACATGATAGACAACAGGGTATGTTCACATCTGCAATAAACAAAACTTATATAAGTGAACTTTGTTCAAACAGATGAATTTTAAAACTTAAAACACAATTTGCTTATGTGATTGTCGGTACAGACTGCTTTCACAACAAAGAAGGACTATGGAAGAGGAGAGAGAGAGGCCCAATGGGCTCATGCTCAAAGGACTCTACACGGGCTTCAAGCACCCGATACATCAAACCTCTTTAACGAAAAGAGCAGCTACAGAGAACTGTCTGAAATCGCTGAACAGGCCAAACGACGTGCTGAAGTTGCAAGGTGTGTACTTTAACTAATACCGGTTTTTCATATTTTGATATTGTGTTTCTTAAAGTCATTAACACTTAACAAACACTCGGTTATGTGTATATATAGGCTTCGGGAGGTACTTACACTCAAGGGTCACGTCGAGTCAGTGGTGAAACTGAAGGGGCTCGACATTGACACCATCCAACAACATTACACAGTATGAGGAACTTTTGATAAGGGAAAAGGGTCTTGTTTTTTTACCTTTTAACTTATTACAGAATCAAGCTCAACTAGAAGACCCGTGTTTATACCATGGGGAGAAGTGTTAATTTAAAGTTAATGTTATGTTGTGAATTTCCAGAGTATTACCCGTGCAGGGTTTGTGTTTGGTCGCTTCTTGTTAGCAGTGAGGCATAAGTTGTGAACGTTTTGTCTATGACATAGTTTCTTGTTTCCTTTGTTTGTATGAATCTATGTAATGAACAAAACCAATTGTCCTTGTAATCTACAAGTTAAGTTTAACTCGAACAGTTCATCTAGTGGTTTATTATGCATCGGATGCTTGGTGAATAACTCTAAAATGTATGAAAACGTGACATAAAATGATACACATTATATATGTTAGGCACCTCACAAGCGTAAATTTGTTCTCAAAAGCTCAGAAAACATTTTTTAAATTTGTTTTAGTTTGTTTTTTACGACCGACAAACTTACACACACTGTATAATTTAAAACCACAACCTTTGATGAAAGAGTATACCACTCTACCACCAGAATGTTTGTTCTATTTTCAATATCAACTAAAAAGTTATACCAATAAAGCTTTTATATCTAGATAGGAGCATACTCTTTTAATTTTTAAAGATGATAAGTTTAACAATTAAAAGGTTTAAAAAACAATCATATCTACCCGTGAAATACGATTAAGTATAATATTATACTACTCTCGTCTACTTGTATTTGAGGTTGTTACTATCAAAATCCATGTAGATGGACTTGGATCTAGGTAAAAGTGCAAGAAACGAGAAACCTTATGTTTGGTGTCTTCTTATTGACCATGTGCAACTATTCTTCATGTTTGTGAGCTCAGTTTTAACCTATCAACACAAAAGAAGAGGGTAGGCTATACCTACCCCTTTCTCTACTTGTCATACCCCATCTTTGAAAAATAAAAGTTTCATATTTTTCCCTTAATATTTAAAAACATTCCCACTCCCCTTACTAGTTATTCTCTCTTTTACTCATCATATTCCACGTGAATAAAACAATTTTTAAATTAAATAAAGATCGTTTCTTAAAAAACAAGTAAAAATGTTTTTAGAATATTATAAAAATCATTTCCTTTAGAATACTAAAGTATCGTAAAACACTTTTTTAACTTGTATTTACTTTTGATAAACGTATTTGAAAAAAACACTAAAAAGTTCTGATACTTTCCAACAAGCAATAAAAAGTTTAATTTCAAATTCTTGAAAACTCTCGTAATTCATAAAATCTTTAGTTTTTTTTTTATTTATCTCTAGATTTAACAACTAATCAGGAACTACATATGATGTTTCAAAATCTATTAACTTTTTTTTTATTAACTTTAAGAAATAACAACTAACCAATAACTGCGTATCATGTTTTAAATAAATATGATCAAATGTATAATTTGAAAAAAAGTCAAATAAAGTAATGAATATTAAATCATATAAAAATAACATCATAAACTGTTGGTACTATTAGCAGGTCGATTTTTTATTTGGTTAGTGATACATATATAATTAGATTGTTATCTTTAAAACGTTGGCTATTCATATCAAACATCACTCAAAATTCCTAAACAACTCAAAGCTTAAAAAAATATAAACAGTTTGATTAATCTTGATAAACGTTGGGTATTTATCAAAGCTTTAAAATTGTTAATGTCCACGCAATTTTTTAAAGAAGAATGCAGTTTTCTTTGATTCGTTGTTGTTTCCTGCAATTATAAAAAATAACAAAAGTATTTTTAATTTCTTTGTTTGTACTTTAAATAAATTTGAATTATAGGAATTTAGAAAGAACAAATTAACACTAAAATAATTTTTTAAATATCTTTATACTAAAAAAGAAAAAAAGACAAAAAAGAAATAGAAAAAAAATAAAAGGTTTGAATTGTAGTTATATTAAAAACTTGAGGGGAAAATAAGTAAAACATATTAAAAGGGGTATATATAACATCACCCAAAAAAAAGAATTAAGATCTAAGCTTTAAATATCACCTTTTAACTATTAAAACAACATAATACGTGGTCAAGATCAAGGGTTCCGGGTCAAGTATTCCTTATGCAACTAAGCTATTACGTAACAATATTTAAAATGTGCCTTCAAATATGTGTATGAAAATTGAAAGTAGCCATTTCAGTCAGATGTACAAACTCAAGAAATTTTAGAGGTAGTGAGATTAAGTGGAAGTAGCCACTACAACATTACCACGTGGCACCACTTCAATCACAAATCAGATGAACCTTGAATATCAATCCTGTAAAAACCCATTGAAACCAAAATCATCAACATATTCAACTTCATCTTCAACACTCGATTCAATCACCATGTCAATAGCTTCATCTCACCAAAGCTTCTTCCTCAACACCCTCATCTCTCACCCTCACAAATCCAACAAAATCCCCAAAAAATCCACCATCATCTCCTGCAATTCCCCCAAATCTCCATCACAAAACCCTAAAGATTCACCCAGGTAAACCTAATCCCAATCACTCAATTAATCACTTCAATTCGTCGAATTTCATTGTTGTTAACATTCTTAATCAACTTTGCTATGTGGGAAATCTTGAATTCATACAGATTGAATGATAACAATCAACTCGCAAAGCTTGCTTTGGCGACAATGGCCGCCGGAGTCTTGACTCTCGGAGCAATTGATCCCGCCGTCGCCGCCTCCGGCGGCCGCGTCGGCGGTCAAGCTTTCCGATCAGCCCCAAGACAATCGGCCCCTCGTTCATCTTCTCCGAGAATCAACAATTCAAGGTAATCCCATGTGGTTATTCTCAAAATTAACTCAATTACACCGTCTTGTTCGAATAATATTAATCAAGGTACTCGAGGCACCCTCCGTTGGGTAGTTTCGGTATTTCGGCAACACCGCCGTCAGGTTGGGGCTGCGGGTCGGTTAGTTCGGGTGGTAGAAGCCAAAGTGAATTGTAGAGTGTAATTTGTTAGTTTTGGTAGTTCGGGTTGTATTGTACTAATTTGGGTAAAAGTGAGGTATTAGGCGATTATTGGTTAATTTGATTTAGATAGTTTAGGTAGTTTGAGTTGTGCCTCTAGTATTATTATGAATTGATGTTTGTTTTACAGGACTAATATTTATATAAACCCACCGGTGGCGCCACCGTTGATTGGTGGTTACGGTTATGGGTACGGTGGTTGGGGGTGGTCGCCGTTTTCGTTCTTTGCACCTGGGCCAACCGTGGCGGTCGGAGTCGGTGGTGGGTTTGATACGTTGGTGTTGTTTATGGTGCTTGGTGCTGCAGCCGCGGTGGTTCGAAGGTTGTTTGGATCAAGGAATGATTATGATGATGAAGATTATTAATAATTGTTCAAGACTTGAGTTTTTTTTATAAAATGTATACGGGGGAATGTAAAATGTTTGTAGACTTTGTTACTTGTGTTATGTATTACTAGGCATTGTGTATATTGCGGATCGTGCATTTGTTCTTACACATACCTATACGTGTATTGCGGATCGTGCATTTTTTTATAACCGTGTTGTATGCACCATGTATGCGGTGCATTTACTTAAGTTTCAAAACCTTACGTCTCTAGCAATAGGTTTGTATATAGGTTATGGTATCCTAAGAAGCTACAAAGCCATATAAGTTGTGAAATAAGGTGATTTAAGCTTCCTTAACATGCACTTATTGTGACAAAGTGAATGTTATTTAACTCTATACTTTTTAGATTAAGAAAACAAGCAAAAAGAGAGGTGACGTCTACGAACAATATTATACTAGAATTGAGAACTTCATGACATCTGTCTAGATTTAACTTGCAGATCTAGACATTATAGTTGGAAAGGACACACTTTTGAATGCCAGAAAAATATTGTGGTTGTGACTGACGTAGGGATATCCGATGGTCCATTCACTTATAGGAATGATGCCTTATGTCTTTACTCTCATTTCACTTATACTCTCAACATACACTAACACATTGTTCAAAAATTTTCTCGAGATTATTGGTTTTTGTCTATTTTTACATTATTGTAAACTACAATTGTGTCTATCGACACTTATTTATCAGGGCAAAGACTATCTTGAATTGTGCATATAAAAATTCTCAGAATTAAATATGTGTTGCTTATAGATATAAGGAGCGAACTTGATGGTTCACAAATTCTGTACCATCATCACTTTGAAAGGTTTTAACTTTGCATGAGAACTGCATTTGCATAAAATGTAAGAAAATCATTTCGACCTAAAACGGTTCATCTTTCGTCTTTAAGGTACATAAGAACATAAACCAGGAAAAGTTATCTATGAAAACTACATAATATAGATTCCCATTCTTGAAAGCTATAAATAAGGGCCAGACACCTGTCACAATGTATCAAATTGACAAAGCATAATAAATATTTCATATTATTTTCACATGACAGTTTATGTCTGTTGGAAAGTTGATAAGAAAAACAAATACTCGGGGTTCCGGTATAATAGAAGTAAGATACAGATATCCCAACCTACTTAATAAAGAAACAATGTCAAAAGTTCTATAGCATGGTTAACTAGTAGGATGCTTGAAATCTTGAGGGTTTGATGGATGCCATGAGAGCCTGAGTGATATGATTGAGTTTGGATTAGAAATGAAGAACGAAATTGGTACCTTTTTGACATTTACTCATATATAATTGTAGAGATGAGGTCACAAGATGGTGTCATGTGAGCAGTAGCCCTGAAATGGACACAATTCGAAGAGTTAAATGTGGCAATTAGCATGTGCCATATTTGCATCTATAGACATACTATTTTTAGTTGGCGGGTCAATGATGATGAGTAGTGGCAATTAGAAGATACATACTATGTAGCTATTGGAGAAATATATCATGAAATTCAACTTGAGAAACTTGTGATAGATCATGCCTGCGAAGAAACTTGTGAGACTTGTCCATTTCAGCTTCCAAGTGGTCACGAATGGATTTGAACTCGGCTAACCAGAGATAGAAGAAGTACAATTGTGATGGTATCACAAGGTGTCACGAAGATTCTCATTCGTTCCATGGAGTCTTGATTGTAAGCAGCTAGCAGCTTGGATAGCACAATTAACATAACCAAATAGTTTCGCATAGGAGAGAAGATAGCGAGCCACAAGATAATTTGAGGAGAGCTTGATGGTCACATGTCCACAAGAGTGCCAACAAAAAAAGTGGCATCATATAACTTGTGTGAGGAGGGGGGGGGGGTGGTTGTGTGGTTGCGATGGCAACCATTTTAGAAGAGGACAACCGGCTAGACGAGGTACGAGACCCATTTCATGTACAACTTATGGAAATTCACCTTAAATGATTGATGTTGCATTGTTAAGTATTTCGAATAATACAATGGATATGCATCACCACTAGTTTAGGGTAAACATGAGTAACTAACTCTTTAACAACCAAGATTAGGATAATCATAAGTAACAAACAAGATAAACCTAAGTAATGTTAACTTTGTGGTAAATGTTGTTAGTGAATTTGGATTAGAAACAACTCAAGAAACAAAGGAGTTAACTGGGTTGATTAATGATCATTTCTCATGTTATAAAAGTATAAAACTTAATACAAAGTTCAAAGAAACATATTCATAAAAAATTACATTAGTCACCCAACACAATTTATAAAGATGAGTCAACTTACAAACATTGGCTTGTATAGTTCACTATAATATGTTATTTGTTAGCAAACATACATCTAAAACCCTAAAAAAAATTGTGTTATGTCCTATTTAACTTAAATTTGTGCATTATGCATCAGGTTGGCCTATTTAACCTTAGATTCTGAAAAAGCCAATGTGGTCTCTTGTTTCTTGATTGTATAATGTACTTGAGTTTCCCAAACTCTTTCTTGCGGTTGCCTTAGTGTCGTTGTTACGGTTTTGTGATCGTCTCTTGCTAGTGCTAGGTCCGATGCTTAACGTTAGTTCCACATCATTGGAACACAAATGCTCGCCGTCAAAGCCACTACTGTCTCCACGTGACAAATCTTCTTCAATAGGCTTTGAAAGATCAAAACCGGATATTATTCCTAAATCATCATTGTTAATATCCAAAGCAACCCGTGGCTTGTACTCAATGTGTTGTTTGGTCTCACTTCTCAATGTATTCATCAGTTTCTTCTGAACGTTGTACAACCGATGAAGTTCCCTTACCTATGACACAATTTACACCAAATAATATAGTTAAAAATCATGTTTTTCCTTGCTAATAACTTTTAACGACTATTAAATAGCTTACACACAACAATAGAATGAATGTTACACATTACCTGATGTCTAAAAATATCTTCATGCTTCAACATTGTTTGTTTAATGAAATCAGCTAGATTGTGGTTATCAAGCATCGTATCGCGAATCTTACAATACAAACACAAGGCGTGTGGAATGGCTCTCTTGTCGATGATAACGAAATTTGTTCTTCCGAGGAGTGATCGATCATCCGCTACCCGAAAATATATATAAGTTTGTTGCTAGTTGAAAAATGAGCATGCTTTAGTTTTGATCCCATGCCTACAAGAGTAATTGGAGCAACTGTCAATTTATATCCAAAAGTGGTACACAAAGCTATAAGAAAATGAACCACCAAAACAAGAATAAAGTCTAATTAGTGCTCAGACAACGACAAATACCCATCTGACAATATTAGCAATTTTTGACATTTCTTTTAACTCTTGTAAAATGTTTTAACTTTTAAAGATCGCATCTACTTATTTATGCTAAAACGCTTTAAGTTTACTGTGATGAATCAACTGCAGAAAGAAACCAATGACCCATAACAATAAGCGGACGGATTGGTTGGCCCTCGGGAAACTGAGGGCCAGTTGACGACCCCGCGACATTAATCTCTCATTAATATATGCGTCATATGGTTGGAGCGTACAACTCTATCAAGAATAGCAATTATAACATGACGAATGTTGCATATATATGTAAGGCACTAGTGAAAAGTGGAGACAATGGCTAGTTGAACCCAAGTCAGAAATCTGTGATAACCTAATGTCAAAATTCAACCACCATGGATGATCCATTTGAGTCATATCCAATACAACACAACCAAACAAAATATGCATATACTCGAAACCTCATAGATCGATCGCGCTAAAAGGATAACCGAGAGTGTTGCTAGCCATAACTTTTTCCCCATACTTTTCAAGATCCATTTTCTTGATCATGACTTATAGTACGTCATTAAGCACTTGCAAAAGGTGAGTTCTACTGTTGATCACAACCCACAACAAATAATTAAAAAAAAAAAACCTCTTTTTCATAGTTGAAACTCGAAGAACATACGTATAGATCGGTTCATAATAACCTATGATCATATGGATCTAAAAATATTAATCTATAACAGCAAGATGCATGCATCCACATTTATGAACATACAATGCACAATATGATGATGATACTACTAGTTACAATAAAGAAAGCACGTACATGTACCTGATCTATCGCGAGAAGATAGCAGATTCAGAACCACAATAGCGCATAAATAACCAAATCAAAGATCACTGAAAAGAAGAACAAATGATCAAAGTGTCGGTTTGACCGAAGATAATGTCTCCAAAGAACAAGGGGCAGAAGAAGGATATCTTGGAATCTCCTAAAGTTTGAGATTTGTTTGATCCAACAACAATGTTTGTAAGATATAAGATCATATCAATCATAAGATTATGATATTCATGGGTGTGCTAATAATTCAAGATTGACAGGCTGTGGATGAGAGAGAGGTGATGACTGATGAGTAAGTTACATGCATTATTATTATTGTTATGCATAATATATGTGTTTAAGGTTGTATTTTAATGTAGCATGTGTTCGTTTTGAATCTTTGATTGGGAAAGAAGCCACAACGATGTTGCCGATTAAGATTAAAATAATAATAATGTTGAGGTTTTGTCTTAATTTGTAGGTTATAACTGGATCAGATTAATAGATTATTGGATTCATAAGTGGATCAAGAGATTATTATTGGGATGTATGCAGAAATATAATGGTGGTGTTGGTGGTAGGCCTGCATGTGAACAATATATTCCGGACACCACTTGCTGGAATTCAGGGACAAAATGATATGTGTATTTTATTAGTTGAACAAATGGATGTGTTATATATGATGATCCTAGACCTAGATTATTATTGTTTTTACCATTCATGTTGTACTAATAATTTGTTATGAATCATAAGGCTATGGGATGTGGATGTACGTCACCGGTCGGGGGCTGATGTGGACGATAGGTGCCTCCAGGGATTTCGACGACGTGCCACAAATGGGCGGGGACACAAAATGGGGCCCTTGCGCAACGTTTATTTATATTTTTGTTATAATATTGTTCAACATTTAATTTGAATTTTCTTTAATAACAAGGTCTTGTTAACATTTTAATAAATTGTAAGTACACAATTTTATTTATTTTTTCAACATTTCGATAAAAAAATTAGTAAAAACAGAGTTGTGTATGTAATAAAATATTTATTGCATCGTAACTGGCTTTGGCTCGTGCTTGGACTGATATTTTGAAGAATAATGAAACAATTAATATTCAAGAATTATGTGACCGAGAAATGTATGTAAACCGAATATGTCTACACAACTCAACTACTTGACAAAGACTAGAATTTTGTTATAATCTTTTTTTTCTATTTTACTTCTATGTTACTTTTTTTTCAATTTGAAGCCATGTAGTTTTTATTTTGTATTACTAATAGTCGTATCTTCTTTGTTTTTATTTAGTAATTATCTTTTTAATATTAGCATATATTGAGTTTAAAAATTAAAACACAAGATTGAATGGTAATGATGATGAATGATAGACATTTCCATTGTTGAAAGAGGGATTGAAAGAAAAAAAAAAGATGATAATATGATGTTAAGGTAACAGAGAATAATATATAGTAAGAGTGAGTACATCTTATTATCTAATAAAAGTTAAAGTTATATTGTTTTCTACTTCCTGATGCAAACAAATTAATCATTCAATTAGTTAAATTGATCGAAATTGCACAAAATGAGGAATGACTATGCATCTTTAGAAACTCAGGAATGCATGTGACAACCTCGTTCATATAAAAGATATAAAATTTTTAGATCGTTCGGCCTTATTTTTGTCTGAATGTGTATGTAAGCCCAATCAATTGTAGTATTCAATACTGAAAGGTTCAAATACAAAGTATTTTAAAACTAAAAAATATAAAAGTTATGAAGATGATAACACGTGTTCTTTTGATCAAAATTAGGTTGGTGTAAAATTGGTAATGTTCCACCTTCTCAAGTTTCATTTTTTTTAAACATTCATAACTTTTACATACTATATTATTTTTTTAAAAAAATGCACCATAAAAACGAGCATTTTTTAATCTTTAAAACGTGTTTAGTGTTGATATAAAAAATAAAGTTTTTTTTCATGTTTTTTAACTCATTGTGTAATTTCATCAGATAATTGTTCAATCTTCTGAATTGATAAGGATTATATAACTATCTGATTAACAATACCCAATGAACTTGAAACATAAAAAGTTTACATTTCTCATTATTGTGCTATTCGAAAATTATCATTTTAAAAATGGTTATTGGATTTTAATAATCTCAACTTTTATTTATCGAGATTAATCACAACTCAGGAAATATTTACAGACACTCCCAACTTTTAGCTTATTTTCCTCCAACGATCTCTTACTAACTAAAGTTAACACCGTTTGTTTTTTTATGACGTGGACTACTTATATGGCCAAAACACTAAGCAGAAGTCGAAATCAACCATCAGGTTGATCAATTTGAAAAGTCTGCACCCTAAAACCCATCAATCTGCACCTTCTAAACTGAACCACTTGACTCGTTAAAGGTAGATTTCAAGTGACTATGGAGGCTAGACACCAGAAAACGGACCTAATAGAGGTTGGGCGGCGGCGAAGTTGAAAAGTGACTCAAAGTTAGCCCGATATTATAAAAAAAACTAACGGACGTTAATTTTAAGTTAGTAGGGGATCGTTGAAGGAAAATAAACTTAAAGTTGGGAGTGTCTGTAAATATTTCCTGATTTGGGATTAATCCCAGCTAATAAATAAAAGTTAGGATTATTAAAATCCAAGATTAGCAATACACACAATGAGCTGCTTGACGAGGATTACACAATAACCTGATCAGGATTACATAATGAACTGGAAAAAAGGTAAAAAAATTACATTTTCAGCATTGTGTTATTTAAAAATCATCATTTTAAAAAACACAATGGTTAATATTAGACACAATGGATAACACAATGACTAGCACTAAATTCGATGACTAGCAATAAACACAATGAGCTGGCTGATGAGGATTACACAATGACTGATCAGGATTACACAATAAACTAGAAAAACGTAAAAAAAATTATATTTTTAGCATTGTGTTATTTGAAAATAATCGTTTTTTTAAAAACACAATGCATAACAAAATGGTCAACATTAGCCACAATGATCTGATGAATATTACACAATGACATAATATTACATAATGAGCTGACGTATATTACATAATGAGCCAAAAAATGTGAAAAAAAATCCAGTTTTTATGTATCAAAATTATAGGCGTTTTAAAGATTAATAAACGCTTGTTTCTATGGTGTAATTTAAAAAAAATAATGTTGTATGTAAAAGTTATAAGGGTTTAAAAATAAAGGTGAAACTTGAAAATATTATTAAGACTAAAATACTATTGGCTTTTGAATCTAAAGTTTATGTTATTTATCATTATACCATCAACTTTTTTTATCCCTTAGATCTAACAACTAATGGATAATAATACTTTAACCCTGTTTAGATTTTCTTTTATTTTTAGAATAACCCCACCCTTATATATAAAGGTTTTCTTCTATCTTACCATCTTTCACTCCAACTTAACGATACGTTAAAAGCTTTTATTTTCTTTTACTCAATGTTGTAGTTTCTTACACCTTATCATCTTTCATTCATTTTTTTCCTTTTAATACATAAATACATAATAAAGTATGAAGTAAGACTAATAAATAAAAAATAATATCAAATAAACTTTTAATTAAAAAATAAAAATTACATTTAAGAATTAAATCAAAATGACATATAAATCAATAGTCTCATATATAATGGCTTTTCGGTTTGCAAAGACGTAATCCCCAAACCATTGTGAAGCCTATCATGCGTATCATATTGTAAAATATCGTGTTTTAAAATCATGTTATGTAATATGACGTACGTATACATTGTTGCTTTTATTTTTTAGTTGACCATGCTCGTCCTATTTTGGATTATATGTAACACTTTTTTGAGGAAACCAAATTCTGTTCTACGTTCTTTCTTGGTGATTCTTTGACTTTTTTGAAGGTTACCAAATTCTGTTCTACGTTCTTTCTTGGTGATTCTTTGACTTTTTTGAAGGTTACTTATTTACCATCAATCGGAGCTATGTAAACGTTGACAAAGGCAAAATAGTCACGGTATATTGCATTAGCAAGATAATACATGTGCTTGTACTCTACCCCGTTAAGTTTAAATAAAGACTCGAGGGTGCTGCCAGTTTTAGATCATTCAAAAGCGGGGACCATTCAAGTATGTTGATGTCCTTATTGGAACCCGTGACACCACAAAAAGCATGCCATACCCATACATCTTGTGACGCCAGTGTCATTAGGTCTTTCACTTCTAGATCAGAACCCCACTTATGAACTTAAGGAATTGATTTAAGGTTGAGAGTTACATACTATAGAAGGTGACTAAATAATAATCACTAGGGCTGCAAACGAACCGAACGAACACGAACAAGGCCTTGTTCGTGTTCGTTCGTTAAGAAATAAACGTGTTCATGAACTGTTCACGAACACTTACCGAACGAGATTCTTTGTTCGTGTTCGTTCATTAAGAAAATGAACATGTTCATGAACTGTTCACGAACACTTACCGAACGCAAATGAACACAAACAAAAGCAAACGAACACAAACAACTATTCATGAACATGACAAACACAAAAAAGCTCATAAACACAAACGGATACAATTGATTATAAATTTATTTTAGAATAAAATTTACATTTTTATTACAAACATTACACAAAATTAATCAAAAATAAATAAGTACTTAACATAAATATAAAAAAAATACTTGATATAATAATCATAAAAATAAATAACAGAAAATTAAGAATATAAATGAACACATTAACGAACACATTATCGAACGTTCACGAACGGACATTAACAAACATAAACGAACACATTATCGAACGTTCACGAACATAAATGAACGAACGTGGCTTGTGTTCATGTTCGTTCGTTTAACTAAACGAACAAATTTTTCTTGTTCGTGTTCGTTCATTTACTAAACGAACGAACATAAACGAACTTCCCGCCGAACGGTTCACGAGCTGTTCGCTGAACGTTCAGTTCGTTTGCAGCCCTAATAATCACTCTTGATGACTTGAATTAACGACCCACCACCGAAAATTCTTGCTTCGTAACGAGTTAACGACCCATCCCATTATCTTTCACCCATCTAGTTTTTACTTTAATTGGTTGACATATATAGTCCTTCAATTTTCATCTAAGTAGTTAGTTATAACAAAACTCAAATTTAACCAATTTTGAGTTTTTGACTCCATCATTTGAGTTTGAGTGACATTTTGTTCACTTAACAAACATTAAAAAATAATACAACTTAAGTCCCACATTTTTAAAAAGGGAACTTCTTTCCATTCTTATTAAATAACATAACTTTTTGTGGTCGAAAAGATGATCATACTTGATTTTTTCTGGATACGAGAGAACTGGGAAAATAGACCGATTACTCAGTTAGAGTTAATGGTTAGGTAAGTGACTAGTGTAAGAGAAATATATGGGTAATTTCATTTATTAGGGGTTTGTTTAGTACAAGTTTTTTGAAAAGCTTAATTTTGTTTCTAAAAGTTGTTTTCCTAAACAAAACTATAACCACTTGAATTTAATGTTTTCATAACCGAACCGGATAGTAAACAGACGTTTTATTAGTCTGCTGGTCGGACTGCATATAAGAACCAAATAAAAATTATAATTGTTTTTAATAAATATATGAAAAAAATATTAAATAATTAAAATATATATATAAAAACCAGTTCAACTGACCTGACCTCCGGTTCGACTGGTTCAACCGGTCCGACCACTGGTTCAACGTCAAAACGGTTTTTAGCATTATACCGGAGCGGATTGAACTTCGGTTCCCGGTCCAACCATTCGGACTGACTGGTCCGGTCCGGTTTTCAAAACAATGACTTTGATTATTACAGATTAAAAAAGAAAAAAAAAACTATAAAAGATAAGCTAGAAAGTAGCGATCAATGATATTTTAAAAGTTTTTGAAAGTTATACTTGGATAGAAAAATCAAACTGACATGATTGTTCTTTAAAAGAAACCTATGATTATTTGATTGTTTAACGAACATTTGAACTATTCGTTGACTTCATATTAATCAAATGGTCGTGTGCCTTGCGTTCAACATTGTATTATTGACCAACAGATGCAAAATACATGTACAAGTTTAAATTCAACAAATATAAAAAGTTCCCAAACCAAACCAGCATTATTATTCTTCAAAAGCAACATGCATGTGAAGAATTCTAGCAACTTATTCAAGAATCAAATATACACTTTGTCATTAAAAATTAAGAAGGGGAAACGAGCTCATCGTTTTTCTCTCAGTTTGGTAGTGTGCAATCACGTCTGATCTCACCCTGGTTACCAGTCAGAACCCCAACTCGTCCGAGCTTGGTCATGGCGGTCACGAAAGCTTGGTTAAAGGCAGTGTTGCTAGATGCAAACAAGTCAACCGTTGGCCTTGACCGGTTGTCTGTGAACAAGACTTGGTCAGAGACAAACAAACCCTTTCCTTGTTGAAGGTTCTGAAAATACGCATTGTCAAAAATCTGAGGGGTGGTGGGGTCCATGTTAATCGCGATCCTCGGGTCCACGTTTATGGGACACATCTGCCTTAGCTGTTGAGCATATTCAGGGTTTAGGGTCGGGTCTATTCCACTCTTCGAATAGATACGGGATGAGATTTTGGTACAATGAGCGAATCCAAGGGTATGTGCACCTATATATGAAACGATTAAACATACGTAATTCTAATAACATCTTTTCATAAGTTTATCAAGTGGGATTTGTCAATAATATTTAAAATATTTACCTGAAAGTGCAATCATATCAGTTAGAGATAGATTATGCTTTGCAAACATGGTATTAAGTTGGACCAAGTTAAAATGTGCCTGTGGAAGACTATGTTGCACACTTGCCTTTGTAGAAATTCTTCCATCTCTTCTTCCCAACTCTACACTATATGATGGTCCACCTGACTGTTTATAATTTAAACAAACAAACAAATAAATATAACCAAAACTATGATATTAAATATTAATTGTGAGCTGATCCAAGAGCTTTTAGGCTCATACTTGGAGCAGTTGAACAAAGACAAATATATGAAAAAAAAAAAAAAAAGTCCAACTTAAAAGGAGCATAACTTGAGTCACACCTAACATGACCCAGAACTAATAGACAAAAATGTTTCGACGGGCCAAATCATGTGGCAAACAGCCATAGGGAGTTTGTGACGACCGTCAGACCCAAATTTTACCATTTAAAGTCTTGATTTTCAACTCAAAGATTTAATTTTTTCAAATTTTAGAAATTTTATGTTGTAAAAACGTGTGAATCTTTTATTTAGTTTAAGTGTTTCGTCCCTTTATTAAGAAAGTTAATTTTGTAACCAGATAGCAGTTAGAGTTTTTGAAATTTGACTCACCTTTATGTTTTCAACTTTTTGTGAGACCCAATAAGGCTGTTTATTTGATTTTATATAAAAATCATATATAAAATCAACGGTCACATAAAAACATATTTACCATGTGTAAAAGATAGTCTCTAGGAGCATCACTTTAAAAAAGGTTCAAGGTTTGATTCTTAACAAGTGTAATGTATATACGTGGTCTAGTTTTCGAGTAATAGTATAATTGAATTGTCATTCTAAAAAAACAATATTAAACAATAATGTGAATGCTAATCATACCAAGCCTATGACATCTCTAGTGGCAAGAGCCAATATGTCTGCACAAGACACTTGATTCCGGCAACTGGGATTGCTGTCAAGGGCAGCTTTTGCTTTGATGACGGTGTCGAACCCGTCTCCAGCGAGCGATATGTCGTCGGGATGGTCCTTCTCGGCGTCTGCATTCTCAAGAAGAACCGAAGCATCACATCCCTGAGCAAACATATACATAAACATAACATATAATACACAACAAGTTACTCTATATATATATATATATATTCAAAATAACATGTAGAAGTAGATGCATATCAAGATATGAGAGGCACCCGAACGAAACAGTCATGGAAGAAGAGGCGGAGAGTGCCCGGGACCGTGACAAACGTCTGCTGGAATTTCTTGGTGACTGCGTCTTTGACGATTGATTCGACGTTTGGGCATGTGTTTTGATAGAAGTTTTGTCTAAGTTGAGCATAACATGAAGTCGTAAACAATGAGATGAACAAGAAACTTAGCATTTGCTTCTTCATCTTGCTTTCTTTGTTATAAGATTGGAGGTGATCAAGATGTTTATATAGATACCTACAGATATATATATATATATATATATATATATATATATATATATATATATATATATATATATATATGTGTGTGTGTATGTGTGTAGGTATATATATTTATATGTATATATTATTACAATATGGTCATTGACTTGTACAAATGTGTATGTGCATTTTTTTTCATTGCTCTATTCAACAATGGAATAAGTTTATCCGGATATGATTTAATTATCCATTACTTGATAATCAAACAGAATCTGTTACTTAGCATACCAAATTCACCTATACTGGTAAACTATATAAAATAATATTTATACGAGTTTATGGGGCAAGTAGTATATAGCATGTTATTTTGTTGGTTGTACTATTCAGCATAATTGTTACATGCATACAATTCCTATGTTTTTAGAGGGTAAAATACAAATTAAGATTAGGTACGTTTAATGTTGCCTTTTTTATTTGTAAAGTTACATTCATGGGTGGACCTATAAGATGTTTGAGGTCTTTTCTCCTTCGAGGACTAATATTTTTATTAATAACGGTATCCAACATAACATTAGTAATTTTTCAGTTGGCCTTCAACTTTACATTAAAGTAGTAAAAAAGAATATAAAAAATGATTCTACATTTTATATCCATTTATTTTATATTGTTAATTGTTAATTTATTATGTAAGGAGAATTCTAAAATCATATTAACTTAGTGATATTTCTAAAGTATAGATTCATTCTCAAATTAGGACCCGAGCGATTTATGATATTTAAACGAGCTTTAGATCTCATGTCATTACCAACAATATGTTTCCGTCATAAGTTTTAATCGTGTTAACATATAGCGTAATTAAGTAACAAGAATGTAGAAACATTGCTAATAGAAATTTGAAAAGTGATATTGTAAAACTTATATACTTTTAACTTTAAAATTAAGAAACTTGATTTATATAAGGAGATTATAATATGTTAACCAACTTATGACTAAAATGTTTATCAAAGGGTGGATATGCATCAAAGTGTTATAAAAACATTTTACTTTGTATTAGTGTTGTTAGATATAATTTTAAAATTGGGGATGGTTGGCATGAAAGTGATAGAGTAGACCTTGTCTAGATGTTGATTGATAAACTCATGTGAACTGACTTATATATTTAAAATTGAAGTTTAGTTATGTGCAATTTGATATATATTATCACTAATAAAAGGTAATTTGTTGGAGGCATTTTGTGGAAATAAATATACTAATACACTCATTTTTAAACGCAAACAAGAATATGTAGAAAATAATTATCTTTGGTTATATATATAATAATCTACTGGCCAATAATACAATATATATATATATATATATATATATATATATATATATATATATATATATATATATGTGTGTGTGTGTGTGTGTGTGTGTGAACGATAAAAAAAATTATAAACATAGTAACAAAACTTGCCATCCCTTGCTAAAATTTAAAGTTAACTTGAATCTTTTATCTCAAATGATTATTTACTTGTAATAGCAGTGTTTACCTAATTGTTTACATCTTTATTTACGTATTGTTACGTCTCATTTTAACACTTCTAAATTTGATAATAACTTAAATCATAATACTTAAAAACTAGAAATTCAAGTCTTACCTTATAAAGTTGATTAGATGTATCCATCTTAAGACCTGATAATGGAACACCTTAGACCAAAACATTGAACATGCCTTGATGTGTAAGTCTTCATATTTATTCCCATAGCGGTAGTGGTGTTCGTGGTGGTGGCGGTGGGTGGTGGTGGTTGTTGGTGGTGGCGGTGGTGGGTGGTTGATAGTAATGTGGTTGGTGGTGGTAACAGTTTTTAGTGGGAATGAAGGGCGTAATAAGAAATAAAATAAAAAAAATAACTGAGACAAATGAATAATTTTGCCTTATTTAGAGAGAATGAGAATCATTGTATAATAGATGATTCTATTCTAACCAATAAAATAATTTTTTTTTTCATTTTCTCTCTCAATGATAAATTTCATTTTTACTTTCAATTTCTATATACCAAACACTACATTAAAGTAGAATTTGTAATTTCTTGATGAACCATCAAGAGCTAATGATACAATGATATCTGCTTGTTTTGTTTTTTAATTGACTCTAATTTATTAGAGCAGTTTTTCAATTGTTTTAGAGCGATTTTACATACCTTTTCATAAAGAAAATTGATTTTTTAAAGCATATTTTATAATGCGGTCTAAGACCGTATTATTAAATCAAATTCACCGCTTCAAAACAGAGGTTTTATACTAATGGGTTAAACTTGAAATCCACACAAGCAGCGGTTTTGCTCATGCTAAAGAAATAACTCAAGTTGTAGCTTCATTCAGCACATTTGATAAAGATAAGGATTTGTTAAAGTTAAAAATTCAACAGCAGCATTGTTTAAGTTTGAAAATCATGTAATATGTATTCGGATAAAATAGTGTGCTCCAGTAAGATCCGACAAATCGAAACAGAAATAAAGTGATGTTATAAAAAGTTATAAGAATCAGTAAGTTGTCAAACATGACGTCGGCTTTTTATAAAAACACATTTTCTCCACTCACACTAGTATGACTTTGCAATCCTTTAATTCGTATATCATAGGTAATTTTACTGTGGATGGTCCTCTCCGTTAATGTAAAATATCTTGAGTATCTTCAATTTCTATTTCTAATTTACAAACCATGACTTTTTTATTTTGTTATTTTATATATTAAATGTTATTGGTTTTGCAAATAAAATGTTAAATAATTTTTTTGGGTGAATTCAAAATCGACAATCAAATTAGAATTGAATCGAATCGAATTTAGACTTGGTTCTGAATTCGAATACGAATCGCCTTCAAATCTAATTCAAATTTTGAATCCAATTCCAAAAAATCAAAATCATAATAATTAGATTCGATTAATTCGAGAATTTAAAATTAGATTAGTTGAACACCCCTAAGATAAACCCTCTAGTAAATTGTAATAATCATTTCTATGTGATGGAAAATTTTTCTGGACATCGAATAAATCTTAAATAATTGTTGGGCATGTGTGTTCACTCTATAAGGTAGCATTTGATTTGAAAAAATGACATGTGGAATGACATGTGGCGATGATTCAATCTATTTTCTCAAAATAATCAAACATGACAATAATATTAATGATCCATGATTTTATTTTTCATATAGGGCCTCATATAATTGATGAGAGTTTTGGCATTGTTGAGCTACTAGGCTTGTTATTGTGGAGTTGGCTTAATGCAACTGATTCATCTTATTGATCTCGTCCATCATATACTTAGTGGCTGACAACACAACTCATCTTATCAATATTATCACATCCTCCATCTAGGGTTTTAACCCTCTATATGAAATTATCTACTCAACATCAGCATATGATCTTTGTCGTCAACATATCATATGATCAGTCTCAGTCTCCATCTTTGATGCTTTCATCGTATCTGGTACACTCAATCTTGTTAGGGTTTTCATTATATTGATGACCCATGACTATCTAGAGTTTTCTTTTTATTTTTGCATTATATCATCTCGTTGATCAAATTTCTATGTTTTTGTACTGAGAGTTTGTTCATACACGATTCATAATCTTTTTGTTCTTGTTTGATGCAGGTTAAACATCTTTGGTTTGGTAGTAAGAGTTGAGATTCTGATTTCTTGGCAACTAGAACTAACTTCTATAATCTAACCATGCTTACAAACATGAATTAAACAATTACAAATATAATTACACGATAAAGGAATAAATAAACGCACAATTCTCTAGTTAACTTATTGGACCCAACTTCTATTTATCAAAATGGGCCGTGCATGTGACCTTCGACTAAACTAGACTACAAGAATGTGATGTTATATCATTGGCTCTTACTATCTTTTGTACTCGGTTTTTTTCACGACGGTGACACTTGGATGGTGGTGGGTATGTGGCTAAGGCAAGGTGGTGGTGACGGGTAGGTTAGGTGAAGGTGATGGCGTCATGGTGTGCCAGCGAGGCAGCGACAGTGGTAGTTGGTGATGATGAGTTGTAAGGGCTAATGATGAAAGATGACCAGGGGATAGAAACTTTTTATATGATGCCATGGCTCATGGTGGCCTTTCAAAACTATTTAATAGGTAACAAAGATTATCTTTTAGCCCATTAAGTTAAGTCTGCCGAAAAATGTAAAATGAGCCCAAGCTATATAGCTAACTTAAGAAGTAAGAACTTTATGATGAATTGGGCCCAATTTGATCTAGAGTTCCAGACTTATTTCGTTTGGGCTTTAACGACGACATGATTCATGACTTCACGAGTGATGAAACTCATCACCCATCCTTCCATCATCGTAAAGTCGTAATTTCATTCAGGAGCCCTATGATATGTTATACGGACAATGTGAGATTGTATACTAGCCATATGAGATCGCCAGTGGGGTTTCATATCACATTCGGCGACTTCATTGAGTTATATAGTCATATAACATTATGATGTGCTCTTATAACACATCATACCATCCCGTGTGATATATAAACATATCACCTTGTGTGGCCCATATAAAACTATGGACAAGCCTCATATAACACCTCATACAACTCATATGACATGTCACCAGTGTGTTACTTAAGGGAAATAACAATTGTTAAGATTTATTTAATAAATTCAAACTTCTTTTATTATTTAAACTGCACTAGGTAAAAGCCAATTATGTTTATTTCTAACTTAACTAAATGTATTTTTCAATATAAAAGATATTTTGTTAATTTATCCTTAGACAATTTAATTAGAACTTTTACCAATAAGATCTTATTGATTGCAGAAATAAATAGATCGACTGATCACTGAACTAACGGGTAACTTCATCGCTGGTAGCTAACTAGTAATTTCATGCATGGCCTTAAATATTTAATGAGTTTATGTTGATTTAATATTTTTTTTATATTCTATTTATCTGGATGTATTATGGCTTTTTTTTCTTAGTTCGCTAATACATGCATGTGAATCATCAAGTTTGACAATATCATTTTAACATCCGGCCCCTCGTACTATCAATATTGTCCGTTTTACCCACGAGAAGCTTACGGATTTGTTTTTGGTTGCCCGGGTGAAAACTTCCAAGGGTAGTCACCCATCTCTGGATTGTTGTCATCTGAGCACGTTTAACTGTGGAGTTCTCCTCTCATTCACAGTCAATACGCCCAAAACGCATTGGTGATATTAGATGCCAGACATTACTTATTAACCAAGAATCTCTCATGTCCACGGCCGATGTGAGATATATGTAGGGTGTCATAATCACCCCCCCTTTGGACTCATCGTCCTCGATGAGCCCAAGAACTCACCATCCGCGGTGAGGTTTGTCCCACCATCCCGAACGACACAGGAGTGACTCTGATACCATTCTATAACATCCGACCCCTCATACTACCAATATTGTCTGTTTTGTTCACGAGGAGCTCACGGATTTGCTTTTGGTTGGCCGGGTTAAAACTTCCCAGGGAAGTCACCCATCCCTGGATTGCTGCCATTTGAGCACGCTTAGCTGTGGAGTTCTTCTCTCATCCACAGCCAATACGCCCAAAATGCGTTGGTGATATTAGATGTCAGACATTACTTATGAACCAAGAATCTCTCCTGTCCACGGCCGATGTGGGATATATGTAGGGTGTCACAACCATTGTCAAGATCACACATAAAATCAAGAAGTCATCAGCAATATCCACTGAAAGTTAAACATTTTCTTGATTTTATGTTTATTAAGCTTTAGTTTTCAATTAAAAGTAGGATTAAAGTTCATACTCAAATTTGATATTCTATGTTGAATGACAAAGAAGAGAAGCATGTGCCAACAAGTGAATTGTATTTACCCACTATTAAGTTTGTAATGTTATTATAAACAACAAATATAACCATAAATCTCACCTAATTTTGTCTAGTAGCTTTTACCATTAACTTTATGTACGCATAGTAAATCACCTTTCCTTTTACTCTTGTCAACACATAAAGCTTATCTAGATTTAGTATTGAATCTCAGTAAGTATCCCTATTTTAGTAAGACTTAATTAATTTAAAGGAAACTCATATTCTTATGAATAGAATTTGATTTACAAATATATTTTATAATATTAACGACATCAGAGTCAAAAATGCTTAATACCCTTTTTTCTCCTATGTTTCAAGTGATACTCCCTCCACCTCTTACCTTCCAACGGCAACATTAATACTAGCCGATCCAAGAGTTAGCATACTCATAATTTGACCAACTAAACTCGTGAAAACATCACAAAAAAGTCCAACCTAAAAAATGGCACAACTTTAGCTACGTTTAGAGTCAAGGGGGATAAGTAGCCGGATCATGTTGCAAACCACCAACTTTCTCATCACAATTCAATCGTATGATTCCCAAGTTTCTAAACGAGCAGTTTTTCCTTAATCTTGTAGTTTTGATTTGTATCCATCAATGGCTACGTAAGGCAAAAACAAACATACAAGACGTATCCAATATAATCTTACTTATAACAGAGTTATTGATAAAGTTTTGCTAAACATAGTTTAAAAAAAGCAGTTATGAGAGTGTTTCATCTTGTTGAGCATGAATGAAGAGACCATGCAAACGACAGGTGTATTATATAGGGTCATCACTATGGTTTTGAAGACCTTGCATTTGCATAGAATTATTTAGTTACAAAAAATAAGTCCTATAAAGGACAAACCAAGTTCTTGATATATTGTGTTAAATATATTAAATGAAAATAGAGAGAATAACCATAATGTATTTAGTCACTAATATAATATGTTAGTGATAATCCGATGATGATCATTAAATAAAAAAAACAAGAAAAGATTAGCCGCCTAGAAAATGTTAATAAGTTAATAACAACTATGCTATTAGGATACATGCGACCCCAAATGTGGGATCCGATATAAGGATACATCATCTAACATGCTTACATTTTTAATATATTCGACACACTTTTACGCTTTTTTCTCTCCAATTAAAATTAAAATACTATATATATTTTTTAGTAAACATTTAAGTGGCCTATGACATGAAATGCATCAATCAATCTATCATGCTTTCGAGATATATTACACTAGTAATGCGAATCTTAAATTCTATGAAAGAAAATATGAGTATATATGTAATTTTCTTGTTCATCAAAAGTTATCTTTGAAAAATATAGAAAAATGCACAACTACAGAGTATTAAAAAACTAAAAAGTGTAAAAATATTAAGATGTTAATATGTGTCTTTTTTTTTATCAAGATTAGGTTGAGTCCAAAACTACTAATGTTTCCCCTTCTCAAGTTTCAGATTTTTTGTTACAAGCCGGTAACATTTACATATAATATTATTTTAAAATAAATTACATCATAAACACAAATATTTTTTTAATCTTTAAAACGTGCATAGTATTAATATAAAAAACAAAGTTTTTTTTTTATGTTTTTTAACTCATTATATAATTTCATCAAATCATTATGTAATCTTCTGAATTCATGAAGATTATACAATTATATGATAAAGATTACATGGAATTATAAAAGATTAACATTTTCCGGTATTATGTTATTTGAAAATCATCATTTTAAAAAACACAATTCATAACACAATGATCGACATTAGACATAATGGATAAGATAATGACCAACACAATGATTAGCAATAGACACAATCAGCTGCTTGACGAATATTACACAATAACCTGATCAGGATTACACAATGAACCGGAAAACGTAAAAAAAAATTACATTTTCAGCATTGTGTTTTTTAAAAATTATTATTTTAGAAAAACACAATGATCAGAATTAGACACGATGATCTAACGGATATTACACAATGACCTGATATTACATATTATGAGATATGTGTAGTTCTCAATCTATATAAAGAAAAAGAGATCAAGAAGTGACTAGTGAGACATTATTTTAAAAAAGTTTAAAAAACAAATATAGATATCAAGACTTTTTGTTATAAAAAGTATAATGTAACTTTGAATATACTTTTTTTATTAAATATCTTAAACATTAACAACAATAATTGCAATTATTCAAGACAACCCAAGAACAATGATCACAATAGCCGCATGAAAAAGGATGAATTATTTCAACTTTTAATTGGTACACCCTAAAAGGAAACGCAAAAGAACTATAAACACTTGCTATTTAACATTTGTAGCTACTTATTCGATCACGAACACCATTTACATTCTTACTATTAATATTAAAATATAAAATGTGGTCATATTTCCTAGTTAACCCTGCTACAATCGCGTCTGATTTCACCCTGGTGACCGGTTAAAACCCCAACACGACCAAGCTTGGTGATGGCGGTCACAAATGCACGATTGAATGCATTGTTGTTAGACGCAAATAGGTTAACTGTTGGCCTTGATCGAGGGTCCGAGAACAAGACTTGGTCAGAGGCAAACAAGCCCTTCCCTTGTTGGAGGTTTTTATAATATGCATTGTCAAAAGTTTGCGGTGTGATGGGGTCCATGCTGGTTACGATCCTAGGGTCAACGTTAACTGGACACGTTTGTCTTAGCTCAAAAGCGTATTGTCGATTTAGGGTTCGGTCTATTCCAGCCTTGGAATGAATACGTTTTGAGAATTGACTACAATGAGAGAATCCAAGTGTATGTGCACCTGTAAAAAAACAAAAGAATAAAAGTGAAAGTTAGAGTAACATTAGTAAAACTAACAGTATAGCTTATAAAAAGTTCAACTTGTTCACTCGACAGGCTGTTTGTTGATTTACCTGAAAGCGCGATCATATCGGTTTGAGATAGACCATGTGAGGCGAACATGGTGTTAAGTTGGTCCAGGTTAAAACCTGCAAGTGGAAGCTTGTGTTGAACACTTTTTTTGGTAGAGATTCTCCCATCTCTCCTTCCTAATTCCACCTTGTATGATGGCCCCCCTGCCTACACAAAATGAAATCAAATAATGATATAAACATGATAAAAGTATTAGTTAAATGATAAAGTTAGGTCAAATCAATCATAAATAATGGCTACACATATGTAAGTGAATTTTTCAGTTGATCTGAAATGATATCTTATAAAAAAAATTTACTAGTTTATAAAATAAATTGATTAGTTAAATTAAATTTAAAACATCCAATATGATAATAATTTTAATTGGTTTAAGGGATGACAACCAATAAATGAATTTTTCTAAAATTATTTAACAAGTGGGTTTTATTAAACATATTCACTAACTTTACTATACAAAGTCGAACGATTGTTTTCATATAAATTGAAAAAGTTAATCTTTTTATATTTTGGTTTTTAAAGTTAACCAATATATTCATAAATAGATTGATTCTCATTCACATCATTTTTATGAATAAAATAGAAAAATTAGGCTAAAAGTATATTACAGAAGTGTAAAACAGCTCAAAAAGCATCAAAAATACATTTTTATACACAAAGCGTACAAATTTAATTTTCTTTTTTGGGAACGGCTTACTATCTTTTAAAAACTAAAGTTCGTTGAAATAACATATCTTATAATAACTTACGCCAAGTTATGAAATTCTGATAATTTTATGATGTAGTGACGTTTGATGTTTATCTAATCAAATTGACACGAGTTCATAGATTACAAACTAAACAGGACTTAAAAAGTTGATTTTAAAAGTATATGTTTGCCTTGTAAAAAATTAAATATAAAATGTTACACCATACTATAGTTTATAATAAAATTCTATACATTTTAACAGAAAACAATTATAAAACCAACCCAAATTATTTGGCATACCAAAACGTGCGAAAAAAAACAGTTTGCCTTGAACCAATGTGTTCCAAACCGTAACCAAACCGACTAAAACCGTTTAAACTGAAAAAAAAAAAAACAAATAGACCGGTGACCGCAGACCCATTTTGTTACCTTCAGGAATAATAAAAAGATCATGAGGGAATATTTACCAATGCTACAACATCTCTGGTGGCAAGAGCTAATATATCAGCACAAGAAACTTTATTCCGGCAACCAGAGTTGCTGTCAACGGCAGCCTTTGCTCTGATAACGGTGTCGAACCCGTCTCCGGCGAGCGAAAGATCATCGTGATGGTCCTTCTCAGCGTTTCCATTCGCAAGAAGAACCGAAGCATCACAACCCTATACCATAATTCATCAAAAAAACATGTTACACATTCAAAACTGAAGTTAACAAATGGGTCAATTCGACGAAAAAGAACCCGACCAGAACGAAACAGTCGTGAAAGAAGAGGCGGAGGGTCGCGGGAGCGGTGATAATTGTCTGCCGGTATTTGGCGGCGACTGATGATCGGATGATGGATTCGACATTCGGGCAGGTGTGTTGGTAGAAGTTGTGTGTGAGTTGAGAGGAAGATGAAGGGAGAAAGAAACAGAGGAAGAAGAAACAGAGCATTTGGTTTTTCATTTTGTTGTAGTTAAGTGTTGGTGATGATGTTTGTTTATATGAGTGTTTATATGTGTTATTTTAGTATTAGGGGGAAGTGTTTTTTTATGAACTAGACCCAACTAACTTTATATTGAGGTATGTTAATCCATAATGTCATGTCAAAAGTAATAATACGTTTAGAAAAGGAGATGATATGTAACATCGTTTTCTATTTATGTATTAGTGGTATGCTAATTTTGAAATTTATATTCTTACAGTAATTTTAACTCTTTTCTTGTCGAAGGAAAAGGTAGTGAAGAAAATGAAAGAAACCTAATGCTTACATGGTATACAAATTAAAAGAGTTAAAAAAGAGGTCATGTGAAATTATTACATGCTAGCAAAATAAACGGGTTGGGTCAACTAACATATCAAGCAGGGTTCAGGGTTGAGATCATAACAAGTATTAACCAAAATAAACTTAAATTGAAATGAGCCATTTAGGGGAAAAGATATCAAAATAGAAGTTATGTTACGGGGTAGCGTTGGAGGCAACAACAATAGATGAGGTGGTTACCGAAGCAGTGGTCGTGTTGGTGGCGTCCGGTATGTGGTGGCAGACTGACAGCAGATAGACGATAGGCGGTGTTGACCCGTTTGGGCTGATTGTAAGTTGGCAAGCTTAACGGGAGTGACCATTTACATCCTACGTAAGCCAAACCCATCTCGTATATATAACAAACAATTGACTTGAGTTATAAATCACAGTATAACTACATGTGTATGGCGTCTACATTGCTTTGTAGAAGCAAAATTCAGCAACTTACCATAGATCATCACAATATATGTGATACGAATCCTACTATTCATAATGGTTCAAAAGAGTTATTGGTCTATTCTAGAAGGGGCAAGCGTGACATTTCTATAAGTGGCTAAGAGTTTGTTACAAAGAAATATTATATATAGTAGTAAATAAATAATAGTGGGTTAGGTTGGAGTTTGTTAGATCTGAGTGGCTCCTGCAATATGCATGGTGAGAAAGCATAGCTCTGGTTATCATTTGTAATTCGTTTTTCCGGTATCCATTAATATAATCATTCTACTTTTTCCTATTACATCATCAAGACCATTTCTAGTGATACAGAGCATTCACATCTTCATCATTGGTCCGACCTACTACTGACCTGCTGTGATCATGGTGAATCAAACGTCTCGCTTAGATCTGCATGAGCAGCATATTCAACAACTTCAAGCTGATGTTGCTGAAATGAAGGCTTCTCTGTCGGCGTTAGATGCAAATCGTCTAGAATCTGTTGAATTTCGTAAAGTGATGATTGATTGGATGAAATCTCAAGCGAAGAAACCTGTTGAACCTCCATCTGGATCTGGACATTTTGGTGTGTTTTCGACGGATCGCAGCTCTGGATCGGATTCGGGTTCTTCTGATCTTCCTTGGACCGTGAAGAAGGTGAAATTGCCGGAGTTTTCTGGATTTGATCCTCAAGGTTGGATTCGAAAAGCGAATCTGTTCTTCGACATCAACAAAACCCCCGATGATGTTCGTTTACAGCTCGCTCACCTGAGTATGATCGGCGTTGCCCAACATTGGTTCACAATCATAACTCAGGTTCGTCCATCTATTTCATGGCTTGATTTTCAATCGGAACTGTTGCAACGATTTAGCGGCCTTAAGATCCAGAATCCGTATGAGCAGTTAGCAACTATTCAACAATTGGATTCCATTTATGATTACATCGACGATTTCGAGTATCTATTGTCGTTGGTTCCTCACTTGCCGAAATCCCAAGCTTTAGGGTATTTTGTGGCCGGTTTGAAGGCCGATGTTAAGCAATGGGTGCGCTTACATCGTCCTCAAACTCGTCTGGACGCCATGTATTTGGCTAAGGATGTTGATTTGATGCTCCGACCTAATTCCGGTGGATTGTCGTTGTCTCGTTTCCGGTACCTCAACCCATTTGGGTTGCAATCATCGGGGTTGACTGATGGGCTTTCTCAATTGGGCCGTTCTGAACCCAAAGTGGGGCCTGCCTCAAAAACAGCCGATAGGGTTTTTCCCCCTGCAATTGATGTCACCCGTTCACGCTCTACTTTCCGACCACCGTTACCTGCCGTTGATGGGGGCCACATTTTTCAACGGGATCGTGGGGTTCGTTCACTTTCTAGTACGGAGTGGGAAGATCGATGGAAGAAGGGGTTATGTTTTCGTTGTGGTCAATAATTTGGTCCGGCTCATAAATGTCCGGAAGGGAAGTTGCGCATTCTTCTGTTGGGGGAGGATGAGTATGATTCTTCCACCGGTGATCAATTTTTGTTGGAAACCACTGATTCTCCGGAAACGGTTCCTGACTCTCCTCTCAGTTCAGGTACTTGTAATTTGTTGGAATTTACAAGTATTTTGGCTACTCATGGGGTTACTTCAACTATGAAACTCGGGGGTACTCTCCTTGATTTTCCTGTTGTTATGTTAGTAGACAGTGGCGCTTCCCACAATTTCATTTCTCGTCGGTTAGTATTAACATTGGGTCTATCTATTACTTTTTTTGCCGGTATTAACATTAAGCTGGGGGATGGCCATTGTGTTTTTGTTACTGAATGGTGTTTGGCTATTCCGGTGACTATGGGTCCTTGTACATTAGTACTGGATGCTCTCGTTTTTTATACGGGTTCTTTCGATTTTATTTTGGGGTTAGCTTGGTTGCAATCATTGGGGGAAATGGTTCATGATTGGCAATATTCGTGGATGCGCTTTATTTATAATGGTGTGTCGGTTCATTTACAGGGAAACTGTATCGGGCAGCAGGTTCCTACTGCTCTGCATCCATGGTTAGTTTTAGAAGATGATTTTGCTACAATACAACCTTCTACTTCCCTTACGAGTTCTGGTGCTGTTAATTCCCTTCTCCCTATGGATCTTTCATCTTCTCAACAGTCTTCTCTTGCTTCACTTTTGAGTAAGTATGCACTCATTTTTCAAGCTCCCTCTTCCTTGCCTCCTACTCGGTCTTATGATCATGGTATTACCTTATCCACTTCTGATCCTATTTGTGTCCGCCCGTATCATTATCCTCATATACAGAAAACTGAAATTGAGCACCAGGTTCGGGAATTATTAGCTATGGGAATGATCCGCCCTAGTAAAAGTGCTTATTCGAGCCCGGTTATTTTGGTCTGTAAAAAAGATAATTCATGGCGTATGTGTGTAGATTACCGGGTCCTCAACAATGCTACCAATTCCTGATAAGTATCCCATTCCAGTAGTCGATGAATTGATTGATGAATTACATGGGTCGTATTTCTTCTCTAAAATCGATCTTAAGTCTGGTTATAATCAGATTCGGATGCGCCCGGATAGCATTGATAAAACTGCATTCCGTACTCATGACGGTCAC
Organism: Flaveria sonorensis; assembly: GCA_025506505.1. NCBI lineage: Eukaryota > Viridiplantae > Streptophyta > Magnoliopsida > Asterales > Asteraceae > Flaveria > Flaveria sonorensis. The sequence continues at coordinate 61,659,137 of CM046435.1, read as the reverse complement.
TATGAGTATTTGATTATGCCCTTTGGTCTCATGAATGCCCCGGCTACCTTTCAGGCCATCATGAATGATATATTTCGTCCTCTATTACGACACAAAGTCGTAATCTTTTTTGATGATATTTTAATCCATAGCCCAACTTGGGAGACTCATTTAACAGATTTGGAAGAAGTGTTTAAAATTCTGTTACACCATTAATTTCGGGCCAATCACCAGAAGTGTAGTTTTGGACAACAATCAATTGTCTATTTGGGGCATATTATTGATGGGCAAGGGGTTTCTATGGATCCAAAGAAGGTGAGTGTTGTTGTTGACTGGCCCACCCCTCACAACTTGCGTGAACTTCGTGGGTTTTTGGGCTTGGCGGGCTATTATCGCAAATTTGTCAAAAATTACGGTAGCATTGCTCATCCTTTAACTAAATTAACCAAGAAAGATGCTTTTCTTTGGAACTCGGTCGCTCAACAAGCATTTGATCAATTGAAACAGGCTTTAGTCACTGCTCCGGTTTTGGTTTTACCTGATTTTACTAAACCTTTTGTGGTTGAATGTGACGCTTCTGGTTGTGGTATTGGGGCAGTCTTAATGCAAAATCAGCAGCCCATTGCGTATTTTAGTAAGGCCCTAAGTGACCGAAATTTGGTTAAATCAGCTTATGAACGTGAGTTAATGGCCCTCGTCTTGGCAGTACAACATTGGCGGCCTTATCTTCTCGGTACTAAATTAATTGTTTGCACAGATCAAAAGAGTTTGAAATTCCTCCTCCGATCAGCAGAATTGGGTTGTTAAACTTTTGGGATCTGACTTTGATATTCAATACAAACCTGGGCGAGAAAACCGGGCTGCTGATGCTTTGTCTCGTCGCGCTGACACCGGTGGACTATGTCAGGCAGTTTCTTCCCCTATATGGTCTCAAGGGGCTCAGTTTGTGGAGGAGGCTAAATCTGATGCTGAGATTCAGTCGTTGATTCAGAAATGCTTGCTAGACCCTACCAAATATGCGGGTTATGTAGTCAAAAACAATATCTTGTTTTATCATGATCGGTTAGTCATCTCTCGTCATTCTAAATTCCTTCCCGCTCTTCTCCATGAGTTTCACATTACTGCTACAGGTGGTCATTCTGGATTCTACCGTACTTATCGTCGATTGGCAGCCAATGTGTATTGGTCGGGCATGACTAACACCATTAAGCGGTTCATTCGGGAATGTGACGTGTGTCAACGATGTAAGGCTAGTTCGGTTTTACCAAGGGGTCTTTTACAACCACTAGCAATTCCTGATTTGATTTGGGAAGAGTTGTCTATGGATTTTATATCGGGTCTACCTCCTTCAAAAGGGTTTACTATGATTCTTGTTGTTATGGACAGGCTGTCCAAATATGCTCACTTTATCTTGCTAAAACATCCCTATACTGCAAAGACAGTAGCCGAGGCATTTCTTAAGGAAGTCATTCGACATCACGGCATTCCTAAGGCGATTGTGAGCGATCGAGACCCACTCTTTCTTAGTAAGTTCTGGCAGGAAATTTTTAAATCTATGGGAACCAAGCTCCACATGAGTTTCGCCTATCACCCCTAGTCGGATGGCCAAACGGAGGTAATCAATCGTTGTTTAGAAACTTATTTGCGTTGTTTTGCTGTTGATTAGCCCAAATCATGGGCTATGTGGATTCCATGGGCTGAATTTTGGTATAATTCCACGTTTCATGCTTCTACGGGTACAACCCCCTTTGAATCCGTTTATGGGCGTTGCCCTCCTACTGTTTTTCAATTCATTCCTGGGGAAATTTGAGTGGAGTCTGTTGCTCGAGAACTTCTGGATCAAGATGAAGCTTTAAAACAACTTAAGGTACACTTAGCCAATGCTCAACACACTATGAAATTGAAAGCTGACAAGAAACGGCGGGAGGTGCATTATTCTGTTGGAGAATGGGTATACGTTAAGCTTAAACCTTACCACCAATTATCTGTTGATCGTCGTATCCATCAGAAGCTGGCTGCCAAGTTTTTCGGACCTTTTCAAATTATTGAAAAATTGGGACCAGTGGCTTAGAAATTGCAGCTCCCTGTCACTTCCAAAATTCATCCGATGTTTCACGTTTCACTTCTTAAAAAAGCTGTCTCCTCTACTTGTGATTCGGTGTTGCCTCCTGAATTGGATATCGGTGACACAGCCCCCCTTGTTCCCTTGGATGTTCTGGCCACTCGTATGTTTCAGGATGGTAGTGAGTCGGTCGAACAATTGCTAGTGCAATGGCAGAATTAGTCTCCAGATGATGCAACTTGAGAAGATAAAGAATGGTTCACTGTGCAATTTCCAGAGTTTAGTCTTGAGGATAAGACTGTTGTCAAAGGGGGAAGTAATGATACGAATCCTACTATTCATAATGGTTCAAAAGAGTTATTGGTCTATTCTAGAAGGAACAAACGTGATATTTCTATAAATGGCTAAGAGTTTGTTACAAAGAAATATTATATATAATAGTAAATAAATAATAGTGGGGTAGGTTAAAGTTTGTTAGATCTGAGTGGCTCCTGCAATATACATGGAGAGAAAGCATAGCTCTGGTTATCATTTGTAATTCGTTTTTCCGGTATCCATTAATATAATCATTCTATTTTTTCCTATTACATCATCAAGATCATTTCTAGTGATACAGAGCATTCACATCTTCATCAATATGTGATTCTTATTGTCCATTTAAGGTGCTAGTCACCAATAAAAAACAATAATCTTGACAACAACTAATTGTCCAAACATTATGAGCCAATGCAATCAACAATTTCATACAAGAAAAAGCGCCTTTCATCCCAAATCACATAACCTGCACCACATTAAATAAAAAAATATCAGAAACGGCATCAAGATTAGAAGCGATGTTGGAGCTATGAGATTATGCAACATACATGTACATAACATAAGCGAGTCTCAACAAGTTTCTTAAGAGTCAAGCAACTTGTTGACCGCTGAAAGTTGTTGCCTTCCTCTCCACTCCTCACCAGGCTTTAATGTAATCGGTTTTTCCACTGCTGCAGCCTCCACGCATACCATATGTTTGTACTCGTCGTCTCCAAAATCAGCCATTGCCTTTGCCTTCTTATCCCATGGATTCCACACCACTACAAAATTTTATATACATATATACATAGTTATTGGTTATATAGTTATGTGAACGGTTATTATATAAACATTCTTAAACTGAAGATGAAAGATGAGAAATTAAGAGAAAATGCAGTCTCACCAGCATCTGGAAGTCCATCTTTGAGTATGACAAATGTTCGTTTCTTTTCATGATCCATAACTGCAATTTTAGTTGGTGTGCTAAGATAAATCCTGTCAACCTGGTAAACAATAACATTACATTGCATATAACCACGGTTGAGTGCTAAAAGACGGGGGTTAAGGAAGAGGTTATTGAATTTACTTCTGATTCAAAGGTTAGCGAGTCTCCTTGCTCTGTAAACCGCTCCCTTTTTTGACAATTGTCAAGATAATCCAATGTTTCCAATCCTTCCACCCGAACCTCACTGAATCAACAAAATTAGAATGGATAGAATGAAAACTGCAACACATACAAAGATGGTTATTAAATTGGTTATATACCTTATATCTGAAACTGAAAAATAGGTATGATATGCAAATGTAAATGTAAACGGCTTTCCATCAGTGCCTGTATTTCTGATCCGAGAAGTTAACATCAAGTCTGATCCAGGCCCCAAAATGATCCGCAGACGATACTCAAAGCTAAACAAACAACGGAAGGTAATTCCATCAGTTGCTGTATTTCTGACCCGGGAAGTAATTTCAATTTCAAGCTATAAGATGTACCTGTGAGGCCATATTTTCAAATCTTCTTTCGTGGGCCTAAGAATCAAATCAATAAAAACTTTATTGGTGACATCAGGTGGGAGAGGAGGAGGGTCATTATCAAATGTCCATAATCTGTTTCTAGCGAACCCATGAAGTTCAAGAGGGCCTAAATTTGAGAACTGCATGAAGGAAGAACGTTTATAAAATGCAAAACAGAAAAATCAAACAGCAAATGACAAAAAGTTATTTACTTGAGGAAAGCATATAGGAATACCCCCACGAATCGGCTTTGGAGGCTTGAAGATTTCCTGCAGAACTAATATATTAATGTTTATATACTAGAGCTTCATCAAAAGCATAAATGATATGAGAGAATGAAGAATCCCTTGCAACCCAAACACCAAACATGGATCAGAAAAGCAGGAAAAATAGATCATTTGAAGACGCAACATAGATATATTACCAGCCAAAAAACTTTATGATCAGCTGCAAGTGATTATTAGTAACTCATTCATTCGCATAAGTAATTAAGCATATAATTGTATCTACCAGTCTGACACCTTACTACTGAGAAATAGCAACTGTTCTCCATGCTCGTTTTTCCAAGATGTCACATGGGCCCCATACAAATATACCTACATGATAGAAAGGTAAAGCACAATTAGGTGCATTTTCAACTATACTGGCGATTTACATCAAGGAAAACAATTAGTACATGGAATTTCTGGATTAACAATTAAACTTAAAGCCAATTGTGGGGACTCATCACCATCAGAAGAAAAGGAAAAAGCTTCATATGTTTATCACTCTGATAGTATGATAACCATTGGACATAGAATATTTCCTAACAGTGTAGGATAGTGAAAAAGTAGATACACTCATACGCTAGGTATCATGAAATATCACCATAATACTAAAATTCTGTATATACCGATCAAAGAGTTACATTTTGAGGTAAAAATGGTATAAGTATTGGAAATTGAATATTGTAAATCACAAGTTAGTAATAGAAGTATAGAACTATGTCAACTTCACATTACCTGCATCCTAGTTGATAGAAACTTCACTTGGTTTGTATGAAAGGTTCATGTCATGTACCAGCGACACATGATTCGAAAAGTACATGAAACCTTCACTACTAGTCGAACTAAAAATGGTCACTTGTGCATTTGTACATCCTATCCTGATTCAAATTTGATTCTGACTGTAACAGCCTCATAGGCTCACACATGTGAAAGAAGACTTCAGAACATTATATTATATTTTCCCAAAATTCTGGTTTAACTCATTAACTTTTGAATAGAAGGTTTATTTTAACAAAACCTCCTTAGATTTTAGACTTGTAATTTTAATTGCAAGCAATATTCTTCGCAATCAAACGTGTAAGTTTTAAGCAATAGCATGGTTTCAATAAACATAAACTACAATACGACAGCTTTATGCAGGTAATTGTGTAAAACCAAAACCTTGCAACATAATGTTTCCACCTCATGTAGAGGCTCCATGATCTGATGCATAAGCGTCATATTCCAGTATCTGAATACTTTATGCATTAAAACAGTCACTACAGCTTTGGCACTTCATGATTTGTTTAGAAGATGTTTCCATCAGTTTAACAACCAATAGACATCATTAACATAACCACAAAGCCACTTTACTACTCAGGTTCAACAAGCAACGCATTTAAGTTTAAATTCTAAATAATAACTCCCAAATCCAACCAAATCACCATCCTCTAATGAGTATAATTAGCAAATTGACCCTTTCAATCTATAAACCGTAACATAACTTACATCATAAAAAATTATACGAAGACGTTGACTTAATCCAACCTAAATTGCAGTCTACTAATCTAGATTATTATCAAACCAGTACACAATTCCTTCAAACAAAACCCCTCACAAACAACAAACACACACACACAAGTAACAAACTCACAGCAAATTACGAAACCCTGACTGAACAAACATGAAATTAAGCAATTAACTTACAAACCTCAACACTGCTGCCATGGATTCCACGGAGAACAACTTTTTCGAGACCGTTAACGGCTTTAACGACCTCAACCGCTTTTCGTTCGGGCGTCGTCGACATATCAGTTGTGAATCAATAACCGAATTCCATAACTTACTCTGCAAGTTATCAACTTCACACACACACAGAGACACAAACACAGAGAAAGAGACGATTAGTGTGTGAAGTTGTTCACGTGTATCGCCATTGTTCTCCAGAAGTGTGTGGCCTGCTGTCTGTCGTGTTCGTATAAGGTGATATCACGAGCCATGTGTGTTCTGGATAGACACTATTCACTAATTACAACTTTCGTCCCTAAAGGATTTTTAAATATACCTTACTGTTTTTTGTTTAAGTTTTTGTTTTAATAGTTTAGTAATGGAAGTATTTTTGTTTTCGTTAATTACTAAGGGCTAAAACCGCAGGTTGGTGTTAATCTAATTTCGTTAGTTGTAACGTTTCTTGAGGTATGTTTTTACTAATGATCATTAGCCCAAATGATTAATATGAAATATCAAAACATGTAATACAAAGAGGTGGTGTTGGGTTAAATATCACTCTGCGTAAAAATGCTCAGAGTTAAGCATGAAGGTTTTTTCTCAGTTATGGGTTTCTTCTTAAGGAGGTTGCAGATACGCTTCCGGTTGGAAAACGGATATGTGGGTCCGACTAAAATAACACTTATCGTCCGAAGCAGCATCGTATATTTGTCGTTAGAAAAAAGTAACCGCTTTTGATTTCTTTTATAAAAAAGTATTAGTTATCATTTAATCCGTTATGATATAACTGTTATGATACAAAACTAACTTAAAAATTGTTTGCTTTTTTTGTTATGAGTGATGTTATATGTTAGAAAACAAATATATATAATAAATTGAGTAAATTGCATATTATGTCTTTTGAATTTACATAAATTTTCGTTTTGTCTTTGAACTAAAAAAATAACAAAAAAAGAATCATCACTTTTGTTTGTATTTTGTCTTACTTTAAGTCCTTTATGATTTCCGTCCTTTACGTTTATCTAAATAAATAAATAAAACCTTATTTAAATGAAAAAAAAAACTTAAACTATGACAAAATAACATAAAACATGTTTTTGTTATTTCTTTAAATTAAGTACCAAAAGTGAAATTTATGGCGCACTCAAATGACCAAAAATGTAATTTAGTCTAATAAATTTGATAAGAGTGAGTTTAACATAACCAATTTTAAGCATAAAACTATGAGAACTTTATAACGACATGTATATAGTGCTTAACTAATATAATAAGGTTAGAAAGAGAGAACAATCGTATGATCACCTTATGTATCGTAGTAAAAGCAAAAGTAACAAACATTTATACCACTCTTACGGTACTCATGGTTTTCTACTTAAAATTGGTTATACATTCAACGACATATGATAACAATTTAACAAATGATTATGAAAAAAAACTCATTTTGTTAATGAAACGAAGGGTTTCTACACTTGCTTGTTCCATATACACTTCCTTTCAAATGAATGATTCATTGATGGGAATAAGAAACTGAACAAAAATAAATGGTGAAGCAGGTCTGTTAAACAAGAATAGAAGTAACCAACTCCTAGAATAATCAAACTAAAAGAGAAATGTAAAATGGACCTAGTGCAGCAGAAACATATAGAAAATCTTAAGCTAGATTAAATTATGGGTTGTAAGTGAAGATCAAAACTTTTTGATGAAACAAGGGGATGTGTAAGATTGTAAGCATGTTTTCCTTCATACAGTGTAGTAATTAGAACAGCCCAAGTGAAGTTTTCATCTTATTTTGTCTCCATTTCGGCATCTTGTAGAAAGCATCTTTCGTCATATTAAATTTCTCCCTGAAATCGGCTTTTGAGAGATACATCTGCATATAATATTAAAAATGCATTTACTAGTTACTATACAACATCATCATTAAAGGGTCAAGCAGATAAAATTAAAAAGTTAGCTACAAAGGAAATGGGTCAAACACATGGCCTGACTCAGTTTATTCAGAATATATGATTATTACTGAAATAATATATGGTTCTTGTTATTATATATGATAAATAATTTATTTATAAAAAATAATATAAAAGTGGATTAAACTGCAGTGGGTCAACCCAGACGACCCGTATTTGTCCACACAAAAGTCTAGTCACTATTCTTAACGAATTGTATCAAAAAAGTGTACCTCGCGTCTAGTTACATCTATATTTGGAGCAGGGTCAGTTGATGAAGTTGTTAAACGCTCGTACGGGTATAATGTAAGCCCTTCATCATCTTCAACTTCATTCTCATTCACATTTTCCTTTGCTGCAAGGGAATCTATTTTACTGTTCATAGGAATAATCCTAGAACTTGACTCAGATTTTGCTGTTGAATCAGAGCTTACTGATAACATTAAAATGTCTTAATCAGTTTCAACAATCTTATATTTAACCATAATTTACAAAGATGTCATTGGCGGAGGTTTATAGGCGCCGCCCCCCCTCTTTTTTTCGTCGGTAATGTAAATTTTTAGTGCGGTAGGGTAAATTTTTGGTCCGGTAGTGTAAATTTTCATATATATATCAAGTTCACCCCCCTAAGAAAATTTAATTTCGTCCGCGCCCCCCCTGTGGGAGTGTTCAAGCTCCGTCACTGAAGATGATGAAAGATATATCACCTTTTAGGGAACGGGGCATAAGTTTTTCACGCGATGGTTTGTCAAAGGAGGCAGTTAGTGATGCTATAGCTTTAGACTTGGAGAGAATTTTAGAGGTATCAAAACTGCCGCCACTGCTACTGCTACCGCCACCACCTCCTTCACTGCCACCACCTAGATTACCTAAAAGTGGTGGTGGAGTTGAGAGGTTCCTTCCACCAGGATTATCAAATTTGGAAGCAAGGGCATTGAAGGCAGGAGATCTCCCTCTGGCACGTGGTCGGTCAGAGCTGCATGACACACTTCTCGATCGTTGTGGTTTTTCAGATGCTGACCTACCTCCAAATGATACAGGTGCTCTCCTTTTCGGTTTCTGATGATGTCATAATTATCTGATTAGAATAAAGAATCCTCTTTTCGGTAATTGCAATTTTCCTGTAGAAGAGTATACGGAAACTGTGGCTTACAAAATTCCTAGTTAAGCGACCTCCATCTTTCAAAACAGACAGCCTTCTTTGAAATGAGTTTCCATGCATCTGCAGACATATTAACAGAGTTTGAACGCATTAGAAACAGTAAACTTATGCAGTTTGCTTTATAAATTCAGAATTATAAATGAAAGAAGATAACTTACTGCAGATTTAGTTGAATCCCATGTGAAGAAACGCGTAAAGAATGGTGGCTCACTTCCTTCCATTATGATAAATATTGGAGCTTGAAGAGATAATTTCTCAAGAAGTACATCGAGTTTAAGGAATTTCTGCCAAATTCCATTTTGTAAAAGTTAAAAAATCAGTTACACATTTATGTGGTTATAAGTTGACAATAATTGAATTAATCAATGATGTATGTATATTTGTTTCAAAACAATTTTATTATAAAACAGCAATCATACCTCTCCAATAGCTAATGCTTGTGTTTTGGTTTTTGAATTAACCTCCTGCCCTACCCAAAGAAATATGCTTGTGTGACAATCAAGGATATAAATATCTTCTGTCATCAAATCATCTTGATTAAAGTTGTATATCTCATACACCTGCATCGACAAACCCAAATTAATCTTTTAAATACGAAAAAAAGTTTTGTATTAATTTCACATGCACAAATTCGAAAACAAATACGGACCTTCAGATCTTCTCCTGAACGAGCAAAAGTTCCATTAACAAGCATCAAAGAACACAAAAAAGATTGTTAAATTTACGACGAGTGTATGTAAAAGCATGGTTAATTTCATCAAAAAGCCAATCCAACCTTTGGTTAATGTGCATGAGAATAAATGAGGATCACTTTCAGCTTCACTTGGAATTTTTTTTGCGACATATTTGGTTTTTCCACCTAAGATTTCCCAAAATTCTTCCGACTCTACTCCTTCTTTATGGACTTTGGTCTGCATATCAGGCTGCAACCATTTGTGATGACAAATGAATATTATTATCCGTCACTTTAAGATGCCTATATCCTTTTATAATTAAAAGAAAACGACCATATGCAGTTACATTATGATTAATATGCATACTTTTATAAGATCAAGTTGCCTCTCAGAAAGGTCGTGGTCCTCTGTGGTTGTCTGGCTTCCATACCAGGTAAAGACAAGTGAATCTTTGTGTAAGATGTAACAATAAGAGGAGTTCAACGATGAAGCAACCTGAACCAGTTAGAAACAAAATTATATCTTTTGGGTGATTTAATGCAAAATAAGTAGAAAAAAATGTCATTTAGTAGTCTAGAACTTACGGGTTCAACTTGAATTGATTGCATGTTTTCTGGTCCAGAGCCTTGAACTCGAAATAATGCAACTCCGTCTTCTTTGTAAGTATCATTAGGTAGTCCCTTTTCTGATATGTAATTCTTGTATCCATTACTAAGACCACCCTGAGAATTAATTTTACTAAATTTTACAATATGTATTTTGAGAAATATACAATTTTAATTTATTATCTTTCGTTGTATCTAACAGTTGAAGCTCACCTTGAGAACCATGAAGCTCTGAAATATCGCATAGAAAAGGAACGGTTCATTTCCTTCATAAATCCGTGCCTAAAGATCCATTAAACCGAATCACAAGTATAAACACATGCTAAAACTTAAAAACAACTGTTAAAATATTTAAGTTCAGTATCAGGTCAATTGACTACCTGAGTAGCTAGAAACTTGACTGACTCTACCATCTTGTTTGCTTGTAAGAGAGCTGAATCTCTATCTTCCTACATTAATACATATTTTTGTTAAATAAGTATATTAATTACCTATGTTTTTTTTCTTTTTCGCTAAATGAAACATCATAATATCTCCAAAAGGGTACGAAATATTAGTTACTAAAGAATTACCAATTACCTTAACGCTTTTCTTTCCGAACCATGTCCCTATAAGACATTCCTCTTGTTCATCTCCAGAATATGTATATTGAAAGATGTAGCAATCTCCAGTGTAGAATTTTGACTGATCATTGTCTGATAAAAGACTCTTTCCTTGGCCATTCACACGCCACACCTGCACAACCATGTTTGCTGTACATTAGTAAATTACAGAACAACCACTTGACTTAAGTCAAAGATAACATTCTTGTAAAAACCTGCAAAGTTCCACTGCAATCTATATATGGTTGAGGTTCTTCCTCCTCTTCCTGTTTAGGAGCAGCTTTAACCAGACCCTTAACATCGACCCCTTGTCGTCTTAGAAGTGCTGCAAATACAAAATCATCATTAACAAAATGTCAATTAATCACAAAACTTATTATCATGTGTAATTTGCTTTTTGATAATTGTTTATAAAAGTATGGCATAACTAACCAGCCACCTTGCCTCTGCCCTCCTCAGACGCTACCACATCCGTCGGTTGAGGCCACGAGTCAAACTTTGACCGGAAAGATACTGTTTCAAAATTCTCGATCATGCGAATTATTTTAGATTTTGGCCTGTCCTGGCCACGTAGATATTCCTGTAGATCAAGATTGATAACTATAAGTAGAAATAAGATAAAATCGTTATAAGAACCACAAGAATTCAGAATTCTTATAAAATTTACTTCTGCAGCTCCATTTGCAGCTTTTCTTTCTTCCATAGAAGTATTTCGTCCCATCCAAACATGAACTTCTGATCCAGAATCCAGAAGATAACATTTGTTTGTACCTAGTAACTTCTTTGTCAAAGAATCGCCAGCAACACGTTCTGTCTGCCCCTTATTGATACTTGAATACCACACACATATCTTGTCAGAACTACTATGTATTAAATCAAGATAATTTAAATAAATATTTTTTAAAATATTTAGGATGATTTATATTACCAAAATAACTGAGTAGGAAGAGTATCGGTAGTTTGAGCATCATTCACAGTTGTTTTTCTTGGAAGTGGAGCAAATCCACCAAAAAAACCCCAGAATTCTCCAGCTTCAGCGTCAGCCATCAGCTTCCCATCATCTAAATAAAACGAGAAACAAAATTCAAATTTGGTTTTTTAGTTCTTTTTATTTTACTCTTTCACATGATATAAATTCAGTTACCAATGGTAGCTATATCGCATTTTGAACTATGGTAAGTATCTCTAATATACTGAACAACTTGTAGTGCTTTAGCCCTTTCTTGTATTGAAGTATTTGACCCATTAAACTGGAATATCTTATTTTTACTATCTAGTATACAAATTGCATCATGGTTGAGTGAGGATCGAGCACAAGGAACCTGTGTTCAATAACTTTAAGTTTAGACAGCATAAAGGGTCATATTTTTATATAATGTGAAGAAATGTAGCAGTAAAACACAGGCTTGTTTACCTCTTGTACATGAACTGCATGTTTTCCTTTGCACAAAAACATGCGCGTTTTGTGTTCTTGAGATTCAGTTTTTTCTGGTATTATACATGGTTTAAAACAAGAAAGGAATCTTTCCGATTCATATCCTTGTAGTTCACGATACTGAACAGCTCGTCCTCCAAGAGCTGCATCAAGTTCAAGTGTTTTTATGGATATAGTCTCAGCTTCGTCCTGTATTTATAAAAAAAAAAGTACCGAATCAAGCAACTACAAGAAAAAAAGGAAACTAACATATATATGTGGTAAAATAACAAGTATATCAGGAAAGAAATTAACTCACCTCTCGTGCATCTTTACCCATCCAATAGTGGATGTCATAACGGAAACCGCCACTTTTTGAAGCATTGGTCTGAAATAGAAATGTAAATTTCATGACTTAGTTAAAAATGAATAAATAAATAATACTTGAGTAATGGTTTAAGCTGCTGCTGTAGTAGTTGCTTCTTTTCCACACATTATTCTTTCAAGGATCTTTAAGTTAATATATCTAGATGGTGATATAAATGCGACACCTTAGGCAAATCCCATATCGTTATGTCCACACAGGTACTCAATCAATCGGTCATAGGAATGTCTAAACTCAGATAATCAATAGAGCAAGAATCATGTCAATTCCACATCATACATAAATAATCAATAGACGCGTTAGTTGTGGATAAGAGGAGAACTCCACAGTTAACGATTTTAGCGTGAGTATAATTCCACATCATACATAAATAATCAATAGAGCAAAAATCATGTCAATTGCACTAAGATTGTATAAATACTCCACAGGAGAGATACTCAGTCATAAGGAATGCTTGGCCTCCATATACCACCAACACATTTTGGACATATGGTTGTGGATGGGAGAAGAACTCCACACTTAGGCATGCTTAAGTGAGAGTAATTCCAGGTCACGCATCCTGGTCTCCGCTTGGATAACTAAAGCCAAAGTTGTGACCTTATATTGGTTGATGTGAGAGACCGCATGTTACAATTAATATGTTTAACTATACACACACATGTACATGAGTTCTACACATCAGATGCTTTTAATACAAATACAAAAAAAAAAAAAAAAAAAAAAAAAAAACTATTCATGACTGAACAACAATAGACAAGTTAATATTAAGTATAGTAACTCATAGCATTCATCTCCAATACTTACATTAAATATAAAATTCAACACAGCAAAAATTATGTCAGTTGCACTAAGATTAGAGATCACACCTTTAATATCATATAGCATTCCCCTGTTAAAAATTTACCATAAGAAGATTCCGGAACAGCCACTGGCTTAGAATTCTCTATCTGCCATACCTCAATTCCTCTATGAATTGTCAGGTAAGATATTAAGATCAACATGCAGAGATACACTTCATTTAATCAATAAACATACAAACTTATGGAGGGAAGAAAATTAACTAATATTCTTAGTAGATTACAAGTGAAAACTAAACTCAAGATACCCACAATTACTCTGCTAACCAACAGAATCCGATAAATCGCAGCTTGCATTGCGGTTTTCTATTTAGAAATTATGTTAAAAAAAGGATACGCTTTTTGTCCAGCTCCTTGAAAAGCTGGATCTACTTCTTTCATAGAAACAGACATGCTGTTTATGCACCAGAATCAAAATATCAGGATGGAATACCTATAATCCACAGAAATACCCATTAGAAACCCGCACAAACACAATTGAAATCAAATTAACCTGCATTTCACTCACACATTACAAAAATTCTTCAAAAGATTCATATACATGAAGAAGTATAACAAGGGAAACATAAATTGCAAATGCACCAACATATTATGATGAATTGATATCTTACCTGTAATTCTGAACGTGTGGATCCAATGATTACAATCCAAATGTCTGAAATTCAGTGTGAGTTTCTTCAGAACGATAAACAGAGGAGGGTTGAAGAGAGAGAGAAAAATTCAGAGAAAGGCGAGAAAAGGGGTGTTGAAGGAGATTATGAATCGCTGTGAATCCTTCACAGGGAGAAAGAACCGTTGGTTTTTCGGTTTTTGTTTTTCGTTATTATAAAAACAAGAAAAAAATAACATATAAACTAATGGCTATAAAGAAAGTTTAGAAAAATAATAATAACAAAACATGCCACTCATTTACAAGCTCACGTTCATTTTTGGGTGCAAACTTTATGCTTACAATACAAGATTCGTACAAAAAATAAACAAGAAATATAAGTTTGAAAATAAAGATAAAGAAATTAAGAAAGTAACTATGTTTTTAGAGTGTCAATATAATAAAAGAAAAACTAATACATTTTCTTATTTTTCACAAAATAAAAAATTCCCCAATTTGTATATACACGGGAAGTGATCAAACTAATTTTTTTATATCAAGTTCTTTAAACTTATTTAAAATACACGTACTTTTTAAATATATAACTTGTTAATTCATAAATTGAATACTATTTTGACCAATATAAGAATTAACAAATTAGTAGTTTAGCGACTTTTTCGTGCATTTTTTACAAGTTGGAAGATCATAATTTGTCAAACATAGGTGAAGGGACTTTTTTCATGAAAAATAGAAAAACATATTCATTTTTTATTATATTAACTTTGCTCAAACTTTTCTTGAAAAACTTCTGTTGGCACTAGAATCCACAGAGTTTGGAGGTTGAGTCAAGTTGGGCGATTCACTTTCGAGTGGAGAAGGGAAATAATCAGAGATGGCTTCCCAAGATTCTTTTTCATCCGTTCGTCGTCCTGCATTCAAGAATGTTGGTTTCATTGGTGATTTGATCATTTCGACCTTCCAAGTTAACATTGCTACAATCTCAGACATGGGTGGCCTTAAGTTTGCATGAGGTTGAATGCACAAAAGAGCTACCCGAATCGTTTGCATTACATCTTTCTCCACATAACCATCACGCTTCATTCTTGGATCGATAAGGTCAACCATCCTTGACCTCTCATACAACTTCCATGCCTGTTATAATGAAAAAATCATAAATTAATAAAGATTTAAATGGGTGCTATAATGAATAAGGATTAAATATGTAGATGAGGCCTACATATTCGGGAAGGTATTGCTTTTCTGATGGTAATTTAAGATCGGTATTCTTCCTGCAGCTAATGATTTCAAGCACCAAAACTCCAAAACTGTAAATGTCAACCTTTTCGGATAGTTCTCTTTAATCGCGTATTCTGGGGCCGTATAACCTCTACAAATCACAAACAAAGGCATTATTATGATTTACATGATGATTTTAGTTTGAAATTTTATTTTTCATAGGAAGTAACGTACAATGTTCCAGCAAATGCGGTGCTAAGATAAGCTTCATCCTCAGGGAAGAATCTGGCTAGCCCAAAATCTCCGATTTTTGGTTGAAATTTATCATCAAGAAGAATGTTACTGGCTTTTATATCTCTGTGCACGATTCTGATGTGTGAGTCCTCATGTAGGTACTGCAATCCCCGAGCAATGCCCAAAATTATTTGGAAGCGGGTGCTCCAATTAAAATACTGAATGTTTTTTCCTATTTACAAATGTTATATTAGTACTTTATATCGTATTGAATACATTTACCTCTATAAATTCAAGAAAATTGGACAAAAATGTTTGTGGGCCAAACCATTTGGACATGTATAAAAGAGTAAAAACTACCCCTTTGGACCCAAACCCGTTTCGAACCATTACCTAACCTGCCTATTTCAACCCATTACGTAGCCCGCCTTTACGCCACCTCTAGACGTGTTTTTAAGTCATGTACCGTAAATAATGAGGTCCAGACTCTTGTTCTTCATGTATTCATAGACAAGAATCCTTTGAGGTCCCTGAGAGCAACAACCAAGAAGGCGAACAAGATTCTTGTGTTGTATGCTAGTGATCATTCTCACCTCTGCAAGGAACTCTGCATCTCCTTGTTGTGATTTATCAAAAGACAGTTTCTTTACAGCAACTAGTCTTCCATCTTGTAGTTTACCCTAAAAAACACATAAAAGCATATATCTATATTAACAAATAGATCCAAATTTGTACTCGTTTTTCTTTCTGTATTTTGGGAATTGTGTAACTTTTATGGTTCTCAAATACAAGAAGGAATATGAATCAACGACAAGTATCATCGAGTATTATAAAGAAACTTTAAAGGAAACATACCAAATAGACTGGACCAAATCCACCTTTGCCAAGAAAATTACACTCATGAAAGTTCTTAGTCGCCTTCTTCAATGCTTGGAAACTAAAATAGCTTATCGTCCTAAGATTCCCACTGAAATAATCTTTTAAAGCCACAACACAAAAGATCACTTTAATTAGCAAACATTAACAACAATTGTGTAATCTTACTCATTAAAGTTATAACCTTTGCTGCTATTATCGTGCTTTTCTGACTTTCCAGCTCGCTTTCGTCTGATAAATTTCCAGAAAACAAATATAAGAATCAGCAGAATCAGGAGAATGATTAACCCTCCAAGGAAAATGAAGGTGGCAGATGGAGTATGCTTCTTAGGTGAGCCATCTTCATTAAGTGACAAGGGTGTCGGAGATATTGCTGCATCCACAAGTGACATTATTACATCAGTATCAGTTCATCATAAAGTCCACATTTCTTGATGAAATGATCAAATTCAATTATCAACAAACACCATTGTAAGTCTTCACTGCAAAAATTGACAATTTTAACCTGCATTACTTTAAAAAATATAAAAATCCAAACAGATATGCATAAAAAGTATGATTCACTATGTAATCCCATTCTTGTTGAGATGAACACAACTCCATACCTTGTAATATGTCTAAATTTCCCAAAACAACAATTTTAAGGCAAAAGTGGATCAAATTTCACATAAAAATCGCATACCGCTAACCGCATACCAGGTGTTTGTATAAATGTCTGTGAGACAAACTATTGCAAAACCTATCAAACATCCACATAATCACACCAAACATGGTATTCGAAAAGATTAACAAGATCATGATAAAGACCTTCAAGTAACTGACGCATTTCTTCTTGATTAATCTTCACAGTATCTTCATCTTCAATGCTTCATCAGAAAGAAGAAAAATGGTGGGTGTTCTTTAATTGAAACCATTTTCTGCAGTAGAAATAAGCAGATTGATCAATGACTAACGACAACATGGAGATGATCGAAGTCAAAGGCGATCATCGGAGAATTCAAAGTGTGAAAAATCCAATAAAAAGTACAAGAATTTACGTGGCGAAACATCCTGCGATTTGCTGTGGGTCAACTTATTAAATAATGTTTACTTCATCTTTCTGCCATTGCCAAACAAGTGTAGATGCTAATGTTATTAGCTGCTGATCTTTGATAGCTAATAGAAAGTTGTGACGATCGATCTTCACAAGAAATTGAACAATATTGTTGTAGCGGTTGTAGTTCACTAGTCCATATATCAATGAAGAATCATGCTTTTGAGTGAGTATATACCGTAATACCGTATTAGTTGCTCCTATTTATATGAGTGGTCTTTGTAAAATTAAACTTGATTAACCATATAAATGATGAATGAACAATTGATCACTTGATTGATTTATATTATTACTTTGGTTTAACTATGTAACGACTTGCCAATGATCCTTAGCACAACTGGTTAAGGTGAGATACTCATTACACGTAAATATTAGGATGTTGTGAGTTCAAGTCTCACTCTGAGCAAAATACTCAGAGTTGAGGCAGAGGGTTTTCTTTGCAATGGGTATCCTCCTGAGGGGGTTGGGAGTACGGTCCCGGCTGGAAAACAAATAGATGAGCCCGATTAAAATAACATCTATCCTTCGAAACATGGTGGCATATTTGCTGTTAAAAAAAACTATGTAACGGACTTTATTGTTTGTATAAAAGCTCCATTTAAAGGTTTGGGAACTTGATTGATGATGTTAAAGTGGTCCTAACTGAATTTAGAATATTTCTTATTAACTGATTTCCATTTTGTACAAACATGAATTTATGATTTGGACTTTATGCGTATTAGTTCATCTTTTAAGTCTTATTGTTGTTTCAGCCTATTGATTTCATGTTCCTAGACAAGTTAATACAATCTTATCATATGTACTAAACAAATTATTGTGAGAATAAAGACGGTTATTTGAAAAAAAACGATCACAGATATGTTATCATTTTATATAGGTTGTCATTTAATAATTTGATGTAAACAAAATTTTAAAAATTAAAATAGTTGTTGTTTAGAATAAACCCAATATTCTTATTTATTACTCTTCAGTTAAATACACGTTTCATCTTAATGTTAATTATACTAAATGATTACATTAGTGAACACTTCTTATCATCACATTCATTCTCGCATTTATTTTCCTGCTTAAATCATTAATCTATTTTTAAATGTCAAAATAACTAAATTTCAAATTTCTCTCTTTTATTTAAAAATCAAATTTTTCCTAAAATCAATATTAATTAAGAAACATATTTTCATTAACTAAAACTAAATATTTTGATTATAAATTACTCTTTTCCAAAAACAAACTTTTAAAAACAATGGATTTTTTAAAACGACGGACCTTTTTTTTAATAAAGAGTGTCATAAAGCCGATCTCTATAAAAAAAATTAAAAGCTATATATTAAACCAGTTTTATAAAACAAAAAATTTTAAAACTAATTAAAGTCGGAGTTTTTAATCAAGATATTCATAAAAAAATGATTCTTTTAAAGCAATATTTTTTAAGACACGAAAAATTAATTTTAAAACAAAATAATTGAAAACCATAGTTTTAAATCAACAAGATTTTATAAAAAAAAAATGACATTTTTTCAAAAACTGTTTTTAATGAAATATTTTAATTTAAAAAACGAAATGTTTGTAGAAAAGTTCTTTAAAACGAAAATTTTAAAGATAATAAAAATATTATATTAACTAAACAACTATTTATTTATACTTAATTTTAATTATATTTTATATCAAAATAATGTAGTTTCCAACTCTTTACTAATAAATGTTTAATATTTTTCTTATTCAACTCGTGTATTCCACGGGGATATAAACTATTTTGTAATAAATTATTACAAATTCTATAATGAAAATCTTACAATATATTACATATTATAGCATTTGCTTTATTTTTTTATCTTCGTATCCCTTATTGTTGGTGTTTAAACTTTATCATTGGCCGACTACCCTCTTCTTTAATCGCCTCCTCTTTCGATGACTCCATCTCGTCCTACTCCTTGGATGCATTGTACATCCATATACATTAGGTTTATTTTTCTTTTACCTTTTGTCATCGTCCTTGTGTTGTCACATGGATGGCTCACTCTACTGTAGTCTTGCAAGTTTAACCACCGTGCCTCATAGCACACTTGTTACGCTCACTTGTTAGACTAAAAACTCAATGTTTATTTAATTTCATTTGGGCTTGGTTTGTTAATCTACAAACTCCAAAAACGAATTGATTATTGCATGTGGAAAAAGTCATGGAAATGAAAGGAATTTGACCATCAATCAAAGATTTATGGCAAACTCACAAACGCTAAGAGAACCGAGGATGGGGGATCAACGGTCCACATCAGGAGTGGACGAGAGGGGAGTTTAATCGGCTATACATTTACCGACGCCTGCCAATCTTCGGTTGTTTTAATGGGCCATTCGAGGTCTGTATCTGTGATTGCTTCACTCAACACTGACTCAACTTCAAGTGGTACGTTTTATTGTGTATACATGTTGACTTAGTTCAGATATAGGCATAGTGAGTTTTAGTAGATTGTTAGGATCCGAAGTTATGTGCTAATATATTAGAATTGTTGATGTAAGCTACAATTTTCTCATTGTCTTTCTGTCCATGAGTTGTTGTTTTTGTTGCTAGATATGAATTGTTGGTTTTTTTTTCATCATGCTTTTACTGTTTTGTTGAATGATTGTGGTTATACACAAGTCTATGTATGATAGATTATTGTGTTTTTTCGTATATTCATTTGGGGAGTTAAATGCTAGTAGTAAACAATTAAATTGGGTGTATGCTCTCTTTCTATTGTTAAGAGTGCGTGTATAATTTAATCAAGTTGTTTCAGTAACATTTATAATTTTACGAGGTCGTTAAACGGGATAATATAAGGGTAAAAACGTTGAACCACACACACGTTGGGATGAGTAAATAAAAATGGGTATAACTTATTAAGCATATTGTATACCACATTAAGCTTAACAAAATTGATAATTAGTAATATATAAATTGATTTAGGTTGTTGAAGATGATAGAAGAGTTGACATAGAAGCACAAAGTGAGAAATATTTCATAGAAAAAATGATGATTTCTTAAAATTTTAAGAATGAATTAAAAGGGCCGGTTTGTTTCATGCCTCCAAAACTATTGAGTCGGCCCTGTATAAACAATACAAATTTAGTATCAGATGAGAACAAAGTAGACTTCTTTTGTCCAAAATTTTTTAAAAAGTTATATGTTATATACACCATCTACTTATAAACTGCAGTTTACAGTTTACAGATTTACAAACCGTTTACATTTTTGTAAACTAGAGCTTTTTTTTTTTATTTTTTTTTATTTTTTTTATTTAGGTTCTTACATAGTGTATAACTCCTTTTCTAAAAAAGAAACAAGAGTTTAAAGAACACAAGATGCCACTCTACTATACTCAAGAATGGCAACAACAACAACTAGAACCCCACACAAAACAATCCCCATCATCTTCTTACTCTTGATATTCCTCATAACCATTTTCCTCTTTAGCAAACGAACTTTCGATCCCCATTTATCCATTTACACTTACACACCATCAGATCCATACAACCCACTTCCAGATCCTCAGATCCACCACTCCGGACCCAAAATCGGGTCAATCGACTCCGATTCCGCAGAAAAACCCCCAAATCTTGAAACCAATTCAAACAATTTC
This sequence comes from Flaveria sonorensis, assembly GCA_025506505.1. Lineage (NCBI taxonomy): Eukaryota > Viridiplantae > Streptophyta > Magnoliopsida > Asterales > Asteraceae > Flaveria > Flaveria sonorensis. Next base: position 61,638,030 of record CM046435.1, on the reverse strand, counting down.
GAACTCGTTGAAGATGATTCAGTTTTGAAAAACGAAGGTGGGATTGTTGATTCTGAGCCTGTAGATGAAAACCCAGTTCTTGAAAGCAAATCAAATGAACCCGAATCGGGTAATGATGACCCGATTACGGAGGAAAGTCGTGTGCTTGATGATGAATTGGTTAAGAAGAGTGTGGATTGGGGGAGGAGTTGTAATATGTATTCTGGGAAATGGGTGAGAGATGAAGGGTACCCGATTTATGCACCTGGATCTTGCCCTTTTGTTGATGAAGCTTTTGATTGTCAAGCTAATGGAAGATCTGATGATGATTATATGAAGTGGAGGTGGCAGCCTGATCAATGTGAGCTTCCAAGGTTGGTTCTTTGATGATTTTTAGCATTAATCAGCTGTGATTTCATTTATGATTTTGATATTTTGGTGTTTAGGCATAAGTTTTGCATTAATTGATCATATGTAATGTATCATTTATGTTTTATAATAATGGGGTAACATTGAACATTTTAGACAGGGGATATAGAGTTATTATCTAAGTGCATTCATGAAGGTGGATAATGGTAGTGATTATGGAGTAATCAGAGGTTTGGTAACACATTCAATGCATAATTTTGTCTCTTGTATGTGTATATTGTCATTTAGAAAGATTTCATTTTTTTATAATATGTAACCTAGTATGTTTGTCTTAAAATGTTCTATTTTGTCCATTGTAAAGATTGCAACATATGACTAAGCATACTGTTTAGCTCAAAGTGTCTTGACTTGTCTTGAACAATTTAAGACGGGCAGTGATTATGCATCATGCTAATTACTTTACACACAACACCACTTGATGATTTTATCTTGGGTATTATCTTACTCGATTCTATTTTATCTCGGAAAAATGTGGCAGTGGTGTGACTTGTTAGAAGTAATTATTAGTTTACTATGGTGTACCAATCACCTCTCATCTAAGTTTTAGCTTGAAGCTTTGTAAAAAAGAGAAACTTTCAACTTATTGTAGGACTATAATGTGACTAGTTATGAGTTATGAATTTATGTCTTTAGGTTCAATGCAACTGATTTCTTGTTGAGGCTAAGAGGAAGGAGATTAATGCTCGTGGGAGACTCCATGAACAGGAATCAATACGAGTCACTTCTTTGCATGTTATATGAAAGCCTTCCTAATAAGAGCAAAATGTATGAAATTCATGGCTACAAAATAACTAAAGGAAGAGGCTATTATGTCTTCAAATTTGAGGTAATAATAAGGATTCTCAACCTTTAAACAATACCATTATTTCTTTAGAAGTATCACTAGGGGATCGTTCTTTTTGCTATTCTCCATTTTGTCATTTTTGTGGTCCATTTCTTAGACCATCATGCCAAGCAACTGCAGATACTTGGCTTTGAGATATTTGCGGAAGAAATGGCCATTATATGTCACTTAAATTCCATTAGATGACAAGGATTAAATATCTTGTGACAGGATTATAACTGCACAGTTGAGTTTGTGCGGTCTCATTTTCTTGTAAGGGAAGGAATTCGAATCAATGGGCAAGGAAACTCGAATCCAACATTATCAATCGATACAATTGATAAATCAGCTGGACGCTGGAAACGAGCTGACATTCTTGTCTTCAATACTGGACATTGGTGGGTTCATGGAAAAACTAGTAGGGGGTATGTATGCCATTTCTTGTATATTCTTATTACAAATTTTTAATAATTAATCAGAGGTGGCATTTTCGACCCGTTTCTTTATGAATGGGTCGATTTGGTTATATGCTTGATCTCAAAAGTGTGAAAGAAGTCGAATTCAAAACTTTTTAGCTAAAACGGGAATGGGTTAAACGGGTTGAAATCCGCCCAAAGTCTAGTTTCTCACAAGATCTCCATAGATTCTTGTGAGACTATAAAGATATGTTGTATACGCAAGTGTAGCAAATAATAATAACTTTGTTAATGCAGGAAAAATTACTTTAAAGAAGGGGATTATATTTATCCAAAGTTTGATGCTGTGGAAGCTTTTAGGAGGGCTTTGAAGACATGGGGAAAGTGGATTGATAAGAATATGAATAAAGAAAAGCTGGTGTTCTACCGTGGCTACTCATCTGCTCATTTTAGGTACTGTTTTCCTAGTGTCTTTCTTGTTACTCCATTGTTGAAAGAGGGATGTTTGACTTTTGGGGTCAAACCAACTTCTATTCATGTATAGGACCTCATGGTCTGTTTCACAATTTAGCACCAACAATTCCCATTTGGTAATAGTTGGTGCAGAGTTAAATCTGGTTATTAATGTTCCATCAAATGTCTACCAGCGATGTCACGTTTAATGATAAAATTTTCCTCTTTGACCCCAGAAGTCAAACTTCTGTTTTTGCCATAGTTATAACATAATGAGTTTCTACTTTACTTCCATTTAGCTTCTATCACACCTATTCAATCGTAAAGGGTAGAAATGGCAGCGTAGACCCATATACGTAGAAATAGATCGATTCAGTTTATATTTTATTTTTACAGGTCAAACAGTTAAAAAAAATAGTTGCTCAAATGAAAACAGGTCGAAAGTCAGCCAAAGTGTATCTTAATGCACAAAATCTCCTAAATCATTTTATTCAACAACCCAAATGACTATTGAAACAATATGTTTTTTTATTACATGTTCGGCATACTAATAATAATCAAAGTTAAAGTTTTTGGACACATTTAGTGCATAAAATCACCCTTTTTCTTGAATTTCTTTATCAAAGCAGAGGAGGAGAATGGGATTCAGGAGGAACATGCCATGGAGAAACCGAGCCTATAAACAACGGACGAATCATTGAAACCTACCCACCAAAAATGAAGATAATCGAAGAAGTAATCCAAGAAATGCGATTCCCAGTTGTACTTTTAAATGTAACACGATTAACCAACTTCCGTAAAGATAGTCACCCATCGGTTTATGGCAGGAATGTGACCGGAATGAAAAAGGTGTCAACTAAGAGGGAAGACTGCAGCCATTGGTGTCTTCCTGGAGTTCCTGATGCTTGGAATGAACTCATTTATGCCACGCTAGCTGCTCAAACATATTAATGGTCAAAGTTCATGGTGTGTTGACTTTACCCTGTGATTGTACATTGGCTTGTGATGTTCTGGCAGAAAGGATTGATTGTATTTGTAATTTTATTTATTATAGATAAGTAAAATGATAGTTTTAAGAATAAAGTTTGAAAAGCATATCAACCTACTTTATTGCGGAACAAAACATCACACACCCGTAGTCTCGTCAATCCACTGAAGCGTGCACTGTACACACATAGTTAAGCGTATCTAGGTGTGAAAGTTATATGTTGGGTGGCTTCCTAAGAAATTCCCTTGTTGCGTAACATCAATAAACACATATAATGATCTTTAGATTCATGAGATCACTTCTTTGATATGTCGGTTTCTTTAGTTCTTGTGAACATCTTTTTAACACGTGATTTACGAATTTATTTCTTTAAGATGATCTGTGTGACCCTTATTATAAATATAACCGTGATAGTTGACAAAGCTAGATTACATGCAAACCTTTTAGAGCTAGATCATCTGATGTGACCGTTTTATCAGGTTGGCATGTTAAAATCGATGAATCCGAAATGACCAAAATATTTATTAGCGCTAAAGAAGTCAACCCTTACTTACACGTTTAAAACCACGTCAACTAAATCAAAACATGTATACCTCATTTATGTGAGTGTTTTAAAGAGGTGACCATTCAAAAAGGTTGACAATTTACAAATGAGTTGTAGTTGTGAACAAGTCAAGTAATTTGACAAGTTGTGAATATTTTAATAAAGTCACACATATGTTAAATGGGTTTCAATAATAAAGTTATAAATGATATATATTTGTTGCTCTTGTTTAAATCAAATTGACTAGTTTTATTATAGTTTAATATCATTCAAATAGAAGCATCTTATTTAGTAGCCTAGTAGGTTGATTCAAACACGTAATATATGTTAAACAATATATTATTTTATATTAAACTCGCATCGGTCTCGACTCTAAAAATCGTATCATTTGATGTTAACACCGTACTTTGGTTATTAAAACATAAGAAATAGAGTTAATTTTAATTTTACTTTCTAAATTTTGACAAAAATAACATTTCCTTCAAGAGATTAAAAATATTAATTTAACTTTAAAAATTTTATAAGTTGTTACAATTTCAATTCAAAAGTTATTATTTTGAATTTAAGTTGAAACATTGTTGAAAATTTGAGACTAAATTAAAACAATTTATAAAACTTTTGAATGTAAATTAATATTTTTAATATTTTAAAAAAATAATTATTTTTATTAAATTTTATTAAGAAAAATCGAACTTAACTCAAAGAAATATAACTTATAACTTAAGATTTAAGAATATGAATATAATAAGTCGTCACCCCTGTCAATATCCAATTGCTTCTGAAAGTCAAAGCGATCTAACTTGCCCATGACGACCACGTCACAAGTGGTTCCAAAAGTCGCATCAAAAGAATAACTTATTTAAATAAGTAAACAACAATCCATCTTTTTTGTGCCCTTATTTTTCTAATGAAAATATTATTCATTTAACAATATTTTCTTTCCTAAGTAACTATTAACTAAGCGTTCAGCCGCCGTTAAAAAATCAAATGACTAAGCGTTCAGCCTTTTAATTGTCAAATTAAGAAGCGTAAGATTGATTATTATTTTAACAAATTTTTGTTATAACTTACAATAATTAGAGCTTAGAATATACCGGTTAATTTTTCATGTAATAACCTATTACAATCTTCAAATGGGGATGACATTGTGCCCTTGTGGTGAACCCATAAGTATCTCTAGTAGATGTTAGGGACAGAATCAAGAATTCACAAGTTTTATTTTATATCAAGTACTATTGAGACGTTTACTTATATTACTCTTAAAAATAACTCAACTTTTATATTAAAAGCTTACAAATTATAGTGACCAAGGGGTTAGTAAGACCCACTTGACCCCTCCCTTAATTAAGCTCAATGAAGATTTAAGTTTAAAATACAACAAACTATATTATACCTATTGATTAGTAGTGGTTCAAAAAATTTAAATCAAATAAGCTATGTTTTATTATATCTTATCGATTAGTATGTAACAGTCTACCCAGCGTAACAAAATTTTTAAAATTAAAAGATAATAAAAACATCGATAACCTCTTGACCTCATAGCATCTTGTAAATTTGTGATCACCTTCAAAACGTAATAAAAACCCATTACTCAGTTTATTAGTTTGAGACATGGTTTCAAAAGCATTATGCAATACCTAAAAAAACAATAGTTTGTTCAAGAATAAAGGAAATTTGTATGTTATCCAATAAAGTAACTCAAATCCATTGACTTTCGTACACCTTTTTCTTTTTTTATATGTTATTAGGGAATAGTTTAAAGCAAGAAAGAAGAAAAAAACCAATAATCTTCAACAAAATCGAATCTTTTACATCAGGGGCCTCTTCTCCATCCCCTTTACACTTTACTCCCTTCACTTTACTTAATTACACATCACACCCTCAAATTTCCACCATCTCAAATCAAACTCCCAACAATGAAGACGACGGTCACGCCGGTGGTCTTTGACTGTTTTCCGCCGGAGATTCGCAGTAGTAACCTTTTCCGTTCAAATAACTGATCGGAACCATCAAAGTCATGATTAGTGACGAAATACCAAACACTTTAGTGACGGTGTTCTCCGTCGTATGTAACTAGAAGCATCATTGAATCCGTTAGAGATAACTCCACACGCTTCCTCGCCGGACATCCTTCACCGGAGTTACATTTGTAGTATACTCTGCAAAATCATAATCTAAAACAGTTATTCAATCATTCAATATAAGAACACATTCATTAGATGATGAATTGCCGATGGCCGGAGTAAATTTTCCAATCAGTATATTACCTAGGAAAGCGTGCTCCGGCGACTTTCTTCTCACCGTACTTCTTCCACGAGTAATGGTCTGCCGGAATACTTTCTACTTTAGATCCGATTATCGGAATCCTTCTAACTACTCGTTTAGAACCGGTTTTCCTGAACAAAAACGAAGAGATACACAAAATCTGTTAGATCACTAGATGAGCTTTTGAGGCGTACGATAGATGAACAGAATACGTTATGCTAACGTGCGCTCTGTGAATTGTTCATACCTTCTCTTACAACAGTGACAACCGGTGTTCTCTCTTCCAGATCGGTGTAAGGATACGGATGTGACGTCGGAGCTGTGCCTTTTCCGGTGAGACGACGGAAGCGGCGGTTTCCTCGACGAGAACGACGGTGCCGGAGAGACTACACCTAGAGAACACAACTGCCTACCGTACGAAACGCTTCCATCAACACTTCCTCCGGCGAACGAAGACGCCGGCGACTGAAACGACATCGTTGCATCCGTAACAGGTATTTTCAAAACAGTTTCTTCAGATCGAGGAGAAACCGAAGGTGTATCACGATCGGAGGACGACGGTGGCGGACCACGGCGGAAGCGAGCGTGTCCGCTGCGGTTCAAGGCGGAGACGGCTTGTTTGAAGCTAAAAGAAACGGAGAAATCGTGATTGTTCAGCTGGAAGATGCGATTCAGGTGGTCAACGGTTTGAATTCCGACGAAATCGACCGCCATTGTTGTTGAATCAGAAGCTTGAGGTGAGAAATTAGGGTTTCAGAGACGAAGGTGAAGAAGATTGGGGATGGAGACTTGGGTTATAAAGATGGGGAAGTCAAAAGATGGGGGGATGATCGGACGGTGGAGATGAGTTTGACTTTCTGAAAAGTAATAAATAAACGGACAAATGAACAGAGGGTATCAATGCAGAAAGTCTAACAAGGACCAAATGTTTGAATATTGAATATGATATTAAACAAATGTATGACGAAGAAAAGATATGTTCATATTAAATTATTAATTCTTGATTTCACAAATATTTTGTGTGATATAAAAAGGTTTATTTTATGTTTTGTAATTGATTAGTGACCAAGTAATTTATGTACACTATCGTTGGCTAGTCTATATGATAAAAATATATGTCTTTTAGAGTGAAGATTTTATGTTTAAGGAGGAGTAGGAATAATTAGTGTTGTTAAAAAGAAGTTAATTATGCATAGATTAATAATTAAGTAATTTTGCGGCGATCAAGTTGAATCGTGCATTCACATGCTCATAACATACGAATTTGCTGGTAAAATGTGGGATAGATATGCCAATCTATACAAAACAAGTGAAAACAGATTGATGGATCATTTATGTTTGATAAGGTAATTCTTTTTCTTTATAGTTTTAACAAAATGAGTCGTTCAAAACATGTTGTTTTTCACCAAATTGGTTTAGATATGCCATTTGCAATATGGCTGTCTCTTTTGTAACAAGTTGTAACTAACAAAAAAACCAATCTTAAACCTAATGATTACATGTATAAACTGTCAAATATTTACCTACAACTCAAGATACATGGAGAAATAGAGAATTTCGTCGGTCGCTGCAGCACGTGACGGGATACATCTAGTATTCTTAAATCCTCTAGATTATTTTATAACCAAACATAACTTTATTTTATTTCCTTAAATAACATTTCAAATAAAATATGCGTGAAAAATAAAGTCAAAAGACGACGACCAAAAATCCATATTTAGGTTTTGTGATTCCAACATGGAGAAGTGGATGACCAAACAATACAATTAGTGTTGGCCATTGCAATGCATGACACACTTGTTTGACCCCCCACCCCATCTCTAATTTTGACTTTATTATTATTAAGGTCCGCTATCAAAATTTGACTTTGTGTTATAATATTCTTAATTAGTCCTCCAAAACGTTTAACCGATCCTCTGTAGAAATATATTATATAAACCTTTTATTACACTCGATAGGTATTACATACATAAACACACAACTAGTATTCAATCCCACGTGTTACAGTGGGATGTAAAACCGTACCACATAACATCAATATCAAATTGCCGTTAGCGATCACCAACACCAAAAAAGTTCGTAAAACAAAAGAAATAAAACATAACGAAAAATAGACGTAAAAACTTTAAACCATGCATGTGCGTTGCGGCACGTTAATGTGTATAACTTAGAACGAAGCGTATTACACAACGCGGTCGTGAGACATTAAAAAATAGATGTAAAAATATTAAACCACATACGCATGTGACTATATGTTAACTCGAAAATTTTAAACCGAAACGTAAAACAAAACTTTTGTAAAAGACGAAAAGTATATTAGACTAAAGTTAAAAATGAAAAAAATATATTAGGGTTAAATGTAAAAGATGAAAACTATAGGGTTAAAAGTGAAAAAATAAAATAAAAAAACAAAGTAAGATACAATCTATAAAACATAAAGTACAAACCATAATACACAACTAATTTGAAAATTAGTATTATTAAATAAGAATTGCAATACCTTTATAATCCTTTATTGAAATAATTTTATGTTTAAATACTATTTTTTTAATGTTTTTAATCAATTGAGAGTTGGGCAGGAGGTTTTGGGTTTTATGGTTTAAGCATGATACTAGGTTTGACGTAGAGCTATAAACGAATCGAGCGAACACGAACGGCGCCTTGTTCCTATTTGTTCATTAAGTAAATAACTTAATGAACGCATACCGAACGAGATTTCTTGTTCGTGTTCGTTCATTAAGTAAATGTTGTTCATGGACTGTTCACGAACGCTTACCAAACGAAATTTTTTATCCGTGTTTGTTAATTAAGGAAATGAATATGTTCACAAACTGTTCACATACATAAACAAACACAAACGAAGCCAAACAAATACACATAAATATTCATGAATATTAATGAACACAAAAAAATTTTCTAAAACAAACAAACACAAACCATCATATATTAATTTTAAAATTAAAATCATAAACATTATTTAATATCTATCAAATATAAATAAGTACTTAACATAATTATCATAAACATAACTTTTAAATGAACAAACACAAACGAACGTCAATAAACACATTATCGAACGTTCGCGAACATAAATGAACGAACGCAAGCTCTGTTCATGTTAGTTCATTTAACTAAACGAACGAATTTTCTTCTTAACGAACGAACATAAACGAACTTCCCACCGAGTGGTTCATGAACTATTCGTTGAACGTTCGATTTGTTTACGGCCCCAATTTGAGGCTTGCTTACACCGATTCTGCCGATAAGTTTTTCTATATTTAATTCTTTGAAAAGTCACATGTTGATGTCCTATAGTGCCAGAAAGTTTTTGGTTTTGTTTGGCAAATCCATGTACCTTTTTGTTTGCGTTTCTTTGTTTCACCGCTACCGATTATTCCGCTTCTTCCTTTCCATGTATTCGGTTGTATTGTTTCATCGTCAACGTGGCAACAGTTTCGTTATTGTATATAAAGTTTCAAATGTTATCAATGCACATTAAATTTTTATTTTCTTTTAAAGTTACATATATTATCAACCCCACCCCTCTCAAACACATGAATGAGACATTAGAATTTTTTCATGATTTTACGGTGTTGTTGTAACACGATGATATTAATGCCAGTAACTTAGTAATACTTATATTAATTAGTCATGATGATTACCAGATGAGTTCGTAGACTTATCTTCTTGTGTTGGGCAACCCATTTGTTGGGCAGCTATCAAGTCCGCAATGTGATAGCATTGGTTATTGGGACATCTCAAAATTATAAATTAATACCTTAAATTTTTATATGGGTCGTATAGCCTCATACGCGTCGTATAGGGAGGTTGTATATCCTTATACGGGGGGCGTATAGCCCCTCTGACAGCCCCCTGAATTTTTTCTCTTATACGCGTCGTATAACCCTCTGACAACCCCCAGGAATTTTACTCGATTTCAGTGTCGTCAGCCTTTTACGACGCGTATAGTGCTATACGAGATGTATACGGAGTGTTGATTTATAATGTATGGTGTCTGTATATTAGGATCCAATAAAACAACTCACGTGTTCATCTAACATGGTTTTAATTCTGCCAATGATCTCGTGGCCTAGTGGTCAAGGGGGAGGTGGGAGGCTTTGTCTCTCTTGAAGGTCCAAGGTTTAAACTTTGGCATTGACTGATATTACTAACTTGGTGATACTAACAACTAACCACTAACCACTAACCAGTCGTTCAAAAAAAAGCATGGTTTTAATTCTATATCATAATTAAAAGTAATATATAAAACTTAAAACTTAATTTATATTAATCCATTATAGAGAGGAGAGCAGTGCTCAAACTCATAGACCTCAAAGGAAGTTTCAACCACTTAATTTCAAATGTCAATTGTCAGTAATTAGTTAGATTATAATTTGCTTGCTTAATTTGAATTGGTTTCAAATTGTTTTTTACGAACTAATTAAAAGATTTGATTTCTCAAAATCGTGTCCATTTATCTACAACAAGTAGTGACAATAGAAACATGTTAGGTGTAGACAATCATCATGATCACCTGTTGAGTGATTTGGATGTTAAACACTGAAAGGATCCATGAGAGCAAGTTCGTGACGCTGGACTCTATCGTTGGCGCGATAAAATCCCTTTCATTCTTGTGGATCAAAAATCGTCATCCGAAGCTGGTTGTAAACCGAGAGCAATGGAATTTTTTGGGTTTCATATGTAATTGTTGTTCTCTTCATATTTCTTATTTGGTGTTTCTATCATTATAGCTTCTTGCTGGTTTAAAGAAAAAAAATGCACGTTTAACTGTTCAAGTATTTTAAAGAGGGTAAGATGTTGATTTCAGAAGTAAAATTTAGAAGGTTGTGTGTGTTTAATGTTACAATAAATAATATAAATCTAATAGCCAGATGTTTTAGATGTACATATCATTAATAGTCCCTAAAGAGAATAAACGGGAACATATTCTTTACATTGAATATTTGAATGTAGGAGTGTGGAAAACCATCTGAATCCGACCATACCTGAATTCTTTAAAATCCTAAACACGAAACATCTAAAAATTCAGTCATCCGAAATTTTTGGATTCAGATAGTGTTTATTTAAAAATTTCGGATATCCAAACTAACCGTATATTTTTCTAAAAACTATTAAATAACAAATCTTAATAAAAACTTCTGAATTTTTTTCGATATATCGGACTTTTTAAAAGAAGATATTCGAAATTATTTCTAATAAAAATCATCAAATTCTCTTAAAAGTTACTAAATAATACATACATTGTTAAGAGTCCGGATACAAGCAATTGCGGATTTAGATTCGTATATTGAAAATCCAAATTTCGAAATTTGAACAACCCTTGAATGAATGTAAGTGTCAATTACTTAAACTACCATTCTAATTAACAATCTTGAATAAATAAAGATGACACATAAACTCTAAATTTATATAATATAATCTAAAAAAATAAGTGAACAAATGAATTGTAACCAAAGGCTACGTTCAATATTTTTATATCTCTTAATATTTTTTCTCTCTCGTAACAGAGAAAACTGCTACTCCTCTTATAAACTGGCAAGCGTCACACTCAGCCCATACATCCGTTATAAGATTTAAGCTAAATACCACTGTGGTTGAGATCTATGATATTTTGACTCTATCTTTCTTATACCTATAGGCATTTGTTGCCCGAGTTATTAGCTAGTTTAATGTAAACATTTTTTTTGCAATAATGACTATTGTTGGATTGTAAACCAAACACACTTTTCTTTATAACGATGCTTAGTGAATAGTAATAAAGTTCGAAAAAAGATAATTCAAGCAGAAAGATTATGCATATTGAGCACAATTGTTTAGGCTTAGTTCATGTAGGGATGTTGGGTTTAGGGTGACGGATGGGCCAACCTCTTGGTTAAGGTGGATGTTGATTATCTTCTAACTAGCCCAATTGAAGCCCAAAATGAAGCTAAGGCTTGGGCCCCTCAAAAAACAAGGCCCAATAGAGCAATAACTATTAACTTTCAAGAATTCAAGGTAAGTTTGACTTTCGACTTTTATTTTCTTTAATGTAGTGGTCGATTTGGGTTTATTCACCGATTTAGCTTGGGAAGTTGGGAATATTATTTAGGAATTAGCTAATTAGTTTGCCTTAATTTATTAATATTTGATTTGGTAATTTGTTGATTCACTGGTTTAGCAATATAATTTAGAATTAGGATTCCCTAATTTCTTGAATTCTTAATCTATACTAATCTATACTAATAATGAAAAATAACTATCAATCAAATGACTATTTTTTAGCACGTTCACATCATCTCCAAGTAGGTTTCACCTAGGATTGTCCGCGTGTTATAAACACAATAAGTTTACTATTTTTTTGTATAAATATTGACTTCAAAAAGTTTCCTTAATAAATGCTTATTTAATAAGAAAATGTTCGAATACAAAGTTTTCTAAAACTAAAAAAATGTAATAAGGATTAAGATGTTGACACATGTCATTTTGATCAAAATTAGCTTAGGGGCAAAATTGGTAATTTTCCCCCTTCTTAAGTTTCACCTTTTTTTAAATATTCATAACTTTTACATACGAAATTATTTTTTTAAAAAAAATTGCACCATAAAAAAGAGCATTTTTAATTTATAAACGCATATAGTGTTGATATAAAAAAACAAATTTTTTTTCACGTTTTTTTAACTCATTGTGTAATTCGTCAGGTCATTCTGTAATATTCTGAATTGGTAAGTAGGGCTGCAAACGAACTGAACATTCAGTGGACAGTTCGTGAACCGTTCTGCGGAAAGTTTGTTTATTTATGTTCGTGAATGTTCGATAATGTGTTCATTTATGTTCGTTAATGTCCGTTCATGAACGCTCAATAATGTGTTCGTTTATGTTTTTAATTTTTGTGTAAGTTATTTTTATGACTATTATATCAAGTATTTTTTTATATTTTTGTTAAATACTTATTTATTTTTGATTGATTTTGTATAATGTTTGTAATAAAAATATAAATTTTATTCTAAAATAAATCTATGATCATTTCTATTTGTTTTTGTTCATGAGCTTCTTTGTGTTTGTCATGTTCATGAACAGTTGTTTGTGTTCGTTTGCTTTTGTTTGTGTTCACTTGCGTTCGATAAGTGTTCGTGAACAGTTCATGAACATGTTCATTTTCTTAATGAACGAATACAAACAAAGAAGCTCGTTCGATAAGTGTTCGTGAACAGTTTATGAACAAGTTTATTTTTAACCAACGAACACGAAGAATGTTGTTCATGTTTATTCGGTTCGTTTGCAGCTCTAATGATAAGGATTACACAATTATCTGATGATAAATACATAATAAACATGAAACATAATAAGTTTGCATTTCTTATTTTTGTGTTATTCGAAAATGATCATTTTAAAAAACACAATGCATAACACAATGATCAACAGTAGACACAATAGGTGACACAATGACCAGCACTAGACTCGATGATTAGCAATAAACACAATGAGCTATTTGATGATGATTACAAAATGACCTAATCAGGATTACATAATAAACAGAAAAAAAATTGTAAAAAAATTACATTTTCAGCATTTTGTTATTTGAAAATCAATATTTCAAAAAACGTAATGCATAACACAATAGTCAAAATTAGACACAAGAGGTAATATAATGACCAACACTAGACTCGATGATTAACAATAAACACAACAAACTACTCGATGATGATTACAAAATGCCCTAATCAGGAATACACAATTAACTGAAAAAAAGGTAAACAATTTATATTTTCAGCATTGTTTTATCTGATAATCACCATTTTAAAAAAACACAATGCATAACACAATAGTCACATTAGACACAATGGGGTAACACAATGACCAACACTAGACTCGATGATTAACAATAAACACAAAGAGTTGCTTAACAATGATTAAAAAATAACCTGATCAAGATTACATAATGAACTAGAAAAAACGTAAAAAAATTACATTTTCAGCATTGTGTTATTTGAAAATCATTTAAAATTCATAACACAATAGTCAACATTAGACACAATGGGTAACACAAAAACTAACACTAGACTCGACAATTAGCAATAGACATAATGAACTGCATGACGAGGATTACAAAATAACCTAATCAGGATTACACAATGAACTGAAAAAAATGTAAAAATATTACATTTTTAGCATTGTGTTATTTAAAAATCATCATTTTAAAAAATACAATGGTTAACATTAGACACAATGGGTAATACAATGACTAGCACTAGACTCGATGATTAACAATACACACAGGAAGTTACTTGATGAGGATTACACAATGACTCGATTAGAATTACACAATAAACGGGAATACGTAACAAAATTGCATTTTTAGCATTGTATTATTTGATAATCATCATTTTTAAAAACACAATGCATAACAAATGGTCAACATTAGACATAATGATCCGATGAATATTACATAGTGACCTGATATTACGCAATTAGCTTATGAATATTACACAATGACCTGATGTAAAAGTTACGAGCGTTTAAAAAAAAGGTAAAACTTGAAAATGGGGTTAAGACCAGAATACCATTGGTCTATCATTTAAAATTTTAATTATTTACCATTATACTATCGAATTTTATTAGCCATTGAATCTAAGATCTAATGGATAATAATCCTTCTCAATCTTTTTAGTTTTTTCTATCTTTTTACAATAACCCCGCCCAATAAATACTATATTAGTCATAATTTCTCCTTAGAAATAAACAATGTTTCATTAAAAGTACTTTAATGAGACTTTATTGTTGTTAAAATACATATTAATTTGTAGCCCATCATTGTTAAAACTATAATACCTTAAAAATATATATAGAAAGGTTTATGGATATATATAAATAATAAAATCTTTTTTTATACTATTGTTTATAACTTAAAAATGTTTGCTATCAATACTAATAATATATAATAATTTTATTGATATGTTATTTATAATATATATTAGATTTTTTTTATTTCAACCTGTGTAACACACGGGTATCTAACCTTAAATAGGAATTAGCTTCGACGTTCTTGCTATCTTGGTTTATTTTTATTAAATTAGTACTCTTTAAACATAACCAATTAGGCTACTGTTTGATTTTGTTGTTTTATTGAATATGCCATTTAAATTGTATAGTTACAGTGAATTATTGAATTAGGTGTTTATACATTACACTAAAATAGTTAAATTCGAAAGTGTCCTTTTGGTGCATCAAAACTGGCCAAAAAGGTAAAACAACAAACTTTAAATGAATACCTAAGAGAGTCACTACAAAAATTCGTAACAACCATGAATACAAGTTCTATAAATCTTGATGAAAACCTTGGTAAACATATAGATTTAGATGGCCCTACAAACCTTGACAAACATATGAATTTAGATGATCTTACAAATAGTGATGAACCTACTATGAGTGATGCGCCTGCAATTTTAGATGAACCGACAAATCAAGTTAATGAACCTACAAATCAAGTTAACAAACCTTCAAATTTTGTTGATCCAGGTCAATGGAATTATAATGCGGATATTAATGATTTAGATTTATTTTAACTTTTAAGAACCAAAAATGATAAGAGATATTATAACTTTAGAATCAAACACGCTTATTAGTATATTGAATTATATTAAAAACTTCAATTATTTCCAAAATACATATATTGACTATAGAATTATATATTTTATTGCCAGCGGATAAAATAACCGCTGGCAGATGTAATCTGGACCGTTTGATCATGCCCAGGAATAATCCTGACCGTATAAAGTCAGAGGTTATTTATGGGTTCAGTTGGTTTAATGCAGTTTTATGCGGTTATTGCATTTTGACCAATTCAGCCCTTTTGTGCTCTTGTAACCTATGTAATCCGCATGAAGTTTTCCTAAAAATTAGGTAAGGATTTGTGTTATTATGTACCTCACACGGATTGCCCACGTCCCACTAAATTTCCGCAGCTAACTGCTTAACTTTCTCAATATAAATGCCTCATTAGTTTCAAAATCATGTCCTGTTTTTTAATTCCCTCTGTTATCTGCAACACCTGATCTACAAGACCTGCGCATTGTTATGGACGGAAAAGGTATCCCAACATTCAATCAAGATCCTAAGGTATTAATTCGTTCCGATTGTTTCGATCATTATATGTTCCTGCTTTATAGTCTAACATCGAATTAATTTCTTCTTTTTTACTTTGTTCCATTCTTTATTTAGAATGTTTCAGCTACTATTGATGATAATCCAACAGTGGGCTTGAAGGATGACCCAACCAAGGAATTGGTAATGAAGGTTTTCTGAACTATAATTAGATTCTCTAAACTCTTTTGATAAATAATTGTGTTTTAAAAACTTTTTCAGGATCCCAACCAGGTTAGCAACCACTTTTGTTTGGAGTTGGACCATTTAAAGTCAGAAGCAACATATGATATTCACAGGTCAACCGATGTTTATGATGGTAACAGTGTGGAAATCATTTCGTGTGGGTCTAAGTTTAGTCCATACAAATCCCAACTTGAACGAGAAATCAGTGAGGAGGTATTGTTGTTTATAAATGCAGTTGATTTTCTTTTTAAATCTTTATTGAGTGGCATGTGGAATGTAACATTTATGGTATTTCAGTTGTTCAAGTATGAAAAGACTGCCAAGAGAAGAAGATCTCTCAAACAGTGGAATTGGGATGATGTTATCAGTGTTAGCAGTTCAGATAAAGATGATGATGATATCCATGACCTGAAAGATACGGCCAATTCTGGGCCATGTTTAATGAAAGAGAAAAACTTACCGAAAATCACTATGAAGCTGATGGATGAGTCCGGTTCTGATGATGATTTCAACCAGGATAAGAATGGTTTGAATGAGGATATGGATGATTCCAGTTCCAAGGGGCTGTTGAAGATCCCGCGGGTCACTGTGCATAAACGCAACCGGTTTGTGTCAGTTGCTCGAAGCATCTAAGTTATGTGGTTTATGTTGTTATTTATGTCTACTTTTTTAGGTCAACTTTTTTTTAGTACTTTCTACATGGTAGCATGCACTGTTTTGTTACCTTTTGTATGTTGTTGTCATTGAACGTTAGTAGTGAATGAAATGCATTTTATTAGAAAGGATGCAAAGTTGAATTAAATGTTAGTATTTAAACATTGTGTAGCCATATACATACTTATGATTTTTTTTAACATCTAATGAAAAAAAATTATAAATGAAATATTTTTAATGTTGGAATGTTTCAATATTTTTCATTAAAAAATAATGAATTAATATACTCTTGAATTCTTTTTTAAACATTTCTTACTAAGAAGCCTAATTAAAATAAAGTAATCATATAGGTGTTATTAACGGAACAATCACTGCAGTCAAGTTGAAGTTTATTTTTTTTGTTAGTATAACTACCTACATATGTACCATATGAGAAAGATTTTAAATATTAAGAGGTAATTAATTTTTGGAGGGCTCAAATGTTTAAAAATCCATATAAATAAAGTAATCATATAGGTTTTATTAAAGAAACAATCTCTGCAGTCAGGTTGAAATTTATTTATTTTTAGTTTAACTACCTACATATGTACCATATGAGAAAGATTTTAAATATTAAGTGGTAATTAACTGGCGTGTAGTAGGTATACTTTTAAAATCTTAACTAAATTCCTAATTTTAAGTTAGTGAAGTTAATGTAAGTTCTTAACACCAGTTTGTTTAATTTATACCCAATTTCGTATATATTACTCTATAATAATAAATATATCATATATAATTATATATGAACATATTTAGTCAAAAAAAATTTAAAATTATAACATCAAGTGAAATGTTTAAACTTTAAAACTTTATTTTCAACCCTTTTATACTCATCATTGTAATGCATTTTATATCGTTATTTTATTCCAATGTTTACTATTTTTGTTTACTATTTTTTAAGCTGAGTTAATATCGAATTGAGTATCAAATCTAAGGTACTTATATTAACAAATTATAAATATTTTGTATCCCAAAGTATAGGCAGGGAAGTTTAAACAATATGCATACCTTGTACATTTTTGGAGGGCTCAAATGTTTAAAGATCCATATAAATAATTATCCGTCAGAAAGGATGCAAAGTTGAATTAAATGTTACTATTTAAACATTGTGTAGCCATATACATGCTTTTGAATTTTTCCTAAACATTTAATGAAAAGAAATTAAAAATGAGATATTTTTAATGTGGGAATGTCTCATTTTTTTTCATTAAAAAATAATGATTAATATACTCTTGAATTCTTTTTTAAACATTTCTTACTAGGAAGCCTAATTAAGTTTATGTAGCTGCCCAAACACATTGTAATATTTTACATTTTACAATGTTTCCGGTGAAGAAACGGGTATCATACTATGGTGCATGATGCTTCACAAGTTTTGTAAATATTAGTTGCTATATTTTTTCAAGATTTTAATGTTTTATCTGTCATGTAGAGATTAATCCTAAATAGTGAAACATTTTATAATAAATATAATATTAGTATATAAGGTAGCTGTTTGTTTTTACAAGCAATCAATGAATTAGCTACCATTTGGTCTTCATCGCAAGTAACTTACATTTCTACTTTTTTTGGTTGAAGAATGAGCAGGTGGTTTATCGTTCCCTGAAAACATGGTGGCGGTTACCTCCTATGTTTAAGGGAACCTTAGTTAGTGGGTGAGTGATATTATTTTTTATGGGTTCTTTGCTGCATAAAGTGGGTCATTGTTCATTCTTTTTTCATTATGTTCCCTGGTTCAAGGTGTTTTTGAGCAAATTCTTCTTCTAGTCGGTATGCTTCTTTGATTGATTGTTATTAAATTTCTTGACTTCTTACTGTTATCTGCTGATTTGAAATTCGTTGCCCTGTTATATTTGCCTTTTCTTTATGCTTTCCAGCAAAATGCTTTGATCTAATCATTCATTATTTTTGTTACTAATCTTGAAATCTGTTTCAAAATTTAAGATCCCCATCTATTTCAATATTCATCTACATCTTCACTTCAAGGCAACCTTTTACAAAAAGGTTTCTGTACAGTTTATGATTTTAAAACAACAGAACATTTAAGCAATAATTGGTCGGATAATCAAATTATTAGGCTGTCAAATAGATGTTCTTTGTTCATGCCTATATTCCAATTTATATATAAGGAGTTGGTGCAACCTATGAAGAAATTTAAAGATTTCCTAGGGTTAAGATTGTATAAGAGAGAATCTAACCAGTATTTGTTGGGAGCATCTATGCACATTGAGAGATTAAGGTTTATTAAGAAGGCGTATGTATCAGATTAGCAAGCTTTAAAGGCTACTGTGCTAATACCAAGAGTCATAAAAGAAAACAGATAGGATGATCATGTAAGTACACTCATTTTAGGGGAATCGTAACATACCAGTTTCCAAAATAAATGAAAGGTGGTATGTGTTCTTATCCCAGAACCGTAATTGCCGTTTCCGTGTGTATACATATGTCAGCAGTGGTATAATTGGCGACATCGGGCGTCGACTAAGCTGTCGGAGCAGATCGACATATATATATATATATATATATATATATATATATATATATATATATATATATATATATATATATATATATATATAGGTGCACATAAACATGATGGAGGTGCACATACAAACCGGCCCCGATCCAGGCTTCAATCCATGTTATGTTGTCTGGTACCCACCCCGTGATCGACCAGATTTCTTACCAACCTGCGTTTACTGATGTTATAAATACAATTAGAATTCAATTTATTTTTAACAATATCAATATTCTAAACTTTCTTAAACAAAACTTAAATATTTACTAGATTAAATGGCAAGTGTTTGGTGGAGCGAAGATGAAGAGTACACACTCGCAAGTTCTTGGGTACACGTTTGGACCGAGTCTGAAACTATCGATGATGATTTTTGGGATCACGTCAAGGATAAATTTGATGAAGAGATGGATTATACGGTTGAGGTGCGTCCAACCTATGAACTAACAAAAAAATAGAAAAGAATCATGACAGTTGTTAAAAGATTTCATCAAATCTACAGTAGACGGATGGATATTTTAGAAGATCGTAACAATGACGCAACAGTTGTTCAGGAATCTCGAGTCGAATACGAACGAACTACTGGAAGACCGTTTGCTAAGTTAGAAATTTGGGAGCGTTTAATCGATAATTAGTAGTTTTACAATTATGTTTAATGCATTATTGCTTAATCTATTAGTGGTTTTACTTTTATATTTCATCTTATGTTTTATATGCATTTATGCTTAATGTATGATCTTTATTATCCACAATTTGTATGTATAATGTTTATTAATTTTTAAAACCGATGTAGATAACAAACTGAACAAATGTCAGAACTTACGTTTTTGGTGTTAATGTTGGAGATTGTCTCAAGACTTTCACCAAAGACTGTTACTCAGTTTAAAGTTGTGTGCAAGGAGTGGAGGTCATTCATATCAACAAAATACTTTACAAGGATTCATTGTAATCGAATGAAAATATCTTCTGCTCCAAAAATCCTTTCTATTGATGAAAAAGATGATTTATTTCATAGGATTTGCTTGGATTCACCATACTGTTGGTATGACAACACCGTTCAATTGCCATTCAACGTTGAATCATGTGATTTGCTGATTTTAGGAACATTGGATGGAATGTTGTGTACACTCATAAAAAATACATGTGCCTTGCTTATATGGAATCCGTTGACTCGCGCCCACAAGATGATACCACGTGTAACAAATCAAGGTACATATGATGTAGACTGTGATGCTCTCGGTTTCTATGTAGATTCGGCTAACGAGTACAAGATTTTGCATGTGAAGCGAGCTCGTGAATCTATTCTCATGCATGTGTTTTCAACACGCTCCGATTCGTGGCGGCAAATCAATTTCATAGAAAATTATCATTATAGAGACACCAACTGTAAGTGGTCAGTGGATACCCTTTGTGGAGATGGATTGTATTTTACAGTTGGAGCATATTGGGGTAGTTTTATGCAGTCGCTTATACGTTTTGATGTGAACTCAGAGGAATTCAGTGTACTGCCCTTCCCAACTATTCCATACAACAAAGGATGCTAATGTTATGTAGTCAATGCATGTGACAAACCCCATTTATTTGTTGGTTATGGGTTAAATGACCTTTTCATTGATTTGTGGAGGATGGGGTGTGGTAAATGGACCAAGGTGTTGTCTATTTCAAGTATTTCTAAAACTCCAGCTATGTTTTGGTGTTATGCTTCTTACATGGTCCCACT
Organism: Flaveria sonorensis; assembly: GCA_025506505.1. Taxonomy (NCBI): domain Eukaryota; kingdom Viridiplantae; phylum Streptophyta; class Magnoliopsida; order Asterales; family Asteraceae; genus Flaveria; species Flaveria sonorensis. The sequence continues at coordinate 61,616,879 of CM046435.1, read as the reverse complement.
TAAAAAGTGGATAATCATGAATGAGCTTGGTAATGTATGTGACTTTGACGAGATATTCAACGGTATTTGCTCAACGTTTCCTGGCAAGTACTTCTCTGCTGTAAATGGTACAATTTACACTGAGACTCTCATGTCACCTGACACTTAGTTCAGTTATATAGTGGCATTGCGCTTTTACATTCCTCCCTTTTTGTGGTAAAATGTTATGCTCACTTTCATTTATCTTTTTTATTAATTGTAATGCTTCCTTAGATTAACTTTCCACCTAAACTGCAATTTTATGCATTATATATCTTAAAACCTCAACAAATGATTGTTATGCTACTTAGCTTAACAACACTCCCCCTAAACACCATCTTAATTAAACATGAAGCATTCTACGTTATCAAATAGTTGTTTACGTGGGTGATTTTAGATATGAATGAAGCAAACATTCTAATGCGTAAGAGCCTTTACGTCATCACCGTGTTAAGATTATACACAAAATTTTTTTATCTTTTCAGCAAATAATAAATTCTATATTATTGCTTTTTTACTTCGTTGTACTATCCGGCCACCGGACGGGTATAAAACTAGTTATGTTAACTATGCATGTAACTGTTTCTATCGTAGAACGAGCTTTTTCAAATTAGAACTTATATAAAATTACTTAAGATTTACAATGTCACAAGAAAAAAATTAAATAGCTTAACTATAATGGCCATTAAAAAATAATTTGTAGAAGGAACTGATTATGAATATTTTATTAGAGAACTTGGATCATGTAAAGCTAAAAAAAGAAATTAATCTAAAGATATATACATACATCATATATTATTTAGAAAAATATTTTTAACTCCACCAACTATAAACAATTTAGTTTATTATTATCGGTCCCAAACCCGGATAAGTAAGGGTTTTAATAAAATCTTTTTTTAAAGGACCCTAACGTTTTAGTTCGATTGACCCTAAAAAACGTTGAACCACCCATTCTAAAAGTTAAAACAAGACGATAAAGATATGTATTTCTTTTACTTATACCATAATGAACAAATTGAAATGAGAGCATTGTATGAATCTAGAACCAAAAAATCTAAGTTTATACTTAAGCATACAACTCTTTAATTTGTATCTAATCAAAGATTCAGATTAGTACTCTTATGAGTATATATTTTTGTAATAAGAGTTTACTTAAAAATCAAAGGAAAAACTTTACAGAATAGTAAACAAGTTGTAGGCGTGTTTCAATTAGGTTACTTATATTTTTATTTGTTCAAATCAGGTCACTAATATTTTAATTTATTGTAATCGGGACACTAAAATTTTTAGGAGTGTTTCAATATAGTCACTCATATTTTTTGCATTTTTTAAAAATAAATTACAATATTTTTAAATAATTTGGTTTTTAATTAATATGTTATTAACTAACAAAATTAGTCATAAATTTATTAAGTGCCCAAAATACCTCTAGAAAATTATTATTATTTATTATTATTATTATTATTATTATTATTATTATTATTATTATTATCATCACCATATAGTCGTGATCAGTAGTAATCGCGACGCCAATAACAGTATGAAGATACTTAGTAATTATATACTATAATAAGAGTTGGAGGGGAACTAGATCCTACAGTTCCAGAGTGGAAAAGATCTCTCTAAAAAATAAAACCTAATAATACAATACTAATTACTATAGCTAGCAAAATCCTTGTATCTCAACAATTTAATAGATTTATCATCATGAAGTGGTTGAATTTGTTTAAGGATAAAAAGACACTCGCCTTGAAGCAAGTACCAATAGATTTCAATTGTTATTTTATATTTATACCTATGTCATTCTTGTAAAATTGTAAATCATGTTATGATCACAACATGATTATCAGTTCCTTGATAACTCAATAGTTCAATAGGCCTATCATCATGAAGTGCAATTTTAATAAGGGATTCTATATACGTTGTTTCACTATATTTTTAGAGACAATTATCACAAAACCCTACACATAAAGTTTGATTAAATGATATGGGCAAAAAAAAAGTTAATGACAGAGAGCACTTGTCTTAAGCAATAAGTAGTAGACTTCGATTGTTATTTTATACTTATACTAACCATAATTTAGAAAAAGTTTAAGTATGCGATGCTTATTATGACGAATTGCATATTTGAAAATCCGTAAACATAATTACCTCTTAGGACACGCGTCATCAATTTCAAGGCAACGTGTCCTCCTTCACCGATTAATAAATAAAGCCCTAACAATATTTAGCGGTGAAGTTTAATGATCATTGCCTATTCTGGAGAAAAACAACTGGCTCATGAATCATGCTAGCTGTATTCGTTGTCCGCATACCAAATTTAAGCTTCCCCACTCATCTTCGCTACTACTTCCTCTCTTTCTTGATCGGCATTCTTTTATTTTTCTCTATTTACAAAACTGAAAGGAGTAAAAAGTAAATTCTCATCCGTGTTTGATACGCAATCAGATGTCACCATCGATAAATAGCGAATGAAAAGGAGAGGAGAAACCATAGTTCAAAATCTCTGGTCTTGGCTTTTAGATTTGTTTCCTTAATCAAATCAAGAGTTAGGGTTAGTAATGGATGTGAGGGAAGTTATGGGTGCGCTTCTTACATTTTCCATGTTTGTGATGCTTGGAAACATGATTAAACGTGATCACTTTGATGGAGATGTTTTGGTAAGTGTAACGCACATCATATCTATTATTAACAACTCTATTTTTTAACTAATTACAAACAATTTAAGTTTGGGTGGAAAACTCCACTCTTATAAAAACATTTTATCACATTTTGATTAGTTTATTTGATATAATATGTCAATAATGCTTCAAAATGTGAATCGCTATCTACTCATTTTTTACTAAAATTAAACGTATGAAGTTTTAACATGATACAAACCCAACATGAAATTCGTAATTTTGGGTTTCTTCTAAACATTTAGCTAAACAGTCGTGTTTGACTCGACCTGTTTCCTTTATGGGCTGATCCGTTTAATTTTATAAATTTCCAAAAAAAAAGTTTGTTTTATGTCATACTAGGTATTTGATCATAAAATTTTATAAATAGAATTGAAAATGAAAAAAGATTTTTATATTTTTGATCCGTATATTTCATATATGTTTGTATGTTCAGTTTTTATTTGGTAATTTTAGAGTATTAATATTCAAAGATAATACTATAAAATAAAATTTTGGAGATCATGTTTATGTCAACCCATGAAAAATCATGTTGTGTTCAGGTCATATGAAAGATATTATTTTCATGTTCGTGATGCTTTTGGGTTCATGTTAGGTTTGACTCTTCAACCTACAAACATAACCAGTTTAACACCTCTGTTAAACTAACCATATAAGTTGGTCGAAGAAATAAAAATAAAAATATAGTTTATTCTAATTAAATTTCAGTCGTCTCAAATTGATAGTATCATATGTTTTTTTTTCTCTTGCAGTACGATGTCCCAGCAGCAGCGACATCAAATGTTTATCAAGACTCTACGAAAGCAAATAGACATAAACTTGCTCAACTTTCTAACGAGTCAATGTATTATGGTCAACCATTACAACTTTGCTTTAATGGTTATACACTACGTAAGTAGTTATATTAGTACTTAGCGATTATAGGGTATATGGCTCTTATTAGTGACTGACGTTCAGCTAGTCACTAATAGCCCTTTTCCTTAATAAACTACTTTTAGTTTTGGTTAAGAATTATATCAACTTATGACGCTTTTTGGTTGTAGCGAAAGCAAGCGGGCATTCAAAACGTTTTGTGACGTTCTCATTAACCGATGGCCCCGAATATCACATTTCACAGGTTCAGTCTCCTTTATTTTGTTTTTTTTTTTTTTTAATTTTTGCAGGTCTTATATAGGTTTAATGTAACTCGTGTAAAATGGTTTGATTAGGTTGCCAACGCGGTACTAGTGGCAAAACATGTTGGTGCAACTCTTGTGCTGCCAGAGATTATTGGGAGCAAAGGGGAGAAAAGGTTAGTGCATATAACCAAACCATGCCCCATATCAAACAACAAACAATCAAACCATGCTGAGCCATACTCGACCAACTGGTCAAGCGGATTGATTGCGCCTTGGTTGAACTTACACCTTTGGTATGTATTTCAGGGGTTTTGAAGAAATTTACGATGCTGAGAAATTCATATCAAGCATGAGCGGTGTGGTTCACGTGGAAAGGCATAAGCGTTTAAACACGCTCACGAAGAAGCTCATTAGCATAAAAGTTCCCAACAACGCCAAGCGGGACTACATCATGACCAATGTTGAACCTTTGTTTCAAGCAACACAAAACGTGCGGATTATAACCTACTTTCCATCATTTACCAAGAGTGAAGGGAAAGTTGACAAGGATATGAACCAATATTCGTGTTGGGCGGCATTTGAGGCTCTGCGTCTGAAGCCCGAGCTCCAAGAAGTAGTGAACTCTGCTGTCGGGTGGCTACGAAGCCATGAACAAGATGGTCACTTTGTTGCAATCGACTATAAATCTAAGGTGTTGGGCACAAGCAGTTGTGGACGTAATGCTAAGGAATGGATGAAAAATTGCTACAACCCAGTCAAAATCACAGAATTCCTTCAAAGAATTGGTTATCCGCGATATTCAACTATTTACGTGACCCAATCAAAACCAGATCGCAGCCTACGTTTGCTAACAGACTTATACCCCAAGACATTCACAAAGGTACAAGCTATATCTTTACAAGTAACAGTTTCAACTTATCTACTAATACCAAGATTGATATGTAAAGTAAAAAAGCCATATGTTTACCTAACTCGCTCATTTTGCCTCCACTTGTTACTACTATTAACAGGAAGATATAATGCAAGAAGCAGACAAGGGGAAGTTGGTCACCTCTGAGTTGGAACAGGAGATCATTGACTTCCATTTATGCTCAGTTAGTGACGTTTTCGTGCCGGCAAAGTCGGGTCTCTTTTACATGAATGTGGTTGGAAATAGGATTGCTTCCGGCAAAACAGAAGTTCTTGTGCCAGTACAGATAACATCAAACTTAGCACAGGATCATGTTTCCTCTTACATATCAAAGAGGAACCACCCAGCGTATGCTTGTTTCTGTGAGTGAATTAGATTTCATACAAGTTGTGTATGAAATCTAAATAAAGACGACTCTAAGTTAGTCGTGTGTGTTGAACTATAAAAGTTTAGTCAAAGTGTTGTGTTTTTATGTTGTGTTTGTGTTGCATTCGTTTAATAGTTTCATAGAATCAAGATAAATAAAACAATCGGAAAAACCAACACAAACTACGTATAAAAGTTATGTGCAAATACAATATACAAAAAACTAGACCACGAGTTGGAAAATACCAAAGAAAGGTTGCGAACAACTCTGTTATGTACCAAATGTAATTAACATCTTGCTAAAACCTATATAGATGCATGTTAGGAAGCTCTTGTCGAAACACAAGAAACTGGCAAAAAAACCTCAAATGTCTCAAGTGTCATCCACATTTCCTCTTGCTGAACCTGTGACATAATAAGAAGCATAAGTAGACAATTTGCATTGATAATCGAGTTTGTTAAAGAAAATTAAGAAGGTTGTGAGAGTTAGATGTTTGGGAAGTTTTTGAGTTACAATACTATGGGGATGTTTGGATTTGTATCTACACTGTGTAATAACCAGATAATCAGTTGTTTGAGTGTTTGGTACGTTCTGATTATTTAAGAAATGAGAAGCGTCTTGTGAAGGGAGCGAGTCACGCAAATTAGGATAAAATAACAGGTACAAAGATAATTTTAAAATTGAAAATTCAAAAGGTGTACCTCTATCTCTTCGAAGCAGATTTGGCTTGCATTTCTTGTAGATATCATAAAAGTATTCACTGAAGGGGCGCTCCGAGACAGGTATCAGTTTACCAACAGCCGCAAGAGGCCAACTGGTCATATTAAGCAATAAAAGTGAGCAGGACAAGAAGATGGTCAGTTCAACATATAATGAAACATGATATAGTATGGTTAGACCCATTAAGGTTAAAGGTTAAGCCCCTTATGGTTAGGGTTCTGTCTCTATGTATTCATGTCTATTGTTTTGGTCATTGACACAGAAATTCTTTCTAAATCCCTTCCTTCCCTTTTTCTCAGCAATCTCCCCTACCCATTCTCTCTCTAAAAATGCCTCAGTTATTTATAAGATCTACAAGTCTACGAGTCAGTTACACATCACTTCCACCACCATCAGGTTCGTACCATAGTTCCGATCACCCTACAAAAATTCACTTTCATGAGACGCCACGCGCCTCTAAGAGTGTTCACCTCTGCAAACCATTAGGTTAGTCGTGTCTTTCCAAGCACAATCAAACTTTTACTGGCACCGGAAAGGGGCCACGCAGCACCATTCGGTTAGTTGCATCTCTCGGTTGTTGGATCTTGAACAACTCAACTATTATGCTTGATGTAACCTTTTTTAAACTCACTGCATCTGTTTTGAGCTTTTATAACCCAGGTACCATCTTTTGTTTTATACTTATCGTCTTTTCTCTCCTACTAGGGTCTAGGATTAAAAGAATAAGGAAAAAAAAAAGAAATTCCATTTTGTACTCTTTGTTTCAATTTCATGGCGCAATCGGAGAATCATCTAAGGCTACAACACATAAACCCCTATGGTATCACCGCCATCAATGCCTATGTTCCATTATTGTTAGCATGGCGTGAGCTTTTGAAACTCATTGCTGTCAGTTTTGGTGTTGTCCATCAACCACCACCGAGACTGAAGATTCAGAATGGAAATGGCTAAAGCTAGACGCCTCATCAAGATGTGGAATTGTGGATACACGACACAATCAAGTATAATATTCTTCAACTGGTTTTAAACATGTTCTTTGTGAGTTAATATTGAAGACTTGTTCTACAACAAAGATGCCTGCACCATCCAGTTGGATAATAAATTAATAACCTTCATAACATAGAGATTGGTGACATGCGTTGCGTTGTCCAATCTTCCTTCTAACATTGAGGTTGAAGTGCTAAAAAGAATTGGTTACATGTATGACATGAGTTGCGTTGTCCAATCTTCCTTCTAACATTGAGGTTGAAGTGCTAAAAAGAATTGGTTACATGTATGATCAAAGGCGCGCCAGAAAATTTTGATAAATCATATTATTCATCATCAAAATTCTTTCCTAATTGTCTTCAAGCTGGATCGATGTTACTTCTTAAAGAACCAGCCACCCTTCATCCCTAACCATTCTTTACGGTCAACAACACCCATCATCAAGATAGCAGGTTATACGAATATTAATCGCAGCTCAGAACACTGCAAAGACCACCCTCAAAACCAAAACAACCGTAACAGCTCTCATTCTCGATCTGGCTCCAATCAAATGCCACATTCCACCTCCCATTTATCTCGGTCACCACAATGGTCCTATTAACAACCACAACATGCTAGCATTCATAACCACCAAGACAGGTATACCTTATATCCTGCCGGGGCTTCAGAGAATCCTCCATGGAACTTGTGTTCGGTCTAGATACACATCTCTTCCAATGGACCACCACCAACGCGCCTCGATTTATGGTCAGCAATGGTCTTCCATAGCCAATTACTCAAATGGGCACAAACAAACCGTAATGGGCCTTACCATATCTATACAATATTTGCTAAAACGATGTTCCACAATCGAATGAAAAAGAAACAAAATTACGTAAAACCAACCTGATAAGGCCAATTACAATAGAGACAAGCCATAATTGCCAACTCAGCCTCACAGTCGTCGTGAATTTTCCCAAGAACATGATTATGATGACCTAAAAGCAATAATGTCAAATAAGTGATATTACAAGTTGAAATGTGTCGTTCAAAGTTTCAAGGGAGAATTAGGAGACATGATCTCACTTGAAGTACAATAGTAAAGCCAACAATTCCCATAAAAAGGCGGTTCTTGGTAACTCCTTTAAATACATTCATTTCATCAGGCTTCCGAGCATTAAACTCATTGAATATCTGCAGTTAGACTGATTAGCAACATCAAAAAACAAACATTCAAGGGAAGTTAAAATAAAACAACACACATTTTGTTTTTATCCGAACCCAGTTGCCCAACCCGCCCATTTATAAAACATCACCTGAGAAAAGACAAAAGCATTAAAAATGAGTGTGTTCTTCTTTTTGTTGGCCTGCTTAGTGCTCTCATCCTCCAAGTGCAAAATCCTTTTTCCATCAAAGTTGAGTACAAGGAGGACAGTCACTTGGTACATAGCCTGTAGTTTTATTCAACAATTATTATGACATTAACTTCACATACATTTTCAAAAAAGAAGTTCAGGATATACCTGAATCAACAAATTCCTCCACATAATGTTTGTTATAAGAGGTTCCCTGATCAAATAAGAATAAATTTCTTTACCACATATTTAAAGATTGTTATTTGATAAACAAATTTTACACCCAAATCAGATTAGAACTTATAAATTAAAAAGTCAGACCTTCTGCCAACTGGAGTTCGGTCCATGAGGTGGTCTGTGGGTGGTTCAGTGGCTAGAGCAAGTGCACCAAGTGTGTCCATGATAAGATTCACCCACAGGAGCTGTAAAGACACAAGAGCGCCCATAAGATTATCGGTCAGTGGTTTGGTACATGTGTGTTTGTGTGTGAGAGTGAATGAGAGAGACCTGCACTGCATTTAATGGCACATCACCAGAAGAAACAGCTGCAACAACATTAATTACAAGGGCTGCAACATTTACAGTGAGCTGGAACTGAATGAATTTCTGAATATTGGCATAAACAGATCTTCCCCATCGAACCACCTGTTGTATGATAAAAGAAATACATATAATAACAAAGACATACAAGAGAAATGGATATAAATATATAATCAAAAAGATGATAAAAAATACCTTGACAACTGAAGCAAAATTATCATCTAATATAATGATATCACTGCTTTCTTTGGCAACTTCTGTTCCTTGGATTCCCATAGCTAGACCAATATCAGCCTACATCAAAGAAACACCAAATTATATTTATGTCATCCAATATAATAATATCAAACAGCACAAGATAGTTAATTTTTTGGGTAGTGATTAACCCTTGTTTCTAACCTCATGTAGTGCAGGGGCATCATTTGTACCATCACCAGTAACAGCAACAACATGACCCTTCTTCCTTAATGCTTGCACAAGTAATAATTTGTCATTAGGGGAAGAACGCCCCATCACCTGTTCCAAAAACACCATTAATTCCATCAAACAAATAAACATTGATAATTAGAAATTAACTAACGTACCGATATCTTGTCAGCAACTTCTAGTCTTTGGTCTTCTGATAATCCTCTAAATGTTTTCCCTTCAATTAAATTAGGTTCTTTTGCATCTGCATTAGATTCTAATATTCCACATTCAAGTGCTATTGCCCTTGCTGTCTGAAGATTATCACCTGTCACCATTCTTACCTTCACACCAGCCTTTTTGCACAATTGAACTGCATCTTTAACATTCGGCCTACATGGATCCTGCAAATCAAAATAATGCCACATGTAAAAACAACCTATAATATAAATTCTAAAAAAGATATAATGAAATCTTTTAATCACCTTTAAACCAACTATTGCTAGCAAAACAAGATCATCCTCAGGCATTTGCCAATACTCAAGTTCCTCTTCAGTAATTGGAAAAGTTTCCCCTTTCATTGTTCGGTAAGCAATTGCAACACAGCGCAGGCTTCCAGCAGCCATTGTTTCTATTGCCTTTTTAAAATATTCCATCTGCCATATTACAATAATAATTAAAAAAAACAGATATATCAAAATGTGAGGAACCATAAATGGGTTTTTTTAACATGATAATATTTAAAACCTTATCGTTGTCCAAAGGAACTAAGGTCTCATTAGTATCCATGAAGCTGGTACATGCAGCTAACACAATTTCAGCAGCTCCTTTCCAGTGTATATGAACTTCAGAATCAGACTGCAGGAAGAAAAATAGAACATTTAAGAATATCAGAAAGAACACATTTCATAAAAAGAATAAATTACCAATTTCACAGCAACACCGCCTCGTTTTTTCTCTGAATTGAACGGGAATGCATGAACGATTGTCGACTCTGACCTCACAACATCAAAATTCATTCCAAGCTGCATAGTATTATTAGGAATGACATGAATCATAGGATGTGCAAGACAATAAACCCAAAAAAAAAACTCAATCATGTGAACTAACATCAACCCCCCATTGAAGAATGGCTTTCTCAGTTGGAGATCCAGAAACTTCAACATTCCCACCGCCCTGTCAAAAATCGGTAACAGATTTATGCAACATCTTGTTCCAGAAAGGAAAAAAAGGCAGTCTTTGAAGAGAGAATTCATTAATTATCAAGAATCTACCTCAGGTAAAAACACGCTTCCAGTGGTATTCTGGGCTATGCCTTCAATGAGAAGTGAAATGAGTCTAGATGGTAATTCTGACTTGTTATTTGGTGGATCAATTTTCTTCCCACAAATATAAACCTCAACTATGGTCATCTGAAAACAATTAGCAAAAACATGTCATGAAACTACCAACAAAAACATAAAAGAACAAAAAATAATATAATATAAGAAAACAAAGAGATTTACCATGTTTAATGTCAATGTTCCAGTTTTATCACTGCAAATTGTAGTAGCAGAACCCATTGTCTCACAAGCAGAAAGTCTTCTAACCTGCACTTCAAATATTACCAACAATATACATAGATTTATAATATATATATATATATATATATATATATATATATATATATATATATATATATATATATATATATATATATATATGTATGTATATATATATATATATATATATATATATATATATATATGTATGTATATATATATATATATATATATAATATAATGTTATGGATGAAATGTTCAGAGAAATTATGAATATGAGAAAAAGGGATAAGCTTACCAATGCCTTGTCTGCCATCATTTTACGCATCGAGTACGCAAGACTGTTAATAGATAAAGAGCATTAAATCTAATCCCGGTCTGACTTGAAAAAGATAAATAACACAATTGATGATTTAAAGACAAACTTACGTTAATGTGACAGCTAAGGGAAGCCCTTCAGGCACCGCAACAACAACAATAGTGACCTATACCAAAGTTCAAAAATCGATAAACTGGAAAACGGGACCAAGTGAAATCAACAAGTATCTTTGAAATGTCAAAATCTAGAGCATAAAAAATTCCAAAGTAGATCTATTTTCAACTTGTAGAATCAGTTCTTCCTGATTGAACTTCCACAGGAACAATAACAATAAAAACCATAATCAATTCGAAGTTAAAAATTAATTTGATCAACACTCAAAAGTCAACAAGGACACATATTAAGAGGGGACCAAATATAAAGAGAATGTGCTGAAGTTACATACTGCAACAGTGAAGATTTTAATTGCACCGTCCACGGCATCACCAACACTAGTTTTCCCAGCAATGAATCGTTCAGTATCATCTGTATCCTTCGTGTTCCCAGTAAAATACCTACCAAAAAAAAATGAAATCTCAAAGGTTGCCATTTTAAAACAACTTTACCATCACCATGTGACATTGCATTACCTAATTAGAAGGACAATGAGAACAACTATAGCTACCGCAAGCCCAACTATACCAATAAAAGTGGCCACTCCGTTTAACCGCACCTATATAATTTATATGAAAGTTTTACTTATATAATTTGATTTTTCAGTAAAAATGAGGCTTTATGTTCCTAAGACCAAACCTGTAGTGGTGTTTCCTCGCCATTATCTTCAGAGATGCTAGCCATAAGTAATCCCCATTCTGTATTTATTCCAACACTCGTGACCTAAAAAACATATATACAAACATGATTATGATTAAAATAGAAAAAGGCCAAACCACTTCTCTGAATCTTTTATAATTACCAGCATAGTGCCATAACCATCTGCAACTTTGCAACCCGACATTAAAAATGGTGCTTTCTGATCCTTATGAACCTGCTCCATCAAAAAATAAAAGAAAATGAAATTGCTTGCAAAAATCGTGTGAAAAAATGTAACATAAATAAGTCAAAGAACACACAATTTTACTCTCGCCAGTCATACTAGATTCATCAATAGCCAAGGAGTGACCTGATATTAAAATCCCATCAGCAGGAACCTGGTTCATAATGATTGTGAACATGTTGAAAAATAATAAAACAGATGTCATAATAAAAGAAACAACATATTTTTTCTAACCTGATCCCCAATTTTTAGTGGTATTACATCACCGACAACAATATCAAAGATTGAAATTTCAACTCTTCTCCCACCTCTTATAACCTATAACATATATGTCAGTATAATTAATATGCTAGTTAAATAGAAATTTAAGTGCACGGTTGAGAAATGAGAACCCACCTCCAAGTGTATATTCTGCTTCTCCTCATTCAGATTTTGAAATTGAAGTGATTGTTTATAATCACTTACAGCTAAAAGACAATAAACAACAATGAGTTACCACAAGATAGGAAAAATTGAAGAACAAACTACTCTCAAATGAATATTTACATTATGCACATAATTAAAAATAAAAAGATTCCGTATTAAGTCATAACAATGCTATGAAGTACCAGTAACAACTATAACAATGATAACAGCCATAGCTATACTCCCACCATCATACCATCCTTCTTTGATTCCCTGAAATAAAGGTGAATGAGAAAATGCGATGATTTAAACTACAGTTGTAGTAAATGTGAATAAACTGATTAACTGAAATCATCTTTCTTCACTTACCTCTGTCTTAATACCCAATGCCAAAGAAGCAGCCGCAGCTACCATCAAAATGATCAAAGTGGTATCTCGACAAGCATCGAGAACAAACCTCTATCAAATCAAACACCAGTAAGAGTCCAAGTTTAGGAACATCCGAAAGGCTAATATAAAAAAATCCCATGATGTCAAAGTGCATACCCAAAAGCTTCTTCCTTTTTTCCGTGGGTATGTATTTGACCCAAAAACATTTTTCCTCTCCAATATGCTTGACTCATCATCATGAATTCCCTTATCTGGATTTGTTTTTAGCTTTTCTGACAATCCATTAACCTGATTTTAAGGACTAAAACTTTACTTGTATGATCAAATGTTATGCCTTATATGATAATAAACTTGTTTCTATAATAAACTTGCCCCTCCATAGTTTTGCAAAGCAGAGATATCATGATCTCTAGTCATTGAAGCAAGTTGATCCGCGCTAATACTGAAATCACCTGTAGGAATAGGAGATGGAGGTGCTCTCTGTGTTCCTGATAGAAGAAGACCGTTAACCCATTAAAATATAACAAGTATACACATAATTGTATATTTGTATTCTATTTTGATAAGATAGGTGGGCTAACACGCTGGGTAATGAAAACACTTTTTTGCCTGATAGGTAAACATAAAATCATTAAACTGTTATTTATAATATTAAAGCAGTTGTATTATAATAACAATCTAAGGATATAATTTGTAAAAATAAACTCGGAGGTTGTCTTATGCATTAAAACTGGAGTTTAGGCATTTTTCAATCCATTTGGCCTGTTCCCCTTTCAGCAAATTATATATATTTGACTTGTTCGAAAATTGAAACATAACCCCCAATCAACCCACTCATAAGTAAATGGGTTAAAATTGTGAATTCTAATCACAATTCAATAACGTAATAATAACTAACTACCATTTGCTTGAGCTCCAGCAGCTTGGAAAAGGTAGGCTGCCTGAAAACCAGCAGTAATGAATGATGAATGTAATAAAGTTGCATTAAACTATAAACAGAAAGTGAGGGATAAATAATTACTCTTATGACTTGTGCATGGGTCCTGATCTTAGCTATAATTTGTTTCTTCTCCTCCTCCTTTTTCAAATCTAATGTGTACCGAAATCGACGTGAAGCATTCAGCACAAGCGCAGCTTGCTATAATGAAATTATATTGTTAACGCACATAGACAAAAATAAAATTAAATTTGGCATCCATGATATTGTGTTAAGATAAAGGTACAAAACAAATATAATTAACCAGTTTGCAATCTTTGTAACCTACCTTTTCAGTCTAAGCCAAATTCATTATCAACCATTTTTGGTAACAATAAGGAATGTGACCTGTGACATGGTATGTATAAAAACTTATCCTCCAATTGTCCCAAAGAATATGCAACATTTGACTTGGCACCTAGTCTAATAGAAGTCTCTGACTAACAAATAAGTACCTAAATACTCCTTAATAAGGCGAGATTGAGAAAGCTTATGGATCACAATGAATTTACCCAATTCTTGATAGCAGTTTGGCAGGTGTTTGGGTGTGCTGTTTGAAACCGATTATCCGATAATTTAGTCTTAAAGTTTGAATAAACCTCGTGAACAAATTATTATTCAATTTTGGATTATTAGTTTCATAGCTGCTATAATGAAAATGATTATTAGAGGTTAAAATAGAATTTCACAGTGGTCCCCTCTTTTAATATAATTTTATATTTCCACTCCAATTCTAACCAATAGTTGATCCTCCCACTATGAAAAGATAACTTGCAGCATTCTTATACGAATCCAAACAGCCACCTATATATGAATTTGCGTAGCCTTCCAAAAAACACCTTTTCGTCTAAAGCAACGTGTACCCGACATGTCTTTCAAGTAGTGTTTTTTTCTACTTCCCAATGCTCTTTCCCTGATTAGACATAAAACATCTAACTACTCCCACAACATGTATGTGACCTTGTGCGTAGCATAGCATACATGAAACTGCTTACAATGCATAAAAAATGTTAGTCATACCCTCCTTGTCTTCTTCCCCTTTGTGGTGTATAATTTCTCTCTAAATGCTTAAGGTGGCTTCCTAAAAGCGTACTTATGATCTTGGCGTGTCATTAAGCCTAAATCCTCCAACACTTTGGTTTTTTCTCTTAGCATAGTTTAGAGTACTTCTAATAGTTCGCATGTAATGCTCGTATCAAGAATTCACTTCGGGGCCTGAAATCCTTCGTCTCAAGTTCCCAAGACAATTGTCTATTCAATGTGTTGGTTCCTTCATGCCTGATATGTTGTAATCAACAAGTCATTAACATACAATAAAAATATGATATAAGAGGTTACAATTTTCTTCTAGCAACAATGATAATTGCATATCTCATGTAATGAATCCTAATCTTTAAGTCAATAAACTCTAGGTATCATTGTCCATTGGTGCTTCCATTCACATATACAAACTTTTCTTCAACTTGCAAACCGTTTTCTTTTCTCAAGGTATGGAAAAGCCTTCTAGTTGTGCCAGATGTGTTTCAAAAAGATCACCACACATGAACACTGATTGTAGTCATATTCACAACCAAAGAGAATACATAATTATAATCAACCCCACCCCCTGCCCCTTTTCTGCTGGAACCTTGACCACCAACCATGCCTTGTATCTCTTGTTGCCGACGTTTTTTTCTTTGACCCTGAACACCCAATTATTCAGCAAAACCTTGTTTCCTGCTAGTAACTTCATTAAGAACCATGTTCGTCTCATGTCCCGTAAACTCACACCTTCTCTTACAGCTTGCTCCCATTGAAAGATCACCTGTTGTCTGCCAAAAGTAGTTTCCTAATGCAGAGTACCTCCATGGATACTAGGATTTCCGATGCTCATCTACATTAAACACCCTTCATAATCCACATCAAAAACAATCTCAATCTACCATACTCACCCCTACATCTACTAATTCCATTTCCAGAGATTCCAACAACAAAATCATTGTCAAACAATCACAACAACATTCAGTTCATATTCAATTCAATCAACAACACAAAAACATCAAAAAAATCAAGTAAAAGAAGAAGACATTACCCTCCATCTCCTAAGCCGATCAACCGAAGCACTCTTGGTGCTAACAATGTCAAAAGGATCAGAAACCGACTCATAATCATCCTCAACCCCACCGCCATACTCCACATCGTTCTTATGCCTCCGGTAGGGTGAACTTCCACCGCTCATGGCTGTAAATCAAAACTAGTTACTGTCGCAGGAGAGATGACACCGTCTCAAAATCTCTATCAGAAACAACACTCTCTGTAAACAACAATAATAACAACAACAATAACAATAACAATAACAATAACAATAACAATAACAATAACAATAACAATAACAATAACAATAACAACTGTGATTCAATGAATCACGAGAGCTAGGGTTTCGAGCAACAACATTTATTAATTAGTTAATTACCGCCTCCACCGACCAAAACGGTTGTAGGCTTTTTGAAGAAGCATAAACAACATGATTGTAGTACAGTGATGATGATAATATTATTAAAAAAGGAGGAATAATGGAGTAAAATAGTGCAGTTATTGAGAGAGAAAGATATACCTGTAGAGAGAGAGATAAAGAGGAAGAAAGATGAAGGTGTGGAAATGGGGTTGTTTGGTGTTGTAGAGGAAATGACTACGAAACTTCTAGGAAGGTTCCGAAGAAGAAGTGCATAATCTTGTTTAACTTTTGTCTTTTAAATGTGTTATTATTATTTTATTGTTGTTAATTGTATGGTAATCTAATCAAGTCAAGGTTAGGGGCATAAGAATAGTTTTATAAGTTTTTCCTTTCCAAAATTCTTGGACGCATTAGAGTTGCAACTATTTTATGTTTTATGATATAGTTAGTATAGTTAATTATAATTAATTTATAAAAGTTATATTATAATATCGAGAATATGCTATATTTGTAAGTAGAGTAAAAAATTGTTATATATTTTTGTAAATATGTTTTATAGCAATATTGGTGTATTGTTGATCATACGATGTGTGTAAACAATTGTATAACGATGTGTCTAATTGTTTAATTACATAAGTGCATCTAACTTATTTTAGAATGGTGTTTGAGTAAATGTACTACAACGAAGCGTCTAAAATCATTACAATGAATATCTAAACCAATCACAATAGGGTGTCCAAAGTGTCGAGGTTTGCCGCATGAATAGCTTGTGAGAGAGGGAGGGGGGTTAGTTTTTTTTTTTTTTTTTTTTGAAGGGTGGGGTTTAGACTATTTTTTGGAGGGTGAAAATATGATTTTTGGGAGTGATGGTGGGTTCGACGAACCGGTTCAATACCTTTGTAATGAGTTAGATCGAAGTTTTTTAGCAGGTTATGAGTGTTTTAAAAATTTTTTACGTTCTTTATTATCTTTTCCCTCTATTAGCCTACCTCTCCCCTAACATGATGTGTCAAAAGTATTGTAATAGCACATCAAAAACCATCTTTTAAACATATATGTATTCCATCCTGGATACTTCATACTTTTCATACAAAAATCAATTTAAACAACTCCCCTCCATATATAATGTGTGTCCTTCTCTTTTTCGCACAACTAACCTCATGGGCATTTTTCAAACTTTCTTTAAAGCCATCATCTCCATTTCTTTTTAGGAAAAAATATGAGCCATGTGTATTGTCATCAATGATTTTTATATTTTATACACTAAGAGGTTTAGTCAAAATATTTTACAAGAAAAAAAAACACTTTAATTCGTTTGAAAAATATATGCAAGGGAATATAATCTAAAAAAAATCATAAATTTCAATAAAAATATACAATTCAAAAAAAGAGGAATCTCATATGAATATACTAAATAGTAAACCCACGATTATTAATAGTACTTTTATTTACTATTATTATTATCATAAATTATTATTAAGTTTGCAGACAAAAAAAATAAATGCCGACCACTAACCCACGAGACTTGCATGTTACCATATAACACTTTCCATGTTTTCATGTCATTCACATTTCACGACTCACTAGTCACGTATTTGTTGTGATAAATTGACAATACATAATAAAAATAACTTTTTTTTTTGCATTTAGTAATAGTGTAATAACTATTTTCTTTGTTAAAAAACAACTCTTTGCTCAAGTCTTTGATTCTTTTCTCAAGATAAATTTGTATTCGTCTTTTTATGAAGGATGCTTGGATTAGAAGCAAAGGTAATGTAAATGTCAAAAAGTGGGGGCCAAATTGTCTATATCGTCTTCGAAATACTTTACGTGTCACATTTTCTTACATTACAGTTATAATATATATATATTAAATATATGTATATTTGTTTGAAAATAAATGCACTTTGATACATGATAAATACTTTATCAAAAATCAAAGGTTAAAATTTGTAATTTGAAAGATTAGAGACCAAATCTAAATCTTGATGAAATCATAGGAAATTAGTAACCAAACACGAAATTACCTTTCCAATAATATATTAACACTTATTAAACTATAAAAAAATTCACTTATATCTTATCTTATAATATAATTTTATAATTCATATATATTTATTTTATATTGTTTATAATCCTTTAATCTTCATTATCACTAATGTCTAACCTAGTCGGTTGATAGGTAGTATACTGAATTGCTAATTGCCATATGGTGTAATGGGACGGTGTGATGGTTTAAAGTTGGGACCATTGTGGTCTTAGCTTCAAACCTGACTCAAGTGTGTTTTTCTACGATGATGGGTTTTCTCATTGGTGATGTTCTCTTGATGAGTCAGGTCTGGAACGTAAAATTCCTTATGAACGATTGACATTCCGCTTAAAAAAGGTCACATTGGTATTAGGAGTAATTTCAAACGTCGTTCGAAAAATAATAGCGCACTGAATTAAATATACTAGCTACTAGGGGTGTCCAAAATCAGATTTTCGAATATTTGAATATCCGAAATAGGTTTAGGATAGTTGATTTTGATATCCGAATCCGAAATTTCGGACGAAATTTCGGATTTGGATTCAGATATCCAAATGGATATCTAAATTCTAAAAAAATATGTATTATCTAACTATCTTTATAAAAACTTAATAATTTTTATTTAACAAGTTTCGGATAATAAAAGTTTCCGGAATTTATAATTAATATTTTTTATTGTAATTGTTTTTATAAAAATATTTGGATAATTGAGATATAAGAATATCCGGAAAATTTCAAAATTATTGTCCAATTTCGAATCCATTCTAATTCGAAAATTTCGGACATATGAGATTTGATTTTAGATTCGAATATTTTTGCACACACTTATAAAATAAGTTATTTGGTATGTTTAGTGAATTGCAAATGATGGTCAAAAGTTAATACTTGCCTTTGGATTGAAGTAAATTGTGCGTGAAAAGGTATGTACAACTTCTCCGAAATTTATGGCACATCAAAATTCAAAATGCTTATTTCGGATAATTGGGGATGTATATGTAAGAGTATTCACATCGGTTTTTCCATTCATAACTACTTACAACCGTTACTTGTAGTATATGCATACTCACATAAAAATAAAAACTCAGCTAATTAGTTTTTTTTTATATATAACGGCAAATCTATCCTAGTTCTACTATTACTCCACACTATACCCCAATGTATATTACATTTGTTAAGGTTTGAATCTTGTACATTCCCCGTAATGGTGCACCTAGAGGCAAAGGCTCTCTATTAGGCCACCACCTCAAGTACTTCTTAAATGCAAATAACTAAATAACTTGAATAAGTAGCAAATAACTTGAATTTGTGAAATTACGTATAATATATAGAATTGAATATTTGTTTACAAGGAAGTAACGGGACTTGTTAGAAACTTGTTATAAAATAATATTTAGTGACAATTTTCTACGTTGTATAAGGGTAATTGTACCAAAGATATATATACATGAAAAAGACAAGTCTATAGCAGCTGAGGCACGTGAAACATTTATATATGTAAAATTACAGGCATCAAGTGTTAATTCAATTGTAAAGTAGCAAACTCATATTAATTTGAGATGCTTAATTTACTATGAAATCCTCGTCTATATGTAACTAAAATGCGTTGATGGTGTTTAAAGCCAAACATTTCTCATGATTTAATATCTTTATTCTAGACTAGCAATGTGATACTTACGTAAGGTTTATATCTCTATTGATATATTAAAAATCTATATAATAATTAATTGACTCAATCAGTTTGGAATGCTATTGGAATAGAATCAAACACTAATAAAAAGGACTATTAGTGACGTTTTTGCCGACAAAAGGGCTTCTGGACGATATCAATGGCAGCAACGGTTTTACAACGAATCCGCATTATATCTGAAAGTATATAATGTTTAATTTTGTCGCTAAATTGATGTGTGACTGAAGGAAAAAACTAGAATTTGTTAAAAAGAAAAAACTAAAAATCAAAACCTTAGCGACGACGAATCTTTAGATTCTTGGTCAAAAACCTATTTAGTGATTTTAGTCCAAAGTTCTGGCAAACTTCGCATTATCCAATGGAAAATTAAGGCAGCTAGTCTGCTACTTGTTAATAAACAATCGTCCAAAATTCCATTGCAAGATACGTAGTTATTTGGTGTGGAAAACTGTTGCTAAATCATCACAAGTGGATTTTTTTAAAGGTTAATTGTATCACTGAAGGGATATCGGCTCACCAAATTATCTCGATTACTCAAGTACGCAACCCGAGATCACTCTCAGAAGTAAACTCATCACAGATAAGAAAAAATCCCCTAACCTAACTTGGTATATTTTTTTGTCATAGGTGAGACCTGAACTCAATACCTCCTAATTTAATAAAGTTTTAAGGTCACATTTCAACCATTTGGGCTAAAAATCATTAGTATATACATGTTATAATTTCGTCTCTAATTAGGGTAAATATACATGTCATAATTGATCCTAGAGACATTGCTAATTCCATTGTCATTCATTTGTAGTAAATTTGTAGCTAATTAGCGACAAATTTCTTCAATATGAGTTCGATCGGATTGAAGAATTTTATAAAACTGACCATGAAAAAAAATACTTATTGATTGACCGATCTAAGAAATAGAAATAAGATAGAGAAAAACACGATAATAACTACCATGTTAACGTCATAAACGTAAAAAAACTTATTGATTAATAATCAACCTAAGAAACTAAAATAAGACGAGAAAAGATGATAGTAATTAACTACCACGTTAACGTCATAGACGTAGACATGATCATATGATTATTACTGTTATATTATTATAGTAAATTCAATTACATATGACATACGAGAGAAATTTCGACGAAGCTCGATCAGTCACTGATGATGACTTAACTATCACGTTGCGTTATATAAATTGACACGAGGTGACGTGAATATCAAGGCAAATTATAACTATTCTTTTGTTGTTTCTTAAGTGTCACAACCCTAGTTTTTATCTTTTGTTTTTCAAGAAACATTATATCGTTTTAATTAACTTTTTTATAGAAACCTGACAATATTTACTCCCTTCTACTCTCAAAAATATTATTAAGTTGTTTCTTAAGATGATTCTTTTTAAAGAAGAAAAGTAAAACGATATAAATATTGTCTTCACTTAACACAATATTATTCTTCCTTGCAATCAATATTTTATGCAACTAAGCTGGAAACCTGTTTATAAAATGGGTTGAATAAAAAAATAATAAATACATAGTTATAAAGATTAATAAAAAAAAATTCAATTTCAAACAAAATCAAGCCCTTTAAATTTGGTATTTAGTAAGTAATAAACTTGTAAAATGTGAAAATAAGTTTCTCTTCACACGCATACGCAAATTCATGTTATTCATTCTATACATATTTACCGATATATATGATGATTATAACACATATACATAATTTAAAATGTTTGAGTTTAGTCACATATCGAGGTAAATCCTAATGAGTTGTCATGTTAAAGATAGACCATACATGCCTCAATGGTTTGACAGCTGAAATATTTCGCAAACGATGAAGCAAGAATGAAGATGATAATATTTCGCAAACGATAGACCCACATGCCTCAATAATATTTATTAAAGTACCAAACCATTACGTGAAGACGAATTTCAGTATGTTTGTTAGGATTTTAGCATCACAAATGTCATATTAATTGGATTTACTCGATACAAAATGAGAGATTGAAATAAATATCGATATGAGTTGGTAAGTGTGGAGCAAATACTCATTTCGGGCATTAAGAAACCTCTAAGTGCTTAAACCATTAGTGGTTTCAAAGAGGTACCCCCTCAATGGGGTCTGAGGAGCGACTCCCTTGGCAAGGTTCAAGCGGTAAAGCCCTTGGCCAGCCACATTGTTTTAGGTGCTTCAAAAATGATTATCACTAGTAATTGAATGATTGTTAATGATAACTCAGATCAATAATAACTTCAATTATAGTTGTAGGTGAGCTCCATAGTAAGTTACTAATGTGTTGTGACAGTTTAACCTTTAGTAGCAAGTTACTACCAAGCACTCACAAATAAAACCGGTAGTAAGTTACTAATGTGTAGTGACAGTTTAACCTTTAGTAGCAAGTTACTACCAAGCACTCACAAATAAAACCGGTAGTAAGTTACTACTGAACAATGGAAAATCTAGCATCGGTGTTAAGTTACTGTTGAGCAACAGTGACTAGATTCAATACTAACTTTAAGCAGCATTTCTATTAATAAAGTTTCTACTAAATATGAAACTGGAAAGAACACAGACATACTAACTCGTGTACATAAAAACTACTTGATTAAAAGTTCGTTATCCAAGGTACACATGTTCAAAGTTGGATACTTTGACGAGTTTACTTTACATTATCATAAGCATATACATATTGATTTTTAGTAAGAATACCTTTTCTTCTCATTCATTTAGGATTTCAGGATGTTATATGAGTGAAACTACTACAAAATTTAATTTCTTAAAACAAATGTATATGTTTTATGAGATTATTGATTACTCTAAAATATAAAATAGATTCGATAACAAAATACTTAGTAATTTAAATATGCAAAGGAGTCTTGTTACCTTGTTAGGTAGGTAAGATGCGAAAAGGAAATTAAAAGTCACCAGCTTGTGTGTCACTCACTTGGTGTAGCCTCAAAGACAGAGATGGTAGATGTGAGAGTAAAGAGATCCAACTACTCATTATATATAGGGGGAAATGAGGTGGTTAAAGGGCAACCAAAGTGAAGTCACAACTTAGGAAAATTCATTTGAATTTTTTTAAAGTAAATTATTATTTTCGTCCCTGTGATTTGACGAAAATTACGGTTTCAATCTAATAGTTTATTTATTACACTGACAAGAGTTAATTACATGAAAGGTCTTTGTGGTTAAGTCTGTTTTCACTTTTGGTCCCCAAGTTTGAAAAACTACAAGGTCGGTCCAAACGTTTGACAAAACATAACACAAATGGTCCCCGTCATGGATGGCACATTAACTTTTCTGTTAATATTTTAAAAATACCTAAACTACCCTTTCAATAAATAACAAAACATAAATATAAAATAATATTTATATCCCCCTACCCTACCCCTCCCCTTTTCCACGCACCATCGTTCCCCAACCGCTACCCCGCCACCGCTGCCCTCCTCCATCGGAGTGCCACCGGTCGCCGCCGCTCTCGTCCATAATAAATTCATCGATCGTCCCCACCCACACCCTTCTTCTTCCCTCTGTTTTAATCGACTAATGAGACCATTGTCGACTGAATCAGGCGCAACCATCAGTTGAATCGAGCGCATGATTATCATCATATTACGAACATATGAACCCTAGATTGTAATATTGTATGATTTTGTATATAATTGTGGCACAAATCGCTTCTGGAGTGCGATTTGGATCAAATTGACTACCTGTCCGAGCTTAGCGTTGGTGAACTTCGTTCTCACGGTGTCTTCAAGTTCTTTCCCCCACGGTGCCGCACCGGACATCACCGTTCGTATCGACGATAGATCGTACTTATCAACGATCTCTTCGTTCTTTGCGATTGCTAACACGATCGGTAGTACTAACGATCCGATCTTCACTTTGTATTTCTGAATAAGCTCCAAAAACGGAATGATATCGAACTTCTGCATGATAAGGATCGTAGCTCCGGCGCGTAATCCGCACAACAGAATCGAATTCAACGAGTAGATGTGAAACAACGGCAAAACGCACCAACACATCTTCGCTATGAGTCCACAGATTCGGATTCTCACCGTCGACTTGTTGCGCCACACTTGTCACGAGGCCTTTGTGAGTCAACATAATTCCTTTCGGCAAACTAGTAGTGCCGGAGGAGTACGACAGCGCTACGACGTCTTCGGCGAGATCTCCACCTCCGGCAACTCATTCTCATCGTCGGAACTCAACTCCGAGAAGTGCAAACATCCTTCCATTGCAGAATCGATACAAACAACTGTAATCGAATTCTCCGACGCGAAGTCCTTCACCTTCGACACATGAACAGATTGAGTGATGATCATCTTTCGCCTGCTTGATGATCTCCGCAGGAGTGAAGAACGGGTTCGCCATGGTGGATACAACGCCGATGGTGAAGCGCTTTGGTGGTAATGGTGGTCAGTGAAATGGTAGTCCGGTGGCGATGGTGGTCGGAGGTCGCCATCGGTTGGTCTGGAAGAGAAAGAAACAAAGAAGAAGAAAGAAAGTAAAGGGGTGGGGTTGGTTGTTTTTAATAATATATAAATATTAATTTTTTATTAGTTAGAGGTATTTTGATCATTTTACAAACATTTAACGAAAAAAAATAACGACCTTATAGTTTTTCAAATTTAGAAATCGAAAATAAAAACAGATATAACCACATGCACCTTTCATGTAATTAACTCCAGTAAATCCAATAGTTTCAACTTTTGTTTCAATACCACCCAGGCCGTATGCCGTTAAATCAATGCAAAAAGACATTAATACCCCCAGGCTTGGTAAAAACCCTTCCCCTTCCTTTCCCCACCCCATTCTCTCTCTCTACCATCACAATAACCACCGTAACTACCCACCACCGCCACATCCTACCACCACAACAACCACCGTAACCACCCACCTCCACCGTCGATCACCACCATTGTTCATGCCCTTCCTACCGTTGATTTCAAGAACGAAATATAGATGTTTCAAGAAGAGGTTCATGGGGTTCAAGATAGAACCCTAATCAGTTCATGGGAAAATCAAGATGAGCTTATGATGATCCTAAAGCGATCTCATCTATCTTCATCGTCGGATCTCTTCATCTTCATCATCAGATCTCTTCATCTTCATCATCGGATCTCCTCATCTTCACCCTATCGTAGAGCAAGCGTGTCGGTGGTGGTGATGATTATCAAATCGGAGAGCAATCAAGAAGATGCCGTGATGATGATTTTTGGGTTTTTGTCTAAAAATAGATATCAATATCTTGATATGAACAATACCCATATGTGATGATGATTATTGTAGAAGAACAATAACAATAATCGTTTCTTGATTTTATTTTTTGTTTTGATTCTTGGTGACTCATGCTCCACTTAATTTTTTCTTTAGTCTTGAACTTTTGTCATTAAATCTTTGTTGATTTGTTATGAATATGTTACCGGATTACTCTACCGGAAAACATGGTATGATCGGAAAACGTAAGGTGGTTGTGTGGTTCTAGGTTGGTTGAGAGAGAGACTGCAGAGAGTAGGAAGAAGAGAGAGGAGATGGGTTTGATTTATATTTATAGTTTTTTCTTATTTGTATTTAACCATAGTGGTAATATTGTCAATTCACGTTAACTTAACAGAAAATTTTTAACGGTATTAACGGTTTGGGTGACATTGAAACAAATGGTGGAATTATTGGATTGTTAGTGTAATAAATAAATTATTGGATTGAAACCGTAATTTTCATCAAAACACATAGACTAAAACAATAATTTACTCTTTTTTATTTG
Organism: Flaveria sonorensis; assembly: GCA_025506505.1. Lineage (NCBI taxonomy): Eukaryota > Viridiplantae > Streptophyta > Magnoliopsida > Asterales > Asteraceae > Flaveria > Flaveria sonorensis. Next base: position 61,591,218 of record CM046435.1, on the reverse strand, counting down.
TTATTTAAAAATCAATTAAGAATTGTTTAATTATTAATAATATTCAATGGTTTTTTTATATAAGTATTTAATCTCTATACCGTATCTCATTTTTCTTTCTGCATAGATCCAAGAATTATAATTAATATATTTGTACATGTTTATAATATATAGGGCCCATTCTTAATAAATGTAGTGTCATGTTTATCAAGGTTTGAGGTAAATTCGTTTGAAAGAAAACTAAAATGTTAGGCAGCGCAGACACGCAAGGATGACACACTATGTCAGTTGAAGAAATCTTGACGCGTCACCATACATACCCCATTCAAAACACTTTCTATTTTTTTTAAAGATAACTTAATATCATACTTGAATTAAAAAGAAAAGATGATTGTTTCATGGCATGTTTTAGTATTTAAATAAATACTAAAGTATATAAAACCATTTCTAAGTTTAAAAATTTAAATACCAAATTAAAAGTTAACAATTGTGGATATCAATCTTTGGTCCTCTTGGTCACAATTAGCTTTATTGGGTGAGGCTATTATATAAGGTGTATTTTTGTTACAAAATGTGAGAAGACACAAAAAGGCTAAAAAAGTCATAAAAAAATTATATCTCACAATCTAATCGAATTTTAAAAAAGTATTTTGGAGTCTCTGTTGCTCTCATCGTCCTCTTTCAAAATAAAAAATAAAAAAAATTCCATTGTGTTTTTCATAATGACACAATGACGTCATTGTGTCTTTCATAAATGAAACAATAAAAAATTGTTAATTTTGTTTATTTTTCGTTTTTTTTCTTAGTGAGGACGGCTAGGAGAACAAAAGCTCGAAATTACTTTTTTGAAATTCGATTTAGATTGTGAGATATAATTTTTTTGTGACTTTTTTTTGACTCATTGTGTCTTCTCACGCTTTATTGCAAAAATACACTTTGTATTTGAATATTTTTTTAAAGGACGACAAGAATAATATTAAAATATATGTGTTTCTCTATTCAACGCTTCTTTATATACTACCGGATTAGACCCGCGATTTACTGGAATTGATTTTAAACATATACGACAACATCGTAATGATAGTTTTAGGTTATGTTGGTTTTAATGAGTTCAATGATACAGACACTCAGATTTTCATGATACTATTACTGAATATATTGTATTTGATGTGTTGTGGTATCAAGTAAATTAAATACTTTATAAGCGTTCGAATAAAAACTTTTATCAGATTTAGAAACATTATATTATGATTAACAGCACGTTACTATTAAATTATTACAGATACAATAACATAACTACAACATACTATTTAAATTTAACTAATAAAATTAAAAAAAGTTTATGGTTGTTATTATTAAGCTTATAACAACAATTATTGTTAGTAGTATTGTTATTATTAGTATGATTATATTTATTATTATTGATATTATTTTTGTAGAACATATTATCATTGACTAACAAATTTAGTCATAAGTACCAAAATTATTAAATACCCAAAATGACTCTAAGAATTATTATTGTTGTTGTCGTCGTCATCGTCGTCCTTATAATAATAATAATTATTATTATTATTATTGTTATTATTATTATTACTATGATTATATTTATTTTTATTGTAGTTATTTTTTGAACATTTTAAATAATATGTCATTAACTAAAAATTTTAGTTATAAGTACTAAATTATTAATAACAAAAAAATATACCCTTAGTAAGTGTCTTAAAATTAAGAGAAATATCTACTTTGCCCTAAAGAGATGCTTTATAAGATAGTATAGATATTGAGTTGGCCCGCATGTTACGGCGCGTGTCACCGAGCCTCTTTTTACTTCAAAGTGGTTGTTTTAAGTGTTGTAAAACTCGGCCTAGGCGGTTGAGTACTCAGTCAGTACTCTATACTTGGCAAGGTGCCGATGCACTTTGCATCAACTCGATCAACATTACTCGGAATCGGTCAACTCGGCCCTACTCGGCCCAACTTGACCCTACTCGGCCCAACTCGCCCAACTCGACCAACTCGACCCAACTCAACCAACTCGGATTTTTCCCATTTTAACTGATTTTCGCTTATAGAGCAACCTTGGAAGATGAAAATAAAATGATTACTACAATATTAAGTTTTTAAATATTAAAATCCCATTTTTCACCGATTTTCGCTTATGGAACAACCTTGGAAGATGAAAATAAAATGATTACTACAATATTAAGTTTTTAAATATTTTTGTATGTGAACGTGTATTCTTTTGATTTATAATGATATTCATGTATTTCATTATAAATATTAGTAAGCTTAAGATATTTGACATATTTATAATTTCTCAAAAACTAATTTATTTATAATTTATCACGTCCTAGTACTCCCTGCCTAGGCTGAGTATTTGCAACTCTCCAGTCGATCGACCTGACAGCGCCTAGCAAGTTTTGCAACCTTACTATTAAACGTGTCCCTATATGTTTGTGTGTATACACGTATGCATGCGCACATGCATGCATGTGCACATGCATGCATGTATGTATATGACAATTCATGTACCAAGTGGAATATGCATGCAAGTCGTATGAAGAATCTAGGACACGACTCATGTATTTTAGGGTAAAGGTAAACACATATGGTATTCAATTGTACTATTGTAGTTTGAACACATAATATTGTAATGTTACATATTTTTATAATCACGGCGCATTAATATTTTTGAAAAGATCGTTGTTAATGCATATAGCATCATACTCAAATTAAAGGAAAATTATCAATGTTATGATATACTTTCTTAAAACCAATAATATAGTATATAAAAGTCTTAATTTTCTAAAGCGATAGAAGTAGTTTAAATAAAAAAATGGCATGTATCTTTCACTCGCTTTTAACGTCTTATTATTCAATACATTACCATTACTTTAATTAATCTTAACCATCTCAAAATTACCATCAATAATCTCATATGCTTTGTATGATTCACATGGAAAAAAATCTCTTTTTATTTCTTATCTTGTATAAACACAAACATATGTACGTACGTATATTACATATGCGTGTGTGATTGTTCATAGGTATTTTTATCTATGACAAGAAATAATATATATTATTTTGTATATATTCATCTTTCATCTTTGTCCAAAACGTGGGACTCTTTTCTTTGAAACTTCGTAGAACCTTACTCTTTTGTTTCCATGAATAATTGCCTAAACATGTTGGGTCATGACTGAAGTTGAGTGTACTTCTATCTTATTCATCGTGATTTAATGGCACATTTCATGTTTTTTTTCTTTCATATTCTTTAATTTTTATATTTCTTATTTATCTTATGATTCCCTAGATGCATATACATGTCAAAACTTAAATTGAAACACACTTTAATTTACGTTAAAATTTGATCAATATTTGATGAGATGAGTTTGTAATATATTGAAATACTTGTCACAAATCACAATTCATTTCTTAACTAATTATTGCTATCTATCTTGTATTGACATCTCATATGGGTTTGTCTTGTACGTGCGGCTACAAAATTCAGATAACAAGAAAGAACACTATCGTTATTTAAACAATATATTTAAAAAAAAGGTTTAAATACAAAGTGTATTTTTGTTACAAAGTGTGAGAATACACAATGAGTCAAAAAAAATCACAAAAAAATTATATCTTACAATCTAAATCGAATTTCAAAAAAGTAATTCCGAGCTTTTGTTCCTCTAGCCGTCCTCACTAAGAAAAAAAATAAACGAAAAATAAAAAATTAATGTTTTTTTATTGTGTTATTTATGAAAGACACAATGACGTCAATTTCATTGTGTCTTTTATGACACAATGACGTTATTGTGTCATTACGAAAGACACAATAAAAGACACAATAATTTTTTTTTTATTTTTTTCTGAAAGAGGATGACAAGAGGAACATAGACTCGAAGTATTTTTTTGAAATTCGATTTAGATTGTGAGATATAACTTTTTTTGTGACTTTTTTTAGTCTTATTGTGTCTTTTCACACTTTGTAGCAAAAATATACTTTGTAGAATAACCTCACCTTATTTTTAAATTATAAAAAACAAACTATTTGTACTGTATTATAATTATCGTTATATAAACAATAATGTCACCAACTATAACCAAGTTATTACTGATTTCTTGCCCTTTAGCGTCAACGTAGTTGCTGCAACACAAATGGACAATTGCCATTGATGCTCATTTACCAATAACAATTAGTTGACACTCATGCTCTGTTGCCATTTACGATCAGTTGCTACTAGCGCTCAGTTAACTACTGATAAGTTGTTGATAACAGTTACTACTGATAATCAGTTCATACTAACAATTAATTTCATGCAAATTTTCATCAAATATGCGAATCCTAAACAACTTCTAATGGTTTTTCACTTGGTAACGAGACCTGTCCCTTGGACCCCGTCTGGGGGTAAGGTGTTAAGTACCCCCAAAGCCCCACTAACGTAGTGGTGTAATTAGTTGGTGAATAAGAATAATCATGATGGGCTTTTGGTCAAAACTTTCAACCACTAATATGGATTATCAACTTTTGTTTATCAACATATGGTCGCCCTTTGCTTCTCATTGTAGACAGTTGATTTTTGTTTATTAGCTTAGAGGGTAAGCTTTTGCTTTTGATTTCTTTACGTTGATTACTTCCATAAGATGGCTTAGCGAGAATACGTAAACTAACCATCTTCTAAGTTAAATTAACACATGATCACTTTTACCAAAACTGTTTTGATATTTCACCAAGTATTACACCAACTAGATCCCAGTGTTGTGAGGGCCGGATCGTACCGGCCTGTCCGACTGGGAATCGCCATGGCCACCGGTCTGATCAAGTGTAGTTCTTTTTGGAGACATTGAACCGGCTGGTTTATCCCGAATCGGCGGTTGGAACCGGTCGAACCGGGGAGTTGGACCGGTTGGATCGTTTTTTTTTATATATTTTTAAAATTTTCAGCATTTTTTTTACTTATATTCATCAAAATAGTTATACTTTTATCTGGTTCTCATAACCGGTCTGACCTGTCAACCGTTCCTACCAGTGAACCAGTAAGACGTCCGGTTCACTGTCCGATCCGGTTCTGAAAAACTTGCTGGATCCATTACTCTATTACTGAGAAATGCTAGAGCTCACCAACACATTGTAAACTTTTCAAAATATGATATTTCACTAGATGTGTGTAATCAATAACAAATAATATCATTAATCCATTTAACTTTGTCATTCGTGAGTTTGAAATTTAGCTTAAAAAAACTATACACTTCACACATTCTATAACTCTTATTAAAACTTAACCTAAGGTATGATCTGCCCTTGGGCAATTATAACACTAAATCATCAAAGGGATATAGTATATATCATATATGCATAACTTTTATTTGGGATTTAGTATGATAAATCATAACCAGTTGATTCTTAGCCCAATTGGTTAAGGTGAGATACTCATAACATGTAAATAAAAGAAGGTTATGGGTTCAAGTCTCACTCTGAGCAAAAATGCTCAGAGTTGAGCCACGAAGTTTTCTCAGCAATGGGTTTCCTCCTGAAGGGGTTGGAGGTGCGGTCCCGGCTGAGAAACGGATAAATGGACCCGATTAAGATAACATCTATCCTCCAAATCAGGGTCGTACATTTGCGATTAAGATAACATCTATCCTCCAAATTAGGGTCATACATTTGGCGTTAAGTAAATGTAATATAGATAAATATGAGTTTAACTTTTTTGGGGGTCTTCGAGAGGTATAATGGCACCAACAACCAATGATATAAAAGTTGGATTGAATCGGTAACAAGAAATTTCATGGAAAGAGCATGGCTTAAAGTCTTGCAGAAAATTGATTGCTTTCCCTTTATATATTAGCAAGTGTGTTATATATTTATTATCTAGCTTTTGTATTTCTACAAATCACCCACTTCTCTAGAGAAGCATGCTACTTGCTAATGTGACATATTACAACTAATTGTTTGTTTAAATTCAGTTTGGAAGTCAATATGATTAATTAATCATATTGATGTTATAAAACAGAATTTGGATTGAGTTGAGAGTATTGTGGAAGAGAATCTGTAATTTCTTTTAGTTTTCTCTTGATGTCAAATCATAACCTAATTTTAGTAGGTTCTAGTTTATTATACTTTTAATATTAAACTAAACGTGGCTTCTTATTGACTAGTTGGTTAAATTAAAAAAATGCACTTTTATTAAAACCTACTTTCTATTAGGTTTAAACATGTGTTTATTAAATATTAAAAAAAACACTTTACCTTTTATCATTGGGCTAAAACCCAAATGGTACACACTCTTTAAAAAAAGGGCACTTTAAGTAAGTTACTAGGAAGTAGGAACATTAATGGATAAAGTTGGGACAAGAAGTCCCATATCCGATTGTAAAGCTCTTGATTACTAATTACTTGTTAGATATCGGGTGTATCCATTAAGATTTCCAAATACAATTATTACCATCTTATTTTCACATCTAGAAATACAAAAACAAAAATCAATGGATTGGTAGATAAATATATTAGTGAAGCACAATAAAAATATAAATAAAATACAAAACGTTTACAAATATAATTTAGGTAAACGAGTACATATGTTTCAAGAAAATTAAAGAGGTGTCACTTAATATCCCACACGTAATAATTTTCAAAACTAATCACATGGCCAGATATTCCTCCTAAATGATTTGGGTTTCGGATTCGACCCTTGAGTTGAGTGTTAACTGTTGAAGTTCGTTTGTGTCCGCGGTTGTATAATTTGACAAATTACAAAGTAGCTGTATGAACAATAGCAGTGTGCTTATGAGGTTAAATTTGAAGTAATGAAACAAATAAAGTCAAAAACGATATTATTCAATAACAACGAAAGCGCATACATAAAATGTAGTAAAGTGTAAAGTCGATATCATATGATCTATGTAAAATAAATTAAAAAAAAAAAACTTTTTTTCCACAACTATTAGAAAATAGAAACAATAACTCGTCAACTAAACATATTGGGCCCAAGACACATTGGGCTGGACGCCTGGACCTATGCAAAAATTGTGTCCTATGATCCATTTTGATGTTCTCATTAAAAGAGGTTATAATTAAAGGTGGGCATAAAAACCGGGTTCAGACCCGACCCGGACCCGGGTAGTACCCGATGGCAGGTGTACCCGGGTTGGACTTGTTTAAACCCATAAGGTTGGAACTGGTTTTAGATTTTGAGTTTTTAGCGAACCCGACCTGGTTGAACCCGATATTGAACCTGATATTAGACACACACACACAACAAGAAAAGAAGAAGAAGAAGAAAGAAAAATAAAACTAAACCCGGTATTGGACACGGTTTCGGACCCGACCGACCTGACCCTACCCGGGTATAGCAGGTAGGGTTTTCAAGTATGTGAACCCGACACAGGTTCATACCCGGTCTCACCTCAACCCGGGTACAAAAAAACCCGGTTGGCCCGAACCCAGTTTGTACCCGGTTTTGGGTACGGCCCAAAACCCGAAATGCCCACCTCTAAGGTTATTCGTACTCAATAGAGACAACAAAAAGAATCGACATACATTATATACTAGGCTTATTTATTCGTACTCAATAAAGACAACAAAAAGGTTATTCCCATTTACCGTACAGGTTGAAAAAAAAAATTAAAATAAATACTAAATTGTTAGTAATAAGATATTGAAAGTTAAGAAAGAGAAGCAACAGACTTATTTATCAAGTGAAAGAAAAACAGGAAAAATAAATAATAGTAATAAAGATTTAAAGAAATAATAGCAATAAAGATTTAAAGATTAAGAAAACGTGAAGCAAATTAATTTATTATGTAGAAAAACACAAAAAAAAAAAAAAAAGCAAATGAGAGACCACATTCTTGTAACAAGTGACACTCTTACTAATGTATTATATATAGGTTTGTTATGTGACTATTTTATAGCCTAGAAGAAAAGAAAAGTGGTTAAGATACAAGTATAAATTAATAACTAGTGTTGCAAAAATCGGTCTAGGCCGTCGATTAATCGACAACTAGTCACTAGTCTGGCTGCACACCTTGTAAATGTTACCTAATTGGTCAATTAATCGTTAGACGGTGAACGGTTGTCAAATTCGGCCCTAGGAGGCCTTAGACGGTTCTAATCGGCCAAAAATGGGAAATTCCAGTGACTTTCCGAACATATTTCAGCGATTCTTAAATTCCGGTGAAAATTTTTAAATTCCGGCCAAATTTGTGTTATATATATAAACAATTTATAAAAATTACATATAAGAATGTGTGTGTGTGTATATATGTGAAATTGAAAATTATATATAAAAAGTCCAAACCGATTAATCCCGATTAATCACTAGTAAGTAGCCCACCGCCCGACTAGCGCCTAGCGATTTTTACAACATTGTTAATAACCGACAAAACCTAAGAAGAATATCATCAAGGGTACAACAAACTTGCAAGAGCAAAAAATTGTAGCTTTGTATTACAGAGATGAATGGTTTTTGCAAAAATAAAGTACAATCAAGATCTAAATGGTAGTTAAAACATTAGATTACAATTTAATCCAGAACACCTGGTTGATAAAAACGCGCGAAATCGATCAACAATTACCTCTTTGAGATCACTCTTCGTCAGAGTAGTTGAACTTTATCGAGTGTGACTGTAAATCTATTTGACCTCCCCTGTAGCTTCCACGCTTCTTTTTGGTCTTTTCATGCCGAAAGTCCCTACACACAAGATAAATTTATAACTAACTAAACGTAACACACTAACATATATTAAACAATTAGAATCTGATGATAGGTTATAACAAAACAAGGTGTTAAACTGTTAAAATTGTGTTTCTGATGTTTGAAGTCATATAACAAGATAATCAGATGCTCCTTGTTTGACCAATCTTGATTACTAATATCGTTTATTTAAATTTGATAAGGAAAACATATTTTCTTCTTTTTCATGTGCAGTTGAGATGTGTGATAATAGCATTATACCTTCCTCTCACTTGACCAAGAACTTCTTGTGCTTTAGCACCATATCCAATATCTGCACCATCCTGTTGAAATTTGGACATAAGTCTATGTATGATAACAATTCAATAAATCTATTAATCACTTTCATTTTCTGGGTCCTATTTACATTTAGAAACAAGGCACATGAAATCAAGAGCATTATATTTTCATAAAGAATAGTGGATATGATGTATATATAACGATTAACGAGGTCATACCTTCGCCCAATACGAATTGTCTTGCAATTTCTCATGAGCAAATTCAACTCGATCAACTTTCACCCTTTGAAAGGCATTTACTGTCCTTGGCTGCAAGAAGACAACATATCAAAATAGGTTTTCTCTTAGCAAAATGCTTTCTTATCAAACCAAACCCATATATTTGTCTAATTTATTATAGTAAAGGTAGCACTTTTGGCCCGTTTACTTACAAATGGGTCATATTGGGTTAACGTCTCTCTACCCGCTCAAAAATGTTAGATATTATAACAATTATTTGAAAAGAATGGGCCAAATAGTTTAAACTAGTCAAACTAAAAGAAAAAAATCACGAACCTCTGCTGAACCAAGCCGTTGCTTTTTCGCAGATTTCTGAGATACAGATTTTTCTCCTTCATTTGTCTCAGATTTCTCATATTTATGTGCTTTTATTTCATCAGTCCCATTTTCTTTAGCAGCTTCTTCAACAGTTTGATTAGTTTCCATCTTGTCCGATTGATGCCCGTTTTCATCAGACAACAACCTTTTCCGTTTTTTAGAACTCTTTTTCTCTTCCACCGTCACATTTTGATCATCATCCCCAGCTCCTTTAGTGCACACCTCTTGTTCTTTGCTCTTTTTCTTCTTTTCTTTGGGTTTTTTCTTTGATTCATTTACCTCCAAATCATTCACAGTATCATCTACAAGCTTCTTTGGTGCTTCTGATTTTGTTTCTTTAATTTCATCACCAGAAGCTGAATCATGTTTGTTTTTCTTCTTCTTTTTTGCTTTAGTTTCAGATTCAACAACCACTTTATCTTCAGTTTGACTACTGCATAACACCAAAGCCCATTACTCACTCTGTTCAGAAATTTATTTACATCCATGATTGTTATTACTTATTAGGATCACATTATGAAATTCTCAATTACAATCAAAGTATTCATCAAAAGAACATAAGACAAAATTTGTTAGTGTCATCTTACCACTCTTTTATGTATTTGCAGTAGACGTCCTCCAAATTAACTGAAGAAGCCTTCCACGAGTCATCCTGCACAAGAAGCAGGATCATTAAAATTTCAAAGTTAGTCAAGATTAAACCACATAAAGACTTCACAACCCAAATGGCACTAGATAGTAGACCAGAAGCAAAGAAAAGCTATTAATAAAACAAGAATTCTAATGAAAATACATAAAAAAACAGTATAAATTCCAAAGTATGTGCCTAAAACCCCACAAAAACATAGAAAATAGCACCCATAAGTCATAAAAGACTCTGTTTGAACAGATAATACAAAATTTTGCTGCTTTAACTGTCCATTTGTAACTCTACTCATCACTACATCCATAGTTCAATCTCAGAGTACTAACTAAGAACACTTGCCATGTATAAGTGTATAACTATAAATCCAGTTTACCAGAGACATTTCCACTATAATTTCTGCAACTAATAAGTGGTGAAAGTCCCAACTGCATATGCACCGAGAGTTACAAGCTTAAAATCATAGCTGTCAAAGGCACAGGGCACACTCAAGGCACAATGGGTTAGCCTTTCGCCTAGTACACTTAAATCACGATAGATGTTTAAAACGAGACGCATAGTATAAAAATACATGTTTTAGGGGTCTTAGACACGTTTTAGCCAGTTTTCGCCTAATATCAGACTCGTTTAAGACTAGTGTAATTGATTACAAATCTCCGTTGTTGCTCAAACTTACACAACTAAACAATTCATCTTCAAGTTCACAGTTACAGTGACATCAAAGAAATTCTAACAATCAAATAAACCTTAGCTGTACCTAAAGCTTCCAAATCACCCTAATGTCAAGGAGTGATTTATTCGACTTTCGGGCGGCACTTAGAATCCTTCTTAGTTCAGCTTTTATGACCCAGAACCACATACAAGTCTTAGTGTAAAGCACTTATAAAACACTCTTGTAAACAGCCTTGTAAGCAATACAAAGCCATTTATATTACAAGCTTACATACGCTTCCGCATCGATTCTAGGAGCCGAAGAGAGTCGAATAAATCACTCCGTGACACTAAGCTTCCAATCTCCTTTCAAAAGATTGCACATTTCAATTAACAGTCATATATATAGATATATAGAAACCTGAATCTGAGCCTCAGATTGAAATCGTTTGAGGGTTTTGGTGAATCCACCGCGATGGAGGTAGTGAAGGATCGAATGAAGAAGAATCTCTCTCGTTTCCGGAGTTAAAGAAGCGATTTTGCTGCTTCCTTCAACCTCTGTAACTGCCATCTGTCTTCTTCAATATGCAGTTTGTGTTGGTGACTTTAGGGTTTGTGTTGTTTGTATGAAGCGTTGATGTCTCTCAACGCCGACCACGGTGAGGGTTTTTTTTAGGGTTTTGCTAGAGCCTAAAACCACATGACAAACCCTTAAAAAATCATATTAAATTTTGTCATATTACCTCCACTTTTATAAAATTTATTATTTTTTTTAAAATTTAAAAAACACAATATATTTTTGTTATAAAATAAAAACTTATTTGTTTTCGATGAAAATTTTAGTGTATTTTCATCACAAGAAGTCACTTTTGGACTACAAATTGTATATTTTTATGATTTATGGATATTGAATTAATGTCTCTAGGTTAATTATTATATATTTAAATATTATGAAATTAATGATTTTATTTATTTTAAACGGTTTATCGCGAAATTTATTTTAATCTATGTTGTTTATAAATATATGAAATTATATAGTGTATCCTTACATTTTAATAACTACACAGCGCTTTTCTTTTTGAAAGTTTTGCACACTTGTTGTCATTTCAACAATTAACTGGTGATATATTTTACATGTAAAATGATCAAACTTACTTCTAATAAAAATCACGACAAAAACGTATCACAAGAACACATACGAATCCAATCGTCACGATATATAAATATTCAAGTGTCTATTAGAAAATATAAATACCCACTCAAAATCTCCTTTCGTTAATTCCTTGCTGCTATTCTTTTTAATTGCTTCAGTGTTGGCCGTCTCCGACTATTCGCTGTTAGCTTGTTATGGTTGCTGTAATGGGGCTTCTGATTCGTCTTCTCTTTGGCAGGATTGGGTGGTTATAGGGTGGCTCATGGCGGAGATTTTCCTGGATGTATACCCATTTTGGGCGATGTTGATTTTGTGGATTATGAGGGAGGTAACGTTGAGTGCAACTGATATTCAGGAGGTGACTGGAAGTGAGATTGCGGTCAAGATTTGAAGCGTTGATGGCTTACCCATTCCGGCCTGGTGTGTTCATTTCATCTTTTGATTGGTAAGATTTGTTGTATTTGCAACCTGAGCTCCATAATTAATGATGAAAATGAGTTGATTTGAAGATTTTGTTTACCGAATTTGTGTTATTTTATTTTCTACCTTGAACTGGTCTAAAAAATGCAGATGATATAAACTTAAAAAGTTCTATCTAAAATATAATGTGGTTTAGTTAATAACTATGTTCTTAAGAGTTTTTTTTTTTTTGGCAGATAAAGTGAAAGCTACGATGTTGATAAGATTAAACTTATGGTATACTGATATGCTTTTGTTTTGGTGAGATCTAAGGGCCTATTTTGTTAACATACCTTGCTATATGGTTGTATTTATTCTTAAAGTATTTTGTATGTTTGTTTTAGAGTATCAAAATTTTTTTTTTTACTATGATGATTATTTTTTTGTGTTTTGTTAAAGGTATATAATTGTGTTTATTTTTAAAAGCTTTTGTGGTTTGGTTTTAGAGTATTAAGTTTATTTTTCAAAAGATCTTGCATCTCGGTTTGTACCGTTTTGATTAATCTTTGGTGTTATTTGGTGAGTTCATGATCCTTAAGCCAAGTATATAGTAGAACTAAATAGAAATTCAATATTATGATTTCAGGTTTTGATTAGCATATCAAGATCACTTTTGAATCTGGTTCCTTGCTAGCAAAGGTATTATGTGAATTTGTTTTTGTTATAATTTTTGTTCAAAAAATGAAGCATAGAATCATTTATGGCGGACCGATCTCAATTATTTTGTTTGATTAAACTAGACGATCATTCAAACTATCCTTTTTTTTCAAAACTAACTTTATAATAGGGTTTAGGGATTTTTTATGATTCATTCTACATATCGATGGGGCACTTCCTGTAAATATTGAAGGGGCTTGATAGATGAAGAAAGAAACTTTCCGATGAGACCGGTTCCTTCTCATGTCTCACGTATGTTGTGGAATTTTGGATCTTCTATATATTGTTTGCTTATTCTTGAGGGACTTCAAAACCTTCATCTCTTGGTTTATGGTATTACCTTCCATCTTCTTGGTTTATAGACAGAGAGAATGAGTTTTGCTTTGGGTTGTACGAGGAGAAGGGCAATGATCTGTTGTAGTTCTTCGTCTAAAATCAAGTCTTTATCTCAAAATGAGAACAACCCAAACTTTATAGTTCAAGTGGTGTCCATTTACTTCAAAGACAAATTATCTCCTTATTAGATTTTCATGAAACTACAATGTGATATTATGGCAAAATTAAGTTTCTGTTTATAACAGCCTGCCTAGATGAGGACATAAAGGTGACGTGTAAGGTTTTATAACATCCATAACATTTGTACAGGTTTTCAATTATTGTTTTTTGCTTTAACATAATTTTTATTTCATAGTACTCTGTTGAAAGTGATCGCGATCCAATTTAACCTGCATGTGTCTTCATTGTCCGTGGTTTTCACCATGCAGGTTACTAAATTTTTACAGGTTGACGATATGCTTTGTTAGCATGCTTACATGTTTGGATTTGACGAAATTTTATGCATTCAACACATTTTCTGTCTTCTTTTTCCGCCTTCTTTTGATGGTATTGATGTTTGTATTTGATGATTTCTTGCAGGTAAATGCTTTCATCCTTTTGACGCTCATATAATAAGAACTTGCAATGGTTCAAGGTACTTGCTGCTTTCATCGATGTTTCAAGATTTAAGCATTGAATATGCTTGTACAGGCACAATGACACTCCTAAAGGAAATTTCATGTTCAACCCTAGGACAATAGCTTGGGAGCTTTACATTGAACAGGTAACAAAGCAAGTGAGGATGACCCACAAACAACCTTAGCAACCAAAGTCACCTCAGGCACAATAACCCCACCAACACCATTGTTAACAAGATCATCTGAAACAAAAACAGCTAAGCAAAACAATAGTGTTGTATCCGAGTATCTGATAACATGTATACACATTTCCAACTCGCCGCAAAAGCTAGCTGTTGAAAAAAGAGTATCAAAACCCATAATTATTACTCATAGATATAAACTAGCGACTCAAAAAAGATAAGCACCACCAGACAAATGAGATAAGCACTAAGAGGAAGGACCAGACAAATGAAGATCCTACGCCACAAAATTTTATGACATGAGGACTTAGGAGCATCATCTTTTGACACCAAAACAACAAACTGTTAAAACATATGCAGATGCTAGGTGAACGATTCTGATCACAAAAAACGAAGACAATTTTTACGGTTTGTACGAAGACAACAGATCTGTCGCTGCACTTTGAAACACCATTTGTACATAAACACCAAGTCTCTACTTGAAGAAATACTATGATGTCTTGATGCATTAAATAGTCCTTTAAATTGCGTAGGGTTACGCCTAGTTAGTTAGTTAATCAGTTAAGCTCACGTGCTTAATAGTTAATACTTTAATAAATTGTTATTTCTTTTAAATAATCATTTAGATTATAAAAACTCTAAATTTTGTAACTTGTTACATTTATTAAACTACTACCATCATACTTAAATATGATTGCGTAGTATGTGAGAAGCATATAATTCTTTTAAAAGATGTACGTAGACTTTAAACCTCATTAAAATAGTATATTTTAACTAAATATAAATATATAGAATTAGTGATTGACTACCTAAAATGTAAAAATAAAACCTGTTTAGATTATTTCACATTATAAATATGGTTATTGGACATGAAATTATAAAGATACATATGATAATAAAACAACACAATAATGCAGATGGCCTTGAAAAACATGTTTGTGGTTGGGTAGGGACTGAATTACTGAAATGTGAAAAAGTAGAAATGAGCTTGTGGTTATGCATTTGCTAGAGTGTAAAAACATAAGAAAAAAGAACCATGACAAGAGACACTGTGACAGGGACGTGGTGACATTACTATCACTGTCGGGGTAAGAACCAGGACGACATCAACGGGATGAGGCCTAGAAGAAATGATGCATCGCTCGTGTAACACAGAGTAATTCATTACCGGTATATGATAAAATTGTTAAAAGAATATAACAGCAAATGAATAAAAAATAACTAATGTAATATGATTAGTATATAAATACAACATTTAAGCAACTCGTATACATTAAAACATCTAAATGCATGCATTTCAACCCACAAGAGTAAAAACGTCTGCTTTCAAGAGAACTCATATTAAGCTTTACATCTAAAGTAAAGACGTTCAACCTTCATTATAACTAATATATTATAATCGTATCATATATTATTGGAATTATTCAAAATACTAGTGTTGTCTTTGTATAAATCTACTTTATTGAGAGCACTTACAACCCTATCCTATATGTATCTCTATCTCTCAATTTATTTAAGTATTTGTCTATAGTCCTTCATCCCACACTCTATCTCTTTCTTCATCTACAAAATTTATAGAATTAGCTATACTAAAATTGTTGAGTGTGTAAACTTAAGGAAAAATAAAAAAAATAAGTTTTTGTGAGTAGGATAAAGATAGAGATAAAAAATAGGATGTGAAAAGTTTTTTAAAAATAAACTAAATCTAAATAAAAAAATATTTTTTAATTAAATTATATAAATAGAGAGAAATAATACGTTGTGAATGCCAAAAGATATTGAATCAGTCTTCAAACACGTGATAATCTGATACTACAGAACAACACTTTAAATATGAATTGATTGAAGCTTTTTTTTTGGGCCTATAATTACTATCCTGGGCCAGAGTAGTTGGGTTTCTTTCCTCAGGAATAAAATTTAAGGTCAATTTTATATATACCTTTACAAAATTTTGAAATATTATATATATTTTATAAAAATTAATATATCATATATATCCTTATAAAGTATTGTAAATATCATATATGTTTAATTCATTAAAATTTTATTAAGAAATGACTATTTTGTCCTTATTCTTTGTAAATCTCTATTTTTCATATATGCCATATAAAAAATAATCTTTCTTTTTAAACCCATTTGTTACAATACTTTTTTTAATCCACTATTCACTAAACTTTTTTAACCATTTTTAAACAAAAATTTTTTTGTTAGAATACATGTAAATCTCTGCATCCTGCCATAAACTTCAAAAGAAGAAAAAAAACAAAAAAACTTAATACAATAATACATGAAACGATTTGACAAAACAAGTATGAACAAGTTTGTGCTAGAAGACAAAAGAAGACAAAAACCCTGTTCTCTGCATCCTGCCATAAACTTATCCTGCCATAAACTTAATACAATAATACATGAAATGATTTGACAAAACAAGTATGAACAGTCCATGACAAACAACAAACGATTTAACGAAGAATTACGCAGTGATCTATCATATCATCAAACTGATCTATCATATCAACTTACGGCGGTGTTGGAGAAGAAGTCGACGACAAGGGTTGGAGAAGAAGTCGACGGGAAGGGTTGGAGAAGAAGTCGACGGTAATTGTGAAGTCGAATGTTTGAAGAAAACCTTTGAGTTTCACTATATTTTACAAGGGTAGGATGGTAATTTTGTTATTATTGGGTATATATGATATTTGTAATTTTTTTGGGTATATATGATATAATTAAATTTTGTAAGGGTAAATATGAAATTAAACCTAAAATTTATGAGCTTATGGATTAGTTATTATTTCTTTTAGATAATCATTAGATTATTTAAGGGGCTGTTTGGTAATTTCTGAATAATTAAATGCTGAACCATTAAAAGGTCTGAACCATTAAGAGCTAGTATATCACTTAACTATTCAAAGGCAAATGTCTGACCAATTCAGATTAAAAGGTCTTAACCATTCAACATTAGACCTCTTAACCATTCAGCATTAGTATAATGTTTAACCATTCAGTATTAGTATAATGCTTAACCAATCAGCATTAGTATAATGCTTAACCATTCAGAGGCAAATGTCTGAACTATTCAGACATTTGCTCGCAAAACAAATAGTCTAAACCATTAAGTGCTGAACCATTCACACATCTAGATCATTAAGAGACTGATTCAGATGCTCTCAAACAGCCTCTAAAAACTTTAAACTTTATAATTAATATAATACTAATTACCAATTTGGTTGGAGTATTATGGTTATACCTTAGGCTTTAAAAGTTGTACCCTCAATAATCATTATATATTTAACATATTAATTATTATATATATTACTAATGATAAACTTATTTGTTTATTATGGGTTGTACTTAAGCTTTAGTAAGTTGTACTCACTTTTGTTTTTTTTTTTTCTTACTTTTAACCACAATGTTTTTACAGATTTTTCTTAACACTATAATTTTCATTTTAAACTTTGGTTCCCTATAATTTACATTTTTTACGCATTTTTTGTTTTAAGTTTCGTTTTAAACTTTACGAGTTAGCACACCATAACGTGTGAGGTTCAATGTTTTTACGTCTACTTTCTTTTCAGTTTTAATTTTTTAATACGAGTTTTTCCGGTGTTGATGATCGTCGATGGTGGTGTGAAATTGAAGCTACTTGACACGGTTTACGCCCCCCACCCCAATAGAGAGGGCTTAATACTAGTTTGTTATATTTATTAAATAACTGCCATCATACTTGAATATGATTTCGTAGTATCAGAGAAGCATAAAATTCTGTTGAGTGATATGGGTGTTGATCACATTGATTTTGTGATAGTTGTTAGTATTAGAAGTAACAAACGGAGTAACAACAATGTTGATATGAATATGATACCTTGGTTTGTAAATTATGTGATGCGATTCGATGCGTTTTAGTCCCAAACCCGATGTTCTATGTGTGATAAGTGATATGCAAACATCACATATGCGATGCATTAGTTTTAAAAGATACCAAAAATTAATTACACAAAACAATTTTAATTATTATTAACCGTTGGACTTTAGTATCATTTAATTATATATTTTAACTACATAAAAATTGGTAGAATTAGTAATTGACTACCTAATAATAAGAAAAAAAACTATTTGTCATTATTTGATATTATAAAGATTGTTATTGGTCACGAAAACTGACAAATGATATGAAACAATAAAGACATCACAATTAATCCAGATAATCTTGAAAAACAAGTTTGTGGTTGGGTAGGGACTGAGACCTAAAAAAGAAAAAAAAATGAGATTGTAGTTGGACGCGTACCAGAGTGTCAAAACTGAAAAAAAAAAAAATAAATAAATAAATTATGTAACATATTAACTATCATTGTCGAGGCAAGAACCACAACGACAACATCAAGGGGGTGAGGCCTGCTATATGCGATAGGTCACTTGCGTAACATAGGGTAGATTCACTACCTGTATAAGTGTTTATATACTTAAAATATTTAGTTATTAAGTGTTTATATACTTAAAATATTTAGTTATTGAGTAATGTTAATGAAAAAATGGGTGTGACACCACATCGCTCAAACATGGTTCCCCAAGAGAGTTGAGTATGTTCTAAGTTGATTGTGAATTTTAAGGTACACATTGTGATAATTACTATAATGATGGTTGGTCCCATAGCTCTATTCTAACATGTTATTGGTCACACTTTTGCCCACATCTCTAATGCCTTGTAAACCTCAATCATTATTCATCAACTAAATACAAACTTATTACAATTATTCATCAAAAATTGTATTAAACCTCAAAACGTGAGTTTGTGGTATATATAAGAAGATATGTTTAATAATGTTGTTATTTACTTTACTCAAAGTTTATATATATTTTACTTTGTATTAGTTGCCAACCATTTAAAAAACGATTAATTAAAATAACAAAAGAAAGAGGTTTAAATACAATGTGTATTTTTGCTACAAAGTATGAAAAGACACAATGAGTAAAAAAAAATCACAAAAAAAATTTATATCTCACAATCTAAATCGAATTTTAAAAAGTAATTCCGAGTTTTTGTTCCCCTAGCCGTCCTCACTAAGAAACTAAATAAACGAAAAATAAAAAAATTAACGTTTTTTTGTAGTGTCATTTATAAAAGACACAATGACGTCATTGTGTCATTATGAAAGACACAATGACGTCATTGTGTCTTTTATAAATACACAATGACGTCATTTTGTCATAAATAACACAATGAAATTATTTTATTTTATTTTTATTTTTTTCTGAAAGAGGACGACGAGAGGAACAGAAACTCCGAAGTTCTTTTTTGAAATTCGATTTAGATTGTGAGATATAATTTTTTTTGACTTTTTTAGTCTCGTTGTATCTTCTCACACTTTGTAACAAAAATACGTTTTGTATAAGAACCTCACCTGTAACAAAAAGTACTCAAAATAAAACTCATGGGTCGATCAATTTTAATCATAGTTTATTGATGATAGTTACTCGTATCAATAATATGATTAGTTGATATCCTAATTTCACTTTTGTTATGATTAACAATATAACTTGTATAAATCATTAATTTACGCTTGATTTTCGTTTGTTTCGTGTATAAAGAGTGCAAGTCTCCTATTTCGCTCATGAGCATCTCTCATGACAAAAAAAAATGAAATGTATGCTTGTTATTATATTTAACAAAATAAGTATAAAATTACGAGTGTAATTTGTTAAAATATAAGAGTTAAAACTTAAAATATTTTTTACCTAGTAATAATAATAATAGTAACCATTTGTTGCATAATAACTATTTCAAGGAAGCCTGCTGTAGGCTGGTTAGCAACTCCGATAATACTCGTTTATTTAAACTTAAAAACATAATATCAGGTGAATAATTCATGTGCATATTTTAAACTAAACCGCCTCACACATTCAATCAACAAATCTCATCACCCATCAAAACAAAACACAAAGGTCACCAACTTACAATCACGAGCCGATGTGCAGAAGGGTACAACACCACAAGCTACGAGTACAAGAACACCAAGCGTTTACAACAGAGCTTACATCTATATCTCCTCTTAACAATATTACACACCGGAACGAAGCAAAACCTCCGTTTGTGAGCGCAATCGACGGCCTCCACTTTGCCACCGCATCGGGGACAAGCTCCGGGAGCTTCGTGACGACTCAACTCCTTCTCTTCTTCGTTGCAGACGTATAACAGTCTCATTTAACGCTTATACGATCGATTTGATGCAGATGATTGAAGTTGATGGATTCAATTGGGGGAAATGGGGGTGATTTTGCCCTAATTTTGGTTTCTTCAGAATTAAGTATATGAGGACTGAGGTGATAGGTAAGAGATGTGTGTTTGTGTGTGTGTATATAGATGATAGATATCTGTTGCTTCAACCGAATAATATTATTTTGTTTCTTGTTTGTCATTTAAGAGTTGTATTATCCATCGGGTTTTATGCAATGGCGGTTTGGGGGGTTTTTTGGACGTGTTAGAAGTTAAATAATATAACTTGGTTGTAACATGTGTTTTAATTGTTTGTACACGTATGAAATAATGTAACATAGTTGTAACATGTCTTTCATAATTCAGTTTCTAACAATTTTTATTATTAACATTGATCGTCCTATATTTTTTATATTTTCTAAATTTTTTCCGTTTCATGTTTCGGTTTAAATTTTGCGTGTTAATACGTCACAATATGCGCATGTGATTCAACGTTTTAACGCTTATGTTTTTTCTGTTTAATGATATCATCGCAACGTGCTGGTCCTAGATCGAATTATTTATTATTTTATATGTTTTACGTTTCGCTTATGTGGTTCAACGTTTTACGTTTACTTTACGTTTGTTTTTTAATTTTTTTAATACGGGTTTCTTCGCTGTTGGTGAGCGATGGTATGCTGTTGGTGCTACTTGAGGGGGGGGGGGGGGGTTTATACTAGTTTTAGTTATAAACATTTGATATGCGTTCGTGAGTTACTTGAGATCAATTTATTATTTTACATGCGAGATAAATTAACAAATAGCTTTTATGATTTGACCAAAATAACAAGTTTAAATACTAAGAAAAAAATAACAATAATTAAATTGTAGATCCATAAAGAGGTTTTATCCTAAGTTTGGCATAATTACTTCGTTATAACCACATATTAACCTTAAACCTACAAAACATTAAACATATTGATGTAGTATTAGATGATTATTGTGTTATAAGATATATGTAAAAGATCCCATATCCGTGTGACATTCTATGTTTGTGTGACTAGTTGCTATCCTATCTCGAACTTGCGTCACTTTAGTTGATTATAGTGACATTTAAAATTTGAAACAAAACACTCCTTTGGCTTTGGTGATTTTGTTAGATGTAGACTTGTAGATGTTCACCTTTCGTTCATATGTCGAAATCAAAGTATATTTTCTTATCTATCACATAAGAGATTCTATAAAACTTAGTTAGGAATCACACCAAGCATATACCTTTACATATGAAAGTTATTACCTTGCAAGAACTTAGTTAGCTAGAAGTCACTATAGAAAACTAGGGAGTGTCAAAAGGTACGTGTTTACGGGTTGGCGGGTTCAACCCGACATGAATCCGAAAATTCATGTGAACCCGAACAATAATACGAAACTTTGTGGGTTAACACCAACACGACCCGTTGGAGTTAGTTTTTTATTAAGTTTTTATATTTTTTCACTTATTCTAAAGTTAATATTCTACAATAAAAAAACAAATAAATATAAAACATATGAAAGCTTATTTCAAAACTTATTTTTGCCGGTCCCAAGAATAGCCAAAAGACCCTGGGCCCGGGGCGAGAATAAAAATAAACCCCTATAATACGACGCATATAAAATTTCTAAACAGAATAAGCAGTATAATGCAATCGAAGTGTCAAAGATGATTACCGGTAGGTCTTCTCACTTTACCATTGAAATCTTGAATGAAGTTTTTTTTTCTTTAATTTAGGTATTATTATATTAGATTAGGTGTTATTGGGTGTATGATGTTAGACTAAACTATTTAAAATATTAGTGAGCTCTATGGTAATGTTTAATAAGCTAATATAACTAGTTGTATACCATGTCGTGCTTTGCTCGATGATAACCAGTTGTTAATCAAAACAAAACAAAATGTCATAGTTAAAAAGCTTAGAATAGGTCAACCATTACAGATGCAATTCAAAAATGATGTCACGCCAAACAACGTTAACACCCATCAACATCATCACAGCCTTGTACGGGTGGCTCGGACAAACAGTTGTTCGTCATCATCGAAAACTAAATGTAACCTTTCGTGTTTTCGTTAATTAATAGTTAACCCTGTTATGTTTTTGTAAGGACCATTTATGTCATTTAAGAAACTATATGGGTTGTTTATGAATGTTCTTTTATTGTGCATTAATTCATTAATTTAAGAGTTAATAATTTGTTTTTAATATAATAAACATAATAATAATAGTCAAAATAAAATAAAAATAATAATAATAATAGAAATCATAAGTTATAAAAGTTAAATAATTAATAAAATATCTTGAAACTTGAAAGTTGAACTTTGTTTATTTTTTTTTTGTTGAGACATTTGGTTGTAATGTTTATTTCAACTTATGAATTTTTTATATTTACAATTTATGGTAGTGTTATGTGGTTGTGAACAATCTTAACTCTCACATCTCGACGTTTCCGCCGTTAAGGTTGGGGTGTGACAGATTGGTATCAGAGCCCATAACTATAGGGATTTAGGTTATTAGAAATGGTGACCTAGACTATAGTTGATGCATGAACCTCATAAGAAAAATCTTTATGATCTTGTAATATATCTTGTTGCATGCTACATAATGCTACTTGTTAAGGAGGGCTTCTTGATGTGCAACTTGATGCTTTTAGTTAGGATTGCCTTATAATTGAGAAACTTGGTTGCCTTG
This sequence comes from Flaveria sonorensis, assembly GCA_025506505.1. Lineage (NCBI taxonomy): Eukaryota > Viridiplantae > Streptophyta > Magnoliopsida > Asterales > Asteraceae > Flaveria > Flaveria sonorensis. The sequence goes on along the minus strand of CM046435.1, from coordinate 61,568,057 downwards.
TCTTCTCTAAAACTTATTCATAATCCTTTATTCTCTCGACGATGAAGTATCTTAAACTTATTCTCGACGACACGTGGGAACGTAAGCTTTATATCAAAAGGTTCAAATCTTTAGACTTTATGTCTAATCTATGAAAATCTCATCAAGGTTTTAATTCCATGAACCTAAAGAAATATTGTGTGACACATAGACACCTGTATTCTGGATTTTCTGGCAAAAAGCCTTCGGGCTAAGGTAAGCATTTCGCATAAATCCCGTGGGACTAGTTATGCTTACCTGGGGATTTCTGGGATGAGTGATAAACTATGGTCAATATACACAAGTTTCTAAGGCAATTGGAGTTAACTCACTTTGACGTGTCAACATTTCCAAATGGTAATGCGTACCAAATGGAATCATTCTTTGTGTGTTTTTGCAAGTCTTGAAAAATCTTTGTTTGATTTATTATCTTCTACCTCCAAATTTCTGTGACTAACTTATTTTGTATCCAGCATGTCTCGTCATCATGGAAAGCGTGGTAGCTCCGACAGCAAATTAGCCGCCATGATTGACGTCAAATGGCTGCAGTCATTCCGACCATGGTTGCCGAACTGAGTAGCACCTTGATGACCAACTCTAGTAACAACACTAATGGCAATGGGCAAGGAGAGAATAGTGCAAATTAAGGAAGAAACAACCAAACCTGCACGTTTAAGCACTTCAACTCGTGCAAACCCACTGGCTTTAGTGGGAAGGAAGGAGCCACTGGACTTCACGAGTGGTTTGAAAGCATGGAGAACACCTTCATCAACTGTGAGTGTCCCGAGGCACTCAAAGTCCGTTATGCCACAAGTGTTCTTCAACAAAGAGCGCTTACGTGGTGGAATAGTGAGAAGAGGAATCGTGGTGCTGATGCTGTGTTGGCACTCACTTGGGAAGAATTCAAGAACATTGCTATCCAAAAGTTCTGCCCGAGAAGTGAGCTGCAAAAGCTGGAGGAGGAGTTTTGGAATCTCAAGCAAGATGGTGGAGATCATTTGGCCTATTCAACTAGGCATCACGAGTTGAGCATCCTGTTGCCTCACATGGTTGACACTGTTCCTAGGAACATTGAGAAGTTCATCAAGGGGGTGCCACCTCAAATCCAAGATGCCGTGGTGGGAAGTAGACCCATAAATTTGGAAGATGCCATTACCATCACCGCTCAACTTACTGAAAACCATATTCCAGCGGGCACCTTGTCTGTCAAAGGGGCTAAAAAGACTGAAAAGGCGGTCCCTGAAGCAGCTAAGGAGAGTAAGAATGAACCGTCTTACAACAACAAGAAACGCAAGTTCACACCGGCGCGTAATTTCGCTGTGGCTACACCCAAGGTACCTCAAAGACAACCCGCTCCTGTTACACAAGCACCCGCTACTAGAGCCTATGCTGGTCCTCTACCATTGTGCAATGTCTGTAAGTATCATCATGCGGGTAATACCCCGTGCCGTATCTGCACACTGTGCAGTAAGTATGGACACTTGGTGGCTACTTGTCACCGTGCACCAAACAATGCCGCGTTAGTTGCTAATCGTGCTTGCTACAACTGTGGGGAACCTGGTCATTTTCGCCCACAATGCCCTCGTCTTGCGGGTAACGTACCACAAGCCCGAGGACGTGCCTTCAACATCAATGCAAACCAAGCACAAGCAAACAACGATGTGGTGAACGGTATGTCAAATCCAACCCCAACTTTATGATCCAAGTTCTTTTGTTGCTTTACCTGTATCGTTAAACGTCTTTAAAACTGAACAGGTATGTTCCTTATTAATAATTCTTATGCCTACGTTCTGTTTGATTCTGGAGCCGATAAGAGTTTTGTCTCGATAGAATTTGAGCCTATACTTGCTAAGCCACATACGAAACTAGAAAGACCTCTTACTGTTGAAGTCGCCGATGGAGAACCCATAACCGTTGATGTCATTATTCGTGATTGCATTTTGAGCCTAAACGAGCATGATTTCTTTATCGACCTTATTCCTATGAAACTTGGAAGCTTTGACGTTATCATTGGCATGGATTGGTTAGCCAAACATCATGCTGAAATTATTTGTTTCGAGAAGTGCATTCGAATTCCTTTGCCTTCGGGGGATACATTGAAAGTATTCGGCGAAAAATCATCCAAAGGACTCAAACTCATGTCGTGTACTCAAGCCCAAAAATGTCTAAGCAAGAATTACATGGCTTTCTTGGCTTACGTGGTCAACACGAAAGTCAAAGGGAACGATCTTAAGGATGTCCCGATTGTACGAGACTTTCCTGGAGTGTTTCCCGATGACCTTAGCGGTTTACCTCCCGTGCGTGAAGTTGAGTTTAAGATCGATTTAATTCCGGGAGCGAACCCTGTGGCTAAATCACCATATCGACTTGCACCGTCAGAAATGCAAGAGCTGGCTAGTCAACTTCAAGAACTGTCCGACAAGGGCTTTATCCGTCCTAGCTCATCGCCTTGGGGTGCACCTGTTCTGTTCGTGAAGAAGAAAGATGGATCATTTCGTATGTGCATCGATTATCGTGAGCTTAATAAACTTACCATCAAGAACCGCTACCCTCTTCCTCGCATCGATGATCTTTTTGACCAACTTCAAGGAGCTGCTATTTTCTCAAAGATTGACTTACGTTCTGGCTATCATCAATTACGAGTTTATGATGATGATATCCCAAAAACTGCGTTCCGTACCCGATATGGACACTATGAGTTCATGGTTATGCCCTTTGGTTTAACGAATGCTCCTGCTGTCTTTATGGATCTAATGAATCGAGTATGCAAGCCGTATCTAGACAAGTTCGTGATTGTCTTTATTGACGACATACTTATCTACTCCAAGTCCAAAACCGATCACGAACATCACCTGCGACAAGTTCTTGAGCTATTGAAGAAAGAACAACTATACGCAAAGTTCTCAAAGTGCGAATTTTGGCTTGAGGAGGTCCAATTTCTGGGACACGTGGTGAATAGTCAAGGAATTCATGTTGACCCTGCAAAGGTGGAAGCTGTGAAAAATTGGTGTGTTCCCACAACTCCAACCGAAGTTCGTTCTTTCCTTGGTCTTGCTGGCTATTATCGACGTTTCATTGCCAACTTCTCTCGAATCGCGAAACCGCTTACTTCCTTGACCCAAAAGAATAAACCATTCGAGTGGGGGTCTGAACAAGAGGAAGCCTTTGAAGCCTTAAAACACAAGTTGTGTAATGCTCCTATCTTGACCCTTCCCGATGGAAACGATGATTTCACCGTATATTGTGATGCATCTAAACAAGGCCTTGGTTGTGTTCTCATGCAACGAGGAAAGGTCATAGCATATGCATCGAGACAATTGAAGGTCCATGAGGTGAATTATACGACACATGATCTTGAACTTGGTGCTGTGGTTTTTGCCTTAAAGATTTGGAGGCATTACCTTTATGGGACGCAATGTATAGTCTACACCGATCACAAAAGCCTACAACACGTCTTCAATCAAAAGGATCTCAACATGAGACAACGACGTTGGGTTGAGTTGATTAGTGATTATGATTGTGACATTCGTTATCACCCTGGAAAGGAAAATGTCGTAGCTGATGCACTAAGTCGTAAGATTCATAATAAGAAGGTCTCGTTTCAAGAAATTCGCGATCGACGACAATGGTTTGATACCTTGGGAGAATTTGATACTGAGATTCGTCTGGATGTTAACGAGACTACGGTGCTGCTACAAAATTTGAGGATTGAGAATGACATCGAGACTTGTATCATGGAGGCTCAACAAGCAGTTCAAGAAGGAGGAAAAATGGGAGAGGAATTGGAGTACAACCTTCGAGCTCAACTAGAAACGAAAGCCAATGGGTTGATGTATTTCTTGAATCGAATTTGGGTTCCAAACCGTGATAATCTTCGTACCTTTATCATGAATGAAGCTCATCAAACTCGTTACTCAATTCATCCTGGTTCCGAAAAGATGTATATGGATCTGCGTGGTCAATACTGGTGGCCTGGAATGAAGAAAGACATAGCAACTTACGTAGCTAAGTGTCTTACGTGTACGAAGGTTAAAGCTAAACATCAACGTCCTAGTGGATTGCTTGAACAACCCGAGATTCCCATATGGAAATGGGAACACATATCCATGGACTTCATAACCAAACTACCTCGCACCTCTCGTGGTCATGATAGCATATGGGTGATTGTTGACCGATTGACCAAGTCGGCACATTTCATACCCATACGTGACACTTACAAAACGTCAAGGTTAGCTCGTATATACATTGATGAGATTGTGAGTCGTCATGGCGTACCTTTGCATATCATATCCGACCGAGACGCTCGTTTCACTTCGCACTTTTGGTCGTCTATGCAAGAACTTTTGGGTACTCAACTGGATTTAAGCACGGCTTACCATCCTCAAACGGACGGTCAAACCGAGCGAACCATTCAAACCCTAGAGGATTTGCTACGTCTTTGTGTCCTAGACTTTGGTGGTGACTGGGATGCGCATTTACCTCTCGCGGAATTTTCGTATAATAATAGTTACCACTCGAGTATCAAGATGGCACCTTTCGAAGCGCTTTATGGTCGTAAATGTCGTTCCCCGATCTGCTGGACTGACATTGGTGAAAATTTCATCACTGGTCCTGAGCTCATACAAGAAACCACCGATAAAGTCTCCATGATTCGCAAGAACCTTGAAGTGGCTAGAAGTCGACAAAAAAGTTATGCCGATAAACGACGCAAGCCGTTGGAATTCCAAGTTGGGGATATGGTTCTTCTTAAAGTCTCACCATGGAAGGGAGTCGTTCGCTTTGGGAAGAAGGGTAAATTAGCTCCACGATTTGTAGGACCTTTCAAGATCCTGAAAAGGATTGGGAAAGTGGCTTATAAACTGGAATTACCTTCCGATCTTAGCGGGGTTCATCCTGTTTTCCATGTCTCAAATTTGAGAAAATGTTTGGCTGATGAAAGTCTGTATGTCCCAGTAGATGACATCCAGATCGATGAATCATTACATTTTGTTGAGAAACCCGTTGAAGTCATGGACCGCATTATGAAGAAGACTAGGACCACTACCACCCCAATCGTCAAGGTACGTTGGGAGAATAAGCGTGGACCTGAGTTTACTTGGGAGCGTGAGGAGCATATGAAGAAGAAATACCCGTATCTGTTCATTTAGTTCATTCTTAATTTCGGGACGAAATTCTTAAAAGTTGGGGAGACTGTAACCTTTCGTGTTTTCGTTAATTAATAGTTAACCCTGTTATGTTTTTGTAAGGACCATTTATGTCATTTAAGAAACTATATGGGTTGTTTATGAATGTTCTTTTATTGTGCATTAATTCATTATTTTAAGAGTTAATAATTTATTTTTAATATAATAAACATAATAATAATAGTCAAAATAAAATAAAAATAATAATAATAATAGAAATCATAAGTTATAAAAGTTAAATAATTAATAAAATATCTTGAAACTTGAAAGTTGAACTTTGTTTATTTTTTTTTTGTTAAGACATTTGGTTGTAATGTTTATTTCAACTTATGAATTTTTATATTTACAATTTATGGTAGTGTTATGTGGCTGTGAACAATCTTAACCCTCACATCTCGACGTTTCCGCCGTTAAGGTTGGGGTGTGACACTAAAAGCTAAAAAAAAAGATCACAGCCCCAACAATACAAACAACACATTGTTGTCAACATGTTACAATCATGAAAACAACAACCAGAGTGATGGTAACCGACAAACAAGACCCACGACTCAACAACCGCGACCAACTTTGCCAACAACCCGTACTCGTAATCCTCTCCCACAACTACACACACACTCTCTTTCTCTCTAAAAAAATGAAAACTATGTATACTTAAACCTCAAAAGAGGATACAAAATAAAAAAGTTAGACAACTATTGTGGCCATATTTGAATAAGTATTAAACTACCTATTCATTTCATTTGCTTTTTTAATATATTAAAATTTTTAAAAATTTTGGACCCCTGAATAGATCAGGCCCTGGGCGGTCGACTACCCTGCCCCCCCCCCCCACCCTAGGGTCGCTCCTGAATTTTAAATTTAGAGATAAAACATCCAAAAAATTTTAATGTATGACATAAAACATATACAAAATATAAGATAAACAGTCAATGAGTTAAATGGGTCCACCTGAATACAACCCGCCTAGCTAAACTGGTTAGCATAGCACTTCAACCCGAAACCATTTATATTAAACCCAAATCTGTAAATTTCATGTTAGTTTTGGGTCGTGATTTCCTGCCGTGTCATAAATTTACACCCCCATAGAAAACTAAACTTTCACCGACGCACAAGTCCATCAGGAGATCTGTCTCAGTAAAAGCCATCACCAACAATAATCCTTTAGTGACTATTCTCAAGAGATGGTTGTGAGTGATTATGTATGAAGGAGATAAAAAATGTTAATATTTGTCTGTAATGAATGGGGTGATATTGTTCACCCCTATAAATTTTTTAATATTTCTTAAAAGTGTTTGTGAGTGGAAAAAAGAAAAAAATATGTAATGATAAATATATAAAAATATATTATTTAATTAAAAAGTAAAGAGAAAAAATAGAGATTTTTAGTAAATATAAGGACGTAAATAAGAAACCTAATGTGAATGCTCTTATTCATGTATGGCCTAAACGGGTAATCTCCTGCTTAAATTTTGTATAAATTTTCTCAAGTCATTTTCAATTGAAGTCGGAATAAGACGAACAAACTACTAGAATAAAAGAAAAAAATAAAATATTGACCTTTGTGTTCCATCAAATTAGACTTGTCTCATTTTTTGTATTGAATATGAATGTTGTGTGTCATTGTGATTTCATTTTCACACGTCTACCAGAAGTTCATCTCAATACACCATCACTATCACAAAATCAAAGGATTTTGTCTCCAATTTCATAATGAATCTTCATCCTCTTGTTATGTTATACCATTGAAGAGGCCAACACAACTTTTCATTTTGTCAATTTCTCTTGATGTGAAGCTCCATTATTGGTTATGGAATCCCTTCGATCATCGTAGAAAAAACATATTAATCAATGACCAATTCGAATTGCTAGCACCAATAAAATAATCACATTGAGATAACTTTCTTGAATGCACTTATTCGTTAAATATAACATATAACACTAGCCATAAGGTCAACGGATAATTAGTATTGCTCATGTGTATATATCATCAATGGTTATTATTGCTCGCCCAAGATCGTTATATCAACAAAGAACACACAAATAAATTTGAGATAACCCGTTTTGAATCTAAAAAAATATTATAAACAAAAACCAAACTAAATATAATGATCATAACCTCGTATTTATATTACATTTATACTAATTTTAATAAAGCTCAGACATTATTAAATAGTCAAATAAAAAAACAAACTCGACTAAAATATTAATAAACTGAAACTAACTATTATATTCTACCTTTTTGAGTCAATTAACAACATCACCTTTCACATGAGAATCATTTCACCCCTCAACTTCTTGATTCATCCATTTTAGCCCTTATAATCAAGATTAATATCTTTATTATCCCCTTTAATATTATTTTGCACCTCATAGACCTTGAATACCGAGTAAGACTGCTGTCAACGACAATCCTGTCGAATCAAACTCGCCCCTCTGGACCTCTACTTCTTTTCGGTTTGACTACCCACCCATTGAACCACATGACATACATAATTGATAATAACAAAAGCATCAAATAGTAATATCATTTTATTTCAAAACATTTTTTACAACTTCGATTACAAAACCAATATTTACAATGTCCTAAAATTCTAAAACAAACCGAGCATGATTATTCTTTCAACTCATACATCTCTTACATGTCTATAAAGTATACTAAAAGAAGTTTAGCTAATTCAGGTGAGACCATAAGACAGTTTATAAACAGACGGTTTCATAATGCATAAAATTATGGGTCGTATCTCATGTAAATGTCTTGTGCCTACCCATGGCTCCCAAAATAACCATTAACAATGGATATCATCTCCCTAATCATCGCATATGGAAATTTGTTTGCTATTGTGTCCCAAACCCAGGTCGCGTGGACTCCCCGCTCCTCAACACATTCAATTAGGCATATGAGGACCATACAAAGTTACAAACCCCCATCAATATATGTATATTGTTGCATTCTCGTTTATTACCAGTTCAACTATACGAGTATACCATTACACTAAAACAATCATGATAACTCATTTGATTTATTAGTTTGGATCTGGTTTACAAGAAAATCTAAAACTTTGTTTTTATTGATTATTAAGATGTGCGTAGTTGCCCGACTAGGAATAAGATTGGAAAATAAACAATCATCACTTATTGCATTCTCATTTATTATCAGTTAAACCAGACGAGCATACTATTATAATAAAACAATAATAATTCACTTGATTTATTAGTTTGGTCTGGTTTACAAGAATATCTGGAACTTTGTTCCTATCGATTATCGAGATGTGCTTAGTTGCCCGACTGGAGTAGGATTAGGAAATAGATAATCATCATTGAAGTTAGCTTTGGGTGACTAGGCATAGTTGATCAGGCTATGCATAACCTATGATAACGTTAACCGCTTCATTACCTAGTTATGACCCCTAAACCTTTGCTCAAGAACTGAATTTAAATAATCAAGTCGAACCTATAACGCACCTGAAGTTGCTAAAGGTTTAACATGATGATTGTGAGTGAAACTTCTGTTTGAATTGTGAAAAATGGCCGGGGTTCAAACCTCTATATACAGGCTGAGTTCTAGCCTTGTCGTGGACCGTTACGGGTCTTGATAACGGTTTGCTACCGAACTCCGCGACCATCTTATCCACATTAGGTGTAAATGGACCTTTACTGGATTGGTGGTGGTCCACTATGGTGCCAAGTCATTAGACACGTGTTAAGACTCGACGATTACTCATAGGATATATGTCAACACCACAAAGGTTGCTTAACTAGGCCCCTCACCAACTGTCATGAGGAATGGTAGCGGTTCGCTACGACTCTAGCCTTAACTTTTCAAACCTGATTTGATAGTAGACTGCTATGGTCTTGGGTAACGATTCACCACCAATCTATTTCATAAATTCTATGTTTTTGATAGATTATTCCACTATAGAATTTTTTTTATATAAGAACACACTAAGAAATAAAAGACAACCTATCTCGAATTTAAGAATATTATTATGAACAAAAAACCACATCAAATGGCGTTAACCCTCTATTTATAGTACACATATAAAAATCGTAATACAACTCAAACATTAATAATCGAATAAATAAACAAACCCAACCAAAATATTGATAAAATAACAATTATTATCTCCAACCTTTCTTACTTGATCAACTTTTACACGAGAAATGTTTCAACCATCGACCTCTCGATTCACTTATTTTAGTTTTTATAATCAAGATTAACGCCTTCAATTATGATCATAACATAATACTTTATAAAATCATAATAGTTCATGTATAGTCAAGTAAATATGTAATATGCCATCGGGAAAATTATATGGTAAATATAATTAATTTTTCTGATGTCTACATCTTTTTCACCACGTTTGTTTGACAGCCGCATTTCATCCCAAATGGCTGAGATATCGTGATATAAAAGATTTTTGTGGGCAAACCACTACTTGAGGCGATATCTGGTCGTGCATCACTACAAATACGATGAAACTATCATTGGCGTTTCCATTATTTGCAAAAAGTGATGGAAATCTCAAAGGATGTGCACAATTGATCATTGACTTCAGTCTTCTCTTTTCTCTCCCAACGTGGGAAACTTTGTTTTTGATTTTTTTTCTCTCTTCAACACAACGCGGGGTGACAGTGATATGACAACTACACGGGGTGCGTAACCACCCCACATATGCTGGTAGCGATGGTGCATGGATGATGTGAACCCGCGGCACATGGTCTGGAGTCTGGACGGGAGGAAGGTGTTGGGTGTAGGTCAGGGTTTGTTAGGCCCACAAATATAGGTATTAATTATTTAGGGGGGTCGGAGTCGTCTTGGATGGGAGAAATGGATAGAGATGAGGTGGAAGGTATTGATTGGCGGTGAAGATGCTGAGGTGGTGGTTGTGGAATGTAGAAACTGATGAATATATTCACTGGATTGGAAGAAAAACAAAGAAAAGTCTAGAGAGTGAGCCGGAGAGTCAACCTAAGAAAAACCATACACGCCACCCATCCAATTTTAGGAAAGACAAAAAAAAAATCATAGAAAATCAATTCTCAACTTTCATTCCATGTCACCTTAAAAATGAGATGGAGCCAAGAAGATCTAATGTTTTTATTTTTAGTTGTCAAGGTTATTTTTCTCGTCACTTAATTTAATAGTCAAAGTTAGCTTTATATTATTTTAGGGATCAAATTTGTTAATTTTGACAAATCACTGGTCTTAACCTATAAGTTATAATTTGTGGAGAATAAAACTAGAATAGGGGTAAACATAAATATCATTCGTTTATTAGTACTATTTTTAAATTTTGATTATCCATTTATTAGATTAGAAAGAAGCCCATACAAAGAATTGTCATCATGCGGGAACACCCATGTGACACCTGTTGATCGCATAGTGTACGGTTGTTTTTCAAGATGACTCCAAAAACTCACTCTACAAAGTAGAAAGCATTATCATACCCTTATTTATTTATTCCTTAAAATAAAATGCTTCCATTTATTTTTCTTTTAAGAGTGGATGGTGGTATCCAACTATCAATACATATTATCCAATCAGAAGATCACACATTATTCTAACTAACATTTACTCCCAACTACCCACAAGAGAGGAGATGGTGTTGAAGTTTTTACTCACACACACAAACTCTACCCTCTAGGTAAACAAAAGATAACACACACACAAGTCGTTACGGGTTCATCGGCCTCGAAAGCTTGAGAGTTCCACCTGCAGCCCTTATCCGAAGGGGTGGCCGCGGTGGTACGGTCCAACCCAAAACATAAACCCGCTTTCCACACATTCCACCCTAAGTAATAAAGTGCAACTTTGGTCTTGAGTATGAAACTAGCTATTTATTTTTATAAGATAACTGTGTATTTAGTGTTATGTATCTTCTACATTATGCACCTTACGAAAAGAAAAAAACAATCAAATGTCAAAACAATGTATATCATCTTTCTTTACCATAAAAATGAAAGATGATCATTCATACGTAGCTTCTACAAAATAATTTAATACCTTCAACAAATGAAGAGGTACACCGGTGGTTACCAATAAATATGTTCAATTAAAATTTTCAACTACAAATGACATGTCACCTATTGGTTGGTTCAACCACGTTAGGCACAAAAGGCGTAATTGCAACAATTTATGCCACGTGTCATTGTCTTGTTGATTGAAAAAATGTGTCTAACGTAGTTATGACTATTGTGCGCTCAGTTATGTGTCACGCATTGATTGATTTAAATAGATTGACCAAGGCGTAACTATGCACATTCGTGACATGTGTCGTGACCATACCAGCACACATACTCACACAGTGGACATAAGTTGTGCCCTTTAAACACATCACGTGTTGCTATTGCTAGTGGTCTAATATTCAGCGATATATGAAAAAAAATCAAATGATTAAAATGATAGTAACATATTTTTTTTTATTTCACTTATAATAAAACGTTAATTTTAGCATCATATTTTACTATTGTAACGAATAAAAGGACGGGGAAGATCTGTAAAGCGTTGGTTGTTTGATGCTACGAAAGGTTTTCGACAAATGCATACGTCACATCATGTGGTTGCTGGTTGCTATCTATCTGTGATAAGCTATTTTATTAAATTCTGATTTTTGAGTGGGGTATCTGAGATTTACTTATCTGATTCTCAAATAGATAATTTAATTTTATGTTTCGGCGACATCTCGTGGTAAATTAGTTTACTACTTGATTACTAATTAATCAAATGATTTCCGGTTGAAATTTTATAAGGTGTATTCGTAGTGATTTTAGGACATATAATAGGTGTAATGATTTATGGTAGAGAGTGTATGTTTGTCTGGTGGAAAGTAATTTAGTTTTTTATTTTTTGAAACTCAACAACAATTATTTTCTGAAAATATAAGATTACAACCACATGGTACAAATATTACACAACAGTTTTATTAACATACAAATTAATATTAGCAAGTAGAAATTAATTCCCTAACTTTAGATGCTGATGTATCAATAAATAATTCGTGTAATCAATTCCTGTGAGTCTCTTGCAACTTGTGGACAGGATTATAATGTTGGATGGAGTGATAGAATTTTGATTTAGCGGTTTCTGATATTTTATTTTTATATATTAAAATTATTTGTATATATTAATAGTAATAAATTATTATAAATAATATAAGTTATATTATTTATTTCTTTATAATTATAACTTTGCATAATAATGATGATCTGAATCGATATATTAAAATATTAAACAAAAGTCACATAACTAATTGACCCATTTTAAACTAGGGATGACAATGGGTGGGGCATAGGTAACCGAACCCAATATTTAATTAGAAAAGTGTGTCGTATATGCAGTTCAAAACACGTCGGGTATGTATCAGGTATTTATCTGTTGGGTATCGGACATACGCATGAATAATCGAGTATATCATTTAAGGTTGTAAAAATTACTTGTTGGATATACCTATTGGGTATCTAATGAAAATAGAAAATCATATAAGGCCAGATTTGCATATAGTACTAGATAACATCTTTTGTTAATTCTCAATATTTTTGTTATGTTCCACTAATACTCTTAAATATCATTATTGTTGTAATTTTGTAAGATTTCATATAATGCAAGTGATAGGAAGCTTAATAGCATATATTCAACACATAATTATAAAGTAAAAAAATATTGAGTAATAAGAATAAAAAGTTATAATTATATATAATATAACTATTAAGTAGAATAAATTAAAAATAAAATAACTCTGGATATATAATCGGGTAAACGAATATGTTTAATCGGGTAATCGGGTGGAGTAAATAGGTATATGATGCAATCCTGTATCAGTCTCATAATTGTAGAAAGAATAAAAATAAATCTCATGCCTGGTTCCATACCCGTTTACCCGATCGCATACCCATCCAAATGTCTCGGGTTTAAAGTATTTCCGTCGGATTTGGATTTGATTGTCATCCGTATTTGAAGCTCACAAACAAGTCAACTTCCATATATGCAGGTTGTGCTTAAACTTATTTATTCAATAAGCTTCACTATAACTAAGCTCAAGCTTGCTTAAACTCTTTTCGATTTGAATTTAATCGAGCCGATACACCCCTTGACTAAGATAGAAAATAAATAATATAACCATTTCGTATATTTTCATTTTTTTTGTGTTGTAATTCTTTGGTTTCCAATAAAACTTGTTTAATACATAAATTTACTTTTTTTGTACGTTTTCATATTTTGTTTATGCATGTTTCTGAATTAACAAAATATAAAATATCATCTAACACGAATTTGTACGGTAACTTTTGAGCATGAGTGTTCATTCATAGGCTCGGTTTATTTATTTCGTTTATCTGGTTATCAATTTGTTTAGTTTATCCGGTTTTGAAAAATTTTCCAGACTCGACTAAAAGTCTAAAATCCTTTTGGATAGTTGAGCTTAACTATATAATTACAAAGATTTATATAGATTATAATATCTTATGTTCAGTTAAACCAAAATAACAAAACAAATCCAATTTTAAAAATTAATATAACTGTTGAACCGAATTCATAACTTGGTTCGGATTTTTTGCATTACAGATGCAGATCAGTTTTCGGTTTTTTTTTTCAGTTTTAGTATTTTTCCACGCCCCTAATCTCACGCCTTACACCACGATTTTCAGGAGTTTAAACTTTAAACGTCTCGAAAAGTTTCATGCTTTTTCAAGCCAAGTCAACAATAATGATCGATATAAATAGTAATAAAATCATAGATTAATGAACGTAGATCGAAAAGATTTGAGGCGAATTTCGATTTTGACAAGAAGTGAAACATCCTCTAAGCCCACTAGACGGCCCTGACTTATGAGTTAGAATGTTAGACCAACTCTTAGTCTTAGATGAACTGAAGGCCTTGCCGTTTGGGCTTATTAGTTGGCCCAATTTGTTGGGCCCAATCCGAGTTTTATAGGCCTTTCCAGTTTCCAACGTCTAAATGGATCTCATTGTGGGCACTATGATAGTAAGAGCAATAACATCCCCATTCATTATCCACATCTACTAAAAATCATTATTTTTTCTCTCATTTTTTAATTAAATAATACTTTTTATACATATATCATTATATTTTCTCTCTCACCCTCTCACCACTACATTTTAAAATATTAAAAAAATTATAAGGGGTTGAATAGTATTTTGTTAAATTCACAGATAAACAGTAAATTTTTCTCTCTCCTGCACTCACAATCACTCACAATTATTCCATATAATATAAGGACTACACTCATATAATTTTAGGGAACGGATTGTGATTGCCTTAATATAATAGTTCTAAAATGTGATGTTTGTCACTTATTTGACGAAACAGGGCTTAACATTGTTAATTCTTAAAGACGGATTTTGTAACTTACAAGAGTAGGAAACATGATGTGGTATTAGTTTGAGTGCAGAATCTTGATACAATGTTATCGCATGAACCATTTGTGAACTTATATGGCTAAGTAATATGACATTCTATGAAAGAACCAGACACATAAAAGTCGAGTACGTTTTACTCGAGAAACTATAGTAGAATGCACGATAAGTATAACTCCTCATGGCAGAATAGGGATTTTTACACAATGTGACATGTTAACTTCTTTTGCATATATAACATATGGAATTGTTTAAAGGGCTGCTATTATCATTTTCTTGTTAAGTCACCTTAGAGAATCTATAATGAAAATAAAGAATAAATAAATGTGAAGGCTGTGAAAGTGCTGGTGGGGATTGTTGATGATTGTTTTGGGTCTTTTGATTGCAATAACTTTAAATTCGAATTTACTCTGCTTTACCAAAAGTGATCTGTGTGTTCATTTACTTTCCCACATAGCAATGTTTTTTATTCAAATTCAATACACATTTACACTTTCATATATACTATTAATATTCTTCTTTTATCTTCGTTTTTCTTTCACATTTATCTTTATTTTCATCTGTTTAAAAGGAATCGTATAATATGTGTTTAAAGAGGATATGGCTGGGTTCACTTGACTAGTTTAAGGTATCGTTTGGCTTGTAAGAATGACTAGAAATATGTATAGATTTGAAAGAAAATGAAAGCCAGGAAAATTTATGATTTTTTAGAAGGTTATTTGATTTATATGTTGAGATAAGAGTTAAATTTAATTTGATTATTAATTAATATTGAAATAGAATGAGAAAGATTTAGAGTGTGGAGACGTATTCATCTTAGATTACTAATCTTGATGGATTTTATTGAGAAATTCGTAATAAATATAGTTATTTTTCTAAGTAAGTTATATCTTTATGTTTATGTTAGAGTAATTTTGCACACATATAGCCTTGGATATGCAAGTATTTGGTTGTTTAAATGAGTGAGTTGTTAATTGCATGACTAGATATGCGGAATTAACTAATGAATTTATCTTTTATAAAACTCGTACTAGCTTATATACGTTTAAGCCTAAAGCTTTTAACAAACACGTTTTTTAACTTTGATTCCAAAACATAAATTTTGAAAACAATGACATCCAGGTAAAATGAAAAAATTTAAGTATGCTTTTTTGCTTAAACTATCTATAACAAATTTTATCCCTCCATGAAATCTCTTATCTGTGATCTAACTTCTCGTTAGAGTTTTATTAAATGATTCATAAATATTATAAACAATTGAACACAATGTTAATTACTTTTGAGGCATTATTTGATATGACTAATTTCATTCTACTATTTAACAAGTTGTTAACGGTATATGTGATATCATAGGCAAATCTCACATCTGCCATGAACAGTTAAGATGTTTGGTTCATAAGTAATGCGTGGTCTCTAATATAACCAACGTGTTTTGGGCGTTTTGGCTGTGGATGAGAGGAGAACTTCGCAGTTAAGCGTGCTCAGGTGGCAGCAATCCAGCGATGGATGATCTCAATGGGAAGTCTTCACCCGAATAACCAAAAGCAAGTCGGTGAGTTCCTCAAGAGCAAAGCAAACAAAATTGGTGGTATAACTAGCCAAATGTTACAATATATGCTACCTAAAGTTTAGAGTTATACATTGAATTGAGATAAAAAATATATAAAAATAAAATTGAAAAAGATTATATAGGCATTGACTTTGATATAATTAGTTGAGTTAAGTTTGGTTTTGCTCTTCAGGGTTTGACAAAAATAATCATTTTCCTCCAAAGGATTAAAAATATCAATTTACCTTCAAAAGTTTCATAAGTTGTTTCAATTTCAATCAAAAAGTTTTATTATTGTTTCAACTTATATTCAAAATAATAAAACTTTTGAATTGAAATTAAAACAACTAATGAAACTTTTGAAGGTAAATTGATGTTTTTAATTTTTTAAATGAAAATGTTTATCTTTGTCAAACCTTAGTGAGCAAAATTGAAATTAACTCTAATTAATTAAATTATGAAAAAAAACATATTGCTATTATTAAGCATATAATAGTTAATTTATATTAAAATAATTTAAATATTGAGAAAAATAAATAAGGTGGAAAAAAGATCATTTACCTTAGCAAGTATATATAAGACGGTATATATCTTACCAGTATTTTTTTAAAACTCTATTTTATTAAAATGAAATTTTACCTGTGACTTCTAAACTAAAAGATGTTAAAAGATGAACTAACTAGTATATAAATAGAAACTCTTTAAACTAAACCATATCTCCTTCTGCTGATTCTTATCTTAGAATAAATCATTTTTTGTTACTATGAAACTTTTTATAAATAAAGACAAAACTAGTTTCATCTTTTTAGGATAATAATAGTCAAAGAATGTGACAAGAACACTTTATACCACGTCTTTAAATGGACCATCAAATCCTTACGAAAAGGGTGCATATAAAATATTAATCATTAAGATTCACTTTGTAAAGTTACAACACACTGAAGTTAATCAGATAAATGTTTGTTATATTTGAAATAAGATTAATTGTTAAAATCAAAGCAAGGGTAACTAAGAATGTAATATCGCGTCTATTGAGAAAATATATGTTATATCTTTTATTGGCAAGTTTATAAATAGGCCAATGGTGATGGGATTTTATGTGTTAAACACATTTGGTCATAATTATACCATGGCCTCCTTAAGAGGACGTCAATTCACTGTTCGGAGTGTTAAGTTGGAAGGTAATTAGATTTCCAACGCTCCTATAAAAATATTTTCTTTTCTTGTTTTTTTCTATAAAGAAAAATAAAATAGGGCATGGTTAGTGGGTGATGGTAGCCGTTTCTACTTTCTTGAAACTTAACTTGTTGAAGGTTTTGCCTTTGGAAGCAGATTTTTTTTAGTTGAGATTAAAGAAGATATCTAATCCTGAGTAATAAAGGGTTTTGACGTGACGACTGACGAGTGATATTCATGCTTATTAAGTTCAATAATAATCATTTAGAAACAAGGATACATACAAGTGGAATTTCCTATTGTCGAAGGAGGTGCGATCGATGATGGATTGGATGGAGTCTGGCAAATTTCAAGAAAGTTAAAAGATTTTGGTTGATGCTATTATTTTAATGACTCGGTGGGTTTCATGCTGTTTTTGAACGATAACATACATGACAACAACGGTAAAACGATGGATTTCATTTTTGAACATATTGTCGATTGTTTCTATCATTGGTATATAACTAGGAATAGGAAAGTGAACACTACTTGCAACTGGTAGATTCAAAACCCGGTTCTTAATTTGTTATTTTATTTTCTTCCCGCTTTTCTAATGTCTTGCTAATAGAGAGGTTTTTATACGTATCCCTCTGTTGTTCAATAAAAAAAAAACATGTGATCAAATATCTAGAATTTTAGGATATTCTTGAAAAGGATTTGCTATCATATATACTTTATACTTTATATATTTCATCTAGTATAATAAATTTTTATTCTTCTCTAATATAGTGTATGTATAGTGTGTTTGTATCATATTATACGGTAAAAATCTGTAATACAAATGAAACGAATGTAAGAAAGGGAAAGTGCGATAGAGATCTCCATGAAGATGAGATACAATAGTTAATAATGCATTGACGAACGAGTGCAAGGTCAATCGATCACATAGTTTTTATTATTATTTTTATATGTAACATGTACTTACAGTCATTGTGATTTTTGAAAGGTGACCCTTAAGCTTTTTGAACTTATACAGAAAAGATTTGATTTACAAATACTGTGTTTGAAAAACAACATGAAAAACAAAAAAAGATAAAAATTAAATTCAATTACTTATTTCATTTATTTTTATAAAAATTCATTAGACTGTGCATTATTTTTTCATGATTATGATTACATTCGAAAAATATCATTGCAGATCTTATATATAATTTACTTGCGTTTTTTTTTCATGTGAGCAAATGTTGATATATATATTTTTTGAAGGTGATTATCTTCTTGTGAATCATACAAATGTCAGAAAATTTTATTCTCCTTGACTTGCATGATATGTCATATATCATTTGAGTGTATATAATTGGTGTAATCGTGTTTCTGCTTAGTTCAAACCTTTCTTTGCTTATCTTCTTTTAGTCATTATATTAGGAAACAAGTACTAAATAAAAAAATTTATTAATTTCTACAGTTAGATTTTATAAACTTTTTGCATCAATATACAATGTGGATGTTGGTGGAAAATTAATGCATATTATCTACTCTTAGAGTTTTGGTTTGATACAGAAAAAATTAAAATTTTAACTTGATTTTTGTGATTTTATAGTTTTAACCATTTGATTTTTATATAGAACTTTGCATCAATGTACATGTGGATGTTATTGGAAAATTCATATGCGGATGTTGACGATGGTGGGAATTTTTGAGGAGATGATAAACTCCGATTTAGATAGAAATTAATATGTGGAGAAATAGAATAGAGAAATTGGTTTAACTTTGATACCGAAGAATTAGATTTTCAAATTGATTTTTCTAATTTTATAATCTTTAATAATTCTCATATGTGTGTGTTTTCTTACCTTTAGAAACCTATAAGAAATAAACAAAACATATTGTAATATTAACCCAATCAAACTTAAGATCCCCTCAAATTTGCGGTCCATAGTCCCTACAATTTTCTTTTGTTTCTCCAAAGTGAATTATAAATGTTTGTATGAAAAAACAAACCATATGCATGCTTTTAGAATGATCTAGTGATTGTAAGGAAATGTATTAGTAATGATTATGTTCCATCATTATCATATGATAATGTGTTTTGTTTTGAGCTAAAGCAAGAAAATGTTAATTCGCATTTCCTAAAGACTACTCATTACTCCTTATCTCACATTTTAGCCTAAATAAACTATTCAAAAAGATATTTCAACCATTTTTAGAAATAAAATATTTTTAGATAAGTTTTTCGATCATGCATACTTTTTATTTCAATTGGTGACCATTCTTTGATTAAGTAATTTTAATATTGGTACACAATTTTTTAAGTCATTAAAAAGAGGATAATAGATTAATAGATGTCTAGTCATAGTATATTTATATATATATTAAACTACAAATTAATTTAAATTAGTATTTGTGCTTGACAAGAATGTGTCATTTATTAGCCGGTTAAACTTTGTCTTAAATCGAAACATACATTGAGCGATGATACAAAAACAAAGTCTAATTACCAAAAGACAAAACATTACAAAAAGACCTCGCATTACGTTCTTTTAAGCCAAATCTTTAAAAGTTGTGATGCGTTAGAAAGCAAGAAATATATTCTTTTAAATATTACGCCAACGTCAGTGCCAATGTAAGCATGCACTGAAGACATGCATATGTCGCTTAGCTCTTTGGCTGAAACCCATGCATCGCAGAGGGATGTTAAATTTTGGCGAGCCTCACTTTCACTTCCCCTACCTCGTGTCGTTGCCACTTGCCAAGCCTAGCCCCGAGACGGTTAATTTTCTCAGACAGAGGTTTTTTCATTTCTCGAGCCAAAGCCACAACCACACCGTCCACCCTTAGGCCTTAGGTGTCACGTTTCAAACACCTTAATTCACAACAAAATCACACATCTCTTCTTAAACAATAATCTTTAATCCACGAAAAAAAAACACCAACATTTTATTTATTCATAAATTATTAATAGTTCTACTACGAATGCCAAAAACCGCAATAACCTTTGGATCAACACTTATTTAATGTTATCTAGCTACGATGATGTATATATAAAAATAAAATGTAAGGGACCCCCACACCAGCCGCTGAATGTAATGATTTTGCCTGTTTTCTGGGGGTTTGATCGAGTCAAAAGTAAGTCGATCATGACCTTTTAAAAGGAACGTACGAAAAATATAAGGAAGTGGAATTTGAGTGTAGTGGGCATCATCCACCAATGCTTCATTTACCTTATTAGATTTTCTAGAGTTCTATTAAAAAAAGAGTTACAATACATTATTTTGGAACAGTTGAAAGATATTAGTTATGTGATTTTGGCGGTTTTAATGTCATTAAGTTTATTTAGTTTAGCTGTAATTTTAAAAACTAAAATAAAATTACGATTGACATTGATACAAGTTAAGATGTGTGTAGTATATGTTTTATAGGCTATTGTGATTTTTAGTACATAGAAACCTTAGAGTTTGAAGCTCCATAGACAAATGAGAGCAACACCCCTAACTGGGATCAAATAGACTGGAATTTACATAGGATTTGCTTGATGAAGAAAAAGTTGCATGAATGTGATCTTTTATATAAAGTGATTATGGGTAACAAGTTGTTACTAATGAAAGTGGTAAATGAGATTAGCAACAAGTTGATCCATCAACAACAACTGATTAGGAGTAACTGATCATCACTAGTAACTAGGTGTCAGTACGTAGTAAGTATGCATCACCAACAACTAGACGATTAACAATAACTTATTGATGCCGATGGAGTTTCTACTAGAGAGTTACTTTTTCCTATTAATGTAACAAACAACTCTTATTGCTATAACCTATAACTTATAATTGTTAATAAGACGTTGTGATGGTTTGTTTTCATATAAATTAAGAATAAGTTAAACATCATTACTATATTAATTAGTTCATTTAAAGCTTCTTTCTAGTAATTATTTTTAGTTATGTAATTTTTACTAATTTTACATTCTTTTATTTTTATACTTCATATAACTAGATACCATAAGGAAATAACTAATGAATTTCTAAAATGTATATTAAAAATAAATATGAGTATAAAGAGTAAGTTGTGTAAATTGAAAAATAAGCTGATTTATAATTTAAAGAAGGCCAAGTGGATATAATAATTGAATGATAAACATCTAAATTCTTTAACTTTTTAATCCTTTATAGATAGATAGGTAATAAAAATAATCAATTGTATTTGTTGATTACTATTCACCATAGATGTCTTGAAGCTATTTGTCAAACAATGACGTAGTATTTATGAAGCTATTTTAATGAAGTATTTCAAAAGCGAACCCGTTAACTCTAAATTTACATATAATGTTTAGTTACATAGAGAGATAATTTTTTCCAACACATCTTAGCATTACTAGAACATATGCCCTTTGTATACTCATTGTTTCTTGTCATTCATGTTTCTAACAAATACTTAAGTTTTTATAGGTACAAGTTACTCGTGTTTATTGTGCATTGTTGAATATAAAAAACACAACTCTTAAACTAGAACATTTGATTTATAAAACATCTCATAACTTTACAAGGTAAAATAAACCTACATAATATAACATATTTTGATATTGTTAGGGAGATTCGTACCCATGAACCCCTCATCTTTTTCTTCTATACCAATCCCACCCCCCTCTTTTTCATCTATCACCAAACACACCCTTAAACTTTTTACCCCTTTCCCCCCATTTTTCACCACTTCTAAGCTTGTTTGAAAAACCTCTTTTAGCCATTTCTCAAACAAACCATTCAAGTATACCCCACACCCATACAAAACTTCATCTAACACCTTATCATCCACTTTCAAATCAAACTCTATGCTCCCAAATACTGCCTCAAACACCCCTTTCATCTTGAACATAAAGCTCTCCCTCATCAAGCTATCTCGAGCCGGAGACATGTCGAATACAAGTCGGGTTTTAATCGTTTCAAGAAACCCAGGTGGGTTTGAAGGACTACCATCCATTTCCCGCGTCAAATCGCTAGAATTTGGGCTGAATTCTAGAATGTTCTCGTGCTCTTCGTCTTGTGCCTCGGCTTTTATGTTGAGATCAAGAGTGTTTGAGCTTGATTGTCTCGACAAATCTTTTTTGATTCCGTCCTCTTCGATTCTTGGAACTTTGTTCTTGCTTAATTCTTCGAAATCCCACTTGGGTTTTCGCTTTTGATCGGTTTCACAAGTGGGATTGATCTCATTCACAACTAGTTTCATTTGAGCAAGCGAAAATCGACTCCTTTTCACACCATCATCATCATGATCACAACCCTTGCTCAAAACAAATATCACTTCACCGCTATCACCATATTTCCCCTTCTTAAATCCATCAGCCAACGATTTCAACAAACTCCCATCTCCAAAATCCGCATCTTCAACCAACACAACCACATTTTCTTGATCTTTCAACCCCCTTTTAAGATCTTCAAACTTGTGACCACTTTCGCGCATGTTAAACCTCAAAAGCGAGTCACTAGACCCAAACAACCCCTTTGCAATCGCGATCGCCAATCTTCTCTTCCCTACATAGTCATTCCCCTCAATCAAGAACCAAGAATCTTTCTTCATAGGTTTAGAACATGATGAACTCATCAAGAACTCGACAATTGCGTGCATCTTCTCCGAATGCCATGGTACATTTTCTTGCAAACACTTGTAAACTTCTTGTTGTTTGGACAAATGTGAACCAAAGTTTCCTAGACCAAGTGTGATTTTCACCTCTTTATCATCTTCTCTACTCTTGAGACAATCTAAATTTGGTTCTTGATCAACATGATTATGATGATTCGTGTTGTTGAAGCTGAGATCCATGTTGCACGATTGTTGTCTCCGGAATCGGGGATAAGAACGCTCACCACCACCATTTTGAGGCTTCAGTGTGTCACCAAAAGAGATGGTTGAGTTGGATTTGATATGATTGCTGTGCCAAAATGGATAACTTGAGGAGCTATAGGAGTAGCTTTTTGCGACGGGTCCTTGATTGTCGTTGCTAGTTAAAGATGGTGAATTCATGTTATACGTCTTGTTTGGATTGTGTCTTCCTTGGTGTAGACTTTGGCATAGTCTGTTCCACTTCCTTTTCAGCTCAACTAAGCTCTCCTGCAAATAATATCTTGTAAGCTACTAAATATAAGCATTTTGCGATGAATTTGCGACAATGGTGTCTCACCAAGAAACTCTTCCATCAAAATAATTATTAAATTAAAGCAAACTGAATTTTAATAATCTATAATCTAGGTTGATAATAATCTATACTTGTATCCTAACTTTATCTCTATTGTCAAAAGCTTGTATGATTATCATAAATTTATACTAATTACATTTTATTTTCAGTACTTGATTTCGCTTGAAAGAAAGATATTTTCTCTGGATAATTTATAACATCCTTGTGAGTAAAACTAAATTTAATTGAAGTATATATCTATGATTATTATTAAAAATGAAAGTGAATGCTAAGAGTTCTATTAATTAAATCATCAAATACATATTTTTATCAATCAGATTATAATAGCTTAGATTATAGATTATTAAAATTTAATTCGTATAAAACAGTAAAAATCATCTAATCCAGCAATGCATATCTTATAAATGACATCAGTTGTGACTTGTGATAGATAAAATGAGCGGAATATTCAGTCAACAGTGCATCATAATCATAATAATAAAAGGCACCTTTTGTGACCGTCACAAAAGAATTTTAACACAATTTTAACACAGTGTAGGTGTGTATAATATTCATTTTATGTTACATTAAAGGCCAAAATCATACCTTGTGATCAAGGGTTGATGAATGTGTTGAAGGGTGAAGCCAAAACGGTAAGACAGTAGAGGTTCTACTCGTCGCAGCCGCGGCGGCTTCTTTTTCGTAATTGGAGTTGCATTCTCCACAACAACTCATCACCACCATATCATCATCATCATCTCCTTCGTCTTTAGTACTTAACATTGGCTTCGTATCTACAGTTTCTTCACATGTCTTGTTTGATAAGTTTACTCTTGATTCATGCACACTACAAACACCATTAACAACTATATATCATTAGAAAATTATTACAAAGTTACCAAATAATATTATTTAATGTTATGATAAAAATCAATACTTCTAGAAATGGTCACTGGCGAGTAAATTAGGTAAAAGAAAATTACTCTGTGAGTAAAAGTCGTTAAAATCAAATATTAAAACTAAAATGGTTAATGACAAATGTAGGTGTAACTTTTGACTAAAATACAAATCTAAGATAAGGAAGAAATCTAACTTTTTCTTATTTTCTAAAGGATTATGTATTTATGTTACAAAAGAGTGACAAAACTATCCAATGTTTTTATATGGTAGTTAAAATTTGATATGTCCCGTCAATTTGGTAAACTTAAAAAGTGTGATATATACACACAAACACATGTCATATTATATAAGATATTTTATTAACATACTACATATATTTAATATTTTTATATTAGTCACCAGTAATGAAGAAAAATTACATTTTTGTTAAGTTAATGAATAAACTAAAACATATCAAACAAAAAGGTTGATGTAAAACATAAAAAAAATATGATTTTTTTAACAAAATAATGTTATATACCTTTTTAATTGAAATTGTGACTGGTGACAAAATAATAATTACAACATGAGAAATAAAAGAATGATTGGGGAAATATAACTTAAAAAGATTTAATAAGTGTGTATATATTCAAATAATCAAAGTGGTCATTGTCCTCCTTTTCTGTTCAATCAGAAAAAATGTCTCAATAATGAGGATAATGACAAAAATCAAAAGCAAAAGAAAAAAAGAAAAAAACAACAAACACTGTCTCCTCTTCCCACCCTTACTTTTTACCAGTGTCAGCAATCAGCATGCTCTCATCTTATGCCTTTGTGTTCAGAAACAAGAATGTTTTCAACTAAAAACTCAAAACAGCCATTTTTACCTATAACACTTCACCTAATGACTCACCAAATATGTTGTTGTTGTTTTCACATGATAACCAATTAAGTGACACAAAAATGTGTACTTTATGCAGTAAAAATTGTACAAAGAACTATTTTACCTTGTGGTGTTTGCATTCAGACTCAACCCAAGTCCACCAGAAGGAAGAGAAACAGCTTGAAGACTCCATTGAACCTCCAGTGAAGGCATTTTCATCTTGGTTTTCATAAAAGTTTGATAACTTGAAGTCCCAATTAACCACACTTTGTTACTGACATTATACTGTGAAATCAACCTCCCAATTTCAACTACAAGATGATCCACTGGACTGTAATTAACCCCTCCTCTTTCTCCTGCAAGTGAGCTCTCATCCACTGTCCATTTTAAATCACCTGCATATATGATCACACCATCTCCTGTTGATAATAAAGATTCAACTTTTCTTCTTAAATCTGCTAAATTCATCTCTACTTCTTCCCTCTTCATGAACCTCAATGGCAGTGATGAGAATTGAAACTTTATGAAATGAGCACATTTGAGTTCATTTGGGACATCTCCCCTCTCTACCTTCCCCATTAACTCGATCACAACGGCTTCGGTTAGCGACGAAGAATCGCCAACAATCACAGTGTTTTTTCTTGATTTTTTACCTAGCAAAACCTCTATAACCAAGGTGACATCTTTTTTCAAAGAATTATCTGATTTTGGAGAAGGGTTTTGCTCAGGAGAGTGATTCAAGAAATGGGTTTGCCAAAAGTTAGGATTTTGATGATGATGATGATGATGATGGTGATGGTTGTATTGGTGATCAGAGTTTGGTGAAGAAGGAGATGAGTAAACACCACCATTAGAACCACTAAAGAACACTCTTGGTGCAGAAGTTAAAGAGCTTGAAGAAAACTCCTCTAAGTTGGTTTTCACAGCAGTGCTTGAAAAGCCAGCTTCTCTCATAACCCTACTAACACTAGGATCATCAAGAATTGAAAGAATGAGCTGCTCAAGCTCCACTTTAATGGCCAACAATGGAGGATTCTGCTGTTGTTGACACTGCTGCTGACTTTGAGTCTGTTGATTCTCAATACACCCTCTTCTCTGATGAGCTTGAGCTCTCTTGAGTGCAGCAATGAGAGCATTAGAAAGTGAAGGTTGTCCATGGAGAAGAGGCCCAGGTGTTGTGGGGAGCCTATTGAGAGCCACATTGAAGCAAAGCTCAAGTGCCCTACAATGTAATGGTGGTGGGGTAGGGGCAATATGGGGATTTGGAAGGTGAAGACTAGGGGCAATATGGGAATTAGAAGAAGGTGAAGAATTGGTTTGTGATTTGATGCAAGCCCTTCTTAGAACACTGGCTCTTGAACTCATGAGAAGAGTTGCAGCCACATGAAGAGGAGTGACCTGAGCATGGCCCCTTCTTCTTGCAAGGCTTAGAGAGTGCTTCAACACAGAAGCAGCCTCTGTTGTTAGTGTCTGTTGTACAGTACAACCTCCTGAGCGCATCACTTGGCTCTAACACCCACCCCCCACACCCTCTAAAGATGAAGCAACCCTAGCTATGGTACTACTTATGTTTCTACTTGAACAAAAACAACGTACACACACTCAAGATGGCAAAATAAGGGTTCTTTAGAAGAACAACCTTAAGGCTATATATGGTACTATACTTGTGTATATCCTTATCTTTCTTGAAGTAAAAACCCTAGTAGTCTCTCTCTCTCTCTCCCTAAAGTTTACTTAGTGGTTCTTGAAGAAGGAGGTTAAGGTATAGTAGGAGAATGTATGATATAACACTACCTTTATATATACTTGAGGTTTGATCAAAAACATATACCTCTAGTTACATGATCAGTTACTTTAACTTTTTGAAATTATTTTCTTGGTTGGATAAATTATGTGCAGTCATGATATTGGAATTTTTTTTGGTTGTGGGTACAACTGTTGGTGCACATGGTACTCTTTAGTGCAGCAGTACTTCCTCTGGCATTAGCAAAAGTTGCCATGCAATCACCTTTTGCTTTGGCTTTTATAAATTCTCATTGAATTGCTTTTTTATGTCTTCGGATTATGGTTGATGTAGCGCACGGTATGAAATCGAAGCTGAAACACGTTGATTCTGCGAATACCCGTGATGTTCTTCACTCAAACCCAAATTCGACCCCAAAAGTCCCGAATTTGAAGAGACAAACTGTTATTTTTAGAAATGATCAAGTGTCCCTTCACATTACACCAAGACAACTTAAATAACAAGACAAAATTCGAACGGGCCTAAAACAAACAACTATGGGCCAAACAAAAACCCAAAACAAAACCGAAAAACTAGAAAAAAAAAACATAAAAGTGGCCCAAAAACCCATTTAGAGGCCTTATTTTGGAAAAATAACGGGATAACCTGCCTATGGCAGGTTACCGTGACGTGGCCCTCGTTTCCACGGTCGTTTTGACTGGTAGCACGTCAGAAACGGAAGCTCGTAGCCCAGGTTATGCCCATTTTCGTACCGCGCGGTCTTGAGCCTCAAAAAACATTAAGGCCCTGTTTTTAACACTTGAGCCCGCATCAATGGTTAACACTGATCAAAAACACATACTTTTTCAAACTTCACATACAGACGCATACATATTAACATGTATATGTATGTATGTAACATGTATATATGGGGGGGAGGTACTGTAGTATTTTCTCATCAATTAAAGATGATATAAAATATAGAGTTTCTCAACCTGACACTAAGTTTCAAAGACAATTTCTTTGCTCATAATAAATTTTATTTTAAAAAACCAGGCTAAATGGATGATTTATTTAGTTATTTCTTGCTTTTATTACAACAAGTAAAGACTATTCATAAATCTTAAATGTTTTTATATCTTGAAAGAGAGAAAATAAATAAAGTCAGTTCAAACTATGTATATCTCATAGAAGTTAATTAATTTTTTGGTTTTTAACATTAATTTTTTTATTTTTAAATGCCACGTAATCAAAATGCATTTCTTGCATGGATTCAAACTCCTACTATAAAAGTCTTTATGATATTCTATGTATTGAATAATACAGAATGCACAAGCCCTATTTATTGTTCACAATCCATTCTTACACTTATCGTTATAATTAAACTAAATATCATTAATTTTTTCTCTCTTTTTTTTAATTAAATGATATTTTTTCATATATTTATCATTATATTTTCTCTCTTATCCACTCACAACCACTTTTAAAAATATTAAAAAATTTATGGAGGTTGTACGTTGTTTCCCCAAATATAAGAAAACACGGTACAATCCCCATAAATTTTCTAGCTCTTTCACTCACAATCATTCACAACCATTCCTCATAATATAGAACAACCACTCACATATATATATATATATGAGGAATGAGCTGTGAATGCTCTAATAATTGATTAAACAAGTATATACAAATATAAAATATTGCAATCGCAACAGGCCTCTTTAATTTGAGCGTTGGTAGAAAGGACACTCAAACTTGATCTAAAACTTTGAAACCTGTGGCAAGGCAGATCCTTCGTGAAAATATATGCATATTGAGACTCAGATGAATGTAAAGAACTCGAATATCTTTGAACCGGACTTTCTCATGAATATCTATCTTCACTTGTTTTGTGCATTGATGCCGATCTAGGTTACCATATATGTAGATTCCTGCTACTGTAAACAACTATGGCACAGCAAAGAGGGACATGCATTCCAAGTAATAGGTTATGCAACCAATTGACCTCTTAGATTGCATTAGCAAAACCATATTTTCTGTTTGGATGACCAAGACATGAAGCTGTCACCCATGTATACATGGTACTCGATAGTCGAGCATCAAGAAACCAATCATCCTCTCTAAATATAGCGAAGAATTGTTTCATAGACGACAGATGAGGCTTACGTGAAACATGCATAAAAAAAGACTTGTTGAACGACATATGAATGTGAGATACTAAAGGGACCCTACAGGCTGTGGTATAACGTAGATAAGAGCACCATTGGCAGCATTGCGTTTAGACGAGGTATCTATAGGTGTGGCGGCTAGTTTACAAACTGTCATGGATGTCCATTGGAGGATCTCTTTGGCATATTTGTATTGAGTGAGTATTAACCAGATGTGTCTCACTGAATGCAATCCCGAGAAAATGATGTAATTGACCCAAATACGCCATTGCGAATTCCTTGGACAAAGTAGCAATAACGGTTTGCAAAAATTCAGGATTTGAGGTGGTTAAGATTATGTTAATCTATATATTAGCTTGTAACCAAATATTTTATAAATTTGAAAAGAAAAAAGCAAATAGTGAATAGTGTTTTACTTTTTCGTTTTTTACCTAACTGATGGATAGAGGGTTACGTAACGATGCAAACACATGATGTGTTTATCTTTTGATTTTAGATTTCTACCTTTGTTATGAACAAAAGAAAAAGTAATAATAATAATATTATTATTATTATTATATAATAAACAAAGAATAAGTTGGGGGTGAAAAAGTGGCAATAATGGAAGATAGGGTAGGGAGAGGAGACAGAGTGTTGCTTTTAGGGTACTTGTGGGAATAAAAGTGTCCCTCTACGAGGATTGGCGTGATCTCTAAACCTTTTGTCTTAATCCTTATTTCCAACAACACCCCCACTCTATTCTATTTTTACCCTTCTCTTTTATAAAATTCATATCTTAGATTTTGTATTTCTTTTTCCATATTTACATGTTTAATATCATCATTCATCAACAACGCGATAGGTCACAAACAACTCCACATCAGTCTGCCCCAAGAACCACGTCATCATCTCTCCTCCCCTCATGAACCGCGATGACATTTTTCTGTCTCTGTCATAGAAGCCGTCTTCTTCTCCCAAGGATCACGACCCTCTCTCTTCACAATGTATGCAACCTGTCCTTCATCTTGCTTTCATGTTTGTCGTCTGTGGCCCCACGAATTCCAGATAGCCTAGTACCAATATTTCAAACTAAAAAAGGTTATTATTCATGGTGTTCGTTTTGATATGAAAGTTGGATTGAAACAGAGTTAATCGTGTTAACAATTTGAACTGAAGGTTGAAAGAACAGCTTCATGTATGAGTAACTCTAGTCGTGGGATGGGCATCCGATTAGGTTGTCCTAAAACTTTAATAACAAAAGATGTGTATTATGAAAAAAACGATTAAGATATGTGTTAATTTTTAAATGAATTATATTGATTTCCAGGCTTCCTAATTAGTTCTACTTATGTTAAATTAGCTAGAATAATTTGTAAGAAGAATAACAATATATCCTTATTTAGTTCTTTTATTAACTGTATCATTTCATATGTTTAAATAATATTATATTTATTTAAATATGGAATAAGAAATAATTTATAAATACATAAAGGTAAAGGTAATTGGTGTCATCAGTAACTGTCATGGACCAAAAAACAGTGACCCAAGAAGGGTGTAGCTTTTAAGCTTAATGACTACACCTTTTCTGGTGAAAATCGTACAAATCGTATGCTTATAATTACAATTATAACCTTCGTTATTGGTACCAAAAGTCCAAAAGTTCTAAGTTGTCTATAAATTATCATTTATTGTAGGTTTCTTATTATTATTATTATTTTTAAAACGTCAATTATTTTTATTTCTGTATACAATAATCTAATTGTTTTATAAGACTTTGACTTTGCTATTAGTCCACCAACCCCAATGGTATCTAGATTATAGATTTCTTACTTGTTTTTATTATGATGATGACCTGTAGCTATTCAAACTAATATAAAATTTACATAATTTGTTAATGGATGAGGTTATTCTACAAAGTGTATTTTTGTGACAAAGTGTGAGAAGACACAATGAAGCTAAAAAAGTCACAAAAAATTATATCTCACAATCTAAATCGAATTTCCAAAAAGTACTTCGGAGTCTCTGTTTCTCTCGTCGTCCTCTTTCAGAAAAAAAAATAAAAAAAATATTCATTGGGTCTTTTCTGACACAATGACGTCATAAATACACAATGATGTCATTGTGTCTTTTATAATGACACAATGATGTCATTGTGTCTTTCATAAATGATACAATAAAAAATGTTATTTTTTTTAATTTTTTTTATTTTTCGTTTATTTTTTTCTTTGTGAGGACGGCTAAATGAAATTCGATTTAGATTGTGAGATATAATTTTTTTGTGACATTTTTTAACTTATTATGTATTCTCACACTTTGTAGTAAAAATACATTTTGTATTTCAACCTCTTTCTTTATTTAATAATATGTTTTGAACCCTCACCTTTATAAAAGATACATTATTCTGATATGACTTAATGGCATTAATTACTACCTCTTATTTGATTTTTCTCCACCGGTAAAATTTTCCATCTTGCCTTTTAACTTTTAAAAGTTTTAATTTTACCTCATGTAGTGTATATAATGATGCTTTAACTCATTTATTTTTACTAATTTGATAATTTTTCTTGTTAGCCTTTTTATTACATAAATTCTAATGAGTGGGTATTATTTTTTTCCTTATCATCTCGGTATAAATGTTATTAAAAACAAAGTTGTATTTAAAACAGGGTGTTTTTTGTATAGTATGTTATATCAACAAAGTGAGTTGGTGTTGTGGTGGTTTTGT
The DNA here is from genome assembly GCA_025506505.1 of Flaveria sonorensis. NCBI lineage: Eukaryota > Viridiplantae > Streptophyta > Magnoliopsida > Asterales > Asteraceae > Flaveria > Flaveria sonorensis. The sequence goes on along the minus strand of CM046435.1, from coordinate 61,536,259 downwards.
GCTCGTCTGCTGAAGCCGGTCACTTAAGTTCGACAGCAGGGTGACCAATCAGGTTTTTTGCTTTGATTTTTTTCCTTTTACATTTTTATATATTTTTTTAATTTTATTTTCTATGTTACCAACAATTTAAACGAACTTTGGTTTCAATATTAAGTCTTGTTTACGCCGCAACATGCAAGCCGTAATACTTTATTTTATCTATGTATCAATAATTTTAGCTGTCACTTAATAGCAACATGTGTAACGAGATTCATAAAAGCACCAAATCATGTGAACTTAATTTCTAGTGAACACTTAATAGCAAGATGAAAATCTAGAGGGATGTGTTTAGACATGTTATTATTAATAGATAGATTTCCTTTAAAAAAAGTAAATTAACAAGACAATTTTTTTTTTGAACGAAAACTTTACGATCTTATTTAGGAGGATAAATATTATCTTAATCGATCTAATGTATCCGTTTCTCAAACAGTAACCCTTACCCTTTCAGTAAGAAACCTACTGAAAAAACCCTTAACCCCTCAATTAAAAAGACATTTACTATCTCACACTTAGCAATGTCAGTGATGGGTCCCTTCTTTATGCCACGTGTTGCCTTTTTATTGGCCCTTTTTCTCATTTTCTTTTACGCTTTTGGTCCTATATATTAACTTTTAGGTGATGGAACTAAAAGAAAGAATGCCTTTGCTCATGTAGTTGAGCGTGACTCTGCTAGAGCCCCCAATGCCTTAGATTTTGAGTGGCCTATGATGTTCATATGGTTCGCTTGTTTACCACACCCATAAACACACCATTGTTGAAGTTCAAAGTTTGATCATGATGATTGAAGATGAAGAATCAAACCGAATAACTATGATCACGACTAAGGAAGAAGGGTTCACTCTTTTCTTGAGTCTAGTTGGGAGGGGGGGAGGGGGGTGTTAAACAGACATGTCTCCATTCATGCGAGGACAACTCTTCTAAGTGGTGGACTCAGATGCTCATCAAGGTAATGGACATGAAACGTGCTAACTTATGAACTTCAAGGACGTTTTCAAACTTATTGAAGTTAGAGGACATGATCTACAAGTTACGACAAACATAAAAACAAAAATTGTAATATTTTACCTAAGCAATTCTAAGTACCAATAAAAGAGAGGAAATTAATAATCTTCAATCTTTATCTTTATTCTTTATACTCTAATATAAGAGTAACTTGAGATGACACATGGCAACACTACAATCATTCTCACCAAAAATTTTCTGCCTCTCTCTCATATTAATTAATTACTTTAATTATTAATAATATTATTTAATATTTTTTTAGATTTAATAAATTAAGAAAGAAATCTATTCATTAATTTTATTTCTAAATAAATATTTTTTTATAAAATAATATTTTTTTCTAAAGCATAAAACTTTTTTGAAAATACGAAATATTTTAAAAATTTTAAAAGTCAATTTTTAAAAACAAAAATTAATCAAATTTAGGAGTTATAACAAGAAAATTTTTAAATATGATATTTTTATACAGTTTGTTTAGAACAAAATGTTTATTTTTTTGGAAAAAAAATTAAAAACAAAATTTTAAAAAGTTGATATCACTGTTTTATTATTTATAGTCATTTCTCATATGTAATTTCAGTCATATCATATATTTGAATATCATTTTATAATTATTAATTTTTATTATATTAATATTTTATTTATTTAACCCATATAATACACTGGTTTACTAAATCTAGTATTTGATAAAAGAAAATATGGTTGTCACTTGTCATCATATTAAACACTCTTTGCCATATGTTAAAATTTTTAAATAAATATAGCCATTTGTCATCATACTAAGCAACATTTTCAAACTACTAAAATTTCTCTTAATTTGTATTCATAGAATAAAAAGTTTCTAAAATTTAAAATAATTCCATATATATTATAAATACGAATAAATGTCAAGATGGAAACAATTATTCTTATACTCCTATATTTCCTCATAATATATTTTCAGAAAATAATAAAAAAGCATTTAGTTACATATAAATGATGATCTTAAATGAAAATTATGATAAACATGATCTGAAATTTTTAAATTTCTTTTATCGTTTTAGGGATTAGTTTTCAACAAATTAATCTTATATACAATAACACTACAATTTAAGTTAGCATATTTCTTCATATTTGTAACTAATTTTGTTATAATATTTTATCAATGTTATGTTTTAACGATGTATTGATTTTGACCTTTAACTATTCATAACATAGATATGTGTACATAAGATTGAAAATTAATAATTTCAATCAACGCATATTAAACATTTAAAAATAGCATAAAAATAACCCTTAATTTCCACCTTCTTAGTTTTACAAATTATTCTTTTCATTTTGTTTAAATCAACCCATTCATGATTTAACATTCATATTTTACTTATTCATTTTATTTACCACAATATTTGAAACTTTTATATAATTAATTACATCAAAAAAAAGTTTATAAATTATTAAAAATTTTCTACTCATATAAGTCAATTAAGTTACATGGAAAAAAAGTTTTTCTAAAATGGCTAAGATATATATTATTTCAAATTTTATGTTTAATTAGAAATCAATGTAAGCATAGAAACATTAATTTACTAGGTACATGTATTACACGGTGGATAAAAAAATATTTATATCAAATCTCTATTATCTTAGAATATATAAAGGGGCATGCAAGAACCAATATTTATTACCTGATTGTGGTATGAATTATTTTTCAAAGATATATATTGTAAGACAATTTTTAGTGTTTTCATTATTATGAATAATATGTAAAAAAGTTCTATTATATGTAGTTAAAATGATCAACTATACTTTTTATAGAAAAAAATAATTAAATTTATAAATAGATAATGAAAAACAAAATATAGTTCGGTTTCAATATATTTTTTAGAAGAAATGTTTTATTTTAAGTTTAAAATTTTTTTAAATTAGGAATATATTTAATAAAAAAGTATACATTGATGACATTATCATTATTCTAAAATTCTATAATAGATATTGAATTTTAGGCGTGAAAATAAACATGAGGAGGCATCAGAAATTATCATGCGTTCTAAAAAATTTTCTTAGATATAAAATCCTACATTTTCTCTTTAATTATTTTTCTTAAATTCATAACTGAAATCTTATATGTATCAAAGATGTGAAATTTAAATGAAAATTACGATGAACATAATCTTAATTTTAAAAATGATATTTTATTTTAGAGATTAGTTTTTCACAACTACTTATATATTTTTCATATTTAATTTCATATGTAACTTACTATCTAACATATTTATTTAATTTTCATATTTGTATATATTATATATTATTGAATAATATGTTTTATATCTAATGTTTTTCAAACCGTGCAATACACGGATCTTTAAGCTAATTAATTTATAAGGAAACAAAATTACTTAGTAGCATGAAATATATAAATATATCTATTAATTAACTATATAGGTTAAATAAAAATATTAAATTAATATTTATTTATTACTAATTAGAGATAAAATATGATTGAAATTACATATAGTTAACCACTTTAAGTAATAAAACAATAACAACATTGTTGCAAACTTTCATCTTTAAATTTTTTTTGTCATAAGACTCATTTTAAAAAACTTCAATTTTTTTTTGCAAAAAATCACTTTTTTAAACAATGTCATTTTTTAAAAGTTCTTTGTATATTAAAAGTTCATATTTTATAATTTTTTATAAATTGTGTTTTTAATAAAAAGGAATACGTTTTTAATTTATCAAAAAATCTGTTTTATTATTTGGAAAGTTTATAAATAATCATTAGCATTTAATGAATCATTAAATGATTTATTTTATTTTAGTAACGACACGTGTTAAAATTTTTGGTATAGCCTAGCTGTACAATAGATTCTAGACATTTTTATTTATTAATATAGATAAAGATTTAATAATATATATCAATTTAACGACAATTAATCATAATTCTGCTTTAAAAAAACAAAATAATTATTATCCATTCTTAAAAATGTAAACAATCCTACTTTTGTGGGGATGCATACCGATTTCCAACTCAAAATAACTTAACTTTTTTTTTCATCAAAAAGTTAATATCATAAATTTGAATAAACATACAATATCAGCTCATTTATTCCCTTTACGATGGTTTTTTTTCTTTTCTTAACTGGTTCTTTCAAGACAAGCTTGAACCAAAGGCTGTACAAGTGAAATAATTACTGGTATTAGATTCTTTGTTCCTTTATTTTCTTTTTTGAAAAAAGAGAGAAATTATTCAATATTAATTGCTCATATAAAGGTTGCATGGAAGAGGGTGGCCAAAATCATTGTCGAATAATACGTTTAAAGGTTATTTACCCCTCCAAAGATGAGAAAATAGAAAGATAATTAAAGGTAAAAAGTATGATTGTATGAGGGATGTTGCTCTCATAGCAAGACATGTACTTTTTGGAAGCAAAATATATAAATGGTTTAAAAAAGTAAATTATTGAATTGAGTTTTTACATTCATATATTTATGATATCTTAAATGATTATAACCATATATGTGTGTGTTTTGAATTACGAAAGAGTATATTATAAACAAAAATCTAGACCTAACAAGAAACTAGGACCCAATTATGATTATGCTAGGATACACCGAGTTACATATATAATATAGTGTATTATATATGTTATTCGTAATTTCATATGGTGTTTGCTTTTGACAATATATACACAATGAAATTTATATATTTCTAACACATTGGTTTGAATAAAAGGATATATTCTGCGTTCATTGTAAATGGTGTTGAAATGTGCATGGGGTTACAATGATTTTGTTTGTAATTACACTAGCAGAATTTCAAAAAGGGCGTGAAGGATTATTGACAAGCTTCATGGGATTTGAGACATTTATTGGGCCCACAACCCCTAAAGCTAAAACATGTGTGAGATGGTTTTCATCATGAGACATTTGCAGTGGCGAAGCTTGAACATTCTCGTAAGAAGAGCGGGAGAGAAATTAATTTTTTTACGGGGGGCGAACTCGATATTTATATAAAAATTTACACTACCGGACCAAAAATTTAACACTACAGTAGAAAAAAAGAGGGGGGGCGACGGCCCCCCCGGTCTCCACTATCCTCCGCCCATGGACATGTGCAACAAAGAAATCTCAATCATTTGGTGGGTTAGTTTCTATACATTGTTTTCTAACAGCAACAAAGAATATATATTATACTAGCTTTAGTTACCCGTGTATTACATGAAAATATGAAGAGTTAATTATTAAATAACATAAAAATAAAAATAAAATCAAATGTGTTATATTAAATAAGACATAACAACTTTTGATTATAAGGTCACAAATGAGCAAAAACATCCCTGTAAACTATATTTATAGTAATATTAGTAGGTTTACACTTATTATCTAAAGTTAAAAGTTTCAATCCATCTTTACTTTTAACTTGTGACAAGATGTCATAAAGCCGATCATGCGTAAAAATAGGTTCTTTCAAGTATAAACTGACACTTGACAGAGACTGACCTTAACTTTTGTTTATTGTCATAGCTAAATATACAGTCAAATAAAACTGTCTTATTTTATAGTTAAAAGGAATATATTTGACGGGTCAAATCATGAGCTAGATATTGAGTGGGTGTGAGGATATTAGTATGAAAAATTTAAGATTTGAATAATATACATTGAAAAGTTATGTGCAATAATTAGATCAATTTCGAATTATTTGGACCCTGTAATCAAATATAGAAATATTGTATTGAATCGGGTTGGATTGGGCTATAAATATTCATAATATCTCTGATAGTTGTTGATTATTATTTATTTAATACTAACTTTAGTAAACCCGTGTATTATACGGATTGAAAAAATAAAATATTAAATATAATAAAATTTTATGAAGAATAAAATGATAATTTAAAATAAGATATGATTAAAATTACATATGAGTAATGACTATAAGTATCAAAATAACGATATCAATTTTTAAACTTTTGTTTATAAAGTTTCTTTCAAAAAAAAGTTAAATATTTTTTTCAAAACAAACCGTATTAAAAATGTTATTTTTTAAATTTTTTTATTATAACTCCTAATTATAATTATTTTTAGTTTATAAAAAATTTACTTTTTAAAAATACCAATTTTAAAATATTTTATATTTTAAAAAAAGTTTGGTGTTTTAGAAATTTTTTTTAATTGTATAAAAAATTGTTTTCTAGAAATAACATTAATAAAAAGATATATTTTTTAATTTATTAAAAAATTAATCTAAAAAATAATTAAAATTTTTTAATATTTCTTAATTTAGATAATTATTTAAGAGGAGAGAGAAGCGAGAAAAATAAACTTAAGGGGCCTAGAAATGTAACAAGTGTCCCTCTAAGTTATTATTTTAGTATTATATATATAGATTATTTAGTTTCTATATATGGTATTGCTTAATTTTCTTTTCTTCCTGACATCAAAAACCATGGGCGACCCTAAGAGGAGGCGGGGTGGGCAACCGCTCAAGGCCTTATCTTCTTAAGGGCCTGAAATTTTTTAAAATTTTTTGTATTACATATGTATGTATATATACTAGCTTTAGTGAACCCGTGTATTACATGGGTTGAATAAGTAAAATATCAAATAGAATAAAAATTATTAATTATAAAACGATAGACTAAGACATGATATGATTAAAATTATATATAATTAATAACTATAAATAATAAAACAATAATATAAACTTTTTTATTATTATTTTTATTTTTTTTCAAATATAAATTAAACATTTTGTCTTAAAATAACATTTTAAAATTTTCCTTACTATAACTCCATATTTTAATTATTTCTGTTTTATAAAAAATATACTTAAAAAACTGACTTTAAAATATTACGTAAAAATAGTTTGATTTTTTTGAATTTTTTTTTTATAAAAAGACTATCACTATAGAAATAACATTAATAAAAAGTTCTCTTTCTTAATTTATCAAAAAACTAATTAATGTAAAAATAAATAAATAATATTATTAGTAACTAATGTGGTTATTTAATAGGAGAGATTAGCGGGAAAAGTTTGATAAGAATGAATGTGTTGTTGACACGTGGCATCCCCATTTACCTTTTTATTAGAATAGGAAGATTTGTAAAAATAACTATAGCAAACTAATTAACAAACCCAATAGCATTTGCTTATTTGGACCTATTGAAATTTAGAGCCCATTAACATTTTAATTAGTTTACTACATTACCATATCGAATCTAAACTCATTTAAAAATTGTTAGGCGAGTCTCACGATTCGATTAAGTAAATTAGATTATTTTGCTACTAATACTTTTGTTTATTGGTATAACAATTATTATTGTATTATATATTTTTTACATTCGTATTATGGACTATATATTATAGGGATTCATTTTTTATACTCGTACAGGGCCCAAAATTTTTCAAGGACTCTTGGGACCGCCCCTGTAAAAAAAACTACAGTCAGTTTCGTCAGAAATGACTCATTAATGTTTTGTTGAAAGTCAGGACATGGGTGGTTTGATTACCGACATACCAATAGATATTGCAATAGGCACTTTGGCGATTAATTAACGACAAGTTTTTCTAGGTCACAATGACTATTTTAGCGTAGAGGATCGACATTTTATAACCAATGGAATTCTGGTGGTAGCTTTGAAATTTTATCAACATGGTTGTTCCTTTGGTAATTCAACATAAGTTTATTTTGAAAAGAATGAAAATATATGGATGTATTGTGACGAACTTGCGCACGTCTTGTGACGAATTTATCATCACTATGACACCAATAATTTTTGTTATTTATTCAGATTATGTAAAAACTATCTAATAGATTCATTCTTTATCAGGTTATTTATAGTGTTTTTCATCAAAATATAAATAACTATGTTTATTAATCAATATCAGAATAGTCGTCATAGTTGGGGGATAACGACTCCGTCAAGCATTGTGATTCACACATAAGTATGACTCAAACCGAGTGAGATCCTTCTCTGAATGAATACGCATGTATGTGTGGGCTTTGAACACACCACTTTAGTGTTATGGGAAGGCCTCAACACTACAAAGTAGGTGCCTCAAAATCCTAAAGGTCGGATTGCGCTTGGGAGCGTCACATGTAGGTAAGTTTAGGTGATATGAACTTATTTACATGTTTTGCGTTGTATTTATGCAATGTTTGTTTTTGTTCGTTTGACTTTTGTAACTTTACCGGATTTTCATCTTCCCAAACTAAATACCGTTATATCAAAGGGCTTTTCTCATAGTCATAGGGCTCTTGTTTGGCGTAACTCACCCTAGGACCCCTTTGCTCCTCACACTTAGCTAGATAATTTAGTGTTATTTATACATATGTTATATACGGTGGAATATTATCATAAAGTATGACTGCGATAAATTTGGTATTTAATTATATTTTTTTTACTTATTTTGAAGTATTTGTTTTTTGCATTGTATTATTTGAATTCACAGAAATCAAACATCTATTTATATATTTTTTACAATAATAACCAGCGACAGAAATATGCATTAATCTATCAGTGAAACCAATCCGTCATTGAGAACCATGTTGTTGATCCGTTCAAATAATCACCGAACGCTATCCTACTACCACTTATATCTATAATTTGATAGTAAAATTTTCGTTGGTGATCTCTTGATATATTCTTCTGAGAATTTTTTATGAGCTCTTTAACCACATCATGTTTCCTCATGGATCCTGCTTTTATAGAGGGTTTTTACAACAAATACGCCTGTCACATAAAGTCCTTTGGTTTGTAGTGGTCGTATTATCAGGGGTTTGCGTCTAACTTAAATGTTGACTCGGGCTATCACCTTCATTAAACTACCTGAATTAAAAAAAAATGATGAAATAAAAGTAAATTCTTGCTAGGGGACAAGGTACAAACAATCTATCTATATTAATATACAAAAATCCAATGTGTCACATGGCACCTTTAGAGACATTTTTCATGCCAAGTGTCAGCAGCATAAACACCCCCTCAAATGGTCCATTTTAAAATAAAAATTTTACACGCAGGTCATACCCGACCCATTTCTCGCGTGGATCATATAAATACGTTTTAACTCGTTTTCAAACCCTAAATCCCCAATTGTCGGTAACGATTGACCTATCCTTCTCAACCAAGATTAACCGGAGATCTATTCTTGGTGATTTTCGTTGAGATTATCATTATCTTCTCACGTTCTTGGTTTATATTCACATTCCTCATATTCTTCTCAATCATTCCTGTTGTTAGATTTATGTTTTTGTTGTTCGATTCACAGCTATTTGCTTTGGTGTTTGATTTTTTGTTTAGATCCTTCAAATATATTCTTAATCGCTGATTTTGTCTCTTGTGTTCTTCGATTCACGGCTATTTGCTTTGATGTTCGATTTACTATTGAGATCCTTCAAATATCATCTTCTTTTTCACATTTGAATTAGGGCACAAATTGAAGAAAATTGATAAGATGAATATGATCAAATTCATTAGATGAATACATTGATTATTTATTTTAATCTTTCATTCTCTAATAAGCCATTGATTAACTCCCTTTGATTTGTTTTGGTATTATTCGATTAATGATATATCTAAATCAGTACATGCACTTGTGTCTTACCTCACTGCTGGTATAGTGAGGTTATAGGCTGAAACAGGAACAAACGCATTGCAAGGACTTTGCTTTATCAACACGTTGACTAGAAGATTTACAGGATGTGCTTTGAGTTTTGATTCTGTATCAAGGAGGTTAGTGAGATATAGACTAAAGTCGCCTACTTCACATGAGTTGGATTTATTTGTTAATGAAGATGAGATCAATTCTTATCATTAGTATTATAGTTGTATGTTTAGATCATAATATGAAATTTGAAAATGAAGTTGAAATATATCTTTGAATTCGGTATATCTTTATTAAGTAAGCTGTCAAAGCATATAGTTAGAAACAAGAAGGGGGAGAAATTAATTTCTATAATGTGTTATTTGAAAGAACTCTAAACTTCTTGCTAAAATGGTAAGTGTTATATCATTAAAAGGTTAACTAAGCCAATAAAGTGTTTTGCTAATTGTGATCCACTCTTTTATGATTCTTTTGGAGGATGCTTTTATCGGGTAAATTTTAGAAGATAAGGAGGTTAATGCCAGCTAAAAAGACTAAAGTTGAGGATGTTGAAAAAGGATGGAGGATTATCTGGAACAAAATTTCCACATTAAAATTGCATCGATGATATATGGGTTATTTTGGTGATGAAATGCAATTTACTTAAGAAAACGAAAAACCAACGCCAGCAGCAACACAAAAAAATCAATGATAAAAGTCCATAGCCATAACCATTTATGCACTTCAAGCACGGGGCAAAAAATAGATCTACAAACCACTTGCTTACAACCTAAAGAGTTTTTATTTCTTTTTTTTTTCTTTCTGAAATACTAATTTGGATTGTTAATTTAGGATTAGGGTTTACAACTATATAGTGATAGTTATCTATCTTTAAAGTCAAACTATTATTGTTGCATTGTAGTTTGTTATTATATATTAATCTTATGTGTACTCAGTTAACGTATGAAGGGCTTTGTGATGAGGTAAGAGAATGTATATATGTAGTCCCAACTGACTCTTGTGCGCTAAATCTTGGATTATTGTTATTGCAATGCTATTTTTGTTTTCTGTTAAGATCTGTTACCTCTTAAATGTTTAACAACCCTAATTCTTTGGATGTTGTTGGTAAATAGATATAAGATCTTTCAAATTTGATCATCTTCATCCCATTGAACATAATGAAATTTTAGTTCTGAACATGGGATTTTTAGATGGATCTCACTGGATAGGTATTAAGAAGGAATTTAGTAAGAAAACCTTTTGTAAAAGAAACAAAGTTTTATTCTGCAGCTGCTATTATTGTTTAGGTCAGCAAGATCACGTCTTTTAGGTATGTAGATCGTATATATAAATAGTGTGCTAATCAAGTGGTTAGTTTACTTCGATTGTGTTGCATATCTCACGATTTTGCAAAAGCTTTTTTTTAACTTCAATCATAATAAATATTTAGAGATTATTTTGGTATTGTTTTTTTATTTAACCCATGTAAAATACGGGTTTACATGGCATTTTGTCCTTCTGCTTCTATGTCCATGTGGCCAAATATTAGCCAACTTCACATGTTGATTCGTTTTTAAATCTCGTGGATCTTAAGACCCATTTTTAAATCTTTTCCTTCACATCATGATAAAGTTTTTGCAGTTGCAGTAGAAGCTATGATTAGCGGTTCTTAAAATCAGAAGAGAAAACAAGTTGAAACTGTGTCTGATAATTTGCTAAAATCGTATTAATAAAAGGTTTTCAATATGATTGATAACTCTGTTAAAATGTTCATAATGAATAATGATTAAAGATCTTGTAATTATTCTTTGTTGACACAGGGTATCCGTGGAGCAGCTATGAATAATCTTAAAGGATTTAGAGGAGGAATAACTAATAACATCATCAACTTACATGAAGATTTTACATTAGGTATCAACAATCTGGACATAATCTTTTCAAAGAACCCATTTCTAGATCCTCTTGAAAGTAATATTAATAATCAGGAAGAATTAGAATTGATATAGATAGGTTGGATATCTATTTAATTATATAATTTGAAAAGTATACAACTATACATTTTTGGGTCACAGGTCCATATGGGTGATTTTTGGTACAGGCCGAGACATTTAATCCTAACCACTTTTATCAAAAATTCTAATTTTATTCTAAGAAGATGATGAATCTAAATATAATCCCAAAAGCTATACTATTCCAATAATAATTTGAGTTTTAATTAAATGATTTAAGAGATTGTATGCTTTACAAAAATATCCTATGGTTGTTAAAGATAAAGCATGACCTGATTTGACTCGTTCATGAATAAATGTGTTGCAATAACTTTTGTTTATTTTAATTATAACACATGTGATAGATATGTGGTCATGTAAATAGATATGAGATTACCTTATAATTTCTTGATGGGTATGAGATTATATGACATACCCATTTATACAACCCAATTAAGCACATCGATTACCCGATTATATATCCAAATAATTTTTGTTTACCCGATTTAGAAGATGTGCTTTGCGTTTATGTTCAATTAGTGAAGCGGATCTATACAAGGATGACTGAACAGTGGAGATATATTCAATTGAGATGAATCTAATGGAAATATATATATATATATACACACACACATGTGAGGACAAAATCTTTATTATTGGTTTTTTTATATTTACTACCCGTGTATCACACAGGTTTATAGGCTAGTACTAGATATGAGAATAGGCGGTGAGCTATTCTTTAAAAGAGAAAAAAAAAATAAGAAAAGGAAAAAAAACACGTAATTGAATATTGAGTGATTAGAGTCTAGAGATACATTTAAGGTTAATTTATTTAAATATCTCCAAATTAATTAAGAATTTGAGAGGCAAAAGCTGCTCTTGTTAGGTACAAATATTGTCGCATGATGAGTGAAAATGATGGCTCAATAATACTTGTATTTAGTAACGTCCGTATGCATGCCGTTTTTATCTTCATTATTGACGTATTATTGTGTTTTTTTTTTCATAATAAATTTTGTCTACTTATGTGTCTTGGATTACATATGTTTCTGCTCTAATAAAATGATAACTTTTCGTCTATCTCTCATATTAAATAATTATCATAATTACTAATAATATTATTAAATATTTTTTAGATTAAAAATAGTTTTTATAAATTAAGAAAAAGATCTTTTTATTAATGTTATTTCTAAATAAATAAATTTTTATAAATAATATTTTTTTCTAAAACATCAAACTTTTATAAAAATACGATATAGTATAAAATTGGTGTTTTTAAAAAGTAAATTATTTAAAAACCAAAAATAATTAAATTTAGGAGTTATGATAAGGAAATTTTAAAAAATGATATTTTTATACAGTTTGTTTAAGAACAAAATGTTTAGTTTTTAAAAAAAAAAAGTTAAAAACAAAATTTAAAAAGTTGATATCACTGTTTTATTACTTAGAGTACTTACTCGTACGTAATTTCAGTCATATCATATCTTAAAATATCGTTTTAAATTCCATAAATTTATTATATTAATATTTTATTTATTCAACCCGTGTAATACACGGGTTTACTAAAGCTAGTGTAATATATTTATACAAACATATATATATATATGCACAATGATCTAGTACTCGGGTTGTAGAATAGTGATAAGAAAAATTCAAACATATATATATATATATATGTGTGTGTGTGTGTGTTGCATGTAGTTACTAAAATATTTTCTATAATATATTCCTCCACAATCAAAGCGGGAGAACTTTAGACGTTTCAAGCCGAGCAAATATAATATATACATTAGTATAGTAAGATCAAAATTTTCCAAAAAAAAAACTATAAAGCATAAAGATACGAGTCAAAGCGATGGCGATAAAAGTACAACGACAAAGCTATAGTGACAAGAACTACAATTGTGACAATAGGAGCTACGACTATGACGACATGATGGACTACCTTCTATATATATGTATAATGTGTCCCGAGTCACGACTAGAGGAAGAAGAAGAGAAAGACGATCGTCACGCAATGGGACGATGGGGAAGATGATTGACCAGACAACCAACTAAGATCTTGCGGCAAATGCGACAGAGAGGGATAAAAGGGGATAGAAACGAAGAATGTTACGCCCTAGTGTTTTGATAAAATATGAAATAAGGAATAAATCATCAATAGATAGGTGTTACTAGTCAATTAAATCAAAATCTTTTAATTATAGAAAAGACAAATAATCGTAATTAATATATTTTCTCCAATATCATAAGCGGGCATTATGTCATTTATCCATAGGTGAAAAATATGTAACTTACCAGTGAAATAATTTACATATAGAAGTCGTTGGTGATATCTCTATCGATCATCCGTTAGTGACTGTATCTGGTAATATAAGCGGGCATTATGTCATTTATCCATAGGTGAATATATCTTTGGTCACTAACCTAACGACTCGTATATTACAAGGGTTGAAAATATAAAATTATCATTAAATACATTTAAAATGTAATAGTCATGATAATATAAGTTTATAATGTATAAAAATGTAAGAAATAAAAAATATGTACAGAATAAAATTACATGATAAATTTAAATACATATGAAAAAACACAAAATATTTACAAATTTTTAAAAATATTTTTGTAAACAACATATGATGTTGTACGATAATGTCACATACAATTATTTGTATGTAAAAATTGGTTGTTTCAAAAACAAAAAGACTTTTGATAATAATTGACACTGACTCTTGTTTAGTAATCGCAAACACACGGTTAGAGGGAATTATTTTCTTTGAAATTTAAATGGTATTATTTTATCAATAGGCGTCAAGGAAATTCTAGAGATAAAAGTATATTTTCCAATATTAATGCGCGATTTAATCTCTACTTCTAAGACATACGCATACATAATTTATAAAAAAATAAAAATAAAAAGTACTTATTCAACTAGTAGCTTTAAAACCTAGGAAATCATCATTTTAAAACGTTTCCTGCATTGTAGCTTCCTGAAATGAAAGCAAGACCCAAAAAACATGATATCAATTAACAATCTGACTATATGACTTAAAATATTTAACAAATATTGAATGATGTAAAATAATTTGTGAATACAAACATGATAATTTAGTCGTTTTCTTTACTTAGATAACATGTGTATTTGTTAAAACTCAATATAAAAAACCATGAATTGGTTAAAAATTTGTACATACAGATTAACTTTATAAATAATGAAAAATAAATGTATAGAAATATTAAAAAGTGAAAGGTCATTTTGGTATAGATCAATGTTTGTTGAATATATTAATGTCAGTGTATAGTTTATTAAAAATATTATAATTTTTGAAAGATTTTTAATCAAAGTACACATAAATTGTCGGTTTAAATAGTTGACTTAGATTCTTGATTCTAATAAACTTATTTTTATTTTTTTGAAACCATATTGTTGAAAAGACGACATGTGATAATTATTTGCTGAAAATGTCTCATGTAGCAAATCATTGCTTAAAATTAAACCACAAGAGCATGGTAAAAAATAATAAGAAATGATCTTTAATAAAATTTTTAAAAATCTAACATACATCATGTTAGTATAAAATGTAGAAAAAAACATGGCAAAATATGAATAATACCTAGAACCTTTCATCAAACTGTACGTTATAATAAAGTATTCTCAAAGCAAAAACAATAATATAGAACAAAGAACTCAGTTGTGGATATGTTTTAATAAGAATGTAAATCTGTATATATATATATAACAAAGTTGTATAAAATCTAGTAATAATGTAGTGCAATTATTTAGGGAAATTATGTAGGGAATAGAATATTTTTGAGTTAATTTTAGTAACAACGTAAAATTCAAATTTTAAATTTAAATTTCTAAAATATGATATTTTGAGAAAATGTATATTTTAGGTCATTTGTTAACTAATAGTTATAATTATTAATTTTTAAAAAGTAATATTTTTAGATGTGATTGATGAAATTAATTGCTAATTATAGTTAGTATAGTGTAAATGGAAAGTGATAATGTATTTATTAATTGATTGACGAAATTGATAACTAATTGCAGTTATTATAGAATCTGCATTAAAATCAATAACGTGGCAATTGTTTGTTAAAATTATATTGTTAAAAAACGACACGTGTCAATTGTTTGCTAAAAATACTCCATGTGACAATACATTGTTTAAAATCAAGTCACGTGGCTAAACCCTTTTCATTTATTATATATATATAGAATATATAGATTGATCCATCGATGAAGTTATTACACAAATGACTACACTCCGTTTTCATACGAACCTTCAGTGACGGTTTATACTTTGATCGATGTACTTGTCTGTCAACAAAAGTTATCTAATTTATGCCGTTCTTAAATACCAGTTTTGATAGACACTTATCAAAAAAGAAGATATGTGTCATCTTATGTTCTTTCATATTATTAAACAATAAGCTTCTTTTAATATAGATTTTCAATCCACTAAAAATTTGTGCATCAATTTAGTGTTGTACTATTTAGTATATCTTTTTCATATACATATATAAATTGGTGGTTCGAGGAATATAGGAAGTAAGTTTGAGGCGGAAAAAGCATAAAGAATGAAAAAGAGTGAAAAGGTGTGTGTAACCAAATGAGACTATTATGGTCAAAAGTTTTCTTCCACCTTTTACACTCTTTTGTATTTTAAAGCTTACTTTTTCACTTTTCTAAACATTTTAATTACTGATCAGAATTTGATAATTAATATCAGATCTTGACACCGGATCAATAAACCGCTTTTAGAAACAGTATCTAATTTGGATACGAAATTAGTTGTTCATGCATGTGTTGCTCATTTGATTAATTAACTCCGGTTCCTGATCATGAAAATATTCGATCGATTTGTAATAATCATTAAGTTTTGTGGGTATGTTTTGTAGATGTAAAGGCTCATTTTGTATAATGCAGATTGAAGGCATGATTTTTTTTATATGGCTTACAAACTACATATCAAGTCAGAAGTCCCTAAGTATAACATCTAATACGATTATCAAAAAAAAATATTCAAAACAATAATTTCTCTTCTTTTACAACTAAAGGATCGAACTTATATTTTTCTGAAAAGAACTTTAGATTTATTAAAAAAATTTTGTTAAATTCAGTAACAAGAGGTTAACTGATCCTCTTTCTTAACCACATTATTAAGTACATAAACTCATTTATAATATGATTTTTACCAAGATTTTTCATTGTAAGATATAAAGTAGAATTAAAAAACATGAAAATAGAATAAATGTACCATCCCGCAAGAGAATAGAAGGTAGGGAATTAAATTAGGGAAGTGTGGAGATAACTCCAAAAGAAACATCCCAAATTCATTCCTTGATGTCTGGTCATATACATTTCCCTTCTTATGCTTCAAGAGACCGCATGCAAATCATGCTGACACCATCACTAACTCTCTCTCTCTCTGTCTCTCTCTCTCTCTCTCTCTCTCTCTCTCATTCAATATCCATACACATATACATACATACATGTATATCATATATCTTGTGACACTATGTGTATATATATCTAGTTTAACTTGTTATAGAGTTAACTAAGTGAAACGTTTTACCATAAAATTTATGTTAAGCAGGCTAATTCATGAGATTAGAATGGCTACAGATATCGTCTGATGTGATACTCAGTATTCTAGTAGTGTATAAATGTATTTTTGAGTATGTATAGTAGGTGGTGGAAGTGAGGGCTCGTCTTTTGAAGCTCATATATAACAAGGATTATTCTCTTAGGGCCTTTAGAGATGTAGCTAGTGCAACACCAACACTAACACACTTCTCAAGAGATAGTACAAGATTCTACACTGCTCACTTTTCTTTCATTCAATATGTTTTTAAGAGTTCTAGAAAATACCCCTTTCACTAAATTAGCACCATGTTATTTCACAGTGGATACATGAAAAGAAGAGAGAGAGAGAGAGAGAGAGAGAGAGAGAGAGAGAGAGAGAGAGAGAGAGAGAGAGATATGTGTGTGAGAGAGTGTGTTTTGTGTGTCTAGACAGATATAGTATTAAACCCTAGGTGCTTTATATTACAATATTTGCATGAGAATCAAACAAAACTGGAGGGGAGGGTGAATCATGTTGTTGATGATCACTTTTATGAAGTTTGATGCCCCACATTCCTCTTACATGTACACTTTAAACAGCCATCATTACAGCTGAGGTGGCATGGGGCAATCAAACTTTGCTTTTTTCAACTTTTGTTTATCCTTCTCTTTTGGTAGGGTTGAAGGAATGTCCCTTTGCTTCATCACCTCTTACTATACTTACTTTCTTTTTCTTTCTTTCTATTTTTTTTTTTTAATTTTAATATGCATAATGCATTACATTTGTCATTAAGCCATTGATAAGTTGCTTGCATATTGTTCTTAAAAATATAAAAAACCATGCATGGTATTCCAATTATACACCCTAAGCCAATGCAAGCATAATCCATACCCTTAGCCCTAATCCGTTGATAAGTTAGACATTTTACTGGCGATTTAAGATTATAATTTCGATTGTAAATACTCAGTTTATTAGTGGTTATAACATTCTACTAGACCGGGGCGGAACTAGGGTGTCGGGTACGGGGTCAAGTGACCCCATTGATTTTTAAACCCGTAGTGTAACGTATAATATCGAATTTTTTTGAACTCTTAGTTTTACAGGAAGTAAACCATTAGTATATTAAAGTTAACATTATAACACAAAAGATATTGATGGTTCACTGGTAAGTGCGCGCCTCCTCCAAAATGTGGTTGCAGGTTCGAAACCTACAGATTGCAACAACCCTTTTTTTCCCTTTTTTATTTAAGTAAAATTACTAAACTACTCTTATTCTAATAACACAAAATAAAACCCTAGCCCCCATTCTTTTTCCCCATCGACCATTCGAGTTCGACTGCGGACTGCCCCTGCCCCCCCTTCCTCGTGACCTCGTCGATTGGCTGGTTCACTGCTACCGCTCGGCTGCTCGACTGCTGCCGCGCCCCTCGTCGCTGCTGCTACTCGGCTGCTCGACTGCTGCCCCCCATCGACCATTGTACTTGAAAAGGTTAGTATTCTAACTTGTTTATTCAAAGTTCAAACCCTTTAACGTTTTCATTGTTAGACTTAACTTATTTTACTTAATTTGTTTGTTAATTTATGTATTTAGAATTTAGAAATCTAGAATATATAATTTGTTTGTTAATTTAGGTGTATAGAAATCTAAAATCTATATTTTGTTTTATATAGTTTGGGTATTTTACTATATTAGTAATTTAGTTCATCACAATTCATAATCGTATGGGAGATGAATATATGAACGACTCGTGTATTTTTACATTGAAAATGAGTTTTTTGCAAAGGTGTCGATTGAAGATGTAATGGAACGGTTTCAAAAAATCAAGATGTGTAGAGAACAACTATAAAATGTAAGTTTTATTTGATTTTCTTTGATATTATATTTTTGTTAACATTTTCTATGCAATTTAATTACATTCCGAACCAAACCGACCCGACCCGACCCGACCCGACGACTGAAAAATTTTATATTATCTTGTTATAAAAATGAATCACCGAAAAACAACGACCCCATTGAAAAAAATTCCTGGTCACTACTACAAGTTATGTAAAGACAAGAAATTATGTTAAACTTTTCAAAAAGTGAATCTTGATGTAGCAATTAGTATGGGCACTTTTATTTATGCCAATATTCTTGCATTGGGAGTAGGGATTGGTGGAACATTCAAACTGAAGTTTGGTTTTGTGGGCTAAATACATGCCTTTTTAATTGCATCTACTTTTATCATGTCATATTTTTGGTAAATTTGAAATGATGACTAGCACTTGGGAAAAGGAGTTCTAAATTCATGTGAAAAGGAAGCTAGGGTTTTATCTGCTCTTAATTAATATTTTAAAGAATTTAAACATTCGACTTTAAGTTCATTATCATACATGATTATAAATGAACAATTATGATTTATAGATATTAACGACAAAATTTTATAATTAACATCCGTAATAACATTTTTAATGGTCGCCACTACTTATTATTGTAAGTTATAACAATCTTTGCTAAGAAATACTAATGATCAGTTTAGACCCTGTGAAAGTGTGAATATGGCCGATCTATGATGAACACCACCATCGAGAAAAACAAATATAGTTGTTGTAAATGGTAATGATAAATCAATAAAGCACAACTTTCTAAAAGCCTAAAAGTAAGTATTTCATCATTAGACTTTAGATTGGATTGGATATCAGTTAAGTTAAAGAGCACTAAAACAACTCATGCGGAGACTATGATTGTCTAAAACACCATTTTCAAAAGAGTAAATTACTATTTCGACCTCTGAGGTTAGGACTAGTCTAAAAAAGAGTCTTTTGACAAATCAAACCTTGCGGTTGCATATTATAATAATTTTGGCCTCTAATACTAATTATGTTAATTTATTCTGTTAAGTTTAAGGGTATTATTGTTCATTTACATCTCAGGATTATTTGTGTAAATTACAAAGTCACTACTTATGTAATTATTCAAATTTAAAAAAACAACCCCCATCATATTTTTTTTTATTATTTATGATATTTTTATTTATATATTTTAAAATATTTTTAATATCATTTTTGTAAATTTTTAATTTGTACTTTGGTTTTTTTTGTTATTTGAGTATTCTTTTTTATTTTAATAATTATTATTTAATTAATCACCATGTAAATATAAAAATAAATAAGTCATTTATAAAGCTTTTGTTTTTTTATAAACGACATTCTAAAATAATTTTTTTTTCAAAAAAAGTTTAAATCTTTCGCTTCAATACAAATTAAAAAATTTTATTTTGGGTTTTTTTTGTTATTCTTATGTTTATTATCTAACAAAACACGTTATAAATATAAAAATAATTATGTCTTAATTAAAGCTTTTGAATTTTTATAAACGACTTTCCAAAATCATTCGTTTTTCAAACTTTTTTTATATCATTCGTCCTTTTTAAAATCTACCATTCCATTAAACAATACAAGTTAGAAATATTCTTTTTGTGATTTTGTTTTTATTATTATTTTTATGATTATTATTTAATAAAACATATTATAAATATAAAACTAAATATGTCTTATTTAAAGATTTTGATTTTATAAACGTGTTTTTCAAGCTCATTTGTTTTTCAACTTTTTTTTCGTCCTTTTTAAACATTTCATTCTATTATATAGTACAAGATAGAAATTCTAACTTGATAAAAAGTTAAGAATTTAAACAACTTAGAAACATAGTCATTACAAAAATAACCATTAGAAATATAGTCGTTTCAAATATATATTATATTGTATTCCTTACTTATAGTCGTTAGCAAAAAAATATTCAAAAAATGAATGATTTTAGAAATACGTGGTAATTGAAAAACGAACAATTTTAAGCAAAGGAATGATTTTAAAAAAGAACAATTTAAAAGATATGTTATAAAAAAACAAAATATTTAATAAAAGAAGTTAAGAAATGAATGCTTCAAAAGAAGAACGAAGTTAAGAACAATTGTATAATT
Organism: Flaveria sonorensis; assembly: GCA_025506505.1. Lineage (NCBI taxonomy): Eukaryota > Viridiplantae > Streptophyta > Magnoliopsida > Asterales > Asteraceae > Flaveria > Flaveria sonorensis. The sequence goes on along the minus strand of CM046435.1, from coordinate 61,515,132 downwards.
CAATGAAAGGTTTAAAAGGATCAAAGTTTTAAAAAATATTATAACTTGTATTGTATAATTTAATGAAAAATTTCTAACGAATGATTTTCAAAAATAAGTTTATAAAAACCGATAGAAAACCAAAATAATAATAAATTTTTTAAGTTGTATTGTATAATGAAACAAAATACATTAAAATGGTTGAAAGATTTTAATTTTTTTTTTTTAAAAACTAATGATTCAGTAGAAGACGTATATGAAAAAACAAAAGATTTAAAAAGTCGTATCTTTTTATAAAAAACACATTTTTAATTGTATATTTTTCAAATATATAATTAAAAACTTATTTAACTTGGAGTTGGTTTTTATTAATTTAAATAATTACATAAATAGCCCTTTAATGTTAAAAAAAAATTTTAACTTTCAAAACAACCCCTTGAGTAAGAAAACCAAAATACTCTTGCACTTAACTGATAAAACTAACAGAGTTAGTGGTTAGGGGCCAAAACTATTTTAAGATGCAACATTAAGGTCTGATATGTCAAAAGATTCTTTTTTGGGCTAATAGGGTTAAATGGCTCTAACCCCAAGGGTCAAAATAGTGATTTACTCTTTTCAAAATTACCCAAACATGTTAAAGATGTTCTGATTTACACGCAGGTTAATTATATAAACTTTTTAAAAAGTTAATATAATCTAGATAGTTTATACTTATACTATAGTAGACTTATTGATCAATAGAATAGATAACAATTTTAGCCTGGTTTAGACACTTTAACACTTCCAGTATAAAAACATTTTAACAAATCATATACTGAGGTTTGTATTTTACAACGACTTTGATCCCTTGCACTAATTTTGTTAATATAATCTAGCATCCATGATTTCTATGGTGTTGAATGTAAACAATATTATGATTTACCTGTAAAATATTTTTTATTATGTTGAAAAAGTGTAATATATCATATCGGTTAGTAATGCTAAAGTCTTTTTATATGAATCTGGATGTCTTTCTAATTAGACATGTTTTAAGATCGCGAGGGGAGAGCACCTAAGTGTGTGCCAACTGTCAAAGCGGACCATATCATGTATAGTGTATGGTTGTTACAAACAGAAGAATAATTATATGCTTTCAATAAGTTGTTACTATTTAATAAGACCTGTCTGTTGTTGCGTCAACGTTAAACCATGAAAAAAAAACTTACGTCCAACGTTGAAAAAAATAAGTAATTTGATTCCCCATGCGTTACTGATGGGGATTGATAATACTAAAAATATAAGATTAATAAACCGAAACCTTGGCGTAAACTCTTCCCCATGCGTTACAAATTGTTTAAAAGCTTCATTACGAAATGTAACTCATGCGTTAGAAACAAAACCGTTAAAATTTTCATGGATTATTTAATAAAAACGAGAAACGTTGAAAGGGCCTTGATAACATCTTAACCTTTATATAAAAAATTGGCATGTTTAAAAATATTGTTGTGTGGGCGTTATAACATGGAAAAAAAGTGTGTAATTAATTATCATATAATCCTTTTATAGTCATATAAAGGTATTAATTTTGTTTTTAAAAAAGAATAACTTATTTTATATGTTGTAAGTATTATGTGAAAATGTTTAAAAAAAATCAAGTTAGGGGAATGACCAAGTTGGAGGTTTAAGTAGAAGCATCTTTTAACACCAAGCTAGTCATGATTTTTGATGAAATCTTAAATGCAATTTACTATATATTAAAATCAAAGTCGGGTGACACATTCTCATTAACCACCGACTTATTCTTAATTGAAAGTAAATTTGTGGAAAAAGTTGCAAACTTTGAGATGTACCCACCATACTACAAATTATTATCATCAATCAAAACTTATCATGTCACGCTAAATCACACTCTCAAATTTGATAGCGGCGTTGCCACACCCACATACACGGTGAGCGTGGGAGCACAAGCATGCAACGAGTACATGCCATGAAAAGGGAGTAGTGCGGCGTGGGGACGCCGTAGCCTCACGGGGCCTACTCCCAAGCCCACCCTTATACGGATGCTAATAAGACTGCAGCTCACACAATAAGTCAGTCAAGTCACAAAGACACAAAGAAACCCACCGGCTAAATATCTCTCACGTCTAGGGAGCCTAGCCACATAATTGATTGATAATGATCACACAAACTATAAGTTGAGCCCAATCTGGAGCCCAATTTACTATTTCCTAGTTCGCTCTCAGTTTAGCCCAATAGGGAATGGGTTATAAAAATTGGGTTTTTGTTTTAAGATGGGCCCAAGTTAACTTCTAAAAGAAGTCGGTGGTAGGGCTGCAAACGAACCGAATGAACACGAACAAGGTCTTGTTCGTGTTCGTTCATTAAGATATAAACTTGTTCATGAACTGTTCACGAACACTTACCGAACAGATTTCTTTGTTCGTGTTCGTTCATTAAGGAAATGAACATGTTCATGAACTGTACATGGACACTTACCGAACGCAAACGAACGCAAACAAGACAAACGAAAACAAACAAATGTTCATGAACATAACGAACACAAAGAAGTGTATGAACACAAACGAATATAAATGATCACATATTTATTTTTAAATAAAATTAGTATTTTCATCACAAAATTTACCAAAAATAAATAAACACATAACATAAATATCTAAAAACACTTGACATAACTGTCATAAAAATAACTAATACAAAAATTAAGAACATAATCGAACACATTAACGAACATAAACGAACACATTATCGAACGTTCACAAACGGACATTAATGAACATAAACGAACACATTATCGAACGTTCACGAACATAAATGAACTAGCACGGCTTGTGTTCATGTTTGTTCGTTTAGTTAAACGAACGAAATTTTTTTGTTCAAAACGAACGAACATAAACGAACTTCCCGCCGAACAGTTCACGAACTGTTCGCTGAACGTTCAGTTCGTTTGCAGCCCTAGTCGGAGGGTTTGAGGTGAAAAAACCAGTGAGAAACCGAAACCAGTTTGTAACCTGGAACTGGAATTGAAACTGGTTTGAGAAGAAAGAACTAGACTGGGCTAAACTTGATAAGCTCGGGCCTCGCCCAATTTTTTTTTTTTTTTTTTTCCAAGGTAGAGATCGACACATAACTCATCATTTATAAGAAGTGGAAAGATAAATGGTAGTTTAATTTTTAGTTCGGTTAATTATACACATGTAACCATAACCGAATCATAGAAATCTGTTATCAAATAAATCATAACCGAACCATCAGCATAGGAACTCAAACTTAATCTGAGAATACCACTAAACAACATCTCCTTGATCTGTTTTTCTACCTTAGCCTTTTGGATGTGTGAGTATATGTAGGGCCTCACACTCACAGGCTAACTATCAGGCATATATGAAGAAAGTTTCATTATGGAAGAAATCTTTTGCTCAAGAAGCATAAGATAGAAGTCTATTATTTCTTGAATTATAGGTCGCGTCTTGAGACCTTAATTGCCATGGTTTCGCTACCTGAATGATCTTATAAACAAAATGAAGTTTTTTTTATGCTAGTCGCAACAAATTTGAAGAACAAAGTTGTTCTCAAGAGTCATTCCATAAAAATCAGATAAAACTATACTTTTTTTAGTGATATGCAACAAGATTTAAATATCATTCCTCATAGTATCTATTAGAGTAAATTACACTGATGGTCCTTGTGGTTTTCAATAAATTTTGGAATTGGTCTCTGAAACCTTTTTCTTATGGATTTGGTCCTTAAATGCAAACTTTGCTTACATATTTGGTCCCTGATTTTAACTCTAGTTAATATATTACTGTTAAAAAGGTTAGATGAGATGTAACTAAGGACTTTTTGGTCATTTTGCATCTGCCCTCATCCTCTTTAATAAAGCAGACCTCAATCCTTCATTTTTAAAGCCCTAGAAATCCCACAACAAGTTCAACGCTTCGATCGGAGTACTGGAAGGGAGAATCAAAGATGGTGATTTGTTCATGCGGCTACCCAACATCAAGTGAAATTGATAAGAGAAGATTGAATTATATGCTAGGAATTAGTTTGTTCTTTTTCTTTTTTTCTTATTTTTTATATGAAAAAAAATGCAATCCTGAAATCAGTAGTTTATGTAACTGGGATTTTGGTATGTTAAATGGTTATCAAAAGTTCGATGTTTTGCATTTTGGTATGTTAACTTAGTATGTTCAAATGGTATGTTTAATGGTTATCAAAAGTTCATGAAATCTTTGTTTGGAAAAACTTGCCCAACATAAAAATTAATCATCTCTAAATTGCCACCCATTTGTGCTTGTTTTTCTCTTCTTAGCTTCTTCAATGCTCTTGTTTGTTCATTATTTTCTAAATCTGATCCACTTTCAAAATCATCAGGATCAATATAAGTATCATCATCATTTCCAGGTTCATAGTCATCTTTTAGTTCTTGATTGTTTCCAACCCATTCTTCATTCATATCAACGTTGAACATATAATTTTCCATGTCTACTTCAATGTCTTCAACTAAATTATCTTCATTAACCATAAAATCACTATCATCATTATTCTCATGTTCATCTTCAAATTGTTTCCCAAAAAAAGGTCAAAATCATCAACTTCATTTATATTTGATTGTTTACCATGCCATTCAATACACATTGGTTGAACAAGGCTATTATCCAATATTGAACTTCCATGCTCAAGGTATAACTCAATGACCTTATGCTTAGTAACATATTGTAACATGCTAATGACATCTTTATCATTTGCAAGTGGTCTCATACCAGAATCAAGGTCACAATCAGGAATCTTATAATGATAGTAAATTATCTCTTCGTCCGAATAACCTAAACCCTTGATAATTTCATCTAAGACTGGCACATAAAACTGATCGACATCTACTAAATCAACATAACTAACCTTTCCATTCACATAGCTTCTACAAGTAAGGTTCGTAAACATCCCACCATGATTGACTTGTAATGAGAAGAACACAGATTCGGTCCCTGTTTGTTAACTGAGTTATTAGAATCGAAAGGAATACAATGAAAGGAATGTAACAGTAGAATAAAAACTTACCATATGCTTCAAGAGGATCAAAAACATCATTGCTTTTTCGAATACTCCAAACCATAATCACCATTGTTCTTGATTAATCTCGATTTATTGTGCTTGGTCGATACTCCAGATCTCTTGTGGTTTTCAAAAGGATCGACTAGAGGTGTAATTGCATATCAACCGACGTGAGGCCTGAGGGTTTTGATCGACATGGGCTATCATAATTTACATGGGAGGGATTAGACAAAATGATTAAAGAGTCCCTGGTGTGCACCTCACATGATTTAATTAACATGATATATTAACTAGAGTTAAAATCAGGGACCAAATATGTAAGCAAAGTTTGCATTTAGGGATCAAATCCATAAAAAAAAGATTTTAGGGACCAATTCCAAAATTTATAAAAAACCACAGGGACCATCAGTGTAATTTACTCTATCTATTATGACCAAATAGAAGAAATCTTTTTATGAATACCCGAGTATAAGCAAGTATACAAGGGATCATGAAATCACAAATCTCATAGTTATAGACGAGATAGATACTATCATTCTTGAATGTTTGGGTGATTCGAATATTGAGAATGTTATGAAGATTACTATGGATATTGATGAACGTTTGATTATATGTTCCAATTTCAAACATCAACATCATTAACAACCATCATATCCAGCAACTCTTACTCAAAGCAGAGCTAGGGGTGTAAACGAGCCGAGCCTTGCCCTACTCAGAGCTCGGCTCGTTGGATTTTTCAAAAGCTCGAGCTCGAGCTCGTTCAAGCCTATTATTCTTAGATCAAGCTCGGCTCAAATAGTGAAACTAAAGCTCGAGATCGGCTCGAATAAGCTCGGTTTAATCTGCGTACAATACAAGTAACGAGCCAAAGCTCGGCTCGAGCTCGTTTACGGGATAACTAATAGATTTAAGCTAAAGCTCGGCTCAAGCTCGAGCTCGATTTGGCTGCACATTTTCGTGTTCTGTGTTTCATTAAGGACTGCATCAAGCTCGAGATCGATTATGGTAGTCTTTTTCACTAAATATTAGTGGGCCCGTTAAGGCTCGCGAGCCTTAGCGATCCTTGAATGCAAGGCTCGAGCTCGGGCTCGACAACTAATCGAGTCATGCTTCAGGCTCGAGATCGGGCTCGAGCTTGTCTAGGCTCGGCTCGTTCGAGCTTTATACCGAATCGATCTCGAGTAACTCTCGAGCTGGCTTGCTTCGTTTACACCCCTAAGCAGAGCTATTTGTGAGGTCTCAGGAAAGTGGGATGGATAAAGAGGTTGCTTCAAACAATAACATACAAAGTCCACTAAACCATTAAGAAAAACCCAAGCCCCTACTAAACAACTATGACACATCTACTCCCTCATCTAAACGTCCTTAACCATAATCTTACGCCTCCACGAAGTCTTATCTTGGATCATGACCTCTGAGAGGTGCAACTCCAAACATCATATTCAAATTATTTGTATCAATATGAATGTGATGTTGATCCTTTTCAAAAGATCAAAACCATTAAACCCGATGAACCACAACCACTTGAACCGAAACAAACCAACCCTTTCCAACCCGCTATTCGGTTTTAATTTTTGATGAAACTTGATCACTGATCTAATCAACACCCGGTCCAGTCCCATTATTAGCCTGTGACCACCCTGCTGATATGTCTCTAGTACTCTATATATTATCAATATCGCCAATATTATATTATAATGCATAATTACATATTGTTTTATTTTCAAACAGAGTAAAACCTATTCATTCTGAAAACCAAAGTTTACGAGAAAGAGTAGAGAGAAAAAAAAGTGAACAATATGACTTACATTGGTATGATAGTATGATACAACATAAGAATAACAATCAACTTTGTCCAAAGATTATAACCATAACATGCTCCTTAAATGGAATCTATCCCTCAGAACGTCGACCCATTAAAACCAAAAAACGAGCGCTGAGAAAGAAAAGGAAAAGATGTTATAAATCCATGAAAAAACGGACGAATGAAGAAGAAGATGACGATGATGAAGATGAAGACACATACCTCAACATCGTAAAACTTAATATAAAAACGCGAACTATCAACAGACAGTTTTGTTTGCAGAATATCCGCAATGGTTGAACTCAACTTCCCATTGACAGTAGGATTAAGCCCACCAATCGAAATCACTTCCCCGTATGCAGCTGGCTCTTCTGTGCCAGCAAATGATATAGGCACACCTCCATTCACCAAGATCATAACATACTGTCAACAATTCAAGGATAACAACAGCATTAAATACCTCAAACTAAATATTTCTGTTCATTCACAATTCAATAATCTGTCACAATTCTTGTACATTGCAATGTTCTTATTGTAATTTCATAATAAAGGTTGAAAAAATTGTCACTTTATTGTTGATTGAGGTGCTTTATTCAAGTCTAGAGGCAAAAGTTGATGTTATTCATCGAACACAATTTTTGCAAATTGCAATGTTTTTATTCTAATTTCATAAGAAAGATAAGTTTATTTACAATAAAAAGATTATAAAAGCTGTCACTATATTGTTTCTTATAGTGCTTTCAATCAGCTCTAGAGGGGCTATAGTTCAAGAAATTCATTAAACACAATTCATGCAAATTGCAATGTTTTGATTCTAATTTCATAAGAAAGATAAGTTTGATTAGAATAAAAGATTGAAAAGATTGTAACTTTATTGATTCTTGTAGTGCTTTCAATCAAGATTAGAGGCTAAAGTTGAAGTTATTCATTGAAACATTTCATCGAACAGATGGTGTGCATTGCAATAAAAACAGTAAAAGTGCAGGATTAACGGGGAAACTTAACGGATTCCGGCTTTCCGATGATCTTTGCAACGGCTTTGGTGGCATCTTTGAGAATGTCGGAAGCAATCACGGGGTCTACAGGAATGTTGGTGTAGAGATTCAATGTCGGCATCTTTTGCACTGAATATTTTTGGGTGTTCACAAGTGTAGAGAAAAGATGTAGGGGAAACGGCCCGAATGGATGGACTTCAAATTCTTAAGTTAAAATACGAAGATAAAAGAAGTATTATTATTATTATTATTATTTATCGTATTATTAATTTTGAAATATAATAGATATTTTCTAGATAAAATAGATTAGTGTTATTATTTTTTATATATAAAAAGATAAGTACGGTCGTGTTTCTAAAATATACTAACATTTTTTTAAATTTTAATAATCAATGGATTCTGTTAAGAATATGTGTTTAATAACTATAACTTTTAGTATATGCACATTTATGCATGTGCATATCTCGTCGACGATCGACCCAATGACATTTTTAATGATATGTTAAAAACACATCCTTAAACAACGACATGTAATATTCATATAGATTATCACTTGCTAATTTGTCACTAAAAAACTACTACCAGTGGTTTCTTTGATTATTACATACAGATTATCACTCGTTAATTTGTCAGTAATTTTCATGTTTATTATAAAGATAATATTAAATCAACGACATGTAATATTCATTTTATTAGAAATTATATTATCATTAATTTAACAAGTTACCTAAGAATTATCCATCGCAATTGATCTTTGAAGTCGAAACACTAAAATCTCATGTTGTTATTTTATCTAAAATCTTATCTTTATATTAGCAGCGGCTCATCGGTAGAAAATCTGTCAGTGTAGAGTTCACACAACAATGACCAAAGTTGGACCTACTCGTGTTGAGTGCCCTTCGGTAATCTATAATTTTTAATCTTTTTTTTTCTTGGGTTTTACTGTCTGTTAATAATCAGTGACAGATCACCAATGGTCTTTTAATTCTTCTTTTTGTATTATTTTGTTTTTACTAAAATCTGTTAATAATAACCTGACAGATTCCGTCCACGATGATACTGGTGAAATGTGTCAATACCTTTGTATGTAGACCGCAATTTGTAAGTAGAAGCCATTGAATGAATGATGGCAACGTACGACATCCAATTGCCACACATATATATATTCATGCCATCCTAAAAAATCTGCCACTTCCAATCGCCTTCTGCCACGTCAGCAGATAAAATAGACCTTTATTGGATTTAGCATGGGGTATCATGTTACCTAAATCTTTTAATAAGGTTATGCCAATGTCCTTTCAATTTTGCGTGCCCATGAATGGGCACTAGATACTTTAAAAAAATTGTTTTCTTAAAATAAAATTTACCTTACTAGATCTATATGAATTGCAAATAAATCTGTAAATGAATAGAACGAACACGAACAACACATTGTTCGTGTTCATTCATAAAGAAAAAAACTTGTTAATGAACTATTCACGAATACTTACCGAACGGGATTACTTGTTCGTGTTCGTTCATTAAGAAATGAAATGACAATGTTCATGAACTGTTCACGAACACCTATCGAACACAAACAAATAAGTTCTTGAACACAAACGATTACAAATGATCATATATATATATATATATATATACATATATTTGAATAAAATATGAATTTTCATCACAAACGTTACACAAACCCACAAAAAATAAATAAGTACTTAACATAAATATTCCAAAATACTTGACATAATCAAGATAAAAATAACTGACACAAAAATTAAAAACATAAACGAACATAGATGAACATATTATCAAACGGTCACGAACGGACATTAACGAACATAAATGAACACATAATCGAACATTCACAAATATAAATGAATGAACACAGCTTGTGTTCATGTTCGTTCGTTTAACTAACCAAATGAAATTGTCTTGTCGTGTTCATTCATTAACTAAACGAACGAAAACAAACAAACTTACCGTCGAACGGTTCACGAACTGTTCGTTGAACGTTCGCTTCGTTTGCAGCCTTAGTTACAAATATTGGTGAATAGTATTTTTTATGATTGCTTAGTTTGTCATGTGACAATTCATATGACATGTGATAAGGGTTGCGGTCTAGTGATAAAAGAAGAGTTTAAATATAAGTTTAGACAAAAGACACTTTGTATAAACTTTTATCTATAACATCCGAATGCATATAACATCTTTCCCTATAAGTAATAAATATCAAGATTAGATAATGGTTTAGACCAAGCCCACTTTTTATAAACTTTTATCTATATTAAACAAACTAACTTACTGTTAATATGTATATACACACATAGGAAAAGTGTGAAGTTTGTACATTGTATTTGTAAAATGTAGTCCCACATAATAGATTGATATGGACATACTATCAAACATTTATAACACGTAAATATAATATGGTTTGGTACCAAATATTACTGACCTATTACGAAGATGATGTCGATCAAATTGCCAGAGTGTAACTAGTTTATTTGGTTTCAACTTTCAATAGAACTGAATATATATGATTTTTTTGAGCATTGTCATGTTGTATTGTTAAATGAATATAAAAGTAATGTATAATGTAAAATTTTAAGATAAATTTACATGTATATAAAATTTTCAATAAATCAAAACGAGATTTTCTTTTATGTGAAGATTACTGCATAAATGTAATCCAAATCAAACCAAATAAAATATTTGTATAATCGATGGAGCATTACAATGAATCATCACAACTCTTCGTGAAAAGACCTGACAGCTAATGATTATATATATCATAATTGTTGAATGTTGGTAGTTACATCGGTATAAATACCATCAATAGTAACTCAATAGTTATAGAGTTACTACCAATCATCAAACCATATGTTAGCATCGACCATTAGTGCCTATAGAAGTTCATAATTGGCAGCAATGGTAGTTTATCAAAGATCATAGTTGCTACAGATTCTCAAAGTTGTTATCGAAGCCAAGTTACCAGCGATCATAGTTGTCCTTTGGACTCCATCAAGGCAGTCTAATATGAACATGCTCAAAGGATATTCTGCACCTCCTAACTCGTATCAAAATATTCTAAAATCTCATCTGATCTTAAACAAATCCAATTATACTAAAATGACTCTGATGACATTACGATTACCAATGTTTTGTTTACTAGACTCTAATTTAATTCAAACTTGTTATTAAGTAGTAAAATTTGAAGAAAATTTTATAATATAATAACCATTAAGTGTGTCAATAATGTCATGTTAGCGAGTGGATGGGTCTTAGGTTGTCAGGTTGAATTCTTCAACTCGAACACATATATTTATTTTTGTCGTGTCAGGCCCACTAATAACAAATTATGTTCAGATCATAATGTTTTAGGCGTCTAATGCTCGTCTATGAATATAAGTAATACACGTTGACTTGATTACATTATAACAATTAATTACCTCAACTCAAATGAATCACTTTAACTAGTGTCCTTTTATTTACTTTATTTCTTCTTCTCTAATTCTCAATTAACAAACTAGGTTTTACATATTTAGCTTAAGATGTGTGTGCACGCGCACATACGAGTTTTTAAATTCTACATTACTCATATCGTCTTGTGGGTTTTTGAACTGATAATTATCTAGTACGTCATGATGACAATATAATGAATAACAGTATTCTAAATCTTATGCCTGGTTGTAAAATTATTATCTAAACACCCGGTCTATTATCTATCCCGAACATTTAGGTTTTAAATACATTTTTAAACGGCTAATTGTATGAATTACAGTCGTACGTTCCAACGAAAACACTAAACACTAAACACAGAACAAGTATCAAAAGTTGTAAATTATTAGAGTGATGATATATTCACACCAACAAAAGCAGGCAGATGCAGGCACACTAGAGTGGTCCAAACAGAAGGATTAAAACACCCTATCGTCTTTTCCTCTGTTTTCTTTCATCCCCTGTTTCCCCCAATCCCATGAGTTTCTTCAAAATCGATGTGAAATCACCCAATCAAACATACACATAAGAGAGAGAAACAGAGATAGAGTTATGGACGGAGGTGGGTCTGTGCCAAATTTGCAGCATTTCTTCCATTCTCATCTCTTCTCCGACCCCGTGACTCCATTCTCTCTCTTCCTCTTCGATGCACATAAATCTTGATCTTGATTACATTTTGTCGCTTCAATTTTGGGTTTTGTGCATTCAATCTTCTAACTGCACACCAACTGTTTGTATAAATGCATCTGTGAACTTGTGTTTTATGCTTTCTTTCCCGATTTAGCTAAAGGGTTGGAAGAACTGTGTTTCTTACGCCCATGACACTTTTCTGCACACTATATCGATGAATTTTATGTTTATTCAATGACCTTTTGTGGGTGTTAGAAAAAGGGTTTCTGGGATCTGCTTATTTTAATCTTTTTGTTTGGAATTTTCCTCATCATATGCAGGAACCCATCAATTGTTTATACAGAAAAATATACACTTTTTAGGGTTTAGGGCTGCTGTTGTAGGTTCTTTTATCTTAGACTTTACAAGATCTTTCATCATTTCCACTTAATTTAGAGAATTCTTGTGAATTTTAAAATTGGGCATCTCAAATTTCTCACATTTCATCTCAATTCTCCATAGAATTTGGGGCTCTTGTTGTAACTGCTTGATTATACTCTGTTCTTGGTCCTTTAAAGTGTATTGAAGTTCTTGATGATGAATCTGGGGTTGAATTGAATTTCTTGAGATATCAAAATGGCATCTTGTTTAAGTGGAGGTACAGGGAGAGCTTATGGATTTGATCTTGAAACTATTGTTAAAACCTCATCATCATCATTATCATTATCATCATCTACTTCAAGTAGACATTCAAATTCATCTTCTCCATCATCAACTCTTTCCGAATCAAGCAACTCACCAATAGCTGTCTCCACGCGAAAGCCTCGAACCCCTCGAAAAAGACCCAATCAAACTTACAATGAAGCAGCTGCTCTTCTCTCCACAGCTTGTCCCTCCATCTTCTCAATCACCAAAAAGAACAACAAACAGTCCAAATTACCACCCAATATGCACACTTACTTCTTCAACGAACCGCCCGAATTGCTTCTACCATTTCCTGCAACTGAAAGACCAATGAAGGTGAAACCAAGGGAAATTGAGTTCAATGGGAGTTGGAACTACAGCCCCAATTCGAATTTGTTGGAGTCGAGTGAAGTATATCAAGATGATTTCGATGCAGAGTCGATTCTTGATGAGGAAATCGAAGAGGGGATTGATAGTATCATGGGGACTTCGAATTCTATCCGCGAAAGTGATGATCTTTCCAAAGAGAAATCTTGTTTTAACGTCGAATTCGATTTCAATTACAATACTTGTTATGGGTATCCCATGGGGTTGGGATTTGGTGGGAATTTGGAGTTCAATTTTGGGTTTGGATTGAAGAATGGAGTGAGGGCATTGAAGAATGTGAACAAAGGGAATTGGAGTTCACAGGCAATCAATGTGATGAATGTATCACCACCAGTGGCAATAATATCCAAGAAATCTCCTATTGAAAAGAAGAAGAAAGTGGAGAATTTGAGTGTTGAAAAAGGGTTAAGATTATCATTGAAATTGAATTATGATAAAGTTTTGGAAGCTTGGTCGGATAAAGGGTCGCCGTTGCTGGAGAATGTGTCGACACCTGAGTCTCTGGGAAGTGATATTCATGTAAGTAAATACAGTTTTTTATATAATATTATGACCTGTATGTCACGAGTTCAAGTCGTTAAAACAACCCTTTGCAAAAATGCGTAGACGCATACGCGTGTTACTTTTATCAAACTGGGCCAATGTAACAAAAATCGAAAAAGTAATATAAGAAGAAGAAGAGACATAGTTGCTAGTTTTTATGTTTACAAGGTTCTATTTTTAAAGTAGGGGAATGCTCTGTTTGTAACATCTCACATATGGCGGTTGTGTGTCTAACACTTCCTTTTTATGAAGTAAAAATTAATATGTGTTATTGGTGTGTTTCGTTATTGACAGACAAGATTGGCTGCAATAGACTTATTCTCAGAGAATGAGGCAAGAGAGGCTGGTGTGACTCGTTATAAAGAGAAAAGACGCACATGGCTCTTTTCCAAGAAGATTACTTGTCAAGTTAGAAAAGTCAGTGTTGATCGAAGACCTAGATGCAAGGTACAGTTTACTATTTTTCCTATCTTATATCGTTAAATGTGTGGTTTAATTAGCATTTTATAGTATACATTGAGAATTTGATTGTTTGACTTTCATTGACTTGGTCTTATTACTTGTGTCTTAGCAATAGCATTGTTAATTTCAAAGATCTAAATTTGTGTTTTGTCACAATTTGTTTGTTGTTTTTGCAGGGGCGATTTGTTAAAAGATCAAATTCTCCCACTTGTGAGGAGATATGAGCAATTAGACTTTACACTTTACTCCCTCTATTAGGCACCTTCACTTTCTTCATTTTAACTCTTCACCCCTTTATTTCTTTTTGTACACCATTTGGATAGTGTTGTTGGATAGGAATGAACATAAACGAAGTGGGAATCGAAAAAAATTTTGTTGTTCTATTCATTTATATGTCTTGATCATTGTCGTATGTTGAATGATGGATTGTCGAATAAGTAGAATCGTTTATTAAATGTTGATTAATTGATTTTTATATATCAGTTGATTGATTTTCTAATTTCCTGATTGTGAATCGATTGATTGATTGATTTCGAGCCTCACACCTAATGGTCTACATCTGTGCTTATATTTTTCTTAAATCGGCTTCACGAATCTATTATATAATCATTATCTTAAGAAACCAAGTAACCAACTATATAAACAAGTGCTAAATGTCTTGATCACATCATTATCATCCGTACAATCATATGACATGTTCAAGCATGCCAGTTGACTAACTCTAAGTTCTAACCTTATTTAAAACATTACACTACTGCACTTTACATGAAAAACATCAAACTAATCACTTGATCTCGATTCGAACCCATGTCTTTGAACGGTGAACCGGCTTCTTTTGAGGTGGAAGACTCGATACCCATCATCGACTACTCCTTACTCACCTCGGGTACTGCAAACGAGCGTTCAAAAGTCGTCCAAGATATTGGGAAGGCATGTGAAGATTGGGGTTGTTTCATGGTACGTATGCCTATAATGATTCGTCTTTGATCTTTTCAAGACTTTTGAGTTAACTTGTGATCTTTGTTTCGGGTTTCGTAAGCTGGTGAACCATGGGGTACCAGAGACTTTGATCCAAGAGATGATGGACGTTTCGAGTGAGTTTTTCAACATGACAAATGAAGATAAGCTTGAATTTGAAGCTCATGGTGTTTTAGATCCCATCAGATGTAGCGCCGGTGTCAATCTAGTGAACCCCAATAAAGACATGTTGTGGAGGGAGTATCTTCGGCTCATCGTGCATCCAGATTTTAATTGTCCTCACAAACCTCTACGTTTCAGGTACACGTGTTTATAAAGGTGACAATTTCAACTCATTTAGTTGTAAATTGGTTTACTCAAGTATAATTTTGTTATAGTGGAGCCAAAATATGTTATGTATAGAGGAGTAGCCCATTTTGACAACAATACTGAAAATTTACATATTTTCAATTTGAAACTGTTTTGGCCAATCACACAACATATCAAACAATTTGTTTTGTCACTTTTAGCGTATCGTATGCTAAGAGAATGTTTTGATGTGTTCTAACGAATTTGTGGAGAAAACAGAGAACTTGCATTCGATTATGTCAAAAGGACAAGAGCGGTTGCAATGGAGTTGTTGAAAGGGGTATCGAAAAGCTTAGGGTTTGAAGCATCGTATATGAACCATGAACTAAATCTAGATGCGGGTTTTCAGTTGTTAGCAATCAACTACTATCCATCTCACTTGGAGTTTGATGTTTCACGAGGGTTGATGCCGCATACAGATCATGGCCTTTTGACTCTCCTTTATGAAAACGGTGTTCCAGGCCTTGAAGTTCTTCGTAACGGGAAATGGGTTGGTATGGGTGGTGTTCGTAACGCTTTTTCCATAATCAATTCGGACCATCTTGAGGTAAGTCGATACTAAACCTAGAGGTAGCAAAATGGGTCGATTATAGTGTCACACAAGTTATGTAATGGGTCAAAATAAATGGTTACAAAAATCGTATTTCTATAAAACTGATTTAGAAGGTTTAATATTGTTATAGAAATACATGATGATTAATCTATTATTTTTTTTCAAAAATAATAAATGATGAATAATAATAATAATAATAATAATAATAATAATAATAATAATAATAATAATAATAATAATAATAATAATAATAATATATAATAATAATAATAATAATAATAATAATAATAATAATAATAATAATAATAATAATAATAATAATAATATAATAATAATAATAATAATAATAATAATAATAAATAATAATAATAATAATAATAATAATAATAATAATAATAATAATAATAATAATAATAATAATAATAATAATAATAATAATAATAATAATAATAATAATATAATAATAATAATAATAATAATAATAATAATAATAATAATATAATAATAATAATAATAATAATAATAATAATAATAATAATAATAATAATAATAATAATAATAATAATAATAATAATAATAATAATAATAATAATAATAATAATAATAATAATAATAATAATAATAATAATAATAATAATAATAATAATAATAATAATAATAATAATAATAATAATAATAATAATAAATAATAATAATAATAATAATAATAATAATAATAATAATATAATAATAATAATAATAATAATAATAATAATAATAATAATAATAATAATAATAATATAATAATAATAATAATAATAATAATAATAATAATAATAATAATAATAATGGTGGTGGTGATAATAATAATAATAATAATAATAATAATAATAATAATAATAATAATAATGATGATTTATATTAATAATAATACAAAAAAAAAAAAAACAGATTGTACCCGGTTATAGACCCGACCCGGACCCGACCCTACCCTAACGGTATATCGGGTAGGGTATGGATGAATGTGAACCGACCCGGGGTTCACCAATACCCGGGTACAAAAAAACCCAGTTGGGCCCAACCCGGTTTGTACCCTGGCCCGGGTACGACCCAAAACCCGATTCATGCACCTCTACGTTCGATCCATTTGACCAGTTTAGAATAAGCCTTCTTTTTGCCCATGTGGGCCCTAAAGGTAAAATACTACTTGAATCAGCCTACTCATAAGTGAATTTTATGGGTTGAAATTGTCACTCTACTCCAAAACCTAAAAAAGCATGAGATTGTTGATAAACTGTTTGATGAACTTTTGACAGATTTTCAGCAACGGAAAGTACAAAAGCAAGCTCCATAGAACTGTGGTGACAGACGAGCGTGAAAGGATCACACTTGTGAACCCGAATGGTCCATCACTCGACACCATTGTAGGCCCGTCTTCAAGGCTTGTGGATGGAGAAACCCATCCCCCTCGATATCGCCCTATGAGATATAGTGAATACTTGGAGGGCCAAACTAAAATTATAACAGCAGGAAAGCATGCCTTGGATGAAATTCGAATTCACAATTAGCAACAGAACAAGTCATCGGTGACAAACGAAAGGGTTCAATGGTCATATTATAAATTGTATTTAATTACAGAATCAAAAGCTATGGAACTTAGTTCACAATTATGAACAATCAGTTTGTCACTCAAAATATACATGTATGTGTATTTACATTTACAAGTCAATCTTTAGCAAATTAACCTATAACTACAAGAACAGTTCACTAAATAACTTCCTGAAATCATAGTTACAAATTATATTATTAAAAACGAAGAAAAATCATCTCACATCTCTGATAAAAGGTTACTAATCTTTCGAAGCTCGTTTAGAGCTTCCATGGTGTTTCTTGACAAGTTCTCTACAGATTCGATCACCTGTATTATATAAAAAAGATAAATTTGAAAGGAAAATCAAATATATATGAAAGAAGATCTTGACTTGTTTAATGATAAAATATTGACAGACCCGTGAGTTTACTGGTACCATGTTCTCATGGATAAAAAAAAGATTCTTGAATCTTGACATGTTTAATGATAAAAGAAATAAAGTATATTGGCGGGTCACATGAATTTACCAATAATGGGTTCTCATTAAGAAAAAGATAAAGAAATAAAGCGGTACCTCAATATTTTCAAGCATGGATTGAGCAAGATTCTTCAAATTCAGGTGATCAGCAGCTTCTGGTTTGCTGGTCTCATCTGCTGTGGAAGATGATGGTATTGCATTTTTCTGATTAAATTCAGTAACATAAGATGTTGTAGGCTCAGATTTGTCTTGTAAATCCTCGGGCCCGTTCTTTGAAAACATCCATAACCACTGAAACTTTCCCGATAAAGGCCTCCTATCTCTCAAATTTGACACGGGCATTCTTGTAATATCGTCATTTTTCACCTCCTTGGAAGCCGAATCTTCTTCAGGGGTATCTGAGACTGGTAAAGGTGATCCAACGTCTTCAGCAGAACAATACATCCCTGATGTGATGCTCGGGCACGGGCTCAGGCTCGGATCCAGACCCAGACCCAGGTTGTTTCTGTTAACTGAAGAATTGGATGCTACACTGCTTCTCTCAGTCTCGTTTTCATGGTCATTGTTATTATGATTAACAATATTATTAGCACAGCCTCGTGGGCTCACAGGGTAGGATGAAGTGGAAGAGTTTTCTTCACCGTCGCCATTTCTACTCACTGATTTCTCATTTTCTTCTACACGAGCCAGATCATCAACCAAATTTCTCCTAATGGGCGATCTTGTTACCTTTGATAAACGCATTTTGACTTTCTCTGACCAACCTTTAATCCGGTTTTGAACTTGTTTACTTATACCAACTTGCTTTCGGTCTTGTTCCTTGTTCATAACCCTCCATTTCTCTTCCCAATAGCTCTCAGGAACCAAACTGTGAGGAATGGCCGCTGCAGCCACATCAGATGAAAGACTGCGGGTGTGACCACGACCGTGAGTTCTCGGTTTTCCTGGCTCATAGGGTCCACCACCACGAACCGGTTCAGGAGTCGAATTAATAGCAACAATTGCAAGATTCATCAAGGATTTAGCTTTCTTTATTAATTTCCCAATATTTACATCTGCTGGAAAGTTCAACAATCTTTGCAGGCAGGAAGTAGCATTTTCAGTTGCAAGAAGTGAAGATCTTAAATAAAGAATCATTGAAACCGCTAGTGCTGAAATAAAGGCTCCCCTTGATGAATTTAGAACCCTAAATGTTACTTCAGAATCATTTTCAGAACTGCCCCTTAATTTTTTGTTGTCAAGTACAAAAATTTCATCCCAAATTACCAAAAGGTCCTCAAGAGCAAACTCACGCCCGAAAAGCACCCGTAACCAACGGAGAGCAAAGTACTGTGGCTCAACTCCTAACTCGACTAGATGAGTGTACAAAGACAGGTCAATGATCGAGAGTAAATGGTATAACGCAGATGATGCTTCTATGACAGGCGGCACCCCATTTTGGGGTGAAGGTGAATGTGAGAAAAAATTAGCCATTGCAACCGCACCTCCGTCTCCATTCATTAAAGCATCAAACATAGAATAAGCATCGTGTTCAATAAACTTTTCAGATAAAACAATACCCAATTTGCCCTCAGCCCCATAAGCATCACAAAATGAAATAATCGTTTGTATCTTAGGATCAAGGCTGTTAAGGTAATTAGTGTTTGTCACATCCTTCTGCATCCCAATATTGTCTTCACCTTTGTCCAAATCAGATTTACAAGATAAATCAGTATCATTAAACGATAACCCATCAAAATTGTCAGTGAAGTAATCTTGGTATTGCTTTCGCACTTCAGAAAGACGTGCTAAATCAGCCTGGAGAACATATAGAAGCGGAGCCAGAAGTTCATGCATCCCTAAAGAAAGCAATAACTCGATGACTCTATATGACTTGAATATAGTATAAACTTTCAAAATAATACATTACCTTGCCTGTAACCGTAATTTGGATATCTAATACACCAAAGCAACAAAATTCGTCTCAATACGCCTTGGCACCCGGTTGTTTGGAAATAACTACCATGTTCAGGATACAAGCGTGATAAGTCTTGGTCAACCATTCTTTCTAACTCAGCTTTATGAAAAAATCGACCCCACATGCTATCTACATTGTTATTATTGCAAAAGAATTAAACTTTCGCTTACAAGTGACTCATTCTTAACTTATAGAGCATGTGATGCAATGCCAGTGATACAAATATCTAGTATCTAGTAAGAAATATACCAGGGTTTTGTGAGAGCGGATTGTCCATAGCAAGATCACGAAAATTGCTTTCATCTTTGGAAATATGAGGATTGATTAGGAGTCTCCTTCTTAAAGCAGCATAACTGGAAACACAAGATTATATCTCATGTAAGATGTGAAGTTAAATCAAATCCTACTTCTAGAAAACTTAAAACCAGAGAAAAATGATGGAAATTGAGGTAACATCAAGCTCAAACTGACTCCAGAAACTTAAAGATTATCTAACAATCGCGTAAAAACCCTACAAAACTTAAACTCTAATAAAGAATCTTGTGAAACTTAGTATGCATCACACTGAACTGTTGCACGTCATGAAAAGATCAAACCGATTGATCTGGACTGTTTATGTAGTACAATAAACCACAACATAATTAGCCCGAATTTCTATAATAATGAAACAATTGCAAGCCCACACCAACAAGATCAAGTAAATGGTAGAAGGTAATAAAAGATTAGAAACAATCAAACAACAAATCTAAGATGCCATATTTAACCAGATGTTCCCATAAGGCATAAACCAAGGTGATCACTTGGGCACATGAACAATAAACTAGGGCTTGTAGCCTAATAGTATCTGGTGTATACATAGTGAGTTGAGGGTTCGAGATATTTAAAATGAACAATCAACTAATGATGCAAAATTACAAAATTTATTCGCAAATTCAAAACAATATTCAATGCACTGATGATTGATCATAAAGGTATAGAGGGAATGAATACCTTCTGCGGGTATCAGCGGTTACACGACGAAAATCATCGACAGTAGAAGAGGAAGAAGAAGGCAAAATCCCCAAATCGATACGCCATTGAACCCCTCTAAGGTCACCGAACCGACGATGATTCTCCGAATCAGCTCTCTCCGGTGACAATTCTATCGACGATGATGATTTCGGTAATATCTTCTTCTTCGGCTCGATCGGAGCCGCATGTGACATAATTCCCAAACCAAAAACCCACGAAATCTCAATCAACAACAGAAATCCCCAAATGTATACATTAAATCACAATGTTCGATGGATTTGAACAGTGATGACCCCTCGTATGTGCATAAATAAACAAATCTAACGAACAATTACAATAACACCTCCTAATGATGAATAAATCAGGGTATATTCGATAGAAACTATAAAATTTTTGAAAAAGATTCGAAATTGGATGTGAATTTACGCAGAGGTGATCAATTTGTTAGGGTTTGTGAAAATTTTGTGATGAACAATGAGAAAGACGTCGTTGATTTGAGATTAAATTCATAAACACAAAGATAACTTTAAAATTATGAAGAAATTGCAGGAAGGAAAAGAACAATTGAGAATTAACGAAGGGTGATTGGTTGGTGATTTTAGAATATTAATTTGACTGCATTGAATTGAAGTGGTGAGATGGAGCCTCAAAAAGAATGATTCGGATATTCTTGCTTATTTTATTTGACATTAGAACGCTCATAGAGTTTGAAAAAAAAAAAAAAAAAAGTTTATAAATTTGTATCGTAAGGGTACCCGGAGTGCACCTCAGGTAGTGGCTTTGGGCTGCTCGGGTTCTGCTGGCGTACCGCCCCGGGTCCCTCAGGTAGAGTCATCGGATACTAGGCCCGGCTCATGAACACGCATGTCGGCATGTGTAGTTTTGTTATTTTAGCTTTAAAATGTTGAGGATAGTTGTGAGTTGAGAAATGAATGTTTTTTTTTTTTAGGATACTTCACGATAAGATGACATGTTCTGATTGAGTAAGCTTTGTGATGCTTCATGGTAGTTTTTGGGACACACTTAGCACTATTAGTCATGGCTTTTTTTGATAAATATGTTTTATTTCAATCAAATGTTAGATATGTTTTTTTTTGAATCCATAGTATAATTGATAAAACTTTTATTATATGCTTATGAGTCTAAATTTTCATAAAGCAAAATAATAACAATCATCTATCCACACCCCAAGAGAAAACTTATGTGCGGATTCACATCACATTACTTGGAGTATTTAGTTTTTTTAACTACATAAAAGATAATGGTGTGTTTGGTTTCATTACGTCAAACAAACATGTTGTGTTTGGTGTTCTTTGTTTTAAGAAGATCGATGATAGTGAATTAAAATTTGTTAGAGTAGATTACACTTTTCATCCTTATTTGTATATGTAATCAATCTTTTGTTTTAAAATCTAAAAAGTCATACTAAACATCCATTATGTTCATTGTTTGTCATATATACATTTTACCAACATATGCCTTGTAGGGACTACCATATAGGTAATGGGTTTATAATTAGACTATTATATTTAAATTTTATCAAGTCTAGCCTTGTTATTTTTTCACAGAAGACAAACCCATAAATCATAATAGCCAAAAGACCATCTTCAAGGTGCACATTTTAGTTTTTCCTAAACCGGTTCGGCTCGGATCAAGAACAATCAAAAACTGATGAAACGGGCTCAAACCAACTTTTGAAGTGGAAAATGAATTGTTCGATTTCAACCAATTTTTTTTTGTCCAGTTAGTTTTGTTTCAACTCGGCTTCAATGAAGGGGGTTACAACCAGTCTTGAACCGACGGTTTGGTTTGAAACCAGGCCGGTTTCCATATCGGGTTCGTGTTGACCAGCTCGCAAACTTTTTTTTTTCACCTCTAAACTGCCCCTACACAATGCTGAATCCAATATTTCAGCCCAGACGATCGAATGGGGTTATTTATAAAGAGAATTTCTCCACTAAATCTTAATGTTAAGTTGCCCAAAGCCCAACACTTCAGCCCTGATGGCCTGATGTGATGCTCAAAGCCTTTATATTTTGTAATTTGTATTACACTAACGAATATAACTCAGCATTGCAGAGGCGTCTTACGCGACGTGATAAAGTATAAACTATAATTTTTTTGACTAGTTTTATATTTGACCCGGTTAGTATCCGGATAAAATTTATGTCAAAATGTAAACAAACTAGAATTTAAACCAATACGTACATAAAAATGTGGACGTAAGAAATTAGTTTGAAGTTAAAATGTACAAAAGGTAAACCTGAGGCTTTAAAAACTTAAGGAGGTTAAAATGATATTTATTAAATTTTTGGAAAAAATTTAAGAGTAAAAGTGGCAACTCAAAAAAGTTGAGGGGGTTTATGGCCGGTGGCAATGACCACCCACCTTGTAATTGTGTATAAGTGTATTATGTTGAAGTTCAAAAGTAGATAAAGCAAATTTGTATTCACAGCTTATAATAAATAAAATAATATTTTGTGTAACTGTTTAATCAAATTGATAATTAATGTATAAATACCATTTAAAACCATTTTAAATGATCAAATTTGGTGCATTAATCATATCCTTTTACAAGTAACTAGCAGTGTAATGAATCAAGTCGTTTGTGAGCTCTTTAAGCTAGCTCACTAAAAGCTTGATACAGGCTAGCTAAAACTTCAAACGTCAAGCTTAAACGAGCTAGAGCCTAAGCTCAAGTTTAAACGAATCCGAGCACGAGCTTCGTTTACCAAGCGCATATAGACTCACGAGTTTAAACGAGCCTATTATTTATATAACATATTAATTCTCATTTAATAGAATAAATATGTATGATATAAAACTAAAATTACCTAATAGAATATACATGTTATGTTATATAATTTAGAGTTAAATGTGTTTTACGTCCTTAAGATTTCATAGAAATAGCTATTTGAATCGAAAAGTTTAAAATGTTGTCATTCGCATTCAAAGGTTTGTCATTTAAATCCATTTGGCTACACCTAACTAACACTTTTAATTTTTTCCGTTAAGTTTCCAACATGAGAGTTATTTTAATAAAAAAATTACAAAATAAAAAACCAACTCACGTAAGAGTTTTTATATGTTTAGCTTCTTTTGATAATTGCAGTTATGATTTAACTCTATAATAGTCTTTTATTGTGTCTTGTTAATGTATTTTAGTTTAGTAATCGTGTTATTTTTACCCGTTTTATTAAACACAGATTTCTTTGTTTTAAAGATAAATTATGGTTACAATGATTGATGTTTTATGATTATTATTCATAGGCAGATATTGTCATATTATTAATTTTTTTATAAGTTTATGATAATATGTCTTTAATGGTTATGATTGAAATAATTTATATTATATGACTTGCTTGTTATATATATATATATATATATATATATATATATATATATATATATATATATATATATATATATATATATATATATTTGTTTTGTGTGTTTTATAAAGTTAGAAATAAATCACTTTTAGTTAGTTATACTTATATTTTATTTATATAATAGGGTTATTGATAATCCCAAATTTTATTTATTAGCCGAGATTAATCTCAGCTCGAGAAATGTTTACAGACACGCCCAACTTTAAGTTTATTTTCCTCCAACGATCTCTTAGTAATGGATCGTTGGAGGAAAATAAGCTCAAAGTTTGGGGTGTCTGTAAATATTTTTTGAGTTGAGATTAATCTCAGCCAATAAATAAAAGTTGAGATTATTAAAATCCAATAACCATATATAATATGATGTCCAGAGATAATTTTTTTGATGAAATGAAAGAAACGCTAACCTATTATTTTTGGTAAATTAAAATCACAATGGTGATTACCAATGATGATTGAACGCCTAAATCTTATCACGTAGAGATGATTTTTTATTTTGTAATTGTTTTTACTAAAATACTTCTAATTTAATAAACTTAACGAAAAAACTTAACGACATTAATTAGGAGTAGTTAAGTGGATTCAAATTGAAATTTTTATGAAACTTTTGGATGAAAATAACAAAATTTTAACTTTTGGATTCAAATTGCAATATATATGAAATCTTAGGGATGTAAAATGCATTTAACTCTATAATTTATTTATAACTGTATGTAAATAAAAAAAAGAATAATATATGTGTATAAATAAAATAGTAAACAAAAATTGAATAAAATTACTTACGTAACTAAAATTAATATACAAAAATAATAAAGAAAAACTTAAAATATATTGTTAACATGTTCATATATTATCGTCAATATTAAACGGTAATTGCTTCAAAAAAACGTTTAAACCTGAACTTTCCATTATTAAGTTTAAAGCACAATATGGGTATCATGATGAAAGCGAAGTGAAATTATTTTAAGAACAAAGTTCACCAAAACCAAATCATATCTTGGCATTTTATTTATAAAAGTTTGTTCTTTAATTATAGATAATAATTATATTCTAATTTTGTTCATGGTATCAAGTCAAAATAATCAAATGGTCAAGCCAACACTTTATACTAAACAATTAAGTTTAATTAAGTTATTGGGATAACAAACACCAACACGACAACACATGTATTAGAAATATACTTATTAAAAAATATTTTCAATAATTACTCAAAAACAAGCCATTGCTAATCATTTTATCATAGTTTATAAAATAAACAATAATTCATTTTTGATGTTCTAATATGTAATCATTGGTGAACCTTCACTGGTGATGAATTTATGTGTACAAGCACACGACAATAATAAAAAGGATTTGGCTTTGTAAATTCAAAAATTAAAATTTATTGTTGTAAATTGTAATGCATACCCCATCACTAAAAATTGGCACGACAGTACCGTATATATAACGTATATATAACTAGTTTAAAAACCTATGGTTTACATTGGTTGAATTAAAAATATTAAATTAATAGTTAGTAATTAGTATCTAGAAATTATATTATAACAATTCTTTTTAAACTACCATAAGCAATAATGATTTGAATTACGTATAATCAACAACCTTAATTAATAATGTAATAACAATATTTTTTTAAACTTTCGTGTTTAAAAACTTTTGTTTAAAAATATGATCTTTAAACATTCTAATTTTTTTAAGCGTCATTTAAAGAAAAGTTCTCTATATTAAAATTATATATATTTATTTTTAAAGAAATTTCATTTTTTAATAAAAATGTGTTTTATAATTTGAAAAGAATATGAATAATATATTTTACATTTTAATACTAATGTCATGTGGTATGAAGGGTGTGAAAAGATAACATATTGTAAGAATGATATGAAAAATGACATGTGACAAAATTTTAATTTGTTTTATTAGTATAGATTCCGTTATGTAAAAAAGGTATTCGGAATGTGAAACACATGAATATGAATGACTAGGTTATAAACTCGTGTATTACACGAGTTTATAAAGAAAATCGATATAAGTTATAATTTTGTTAATGGTGCTTATAAAGAAAATCGATATAAGTTATAATTTTGTTAAAAATGGTGTGTATTTTACAATGAACATTGTAGTTGTATACGTTTTAAATGCACCTTCCAATGAGTTGGACGCATAATTGTAGTGTATTTCACTCATACATCAAATCTTAGAAATTAGACGCATTGTTGTAAAGTTAGGCGCAACATTATAATCAGTGAAGAGGTACCGTCGTGACTAGTTTAGACACACCTTTGTAATCAACGTTGCATCAACACAATTAGGCACACTATTATTAGGTCAAACACAGACATTCGTATCAACATTATATTAACGGTTAAAATGAAGTTTTTATCTTTAGTTTTTCTCTTTTTAAAGAATATAGTATTACTAAACCATGTCGTTGTATCTCAAAGAAGCAAATAACCACTATTGTCTTCACCAAACAAGAAGAGACAACTAACATATGTGTTTTGGTTTGGTGGGAAGCAATGGAAACGATGATTTGCTTTATCGAGACATAGCAACAAGAAAGATACAAAAGTATGTATTTGAGGTAGTAACCAATTTATATCAATGTAATATAAAATTATGGTTAGATTTTGTTGGCACTACATTCTTATTTGTAGATATAGAGCAAAGTGGATTTAACTAAAATATTCGAAATGCTAAAGGCATGTTATGTCCCATTCAACAACCCGAACATTGCTCCCCATCCACTCTAATATCAACTTTGTGTCATTTTCATACATTAAAGATGGGAAGTAGTAATGATGCCTATAACTTTGATGAAATACGAAGAAACTCTTTTAGCCTTTCATATACATAGTGGGTGAAACCCGCGCGTTGCGGCGGGGGTATAAATAATTTTAGGACTGTGTATTTAGCTAACTCTCTCTTATTATACTAACTCATATTTTGTTTTTTTTATTTGATTAATGTGAGATATTAAACATATCTATATTACAACAAGGATGAACAAATTTGTAAATAACAAGTTGTTTATGCATAATCACTTGTACCAAATGTAACAATATTGTTCTTAAGTAACTTAAAAATGGATTAAAATTACAATATTATCCAAAAAGTTGTATTATATAGTAGTATAGGTATAGATATTAAGATAACCTTATATATAATAGTCATAATTTAAATTTAGTTAGAAAATAATGGAGTACAAGTATTTAAAGCTTAAAAGGGTATATTAGAAATAAATCTTATGACATTATATATTAAAGCCTGCAACTCTTCATATGTCATCTTAAAAATGATGTAAAATTACAAATCTAACCATTGTTTATGAATTATATAGTAGTTAAGATTAATTAGGTTTGTAGTCACTTGAATAATCCTTCAATGAGGTAGCTTGAATTACAAGGCCATAATTGTTCATTATGTGTTTTATTTTTGGAAAACCATGTATTGTTTTTGACATGTTATATATTATATAAGTAATTCTTTTTATATGAAACATATGCAACAATTGTTTATAAAGTTTCACCTATCTAGGCGTAAAATCAAATGCTATAAGCTATACTGGTTTAAAAACATCTCTAGACAATTACTTTTGTAACCAGTAAAACTAATGATAACTATAATATATGATAGAGTAATGGATATAAAAGATGTTTCCTACTTTCTACTTTGGTTTTAGATATAAAATTTAACTTCACAAATCTTTCATTCCTTTTCACATTATAAATGTAATAGTAGATGTAATAATAAGGTGATAATACTAATTCTAAAACTTCGGATATATAACTATATATTTTTATGTAAATATGTGATTATATATATTATTGCAAAGTTAATAGATATAATACTAATGGTTAGAATAATAATGTTTAAACGTCGTGATATAATAATATTTTTTTTTTCAGAAACATTAAACAAAACTTTCATGCCGTTTTAACGTCTTAATTTTCGTATTAGGGTTCCGATCCAGTATCATAATGAAAGTTTATTCGTGTCATCGTCTGAAATATATGATGTAACTAAGACTAAAACGAAATTTACTAGTGTCATAAAACTACATCCGCCAGTAGTTGTAACAATAGTCTCGCTCTGGTGTTTTATATTTTGTTTGCCTTAAATGTTTAGAGGCCACAGTGTTTATTTAAATATTTAGATAGTGTGAAGTAGCAGTGAACTTCATTTATAATTATGTTAAAATAATGAATCAATCATTCACTCATATTAAGCTCGTGATTATGTTATTTGTTTGTAGTTAAATGTTTTTTGTTTTCATTAAGAAACGGAGTGACATAATCACTCATGTTGATGAGAAGAGTTATAATATGAGTCGTAGAAAAAATGATTTGGATTTGGATTTGGTGTCAATTATTAAAAAAACATAAACTAACATTTTGTCGACATGATCTAGTTTAGCGTTTAGTTAAGTTTTTTTTTTTTTTTTTAGTTTCAAATGCAACAAATAAACCCTTATTAAAATTTGTCTCTAGTACTGAAGTGAAGCATTTGTGCATGCATCTAGATCCTTTTTTCCAATTATCTTTTTAATGAATAAAGAACAGTGAAAACTGAAAATCTTAATTGGTAAATTTGTGGCGTGATTTCTTTTTTTAATTTTCTATCCTCTTGTAGTTTACTCTAGTAGCTTGCTACTTCCAATTATATAAGTTTGTTTTTTGGTTGTTAAGAAAATAATATAGTATGTTTATAGAGAGAAGTTATCGTATAAAATGGTTATTTTAATAAGTTAAATTAGCTATGATTTCATTGAATAAACCGTGATAAATGATTTGATAATACACATAATAGAAAGTTATTTATGTGTGAAGGGTTAATCGATGAAATGTAAATAAATAACGATAGTTTTCATTATTCCGTTTACATATTTTTTAGAGCATTCACATTCTATTTATTATGCTTCATCTTATAATTTAGCTAAAAACATATATTCATAAAATTTGTTTATTATTTTAAAACTCTCCACATCTCATTCCTTATAAATCGAAATAATGTTTGTTTATTTTTTCTTAAATTATTGTTTTTTTTTACTCACAAAAATTATATGAAATAAGGGATGAGTAGTGGCTTGTTAAATATATGAAATGAGAAACTAGTCCATATTTTAAGGAATGCAATGAAATGCTAAATTGTGTTATGAACATATTTTTTTCTTAAATTACATGGTTAATATAAGATGTGATTTGATATAGGTTTTGCAATATTATTCTAGTAGCTTATTCAATGAAATCATAGCTAATTTAACTTACTAAATAACCATTTTATACGATGACTTCTCTCTATAAACATACTATATTATTTTCTTAACAACCAAAAAACAAACTTATATAATTGGAAGTAGCAAGCCACATTATTTTTTCTTAAAATAAGATGTGAATGCACTAATATACTTCACTTTTTAAATAAAATCTAAATTTTATATATGTAATTTGATATAGGTTTTGCAATATTATTCGAGAAAAGGACATACAATTATTCTATATATCAAAACGGGAGGTCGGTGGCTACAGTACCACTGTACATCCTGTTATGCACAATGTACAACTCACTTTAATGCCACATATCTTTTTTCTTGTCAGAATCTCGTTCTCAAACTTGTACTATCATTGTCACAGTCATCGCTAACGCTGTAATGGAAGCAAAGATGAGCAATCGTGACATCGACGGAGGAACATATTATTTAAAGATCAAAGGATTTACAATGAGTCAAAGTAAAAAAAGGTATATACACAATTTATTCGTGTGACAAATTTTGTAAAACCATATACACTATTGTGTAGGTTTTGATGCACAAGTATATATAATGATGAGTCGGATCATTATAACGATGCATCACAATCATTACAACATCGAGTCAAACTTTTAAAGTTTAACACATTGTTTAAATGGGTTTTAACTAACAATTATTAACAATATGCCTAACAGTTACACTTGAGATTAGATTTATTATTGTAATGTGTTTGTTGTGCAATTTTGTAGTGTAAATATTTATAAAAATTGGTTCAATGTTTGGATGAGTTTTGATAATGCATGTAATGGGAAGCCGAAACATTACAAACGGTGTATCCAACTTTGTAAAATTTTGATTCATCGTTGCAATGACTTTTAGTGCATCCATATATCTGTATATAATACTAAAAAAATAACTTAGAAGGTCATTTGATACATTTCTAGACCCCCTAAGTATATTTTTTCTGTCTCTCTCTCCTCTTAAATAATTACCTAAATTAAGAAATATTAAACAATTTTAATTCTTTTTTAGATAAATTTTTTAATAAATTAAGAAAGATGTTTTTTTATTAATGTTATTTTTACAAAATAATATTTTATACAATTAAGATTTTTTTCTAAAACATCTAGCTTTTTTTTAAAATATAACATATTTTAAAATTGGTATTTTAAAAAGTAAATTTCTTTATAAAAAATAATTAAAATTTGGAGTTATAATATAATTTTTTTAAAAATAACATTTTTAATATGGTTTGTTTTGAAAAAGATATTTAACTTTTTTTTGGAAAGAAAGTTTAAGAAAAAAAAAGTTTAAAAATTGATATCGTTATTTTATTACTTATAGTTATTACTCAAATGTAATTTTAATCATATCTTATTTTAGATTATCATTTTATACTTCACAAAATTTTATTATATTTAATATTTTATTTTTTCAACCCGTATAGTACACGGGTTTACTAAAGTTAGTATTAAATAAATAATAATCAACAACTAATCAGAGATATTATGAACATTTATAGTCCGATCCAACCCGATTCAATACTATATCTTTATATTTGATTACATGGTCAAAATAATTCGAAATTGATCTAATTGTTGCACATAACTTTTCAGTTTATATTATTTAAATATTAATTTCTTCATACTAATATCCTCACACCCACTCAATATCTAGCTCACGATTTGACCCGTCAAAAGTATTTCTTTTAAGTCTAAAAAAAGACAGTTTTTTTTACTGTATATTTCGTTATAACAATAAATAAAAGTTAAGGTCAATCTTCATCAAGTGTCAGTTTATACTTGAAAGAGCCTATTTTTACGCATGATCAACTTTATGACATTTTGTCACAAGTTAAGAGTAAAGATGGATTGAAGTTTTTAGCTTTAGATAATGAGTGTAAACCTACTAACGTTACTATAAATGTAATTCACAATGATGTTTTTGCTTATTTATGACCTTATAATCAAAAGTTGTTATGTCTTATTTAATAAGAAAATTGGAATTTAATAATCCAAACTATCACTCATTGACCGATAATAATCCATACTATTAATTTGGCCGGTAATAATCCCAACTTTCATATTTATTAGTAACAACAGTCCCAGTAGTATAATTATTATACATTCACACTCGATTTGTACTTATTTCAGACTCGATTTAGCTTGTATGTTTTTTTATTTCGTTCATATTCATTATTGTGAACAAAATAGAGTTGAAATCAAACGCAAATTTTTAATTATTATGTTATTGGAATTGTAGTTGGTAAATAAAATAAAAGTTGGGATTGTTACCGGCCAAATCAAGAGTATTGATTATTATTAGCCAATAGTAATAGTTTGGATTATTAAAATCCAATTTGCATATTATATATATAACACACTTGATTTTATTTTTAATTTTATGTTATTTAATAGTTAACTCTTCACACTTCCGTGTAATACACGGGTAACTAAAGCTTAGTATTATATATAACGGTATGCCAAACACATTTAATGTTGTGCCCAGTTTTACATGGTTTCTTATTATTGTAATTATTTATATCTTCTAATACACATGTATATAATGTTATACTGAACTAGTTAAAATCATGATGTGAGTATCTTCAACCAAAATGCAAGAACACTAATAATCCTTAAAGAAGTCAATTTGAATACAAAGTTACTTCCGTTTAAGTTTTAAATACACAATAAAATGAACCAAGCATATTTACTTCCTTTGATTATGTAATTGATTGCTAATTTAAGGAACTTTAAAAAACAAGTAATTGCATATCTTGTGAGCATTATGTTGTCCAAAAGAAAATGGAGCTAAAAGTTAAAAAGAGGTCACAATTCACACATACATATGTATTTATGAAAAAAAAAAATTAAGTGATAAATGTTGTTCAATAAAATAAACATTCGAATTCTGTTTCTATCCAATCTAAAAGTGTACAAATCATACAGTTAAATCCAAATTTTCGAATCAAACAATTTGCACGCTAACTTACAGATAAATAAGATTAATGATGCTAACAATAGCGATTATACTTTTCTATTTAATAACTAAGAGGTTAAAATTTAGTGTCTATACTCACTCAGATATGGGTAGTGTGACATTTATCTGATAATATTCTAATATTTTTGGAAATTTCGAAATATACAAGTAATACAACAATAAACACAAAAATGGTATGCAAAATAATTTGAGTTACCATCACGGGGATACAATATTATTGTGCCCACATGGTTTTGTTTGAGCTAACGACAAATTCTTGTGGGTACCCCTCACATGTTTGCTCTAAAAAAGCAACCAAAACTCGTCATTTTAACTTTTATAGATGTTAACTGTTTTATGGTTGATACATATATTTATTTCTTTTCATAAATATTCAATGTGACACACTTTAAACCTTTGACTTGTGGCTTAAGATCATGTATGGTATACTATAAGCTATACTATTGTATATGTTCATCTAATATTATGTTTGAAAAAAACTAAAAAGGTAGATATATTACAAATATTATGTTCAAGTAAAAAGTCTTTTAAGCTTATGAAGCATTCTCGGTTTAACATGTGTCTTTTTATTAATTTCAAGTACGAGGTCATTTTAATCATTAGGTCAAATATATTTCAGATCACTGTGTTAATATTTTGATAATTATGTTATATGTATTTATTATTGTGTAGATTATTTTATTTTTTGTAATTGTTTTTTATTTATTAAATAAACTTGTTATTTTATTCTTATGTTTTACATCTTAGAAATACGCAATAGTGCTATTCACTAAAATGTTTTTCATAACTCATCATTCTAGAAAATACACAATAGGAGGTTCATTTCACTAGCATTGTGGTTTTTTTTATCAAAAGTTTGGTTAAACTGTTGAACCTTCTATTCATGAGAAACGATGCTTGTTGAATTATGCCCTTAGTGTATAGGAGGTCCATTTCACAGGTATTCTCATGTATTACTTTAGCCTTAGTTAAATGTTGTTTGGATAGACCTCTATACGAATTTTCTTTCTTGATCGTTGCATTTATAGCAAGTAGGTCTAATCTAGGTGCGTATATCCATTGGAATAGATTTTGATATAACATGATCAAAATTCACAAGGTATAAAAGTTCGTTACATTATTAGAGTGACATAATTCATGATGGTCGAGAGGAGTAGCTTGTAACCAAGGTTCATTGTGGAATACAATTTGATTAACTAATGAATCAAATCTTTCATGTGACATTTATTACCACATCAAAGTAATTCGCACATATGTGTAAGTTTGTATTGGAAAAATGATGAAGTAAGTTCCTCACAAAGTATGTTGAGCACAATCATCATCTATTAGAGTATTGTTTTCTAAAATGGGATGGAAATGGTTGTCATCGGGTACAAGACTGCGAAATAGAATGGTCAATAAATAAGCACAAACATTAACTAATGTAGAATTTATAGACAATATAGTCATAATTGGTCATGTTTATCTAAGCTGAAGGGACAACGATGCCTAAATGGCCGAGTTTGTTTGACATTTTCTTTTAATTTGCATTTTATATGAAGACTGGTAGCTAGTCGATTTTATTTAACATTTTTTCTTTTAAATTGCATGTGGTATTGAGACTAGTTGGAGGTCCAATATTTTTTACATATTTATTTTTAATGCATATTGAAATTGCATTCTAACTTCTGTTAGTATTGAATTCAATATTTGAAACTACAATTCTTGCAAACAATCCAAACAAATTAAGTTTGATTTTGTTTGAACTGAGGTGGTGTTTGTTTTTTCTGAGAAGCACTTCCTGATCTCTTTTGTCTGCGCCACGCAGACCACGCGCAGATGTTGAGGTCTGCAGATTGTTTGTTTTTTGGAAGACTTTTCATTAAAAAAGGTCTTCTAAGGTCTTCTTGAGGTCTGCGTGAAGAAGATATAACCTAATCACTTTTAACCTCTTCTACCCGCCTCCTTCTACACTCCTCCTTCCCCTTCACCATATTCCAGCAGCCACACACCCACTCGCCACCGCCACAGCCGGCCCACCCGTCATCGCCACCGCCGACCCACCCGCCATCGCCACCGCCACCGCCACCGCCGGCCCACCCAAATGAAGCGGATTGACCACCTGCACAACACCATCCAGCACAAGCGCCTGCTCACCAACGCTGACCTAGCCATGGTGGACCTCTCCAACGTCGTCTCCCACACCATCAGCCGGATGCGAAGAAGGAGGGGATGGAGGAGCTGCTGCACATGGCCGACGACCTCAGGCTGGATCCCGAGTGAAGATTCCCAAGTGAAGATTCGCGAGTGAAGAAGAGGGACATTCCGAGTGAAGATTCGCGAGTAAAGATGTGGAGGGTGGGGGTGGTGGGAGTTGGGTGGTGGTGGTGGTGGAGAGGAGGAGGACGGAGATAATGATGGTGGATGAATTTTTCGTTTTTAATTACATATTAATTTTTTAGTCTGCAGATGTCAAAAAACAAATAATCTTTTTCTTGCAGACTGCAGATGTTTGGTCCACCTCTTCTTCTGCAGATGTCTGCAGATGTGATCCGCAGACTGCAGATATTTTCCTGCAGAAAAAACAAACAACACCTTAGTTTAACTGAATTAGGTGACTTTGTTCTCACACGGTCAATTAAGTTCTCGGGTTAATCTAAATTATATACATCATGAAACTTACATGTATAAGCTTAGATATGATCATATGAACCCTTAGATCTTTTGAAGAAAAAGTAATCCAATAAGATAATTATATTGAGTACCCACATAAAATTTTTATTCCACTCAAAATTTAATTGAATTGTTCATATTAGATGATCATATTTCCTTAAATCATGGGTGTAGGTTGAGTTAAATGAAAAAATTATTTGAAGTTAAAATGATGAAACTTTATGTTAAAGAATCATATGATCATTAATAAGTTAAACATAAGGATATAAAATCAATAAGAAAAATATGCATTCAATCCAAAACTTACTATTATTAGAATTTTTAGACCTTTAATATATTAGGCTTAAAAACTTAAAAACTAAAATCAATTTTACCTATCACGAAAAAGCGATTAGTACGACATTAAGTGATGAATATGACTTTTACTAAAACCAAAAGCTCTTGTACTAAAACGCGTAACAACTTTATGCATGAGAATCAAATATAAATATGTCCAAAAAGCATAAGTATGTTTCACAGTTTCACTACTAAAGTGTCAAATTCATTTAAACTTTTACTCAATGAGTTTTATTTCATCTTGTTTATTAAACATAAAAGTTTGTTTGTATTTAACATTTTAATACGAATATGAATACAAACAAACATATTAATAAACATATAAAATATAATTCAAGATATTTATTGTAAAGAAATAACACCTTAAACTTATTTTAGCTTGATTAATATACAAACATATATCATTTACCGAGAGCCTAAAAATAATTTGACATATCAACATATATATATATATATATATATATATATATATATATATATATATATATATATATATATATATATATATATATATATATATATATATGTCCTTCTAAGCGATTTCTGGTTCATATCATAGCCGATCTTGATACATACCGTAAATTTGACCAGAGAATCTTTACGATTTTATAACCTTTAATTCTTTAAATATGTGGATTCAACAATATGATCTAGATCACCAAGAGTATTTTTTTTTTGTTTTTTTTTTCATTGATTATTTAAGAGTTGCCCTTTTCCTTTTTATTAAACCACGACACCTTCATTTATCAAACTTTAAATTTCATGCTTTGACCTCAAGATATCATCAAATCCTAGAGATCTGGACTTCTACCCCAAGCAAAAGTTATATCAATAGATTGATCATCATAGTTTAACCAAGAAACAAAAGAATATCTAAATCAAATTTAAAATTTGACAAAAGTCGCAACTCTTGAGAACCCAGTAGAGTGAGAGAATGATCAATAGCATAAAGTTTGTTGGAGGCAAGAAAATGAACTTAATTTAGCTAACTTTTGATTGTCCATTTGAACCCCAAGTATGCAAGTGAAAACTTGACATAAATCTACATAGTATTAAACAAGAAACTTCCCTTGGGAGTAACTACTTTAAGGGTAAACGATCATAAGTTTTTTTTTAAATAAGAAAGGATATATACTTATCAAGATATGCCTACACATCATTATAACGTTACTTAACATATATATAATAGTGTGAGAAAGTGTCATTTTCTTGATCTCATAATTTATGTCTAAAATATTTAGGGTTTCAGTTTAGAAATATATACATCATTCTAATTTTTACAAAATATATTCATTTCATTCAAATCACAAACTACTAACAATTTGAACCTAACATGGATAATAATCTGGACATCGTACGATTGTACATCTTGTAGAATTTTAAGGACAACCATATGGGCTATAAAAACTTGTATCAAAACATAACATAACACGACATGTAATAATAACACTGGTTCTTGATGATAGTTTGGTTTATGGATCAAAATGACTAACGCACTCAACATGACTAACACACTCAACAATAATGGTAGTTCTTGACGATAATTTGCATTGATTTATGGATAAAACCCATACTCAATAATAGTTGTTTTCAAGGCAACTTGTTTTCAAATAAAATGCATTAACATATTTAAAGTTTTAAATGTCGTTATAAAATTGTATTGGGAGATATAAATAACAAATATACATCAAATATTGAACCCGAACAAAATCTTAAAACCTAAATAATTTTATAAATGTATCATAACAATAAGATGAATATATTAAAAAAAATTATGGTAGTGGTATTTATATATTCCATCATATCATGAAATATGTGCCAAACGAAACAAAATCCATGAAAAACATATGAAAACAAGACATTCGATTACCAAGAAATTGGAATCCTAAATCACACGCTTTAATGCTTAAAAATAATAGTATTCTATCTTATTTTATGACCTTTTCCTTTATCCCACATTATCATTATTTAACTCAAACCACATGAAAAAAAAACAACCATTTTCATGCATTATTAGACCACACGGCAACAAATAATTATTTATAACATCGCATCCAAAGTTTATTTTGATAAAAAAAATCAAAATGGTTGGTTTAAATAAGTTACGTTAAACTTACACATCTATATTTTTATTCAATCTACATTTTATTATGCGCGTGTATATATAATAAGTGATACAAAGAACACACTCAGCTTGAATACATACTTATACAAATTCAAAAAGAGCATAGACGATTGCCCAAGTGTGTAGAAGTGTGTATACAGACATGAGACGAATATAGTACACAACAGACGTATACAAAAATACAGAAGTGCTTATACGAAGCCATATGTCTGTTTAAAAAAAGACAATTAAATCAATAGGAGATATGAGGTACTTACTAACAAAATGTGCATTTAACTAAACTCATTTAAAAGAATGGTTAAATGTATCAACATATGTAAAGAAAGTACCTTTTGTAAAAGAAGATATTAGTTTTCTAATAAGAGATCCATCAAGAGTGTGACAAAAGAGCAATCCATTAAAACACTTCTCATCTAAATATGTGATAAACATTACACCACCTTATACGTACCATTACATTTTATTAAATCAGTTATTTCATCTCTTTCGTAACGAGGGTTGGTATAGTATCCATAAGATCCTTAGTCTATCCATTTAACTTTATCTGATTTTAGAGCATTCACACTAACTTTATTATCCCCATCCTCATATTTACATTAAAATATTATTTTTTTATTTTTTCTTTCAACTAAATAATATTTTTTATATCTTTATTATTATTCTTTTTTTTTCTCACGTTTACAATCACTTTTAAAAATATTAAAAAAATTAATAAAATTTGTATCGTATTTTTTTAAATATAAAAAATCACATTATATGCTTCAGTTATAACCACTCATAAAACATACATTCTTATCAAAATGTAAAACCTGACTCTAAAATGTTAGAGTCAATTCACCATCCTCTTTGCTCTTTTGTCTGGTGTCCCAAAAAGTGAAGAACCGTAACTACCCCTCTATCCTTCTCATGTTCCTCTTTACTCTTCCCCTAAAATATACACCAATATGCAAAATTAGGCACTTTCTTGATAAATCTTCACCTTAAATTTATCACAGAAGATCACTATAGTGTAATGTAGCTCTATATCTTACTGTTATTAACCTTGGGAATCAGCTTTTGTGTGTAGTGTGTTCAGTAAGGTGGGTTAGTATTTAGAAACATGATTTTAGGGTTTTGATTTGATTCTTTTCTTGGATCAGTGTGACTAAAGCTCTTAGCTTTTTAAATGATTTAATCTTTACTGGGTCTTGATTATTAGGTGAAAAAGTGAAGTTCACAATAATCTTTATTTGATTCCTATCTTAGTCATCAATATGTTCATCTATATATTATATATATACATGTGTTTGTATGTTATAAGCTGTGAATATAATATGCAGGCTGATCACATGGGTTATCAGATGCAAGTGAAAGAGACTGTTTCAGATTGAATCAAACTGGTACACTATCTATATCTCTTTATCTCTCTGTTTTATGTTTTTGTTAATTCAAGATGTTTTTTCTTGATTTTGTGAATAAAAGATGAGTCCTTTAGTCATTACTTCATTTTCTTGAATTATTGGTATGTGTTTAAAGAATTACAAGAAAAAAACATTGTACATTTAAGTAAAAGTGAAATATTAAGTGGTTCAACAAAGTTTCTGTTTAAGCTCTAATATGGGTTCATGATGTTGTTTATACCTGCAGGAGGATTGATGAAGATGAAGATGGTGGAGATAATGTTTATAATTCTAATTATTTTTGGTATTTTTGCTGTTGGGAAATCAGAGATTTACATTGTAACAATTGAAGGAGAACCGGTAACAAGCTATAGAGGTGGTGTTAGTGGTTTTGAAGCCACTGCTGTTGAATCAGATGAGAAGCTTGATGTCACTAGGTTCGTGTTCTTGGAACCATTTCTTATGACTTTGTCTATGTCTCATGAAGATTAAGTGATTTTAAAGTGTTCTGTTATTATGAATTGACTAAAACATTAGTTGTTCTTATGTTAGAAATATGTAAAATATCAAAATAATGATTTTTCTAATATGTTGTTTAATCTTTGATATTCACCCAGTGATTCAGTTTCATCATATTCCCACCACCTTGAACTCAAACACGATACCCTTCTTGAAACGTTGTTCGATGAAGGAACTTATCAGAAACTCTACAGTTACAAGCATCTTATTAATGGTTTTGCTGTTGACATTTCCCCTGAACAGGTCAAACCCTTGCTTCTTTTCTTCTTTTAAATTCTTTGCTTTATTCTATCATCCTTTTGAATCATCATATTGCTTTTTTGTTGCAAATTAACGACCATTCCTATGAAAATGCCAAGATGCAATGCAAAATAAAAAGGTCAAATTTTACACGTAAAAGGAATGTGCTTTTGGTAAAGTTAAGTTATTGGGAGCGTTGGTGTTAGGACCTATGTTATGCGTTTCTAATCAAACAATGACCTTGTTTAGGGCTATAACATAGGCCCTTAGAAGTTTATATTGTGAGCTTCTTTCCTGAAATGAAGTTTGACCGAAAGTATTTTCCTTTTATGTTCAATATCCCAAATAAAAGAACATATCATTCTTGGCTCCTTTTATTTAAAATCACCAGTTTTTGCAAGCGTTTTTTGTTCCTGTTTGCAATACACAAGAACAATGGTATGTTTGCAACAAAAAGTCAAGCATGGCAGTTGAAAAAGCCAACCACTCCTATATGTAGTATCATAATCAATAGAGAAGATTCTTAAATTCACATTTTCTTAAATGTTTCTAAACATATTAGTAGGCAGAAACGCTTAGGCGGACCAATGGTGTGAAATCAGTGGATAAAGATTGGAAAGTGAGGAAACTTACCACACACACGCCACAATTTCTCGGGCTTCCAACTGGAGTGTGGCCCACAGGGGGTGGGTTTGACCGGGCTGGGGAAGACATTGTGATTGGATTTGTTGATTCGGGTATTTTTCCACATCATCCAAGTTTTGGGAATCACAATACGGAACCATATGGGCCTATTCCAAAATACAGAGGAAAATGTGAGGTTGATTCTGATACAAAAAAGAGTTTTTGCAATGGAAAGATTGTTGGAGCACAGCATTTTGCAAAAGCTGCAATTGCAGCCGGTGCATTTAACCCTTCGGCTGATTATGCTTCACCTATGGATGGTGATGGACATGGGAGGTTAGTAGTGCCAGTGATTTAATAATTTAGAAAACGATTTAGATATAACAAAATAATGCTATTTCTTCTGTTTGACTTTGGAAATCAGACCTATTAGATTTCGATGAACTTAAATTTAAAGTTATATTTGTACATGCGAATACTTTGTTCAGCACACTTAGCTCCATAAAGTTCAATTTAGACATTTTTTCTCAAATTTGAAGGTCAAAATAAACATAGTTGATATCATTAGTCAAACTCCTAATATTTTTGTTAAACCATCAACACAAGCTAGTATTGTAACAGCGTGTTGTCCATTTAAGAAAAGTATCAGGCTGTAGGGCTCCACTGATACAACTTAGTCAAAGTGCTAATATTGTTTCACAGCCACACTGCAGCAATTGCAGCCGGAAATAATGGGATTCCAGTGCGCATGCATGGATACGAATTCGGAAAAGCAAGTGGAATGGCTCCTCGTGCCAGGTGGGTGTCAATTTTTACCCATTTTTATGAATGAGCCGTTTTAAGTTATGTTTCATCTCTAACGGGTCAAACGGGTATAAAGCTAAAAACTCAAAATGGGTAGAAAGTTCATTGCATCACCAACATTCTATAATGTGAAAAATCACGTATGAACAGGATTGCAGTGTACAAGGCACTCTACCGACTCTTTGGAGGCTTTGTTGCTGATGTGGTTGCTGCCATTGAGCAGGCGGTTCATGACGGTGTTGACATCTTAAACCTCTCAGTAGGGCCCAACAGTCCCGCCACCACGAGAACCACATTTTTAAACCCGTTTGATGCCACCCTTCTCTCTGCTGTAAAAGCTGGAGTCTTTGTTGCACAAGCAGCCGGAAATGGAGGCCCGTTTGCCAAATCTTTAGTCTCTTACAGTCCATGGATTGTAACTGTAGCTGCTGCTGTTGATGATAGGCGATATAAAAATCACTTAACACTTGGAAACGGGAAAATACTAGCTGGAATTGGCTTGTCACGTATGTGATCATCTATTCATCTGTATTGAATAAACTGTTATTTTTATCGTAACACTAAAAACTGATGATATGTGATCTGTTGCAGCTGCTACACGTTTGAATCAGAAGTATACGCTTGTTGCAGCTAATGATGTTTTGTTGGATTCTTCGGTTATGAAGTTTAGTCCTACTGATTGCCAGAGACCTGAAGTTTTGAACAAAAATATGATTAAAGGGAATATTCTTTTGTGCGGTTATTCGTTCAACTTTGTTATTGGTACTGCATCGGTTAAAAACGTTGCTGAAACCGCAAAGAAACTTGGTGCAGCTGGCTTTGTTCTTGCTGTTGAAAATGTTTCACCGGG
Source organism: Flaveria sonorensis (assembly GCA_025506505.1). Lineage (NCBI taxonomy): Eukaryota > Viridiplantae > Streptophyta > Magnoliopsida > Asterales > Asteraceae > Flaveria > Flaveria sonorensis. Next base: position 61,473,076 of record CM046435.1, on the reverse strand, counting down.
TACAAAATTTGACCCGGTACCAATGGGCATACCCGGGATTGTCATTACTGATGTTAACAAGTCAATGGTATCCAACACACCATAATTTTTGATTTCATTGATCATCTTTCTTGATTCAATTTAAGTTTGAACTGATTATATATTTATAGGAGCTTATTGACTATTACAAAGCATCTACTTTACGAGATTGGACTGGAAGAGTGAAAAGTTTCAAAGCTACAGGAGCTATAGGAGACAGTTTGGAGCCGATACTTCACAAATCAGCTCCAATAGTCGCGTTATTTTCTGCACGCGGTCCCAATATTAAAGATTACAGCTTTCGTGATGCAGATCTTTTGAAACCCGATATACTAGCACCTGGTGCATTAATTTGGGCTTCTTGGTCTCCAAATGGCACTGATGAGGCTAATTACATAGGTAAAAACTTGATTTATTATTGCAACTTTAAGTAACATAAACACATTCAAACACCACTTCCTCTACACATTCTATTACTGTTAATTATCTTATTCGGGTCGCTTAATATCACATAAACAGTTCCAAAACACACATCCAAACACCCTGTAACTTAAAAATGAACCCTTTAAGGGAAAACAAGAAGTAAATCAGTGACGGTTTTTTTGGAACAGGAGAAAACTTTGCTATGATATCAGGAACAAGCATGGCTGCCCCGCATATATCAGGAATAGCAGCTCTTATAAAGCAGAAACATCCACATTGGAGCCCAGCAGCTATCAAATCGGCCTTGATGACAACATCACATACACTGGATCGGGCCGAGAAGCCCATTCTAGCTGAACAGTATTCAGGGTCAGAAACATTGACGTTTGTCTCGGCAACACCTTTTGATTATGGAAGTGGCCATGTTAATCCTCGAGCTGCTCTGGACCCTGGTCTGGTCTTTGATGCAGGTACATTTTGACATTATGGTCAACCATGTGATATTTGACTTATTTGACATCTTTCAACTTTCATTAAGATGTTGACAGACCTGAATTTGGTATATGAATACTGAATTTGAGAAGTAATAAGTGTGACCTATTTAGTCAATGACACCATATGTCTTTGATTAGATATGGACATACAATTTGACTTTAAAGGTCAATGACCCAACGTTTAGCATCAAAGTTCTTATAGAAATTAAGAATCTTTTATGTAAAAGTTTGAAAACCCTTTATGCTTTATGAAATACAAAATATGCATGATACTTGAATTTGAGAATGAATAAGTTTGACCTATTTATTTGTTGATAATTAGAGCTAGAGATAGAACATGACTATTTAGGTCAATCATTCAGTATTTAGCTTCAACATTCTAATTGAAATTGATGATCTTTTATGTAAAATTTGACAACCACTTATACTTTTTAATAAACTTCAAAATCTGTATGATGCTTGAATATGAGAAGTAATAAGTTTAATCTATTCAGTCTATGACTCCACATCTCCTTATATGAGTAAGAACTACAGTTTGACTTTTAAAGGTCAATCATCCAATCTTTAGCTTCCTATTTTAATGTAAATCAATAATTTTTATTTAAAAATGCTACAACCCATGTTACTTTATGATATATATACAAATCAAAGGAAACATGTTTGACTTATTTTTTGTCAAAATCTCAGGTTATGAAGACTACTTAGGATTCTTATGCACAACACCTGGAATCGACTACCACGAGCTACGAAACTACACTCACCACCCATGTAATTACACCCTCGGCCACCCGTACAATCTAAACTCCCCCTCAATCACAGTCTCCCATCTGGTCAGAACTCAAACCATCACACGCACAGTCACAAATGTTGACGAAACAGAAACCTATAAAATCACTGCAAAAATGGCACCAGCCATAGCCATTGAAGTGAACCCTCCATCCATGACTCTAAGACCAGGTGCATCACATAAGTTGTTTGTCACTTTGACCGTACGATCAGTGACCAAGAGGTATAGCTTTGGTGAGGTGTTGTTGAAGGGAAACCGAGGGCATAAGGTTCGGATACCGGTTGTAGCCATGGGCTATAAGCGGTAGCTCGGGTTTGTTGTGGTGTGATGTTATTCTTTTGTATAACCATTGGGTGTTATAGATAATAGTAGTGTATTTATATGTAACCTTGTCATATTCTAGCTTTTGTAGTTAAATTTGATCAATTGATACATAAATGTATGTATATATTATTTAAGCAAGCATGATGTACCCTTTGCATGCTATTGTCCTTAACTTTATATTTGTTACACATATAGCCATTACATAAGTGGCATCTTGATCACGGATCGTATTTTATATATGATAATATTATAGAAAACATATGAGAAAAAATAATATGCCAATTAAATTCGAGAATTTGTCTTTTAGATCAAACGATCCTTGAAAAATGTCTCACGTGAATCAAATTTGAGTATGCAAAGTTGTATGGAGATACATGAATCTAAATGGTGCACACTCAAAATTGATTCACTTGATTCATTTTCCACAGATCATTTAATACAACTGCATATATGTATGCACATTTTAAATGATACATGAATTAGATTCAAGGATATATTCTTAAACTTGTGTAATTTATGGTTTATGTATTGTTATGAGACTATAAAGATATAAGAATAAAAATAGATACGTAGCGATAATCATAAATATATATGCGTGGAACTATAACTTTTACCATAAAAAAGTATTGCACCTAAAACAATGGCTGTTATTGTTTCCTCCATTTATATCACTCATATAGCTCATCACCAATCATTTATTGTTTTATTTTAATGTAAGAAATACATATATGGGTGCACCTCTATTTATATAAGTTTGAATCTATTATAAGTTTGGTCCGTACACTTTGAAAATTGTAAAGTTAATTTAAATTTTTGTCTAGTCATTACAAGTTTGGTTTCTACATTTTAAAAATTACAAAAATTAGTTCAAACTTTTATGCGGGCGTTACATTTTTGGTCCCTAAAGTTATATTTAAAAGTTAGTCCAAACTCTAAAAAACGCATAAAAACTGAATAAATTCAATGTCAGGGATCAAACATGTAATGAGTACACAAAATTTGGACTGATTTTGCAAATTTTAAAATTTAGTAATCAAACATGCAATCTGGTTAAACCATATGAACCATTTATACAATTTTTTCTTAAAAAAATAAGTGTTGTCGGACTTATTAACCGCTATAGCATTACGTCCGTACTTTGGTCTGGACTCACAATCATTACCGTAGGATGGTCATCTAAGGTGTTTAACTTGAATATATTTTATTAAAACATATTTACAACTCATAAGTCAAACCTTGTTGTTTCTAGCATAATACAAAGTGTAAATATAGCACGACATATTCGTTTTGTGTCAACATATTGTAATATTCTAGTTCACTCTATCAACTTCGTTAACGGCCGGCGCCATAGCCGTCTAACGGAAAGAGCTACTTGCTAATGCTTATATGTGTATAAGTAATCAAATTAACATAAACTAAAATCAACCTTTATATCTTTTTATGTTTAAGTTAATTTCACGGATATTTCATGCGGTATGTTGAAATTATGAATTTGATCTCTATATGTGAGAAACTGCACTTGTCTTAAATTATGTATACATTTAATATATTTGATTAAGATACACACTAGACGCCACTAACGGAAGAAGTTACCAACATCTTTTTCAATAACTAAAGTGGACTAGTCATGAATATTTAAAAATCTATCAATTTTAAATTATAAATTCGATTCTAGCCCGTTTGTATTATGGGTGTAAATGGTTGGTATTGTTTGGTTTTAGCTTCAAACCGAAATAAAAAACTGATATTTTTGTTATTGGGTTTTTAGTACTGTCAGGTTTCAGTTTTTGGTTTCAGGTTTTTCGGTTTTACCATTTGGATTTCAAATTCTAGACAAAAGAATCAATCAATTTGGACTAGAAACCTTTAGGCATACATTATTCTGCTAATCTTTAAAAATAATCTCTATATACCTTATCAATTTCTTCACATTCAAATAAATTACACTTCATAAGATACAATAACAAACGATTAATTAAAATAACTTAATCTACCAACCCAAACAAAAAGTTTAAAGATTGTTTCTTTTCATATACCATAAGTTCAATGAGTAAATAATAAGTTAATAATCTTATAAGCATATGAATACACCATTAAATTACAAGTTCGGTTGCATGGTTTCGGTTCGATTTTTCAGTTTTTATTACAAACAAAACCAAAACCGAACCGGAACCATCGCTTACCTCTAAACATCAATCCAAACCCTCAGTTTTTAACCGGTTTTAATGTTTTCAGTTTGACTACTTTGAATTGATCAATTACGGTTCAGTCATCTTAGTACCATTTATGATATACACGCCTAGTTTGTATGCACACAAATACAATAGTTCTTGAATACTCCTCAAATGAGAACCCATATCTCAAAAGGCATTCATCCCCAATATTACCTATGGCGGAAAGCACGCGTTTATTAGTGTTTTCCGGCTTCAAAAAGCCAAAAAAACCTTCTTCTTTTCTTTTTTTTTTTTAAATTTTATTTGATTTATTTGAACTCAAAATGTACAACTCTACTTCGGAGGATAGGTGTTATCTTAATCGGGCACATCTATCTGTTTCCCAGCCGGGACCGAACCCCAACCCTCTCAGGAGGAAATCCATTGCTGAGAAAACTCATTGGCTTAACTCTGAGTATTTTTTATTCAGAGTAAGACTTGAACTTATAACCTCCCTTTTATTTACATATTATAAGTATTTCATCTTAATCGGTTGTAACAAGTATCATTGTTTTTTATTTGTTTATTTATTTCTTATTGCGGTACGTACGCGCTTATCAAGGTTTTATATTTATTTTATGTTAGTTTTTTATTTTATCAATGATGGTTTATCGTTTGCGTGCCAATGTCAAAGATTCTCCGCCACCGTGACATCTTCCTCACCCTTAAAGTTTCAGGTTAACTTCTTTGATCATCACGTTTTCCTTTCAAACTACATCCTTCAATTCAATTCAATCCACTTTTTTAATATTATTATCATTATTGTTATGCATTCAACTCATGTTTCTGCAACAATGGATGCCACACAGGTGAAACAACACGAAGACGACGACTTCACCGCAGTTCTAACGTCGCCGCTAGCGTTGGATCCCGACGCTGGTAACGATTACAGAGCGCCGAATTTGCTGCAGCGGATTTTCAGTCTCTTGAAGAATGTCCGACCCGGATCCGATCTTACTCGGTTTTCGGTATGTGTGTTCTGTAGCATTTGTGTATGTTGGATGATTGATGATATGAACACCACAAGTTTTTTTTTTGAATTTTGGTGTTTGTTATGAAATTCGATCGAGTTAGGTTAGTTATATGAGTGAAACTTTGGTATTTTGATCAATTTTGTTGAACTCATAGCGCGCTTAAAAAGCAAGAGTTTTTTTTTTTTTGCTGGACACTTAGTATAAAAGTATTGTTTTTAGGGGTTTTAGTCTTTTAGACATGTTTTTTTTTTTGAAGTTGGACTTGTGGTCCAATGGTATAGAAGTGATGATTTGGGCTCGAGGTCTTTTAGTTTTCTCATATCAAACTTGACTTAAGGTGGTTTTTCTAACAGTGGTGGGTTTCCTTTTCATACTGTTCGTGGGTGAGTTAGACCTGAAGCGTCAAATTTAGTATGGACGGTTAACATCTCGTCTCTGGAAGGCTCGCTCGGGTATTGAATTTTAGGGGTAGTTCCAAATACCGTTAAAAAAGGCATATTCTAGGCTAGTTTTGACTATTTTAGGTTGATCTTGGCTTGTTTAGAGGTACTGTAATTGTTTCAGACATGTTCAAACTATTTTTTGTCGGAATTCGGCCTGAAAATGTCTCCTGGTGTCCTAAAATGGTTTTGAAGTGAGGCAACAAGGTTGTGTTGGGTTGCGGCTAGTAGACTTTTAACAACATATTGTTGAAGCAAAAGCTATCTTGTAAATTTAGGGCTGATATTTTTTTATTCTTATTGAATAAATGTTCAATATGATGGTGTATTTCAGTTGCCAGCCATCTTCAATATTCCCAAATCACAACTTCAGTGTTATGGAGAGTCTGTATATTGTGTCAACAGTGACATTCTCAGTAGATGTGCGAATGGTGAGACCGCACTTGAAAGATTCACATCAGTCGTCACTTGGAGCATATCTACTGTTAGGCCACTAATGTTTGGTGTAGCTCCCTATAATCCTGTTCTTGGAGAAACTCACCATGTCTCAAGAGGCAACCTAAATGTGCTACTTGAACAGGTAAGCAAGATGGCTTAATGTACGCGCCGAATTGAACAACACTATTTTTCAAAAGTTGTCATGTTTTTATATTCTTCTTATTGTTGCTTGCAGGTTTCACATCATCCGCCTGTGAGTGCCCTACATGCTACAAATGAGAAAGACAACATTGAAATGACAATGTGTCAATATGCAATCCCAAAATTCAATGGTATCCATGAAGGCTGAAATTCTTTTAATGTAGCTACTTCGGTTACACATAGTCACATATGATGATGTTAAAGTTTAACTTGTGTTCGTCTATTTTATGTTATATAATCTAGGTACCTGCATTGAAACTCGGGTTCTTGGGAAAAGACAGTTAAAGCTACTGAACGAGGGTGAAACTTATGTTATGAATTCACCAAATCTTGTTATAAAGTTTCTTCCCGTGCCTGATGTGGAGTGGTTGGGAAACGTCACGATTAAATGTCAAGAAACCGGGCTTGAAGCTCATTTGTGTTATAAAGGTAATTCTTTTTTAGGAAGAAAAGGAAATTACAGGGCTATTATAGGAAAGATTATATCTTCACCAAGTATGAAACCTATCTATGAGATCAACGGTCACTGGGATAGGTATAATGTTTTAATATAGTAAACAGATTTTAGATGATTTATGTTGATATAGTTGATGATTTTATGTTCTTCACCAGGACTGTGGCAATTAAGGATATTAGCAATGGAAAAACAGTGGTGATCTACAAGGCGAAGGATGTGATTTCATCGCTGAAAACACCTATGGTCAAGGATCCGAAGGTACTAAACCTTTTACATTTGAAAAGAGAAACATCATTGTTTATTACTATCATCACGGATGGATGACAGGATGAGTGTAATCCAGGTCTGATAATTCTTGACATGATCCAAAACACGAAATGAAAAGAGTTAGGTTTTGGGCTGTCAATTAAAACTTATATTTAGCATTGTATATCCCTATTTAAAGGGTTCTGTGAATCAATAGAGATCATCAACAATTCATACCATAAACCACTTTTATGGTATCAGAGCTACGGCTCCCTTCTTCCTCACCGTTTCTCTTCTTTCTGTCCTTCCAGGCGACAACCAACAAACCCTATCACCATGACAAAAACTGACGACCTGTCATCCTCTTCCCAAAAACCGAACCCTATAGCCCTACACCCTGCTTATTCGGTAAGCAATATCCAATCCAAGATAAGAACCCTAGATGGCACAACCGTTACCTACTCTTCCTGGGTGAAACTTTTCAAGTTTCACGCCATTGCCTACCGTGTGCTGCACCACATAGACGACACCCCATCACCAGCATCCACAGATTCCAAATATCCCACATGGAAAGAACTCGATGCTTTGGTCTCCCAATGGATCTACAACACCGTTTCGGATGACCTGCTCACTCGTATTCTCGATACTGACGCCACAGCCAGAACCACTTGGCTGAAACTCGAGAAAGTTTTTTTAAGCAACAAGCAGGCCAAAGCTGCTGCCCTAGAAACCCAGTTCGTTAACATGACATTGGCAGCCTGCACTTCGGTGGAGGACTATTGCAAACAGTTGAAAGATTTAGCAAACCAGTTGTCCGATGTTGACCAGCCTATTACTGAAAAACGCCTCGTCCTACAGTTGGTACGAGGCCTCTCACAAGAGTTTGATACTACAGCCTCGCTGATAAACCCACAGGGAGCCGACTGGGATCTTGCGCGCAGCATGTTGAATGATGAAGTCCTCCGTCAAGCAGCCCGACAACAGCAATCTTCTTCTGTTCTGGTAGCTCCCACGGCTGCCAACAACAACCCCACCAACACCTCTAATCCCGCCCCTAACAGCAGCACCCAAACCCCCTCGGACGCTAACCATTCTGGTCCAAACCTCTCCTTCCACTCAAACTACCGAGGCCGCGGACGGGGGAGAAACCAAAACTACCGGGGACGTGGTAACTGAGGCAGAGGGCACCGTGGACAGCAAACAGCAGGCTTCTGGGCCTTCCAGAATCAAGCCGGTCAGCAACAGCACTACCCACAATGGGCCTGGTAGAACACCCCACCGTGCCCATATCCGACTCAAACCTCTTGGAGACCAAACCAAACCCAGAACAGCCCTTCGGTCCATCATGCAGGCTACCCAGTTCAGCCTAATTACGGCCCAGCATCTGCTTATCCAGCTCCGCCTGTACCAGGTTTTGATGCACTAAGTCCGTCAGATCTCAGCCAAGCCTTCAATACCATGCAGTTAAACTACACGAATCCGAACAAATACATGGACACCGGGGCTGAACGACACGTCACAGAAAACCGAGGTATGATTCAACACCCGGATTCTTTTCCTGTTAATACTAAACTTTTAGTCGGCAACGGACAATGTTTACCAATTGAGGGTTCAGGTACAGGTTTTCTTCCCATTTTGAACCGTACCTACGTTCTTCCCAATATCCTTTACAGCCCTCACATCATTAAAAATTTAGTGTCTGTCCGCCGCTTTACTCGTGATAACAACGTTTCCGTTGAATTTGATCCTTTTGGTTTCTCTTTGAAGGATCTCAAGACTGGACGGCTCCTTTTGCGCCACAATAGCTCGGGAGATCTCTACCCAGTCACTCCACCAAGCCTTCCGCCTCAAGCTTGTTCACTCACATCTACAACTTTACCTTGGCATGACCGTCTCGGGCATCCTGGCACCCAAGTTTTGGATGTTTTAGCTAGAAAATTTGATTTTCCTTGTCATAAGAACAAGCAGTCTTCTTTTTGCAATTGTCATTTATCTAATAACAAACGTTTACCTTTTTATGAATCAAATTCATTCACCTTTTCTCCTTTCGATATAATTCATTGTGACTTGTGGACATCCCCCATCCTTAGAAAAACCGGCTACAAATACTACATGGTATTAATAGATAATTTTTCTAATTTTGTGTGGGTCTATCCTCTAAAATTCAAATCGGAAACATTTACCACCTTTACAAAATTTCACCGCTTAATAGCCACTCAATTTAACCGTTACATCAAAACTTTCCAATGTGACTTAGGTGGCGAATTCGATAACCATGCCTTTAAATCATTTGCCCATCAACATGGCCTTTTATTCCGCTTTTCTTGCCCCCAAACTTCTTCCCAAAATGGTCGTGCAGAACGTATGATTCGTCGCATCAACGACATCATCCGCTCCCTTCTTATCCATGCCTAATTACCTCCATGTTTTGGGTTGAGGCGCTTCACACTGCTGCCTACCTCCACAACATCCTTCCCACCAAACGCCTCAACTTTTTTACCCCAACCTTTGCCTTGTATCTCCGCCACCCCACATACGATCACTTGCGTGTGTTTGGGTGCGCTTGCTACCCGAATACCTCTGCCACCCAACCTCACAAATTATACTCACGATCCGTTGGATGCATTTTTCTCGGGTACCCTCCTGACTTTAGAGGTTACCGATGTTTTGACCCAACCACGGGAAAAGTCCACATTTCCCGTCATGTCACTTTTGACGAACACACTTTTCCCTACACTATTCCCACCCCACCCAACACCTACACCTTCCTGGATGATGCCACACCACCAGGATACACATTTTCTCATCGTATTTCTACTACACCTAACCCACAACCACGTCCCCATTCCACATCTCCTTTCCAATTTACTTACACCCGACGCCCGAGACCACCACCCACCCACCAAGTTGCCTCACAACCCCAAACCGAGGCTGCCCCGGCATCCTCCCAGTCTCCAAACACGGCTGTTCCAGTACCTATTCTGCCGCAAAACCATCCCACCACAGCCTCTCAACCATCTCGCACCACTAGACCTCCCCCCCTCCGCCTAATACCCATCCCATGATCACCCGATCTAAAGCTCATCATGCTCTCGTGTCCGCCTCTGTTTCCCCCGTACCCACTTCTTATGCCAAAGCTTTTGCCAACCCTCATTGGTTACATGCCATGCAGGCTGAGTTCAGTGCTTTACAGGAAAATGAAACATGGGAACTAGTGCCTCGTCCTCATGACAGACCTGTCATCCGTTGTATGTGGCTTTTCCGACATAAGTTCAAATCGGATGGGTCACTTGAACGGTACAAAGCACGTTTGGTAGTTAATGGGAAATCTCAAACGGTTGGCATTGACTGTGAGGACACTTTTAGCCCGGTTGTAAAACTGGCTACTATACGGACCGTCTTGTCTATTGCAGTTTCCCGTTCTTGGCCTATTCATCAGCTGGACGTGAAGAACGCCTTTTTACATGGGCATTTGAATGAAACCGTCTTTATGCACCAGCCTCCGGGTTTTGTAGATAAGCGTTGTCCTAACTACGTGTGCAGGTTGAAAAAGTCTCTCTACGGGCTTAAACAGGCGCCTCGGGCATGGTACACCCGCTTTGCTAAACACCTGCTTTCTCAGGGATTTCGCAGCAGTGTGTGTGACAACTCCCTGTTTGTTTTATCACGGGGAGCTCAGATGGCTTATTTACTTCTTTATGTTGATGATATAGTGCTCACTGCATCTTCAGATGAGTTGTTACGGGATATTATTCGCATGCTCTCACGAGAGTTTGCAATGACTGACTTAGGTCAGTTGCACCATTTTTTGGGAATTCGAGTAACCGGGCAATGTGCTGGCTTATTTTTGGATCAATCACAGTACACTAAGGACATTATTTCTCGTGCTTCCATGTCCTCTTGCAAACCGTGTGCAACTCCAGTTGACTTATCAGCCAAATTCAGTGCTACCGATGGTCCTCTCTTTCATGACCCCACTTTATACCGCAGCCTGGCAGGAGCCTTACAGTATCTCACATTTACACGCCCGGACATCTCGTACGCTGTTCAACAAATTTGTCTCTTCATGCATGAACCACGGGATCCTCACTTTGCGTTCCTCAAACGTATTCTTAGATATTTACAGGGCACAATTGATTATGGAATACGTCTTGGCAAGACCAATACGCATTCCTTGGTTGCCTACTCCGACGCCGATTGGGGCGGATGCCCAGACTCTCGTCGTTCTACAAGTGGTTACTGTGTTTTCCTCGGTGACAACTTGATTTCCTGGTCTTCAAAGAGGCAACCTACTGTTTCACGCTCCAGTGCAGAGGCAGAGTATCGAGGCGTGGCCAACGCTGTGGCTGAGGCGACTTGGCTTCGAAATTTACTTCTTGAACTGCATATTCCACTTTGGCAAGCCTCTGTCGTTTACTGTGATAACGTCTCTGCGGTATATATGTCTGATAATCCTGTCCAGCATCAACGAACGAAACACATTGAAATTGACATACACTTTGTTCGGGAGAAAGTTCGCGTTGGTCAAATTCGGGTCTTGCACGTACCTTCAGCTTTTCAGTATGCAGATATCTTTACTAAAGGCCTAGCTCGACAGCTGTTTCAGTCTTTTCGCTCCAGCTTGAGCGTCTGTCCTCCGCCCGCTCAAACTGCGGGGGAGTCTTAACCAATGCATATATTCAGCCGAGATTTATCCCCCTAATTTTAGAATAGATTAGCATTGACATTTAATTGTATAATTTCTGTTATTCTGTTTCCTTATATTCAGCATTGTATATCCCTATTTAAAGGGTTCTGTGAATCAATAGAGATCATCAACAATTCATACCATAAACCACTTTTAGTTTACAACTTGATTACAACCTGTCAACCAGTTTTGTAATATGTTTGACTATTTTCGATATAAATGGGTTAAACGGACTATGTTTGGGCTGCGCGGTTTTAAATGTTTTACATGTTAGAGTTGATATCTTTGACACATACATAAATGGGCAGTGTTCGGGCTCATCGATTCAACCAACCAACTGGAAAACAGACATGATTACCACCTCTAACTTGTATGTATGAACTATGAAGCAGGGATTGTGGGCTAGCGAATGTGCAGCAATATGGGCTAAAGTTAACGAGGGGATCTTGAACAAGAAGTGGGATAAAGCAAATGATGCAAAAATAGCCACTGAAGAGAAGGAAAGAGAAATGGTAAGAAGCAGGAAACTAAAAGGTGAAACTTGGGTTCCAAAACATTTTATATTATCTGGTTGTAAGGTAAACAGTGACTGGGATTGGGAGGTTAAACCCAGAAATTTAAAAGTGCCTCCGGCTCCTATCGTTGTACCTTTGTAACTTATACTGACCCGTACTTGAACAAAATGGATTGATTTGAGCAATCTTGGCTTAGCTAAATGGGTTGATTTGGGTCAGTCAAAATGAGTGGCTCATATGAAACTGGCTTACTTAGAACGTGCCCAAATCAGTGTTGTAAAAATCGCTAGGCGCTAGTCGGGCGGTGAGGTGGGGACTAGGGATTAATCGGGATTAATCGGATCGGAACTTTTATATGTAATTTTTTATAACTAATATATATAGCATAGTTCAAACAGAAATAGTTAAGCTTAAACATAGAAAATTAAGCTTAAACATAGCAAATTGAGATTCAAATATTAACATATTAGTTCAAATAGAAGTATCAAGCAGTTCAAAATTCATCATCTAGTTCAAAATTCATCATCTTGTCCATATTGTTCAATGATTTGAACACCATCCGACTCGTATACAACATTCTTATCTACTTCCTCCTCATCCTCTGACTCAAATTTTTTATCATAAAGTTATCTTGAGGCATTTGTCTTCACACTTGTCCTAGCACTTGTTTGATTAGACAATACTTCATCAAGACCCGCGGCATCACTAACTACTTCCCAAGGTAGCCCCGGCTCAAGTTCTTCATCTACACCATAAACATAAGTTCAATATTAAGTTTGAGTAAATAAAACATAAATCGTATAACATTTTAAATCACTAACCCCTTCAAAGATACTCCAATTTCTTTCACATCCTGACGAACTAATAGTCAAAAAAATATCCTTATAGCAATTCTTTTCAAATTTGGAGTTGAATTGCCATACGTTTCCCACCAATTTGCTATAATGTCAAAACAAACATATTATAATAAGGAAAATATAGAAATTTAAGACAAGAATGTTGTTATTTATTAAAATTAGTATTACCCGGATCGAATTTATCATCGTTGACCACACATGCTTTTTGTGCAATTGGACGCTCAAATTTTCCTTGTTTACACTTGTAGATTGGCAACTCAACCGACAAGATAGTGTTTTGCATTTCATAATCTTCGGGAAATAAAACACCAATACAATCAACCACCGCATCATTAGCATCTAAATCATCTCGAACCTCCGGATTATTATAAAAATAATATGGGTTTAGAATGTAGGCCGTCATATGTAGGCACGTATCAAACCTTTTTGATGACTTTTTTGAGATAATATCCAAAATAGGCTCATATGCATTTTTATTATCATTCAAAGTATCGATAATCTCATTTTTTGCCTTTTGAAGCTCACCGTATATAAAACCCATTGAAGGCTTCCAATCCGCATCGACCATTTGGAGAACTTTGACTAACGGTGCAAAAATTTTCAAACATGTTGTAACACCACTCCAAAATGGGGAGATATAACTGTTGCAAAAGCGAATTTCCTTTTAACGGTTTTAGCAAACTTACATTTTCCCATTCTTCGCTAGAAAACATTTGTCTAAGTTGAGACTTCTTCTCCAACAAACTTTGTAAAGTAAGAAATGCGGAAGCAAATCTTGTAACTTCCGGTCTCACAATATTCCTCTTCTTTGTATATTTTCTCATCATAGCCAATGTTTTGTGATGGGAATAAATAAACGCCGTTACTTTTTTTGCTTGATCGAGAGTTTTTTTATACCTTGGTAATCCTCCAATATATTCAAAGATGAAATAAACTTATAAATATTAGTAGACAATTAACAAAATAACAATATATATAATAGGGCAAAAATATAAAAAGAAAAACATAGTTTTTTTTATTGCCTTCAAGCATGAGATTAATGGTATGTGTTGCACATGATGTCCAAAAGATTGTTGGTCTTTTCTCCTTTAGCAATTTTGATGCACCGATATTATTAGATGCATTATCAGTCACAACTTGAACAATATTTTCAGGACCAACCTCTTCAATACATTTATCAACATATTCAAATATGTTTTCACTTGTATGTGGTTCATCCGAGGATTCTTTAGAAGATAAAAAAATAGTACCCAACTTTGAATTAAAACACAAATTCATGATGCTTCTTCTTGTTCCATCCGACCATGCATCGGTCATTATTGAGCATCCTATAAATCTTCATTCCTCTTCATATTTTCTCAAATAGGTTTTAGTCCTTTCAACCTCATTTTTTAGATAAGTATCTCCCATTTCATATCAAGTAGGAGGCATGACATTAGGTCCAAATTGACCAACTGCCTCCAATAATATTTTGAAGCTGTCTCTTTCAAAGGCATGGAATGAAATTGCACATTCATAAGCCCACTTACAAATGTATTATTTTACACAGATCATTTGCTCTTTTCGAATAACATTGCTAAGATTATTTTGTTTGCTATTTTCTTTAACACCCTTGGAAGTTGCAAATCTATCCATGGGACCAAAAGACCAAGGTTCCTTCAAATCTCCAAAACAATCATCAAGGTCAATTGTTTCATTATTAATGTTCACCTCAGCTCTTAAAGATTCGTCACTATCTTGTTTAGCGCTTTTTTTTTTTTTTTTTTTTTTTTTTTTTTTTTTTTTTTTTTTTGCTCTCACCAAGAGCATTTCGAACTCTCATTTGATCATCTGTTGTTGCTTTTTTACATATTGTAACATTTTTCGCTATGCCCGTTATATGTTGCTTTAACCTATAAACTCCTCCGGACATAACTTTATCACACAAAATACATTGAACTTTATCTAACTTGGTTGCATCCTCTAGTTTTCCATACTCCCATTCAATACCATCCGAGTTCCGTTTCAAATTTTGACTAGCAGTTGATTCCATTGATGCCATCTAATATAAAAATCGTATTGCTAATGATATAAATATTATTCAAACATAAAACTTAAATTAAAAGATTGCTAACATTGTTTTAGTTTTATAACAATTAACAAACATATAAAAAAACATTACTAACAATTAACAAACATATAAAAAACTTATTTAGTTTTATAAAGCAATAGTGCAACACAATAGATGTCAACAAAAACACAAAAGGTAAGTCCACTCATCTACCATCGATCGAAGAAACAACCACCAAATAAGAACAAACAACACCCTCAATCATCTATTTCATCATCCACTGATAACAACTTAGGGTAAGAACTCAAGACAACATACCGATTTGGTGAAACAAGTTCAGTCGACAACTCCAGAGAAGATAAGCTGCTGTTCGGTCGTCAACACCCTCAATCTTCTTCTTCGATTTGTGAAACAGGTTTAGGTCTGGCGCCTTGTTTAGTTTTCTTCTTTAATTTGGTGTAAAAGCTTCGATCTGGTGATAAAGCTTCGGTTTGGTGAGTGACGGCTAGGTTTAATGAAGTTTAAAATCCATGGATCCATGGACCGGGTCTTCTTTTTACTAATATGCTTGTTTTTCTTAAATGATAAACCATTGACTGCCTTTCACCGATTACAACGATTTTCACCGATTTGGTCCGATTAGGACCGCCATTGACCAAGTTGGACCGACTACCGATTATTGCCTCCGATTACATGAATCGCCACGGTTGCCCTTCGATTCCCGATTCCTAGCCAATTAATCTGCGCCTAGCACCGATTTTTCCAACACTGGTCCAAATGAGCCAGTACCATCCAACGAATTGCTCGTTGGAGGTTGCTAGTAATTTGTATAAACATTAAGCATATATGTTGGTTAGAAATTACAACCATGAAAATAGTTCTTCTACAAGCTATTCATCTCATGTTTCACCTTACAAAAGTTGAGCCATTACAATGGCTTTTACATCAAGCTCTCAAAAATAGATACAACACATGTTTAGCCGTAAATAATTGGCCAATCAAAATCACTCGATAAACAGCAGTTTCCAAACCTCTATTCATGACGTCGACTCATATGAGTCTAGACTGTTCAGGAACTTCACAACGATGTGAAAACAGGTCGAACCAAACCAGACCATACGGGTTTGATATCACCCAAAAATCATAACAAAAATCGTCACCATATCTTTTCATGCTCAAAACATCGTTTGATTCGTGAAAATATCTATCATGCTGTCTAGAGTCTCGGGTAAAAATTTTCTTGCGAACAAGTAACATGGTCGGTTGATCCCGTTCCACATACATGGCATGATCATAGTTTTCTTCTGCAGTATTTCAAATATGAATAAATGATCTATAACATCTTCCAGGACTTAGTAAACACAACCAAGATCAAGAACAAAAGAACATACCTTTACTTCACTTGTAACATGAACACTCTCAGTAATCGACTGCAAGAACAAAACAACCAGAACGCGTTAAAATCAAATATTTTGACATTTCTAGTTGTTTTCATCCCCGTTTAACATAAACATACCATTATATTCTTGATTAGTTGGGGTGAGATGTCTCGCTTGCTGTAAGATTTCGGATGCCATTTTCCTTCCGACCAATCAACGTGTGTTACAGACCAGTTCGCGATACCTTGTGGATCAAGCATCTGAATTTAACAAAAAAAACATGATCAGAATTCAAATTATCTCCCAAATTTGTTGAAGTTATTTGAGTGCACAGACATGGAAAAAGGTTGGCAAATAATGTTCATCTGCATAGCAATTTCGCCCCTCCATACCCGGCTGCAACACCAAAAATGAATCAAATGATTGTTGATCATATGGAATCAGCAAAGATCACAAGAAACAAGAATCATACTCTGCAATAGTCTCTGAATTTGGTGTAGTAGAGATTATCAGCCATAACTATAACTGCGTGTTGACGCTTCATTGAAAACCACTGCGCAAATTTAATCGCAAAATTTCAACAAATGGTGTCGAAAATCGTTAAAATGTGCTTTAAATCTTTAATTATGGTAAACGATTAGAGCTTGATCCCTCTGTGTACCTGTGCACCCTTCCTAAAGAATTTCTTCTCGACTTCAGGTAACATATGGTCTGAGTACCGACCACTTCCATGAGGTCCAGGATCCTCGAAGCTAAAATGAGCACAAATATAGACGTGATTAAGAAGTTAACTACTTGACAATCAAGTATGTATCAAGTCTTCCAATCTTGCATACAGTATAATGTTAATGGTTTTACAAGCGAATAGAATCATCAAAACATCAGAAGGAATGCGTTTAACTTCCAGAGTCAAATGTACATACCTGTCGATGAAGCTGACATTTGTGTACATAAGATAATTGTAGACGTAATCAAAATCACGCAATGGCACACAGCTGAAATGCAAAAGAACAAGAATACAATAGCCAGATTAGACACTAGGAAGTTAAAATGGCAATTTCGACCCATTTATGGTATCTTATCGTTTATGACCTACACTAACGGGTCAAGTGGGTCAAAATGAAAATGGGTCAAGTGGGTCAAAATGGAAAAGGGTCAAATGGGTTCAACAAACACAGGATGAAAGTTGCTAGAATTGCAACTAAAACACATAAAGGCGCCTAAAAAGTGTTTGCAGGTTGGCCCAACCCAGCCCGACACGTTTCAACCTGCATTAAAAATCACTCCTTTTGACTTATGAGAGATGGAGATAGATGGCAACCTATCAGAAAGCAATACAAAATGCCGGTTGTCTGGATCTTTCAACGCATTTGCCAGAAGTCGTTTCTCTGCATCAACCATTGAAATCTTCCCCCAATCTACCTGCAAGATAGATTAATTAGTAACCAGAGAACTTAAGTTTATGCAGTTAACAACTGCAACAATAATCATTGAATTCTATGATAATGTACAAACCTTTCCACTGCGAATCTCACGATTAATAAAATAAGGACTAGTATGTACTGGTTTTTCTTTAGATGCATGAATATGGACCGAAAATCTACCTTCATGCCCCTAACATCATGCAAAAAATGTTCAAGAATAAGTAAATCAAGCTAAAATTATTATAAACTTGTAACAAGACTGTTAAATGATGATCTTGATTCTTGACCTTTCATACCTCAAAGAACTTATGCCATAACATCTCAAAAGCTAATGATCCAGGGCTCATAAACATGAAGGCGATCTTGGGATTATTCGATTCAATCGATGGAAGATCCAAAACGTTCTTGATAACAACACGAGAAGCTATCTCATTATCACTAAGTTGTCTTGCAGGGGGCGGAAGCCAACTATAAAAGGTGTTGCAGCTTGAAGACAAAATGATATAACAAGCGCCCGAGTTTTGAAGTGGATAAACATAAGCAAAAACTAAGAAAACACAGACAAATGATATTAATATGATGATCCAAGTTGGTTTCTTTAATCGAGCTCGATGACGAGGTGGAGGGGAGATCTGCATGTCGTTCATGTGCCACGTCTGATCTACCTAAAGATAACACATCGAACGTTTATTTCCAATTGAATACTCGTGTTTACATCAATGAATATCAAACTTAAAACTGTAGAGTATTGAATGATCTCCAACCACCTGCAGACAAGTAAATATGTTACTAAATTTATCAACTGTCACACCTATATCATCAAAATTCAAGATCCAATCAGTTTTATTTCAGACAGTTAGATTTATGGCTGTTTGGCATGTATCTAAAACCAACAATTCATATCAGATAATTCGGTTTAGGGGTTTGGCATTTGTCTAAAACCCTATGTTGTCAAAAGCCCACAAGGCACATGCCTAGTCCCTCAAGCGTGCCGCAGCAAAGTCTTGTCACCTTGCTTCAAAAGCCCCTTTTTAGGTGCACTTTTAGGCTATATTTCGGCCATGTTCTGTCCGAAAATCGTTTGAAACAATTAGAGTAGCCCTAAACAAGCCTGGAACCTACCTAAAACAGCCTAAAACATGTCTAAAACCCCTAAAAATGTTATTTTTATACTATGCGTCTTGTTTAAAAAACCTTGCTTTTTAAGCGCCTTGCTACTAGGCCTAAGGTTCATCCTTTGCGCCTTGCGCCTTTGACAACTATACTAAAGTCAACAATTTATATGAACTTAACAGCTATATCATCAAAATTCAAGATCAAATCAGCAGTTAGGTTTAGGGGTTGTTTGGCATGTGTCCAAGACCAACACTTCACACCAACTGTAACAGCTATATCATCAAAAATCCAATCAATTTTATATCAGATTATTAGATTTAGGGAGTCAAAATAACTAATCTCAGTCAACGACCAAATCCAGCACCTAAATCAGACATTGCATACACACACACGAAACATTCATGGTTCAATTGCATACATACCATACATACACGCAAACAAATACGTACATAATATTTTAATTAATCGAATGCAACCCCGATTTTAGACATTCAGCAAAACCCCACATAAAAAAATCAAATCTTTACACGAATTCAAGAACACCAACAAGTTCAACAATGGGGGATTGAATATGATTCATACCTAAATTTGAATTAAGACGAAAAAGAAACGAGGGGGGTGTAATAGTAATACCTAATTCGAAAGATCGTTCGTTCAATCGCTTGCTGTAATCATTAATCTTCAAGAAAACAAGATCTTTGAAATTGGCGTTAAGATCTGGATGAAAAGATGGTTATCTGCAAATCGATTCGTTTTGTTATGTTGAATTGCAGATCGGAAATTGGAGGAAGAGATTAAAAAGATTGGTGAGTTTTAATTGGTTGCTTAGTGTTTTTACAGAGCCCAAAGCACAAGAACAATTCTGCCGGCGAATTTTCTAACACTTTATGTGTTTATGGGTCATATTCGATTTAACATCAAATAGTAACCAAAAGAGCTTCTATAAATCAAGATCTGTAGTAAATGTTTTTTTAAGTGATTACGGGTTATAGTTTCAAAGTGAATATTATTGTAGGTTTAAACGTATATTTAAAACGTGTGTAAGTTAGTTGTTTTAAAATAATCACATAGTAACGAAGTTATGACACTAAAGGTTTAAACCACTCCATTAATTGGAGTATTGGACCATTGCCAATCAATTGGTATAAAGTTCAAAACAACTAGTGCTTCCATCAGTTCATATGGTCCCGTGTTTATCAAACCATTTTGGGTTCAATACTGCTAACGTCATGTTTTTATCCATTTACTTGTTAACTCAAATGTATTCCATAGATGATGATTGAACCTATTACCAACCACATGTAGTACCTTGGATGTATTCGCCATTGGGTACGATATAAAACAATGTGTAACGAGTGAAATTAAGCTGGAGTTAGACTAGGTTTGAGCTCGGTTCGTTTAACGTAAAAGTGTCTAAGTTTGGTTCTTACAAACATACATCTAAAGCTTCGGCTTTTAAGTAACTTCACAAGAATGAAATAGCGAATTTTTAATTACACATTTTTTCACGTACACTTATTTACTCATTACTAGTTACTTTTTAATTTTGACTACACCATGCAATCTACAAACCCTCTTTGATAACCTAACACAAGTTGATATCTCTCACGAGAAAAAATGGTATTATAGGAAAACTGTTCATATAATTACACAAAAACACCTTTTATAATCAAATTATAATTGATGAATAAAGGAAAGAGTAAAATCACAATATTATTACAACGAAGGAAATAAAATGCAAAAACAATAAAAGACACACAAACAAACTCAGTACGCATAGTCTGACTATATGTAGGGTTTAAAAAAAGTAGAATAGAAGCAAATGTTTTATTTATTCTAAAGGTATAGAGACCGTTTCTAATGACACTCCTATCTCCAAATGCTTTTGAGAATAAGAGTGACATAGACATCATGTAATTTGATAATGAAAAAGGTGGATGATACATCAATAAACGAAAAAGATGATAATGAAGAAAGTGGATGAGGATTGGTGTTTAACACAAGTCTCTTAAACACATATTTCAAGTCTTCCAAGAGAACTCAGTTTTTCTAAGATACAACAATCGAAGCAATTTGTATTTATCGGGGTGAACACAAGAACCCAAATTATACTTTGAATCAAGAATAATTGAGTAAAAAAATTACTACATGTTCTATAAAAGCGTATTTTTATAACTCAAGTGAGTTGCTGTAGTATATTTTTCAACTAAGAAGCACCTTATTTTATAGTGAAACTTAAGTTGAAACTTTCTCATCTCTATGAAAACGTATATTAAATTGGTTTGAACGTTTTTAATGCAATTTAATCAGTTCTAATGGTTGGTTGAAAGTCTAAATTTTTTGTTTCACATGCCACATTACATACCCGGTTAATAGTGCCCGGACTTGACGATTGACCCGCACTTGCGCTACATTCGCTAGTAGTTATGCCACCTAATTTGCCCGAAGGTCCATCCGAACCACACTGAACCGCTATAGCAAAGTGTACTATAGAATAGCCACATAGCCCCCATCGCCCATGCTAGTGTGCCCCTCCCTCACTAGTGTCTCCTTGTACAACAAAACAATATGTAAGTGAAGCTCCCGTTAATATACCATTACATATTTTTTCTCTCCTCCTTTGTGAATAAGTTTCCTCTAGCTCACTGAATTCATTTTTCTTTGAATTTTGAAAGCTTTATTGTTTTCAAATACGCAACTCAAGCATTGTTTCAAACTCGGGTTGGACAAATTTGGAGCCCTAAGCAAGAGCTTATATTTTATATAACATGGCCAGACATGACTAAAAACGACGTAAGAGCACCGACAAATACTCCATTGTGTTCTTGGCTAGAAATGGCCATCTGAGATTGTTCATGTGCATTGGGGCGTTTTTAGGGTTGGGGTGTCCTACTAGAATTGAAGAAGGGGGTCATTTTCTTTTCTTTTTTTTTTTTTTTTTCTGATGAGAATTGAAGATAGAAATAAGTTAGGGTTACGAAGAGGACATGGAGTTGGAGATATGAATGGGCATGATGGATTGGATATATATTTTTTATTTTTTAATTATTTTTTATCATATAGTTTCTTTTCTATTTTTTAAATAATAAAGTTATCTTAAACTTTTTAAAAATATATAAAACTTTTAAACTACTATGAATTAAAAATATGATCTTTTATTAAAGTTTATTAGTTGTATTAAATAATATAAATTTATATAATAAATATATTATTACAATAAATAAGTTAATTAGTGTTTTTGAAAGATAGTTTTTTTTTCGGATGTAACGTATGGTTTAACGTGTTTTTAAATTTTTTATAGCATATACTATCGTGGATGGCGTTGTATATATTAAGATGATGTAAAACACAATCATAACTTTAGACGGAAAAGATCTCTTGAATCTAAAACCACATCCAAATAGGTGGCCTTTTTCTCGTTAAAAGTGTTTCTAATAACTTACATATACACCAAACTTAATTTCTTTTATCATCATAAAGATATTGTAACCATTCATCACTAATACCATGCACATGCACCATCCCCATGTTTTTACATTTGGCAATCTCACTTGATGATTTTTGGGAACGCAAACATATCTTCTCATGGGCAAATTTTCTATTTCATTGACTTTGGCTTGCTTATAAAAGTGACTTTATATTGTCTTTGAAGATTGAGTAAGAAAGCTATTTGCTTAAAGCTTGTACGAACAAGTTCTTTTAGTATGTTTTGTCACATATCTTAATTGAATAGAGTTGTGATGGCATCAATTTTTTTATTTAAATTACGTGTTAGATTATA
This sequence comes from Flaveria sonorensis, assembly GCA_025506505.1. Taxonomy (NCBI): domain Eukaryota; kingdom Viridiplantae; phylum Streptophyta; class Magnoliopsida; order Asterales; family Asteraceae; genus Flaveria; species Flaveria sonorensis. Next base: position 61,450,252 of record CM046435.1, on the reverse strand, counting down.
AAAAATGCTAAGTGAGACCTATATAATGTACGTTTAAAAAAAACGAATATGTGAGTTACAACGAAGATTCGTCACACAAAAATAATTATAGCTTTCTCTAGTTCGTTCTAATGATTCATCTAACGAGGGGAAGAAGCAAGTATTCAACGTAGAAGAGCTGCAAAGCAAAAAGTTATAGAAAATTTTAGTATATGATATATTGAGGATGGTTTTTCAAGTAAACACAAATATTACAAGAACTCGTAAGGATTAATTTTAATCATTCATATATTGATGTATTTAATGTGATTTAACATAACTATTAAAACCAACCTGAATATTTTCGAATTTATATGCTTAAATTTATATGTATTTATATCATAAAAATCTACACATGTATATCAAATTTGTTACAAGGAAAAAAGATCTACAATAAAATATAGCCAATTCAACTTAAGTAAAATGTTTCATTAGACCTATGTCTATAACAACCTTTTATCAAAAAGTTGCATAAAGTAAGGTTGCATTGAAGATAAAACAATATTTTTATTATAAAATGCAATCATTTCCGAAAGATTGCTTCAAAAATGTTGCATTATGCTTATTTTTCGAGTTTGTAAATGATTAAATAAACAAATGATCTAGATCGATTATACCGAGTTCTCGTAACATTTATGACTCTTGTTAGCATTTGGCCAAGGCTATTTACCTTCCAGAGAAATAAGTACATCGATGATATAGACTCTATGTTCTTCAAATCCACTGATTTCGCTCGTACCCAAAGTGCTAAAACCGTCGCAAAATGTCCCAATACCTATCGTAAAGTCGAGGGTTAAATTTCGATATCTAAATTCGTCTTGAAATTAAAGTCACAATAGAGTTTAACTTTACTCGACACCTTTTTATAGTAGATAATATACTTTTTAACAACATTATATCTAAAGTTCTTACCGTCACGAATTTACTCCATGCAGAAGATGACGTTGCGCCAACAAACATAGAAACACCATAAGCCACTCCAAGAAGCCAAATGCAACTCCAGAACATCTACAAATGATCACGTGATTCACCTTATTAGATTTTAACACATAACTACTTAACAGTCATTCACTACTGACAAAGTTACTGCTTAGGGTTTTCTGGTTAATATAACTACTTAACTATCAATAGTTTTATTTATAACTGACATACTCTTTCATGAAAACATTTGACGTTTCAATTGAAAATAGTTAACTAATTTACCCGCTCTGGACCGATTTGAGAAGCAAGTGACTTTATTCCATGCATCTCGTCTCCTTTTATGTCAGGAATGTCCTACGAATCAAACAAAGAAACCTTAATTGTTTCAAATAGCTAGAAACCAAGGTTTTTGAATTCGATCAAGATCTCTTGCATTACAAGCAATCATACGCATGATGATCACTCACCTTAAACAGTATCAAGACAATGGAGAATACAACGAGCATTGCAATCGAAAAAAAGTGACGCCTTGAAAGAACGGTACCTCCACGAATCGCGCTCTATGAATCATAAAGAAAATCAGTATACTTAAATTCTCTATCTTTAATTTGTGCATGATATAATATACTTATTGACCTTAATTTGTAACATAATGTACCTTGACATGTAGGTAATATCCAAATGGTATGGCTAGTGCCCTTGAGTTTATCATGTATAAAACCGCAGTGTAAGGAAACCGCTTCCATCGTAAAAGGGGTAACTGAAAATAAATTAACAAAGAAGCAATACATATTTTGTTACATAAAGTTAGTTATGTAACATAAATAGAATAATAAAAATTGCGTAAAAACCACATAATTATGTGCAACTACATACCACATTTGCTGAATACGCGGTTCCAACGACAAACCAGGTAAAGAGACCACAAAATAGCGGCCAAGAACCAGATATCAATACGATGGATAAGCTCTACATGATTAGACAATAAAAGCGTAAAGATTAAAAAAAATGTAAAGTGCGTGGTCACATCGCACTTCTTTGACATTTATGACGCTATATGAACTCTCAGGGACATGTTTTTTTCATTTTGCGATGAGATTTCATATGGCAAAACTTAAGGGTATATAGTTACCATGATAGCCGAAAGCGCGCTCACAATGATGGCTGTATTCATGGTTAACTCTCCGGAAGCCAACGGAAGATAAGGCTTGTTAATCTGAGACAATATTACAACATCATGGATATTGTCAACCGCAATTAGTGAACTTATGAATTTGATGTATATGTTGTACCTTGTCGATTTCTATGTCGCATATCTGGTTGAAACCACAAACATATATTTGCATAAAAATGCCTCCAATTATAGCCTGAAAAATATAATCTTACATATAAAACAGATTTTTTTCAAGACGAAAACATGAATTGGAGTATTTCGTTGTAATCGATAGAGAAAAGAACTTTAAGATGACCATATATCCGGCAAAAAAGTTATGGTTTTGGCACAGGAAATAATTAATAAGAGTGTTCCATAAGTTGATCAACAATTACCTGAAATACTCGGAGGAAGAACAATGATGAGAGATCTGAAAGCGTTTCAACGGCTAGAAGAGATGTCGAAAGCACACTAAGAACCTACAAACACAAACATACAAAACAATTAGCTTATGATCGTGATGTTCTGTCCCTAGAAGAGATATTGGATCATACGAAATGTCATGATTAAAATATCACCAACGTTTTTGACACAATAACGATGCATGAGAGGATAATTTCTCAAGGAGAACAAACTTAGGAATAGTAACCTCTTATATATGAAGTTTCAACTCGGACACCAAAGCAAATGCTTGAGATTTTTACAGGCAAAACAGACAATTTTAATCGGTTGATATATAAGACCAGATATTACAATTTAGATAATTTGATTACTGATAAAAGTAAAAGTTATGAAACTGGAATTCAAGTAAGGTAAAAAAGTTTTTAACAATCTTACCGTCGCCATTGCTGCGTAAGGTCTCGAAAACCTGAACAAAATATCCAATGCCTTGAAAGCAGATTCAACCAAATTCGCAGAGTCTCGAGTTATATCATTAGGAAACTCACTCGATACGCAAGCTGCATGCACTATGCTTTCCCGATTGTGTAACCGAAACAACACAACATGTCGGTACGAGTTTTGCAATCGAAAATCTTGACGCTTTTCTTGAAATTTAACAGTGGTGTAGCTTTTCGTGACGTTACATGTTCCAAAGGAAAATCTTGTTTCTGATGAGAATAGACATACGAAGACAGTTTTAGTGAACTATTTGCAACGAAGAAAAGGGGGTTAGATTGAAAGTAGAATATTACGTGAAACTACTGGCACTTTACGCGACGAAGTAGACGTTGTCGCTAGAGATCTAATAACTTGAGTTCCCATTAGTTTTGATGCTTTGAACAAGTGCTTGTAATATATAGCTGTTGCTTATATATCGACATGGTCATCGTGTCATGTACTTGGTTACTTGGTTTACAGTAAACGTAGATTTTCTTTTCTTATAAAATAACCAAAGATTAAAATAATAAAACTGAATAATTATTGATTTTTTTCCTTAAAAATTATACATTTGTTAATGATATTTGAGACAAGATATTACTTGTAACTTAGCAATGAACAAGTGCTTTTAACATATAGTTGTTGCTTATATATCGACATGGTCATTGTTGTTTGACAATCTTGTGCTGATTCAATGAGAGATGATACTGAATAAGATATAGTTTTTGAATCATTAAGTATGTGTTTAAAACTTACTCATTAAGAGACTCGATAAAATATTAAAAAATATTTTTAAGTGAATCAAACACACTTTTAATATGTTTCCTATAAACATAATAGAACAACATAAGATTTGTCTAAAATGTAACATATATACGAAAGAGCAATTATGTTTGTTTACTAATGACCATGTTTGGAATTGTTTATTTTAGTTGAAAATGACTTTCGATAAAAAAAACTTATTAATTTATAACTTTTCAAAAGAAATTTCTAAAAAAAATATTTGAATTAGCTTATAAACTAAAAAGTTGTAAAATAACAAAAAAAAGACATGTCTTTAAAAATTAGAGGGAGTTAATATGAGATAGTCACTCCCTATTTAATTTACAAAAAAACTACTTTATACGTTATATGAAAATACGAAAAATCAATTTGAAAATGACTTTTAAGGATTGCCAAAAATAGGTTAAACATAAACAATCTCAAACACCAACCGTGTATGATAAGCTTTTTTTACTTATTAACTTTTTAAAAGTTTATAAGTAAAAAATAAATTAAACATAAACAATCCCAAACTCCCACTGTGTATGAAAATCTAGAAGAATTTAAAAGACTTGGGAGTCCCTAGACTATAAAGCATCTTTGAATGTTAAAATCAATTTTATATATTACATCTTGAAACAATATTAATAGTATTTAATCAGTATTAGACCATCTTGTCAAGTTTAAAACATTTGAAGCACTTACGCACTTTGGATTTAACTATTTAAAATAGAGAAATAAATAAAACATAAGAAAAGAAATAGACGTTGAAATTGTCAACTGATGTCATAAATTTTAAATATGAAAACTAAAACTGTAAAAATTAAAAACCTATAAACATATGGGTGTAACTATAACAAGTTTTCACAAAAAGAGCATGCTCTAACTTAACCTAATTCTCAATTCTCAAAGCTCAAAACTTGTGACCCAAGCTCGATCGGGGATTTATCTTGAAGCTTGAGCTTGGTTGCTTGATACCGAAACTTCTAGCCAGCATGACTTGACTTGGTTTCGTATTAAAATATATATCAAATAGTTATATTATTAAGATTAATATTATTTGATTTAATACTCTTTAATTTAGTTCACTTTACTCAAAACTTTTGGGTTTGGATTGAGTTAAACTAATTAAAAAGCATAATAATTATTAAGAGTAGTACCAATAACAAATCCAAAAAACAACTAAAAACGTGTCTAGTCAGTTATCACATAAAAAAATTCATTTCTTAGAACCCTTGAAAACCTCCACAATAAAAAATATGTCCTACCATACATCCCTTTTTTCACGATCATAGAGAGGAATGATGGATACACAATGAATAAAAAATGGTGAGGAACGGCAAAAGCCATGCTGCCTTTCTTCTTGGCCAAGAGCACGTTATTGGTGATGGATACACAATGGGTAAAAAAATTTGAGCTATATTGATAAATACTCGAGTCAAAGTTTTTAATGTTTAAGCTTGATTTGCCCTAAATTGAGTCCTAACAAGTTTTTCTTATATCATTTGAAGTAGCTCGTATGTGACCTAACACTACCGATGTAATAAAGTTTATAATACCTCCTCCACACACTCTCTGTTAGAAGAACGTAACATGTAATAAAGTTTTTATGAAGTTTTACAATATAGACACAATTACAATACAAGAAAAGAAACTAAAGCGATAAAATTGAAGTACTATTATAAGTGAAACAATTAATACGCAAGAACATAGATCAATCAACTCTACAGAATTTGACTAGATACTTAATTCTTTTTTTATTTTGCTTTAGTTATTATCGACAAGATCTCTCAAGTAACATGATCGGTGTTCAAATTTGATACTGAATTTCATTTTGTATTCACGATAATTAGTTCTTTAGTTAATATAATTAAATATGTAATCCAACAATAAGTAACGTATGGTATTTGTTATCAGTTTATCACCGAATATCTAATTTTATCTAATTTTATATATTGGGTGTTCCATCACATCACTTGTCTAGTATGTTCTACTAAATGATATGAGTGCCCGTGTTGAAAGTTGAAAGTTGAAAGCATATTTTGAAAGGCGTGATATTTTTTTAATTTATATTTGGTCAACTCTTGTCATTGCTCCCTTGTAGGTGGTAAAGTAATGTACTAAAATCGTTAAAGGTTTAAATTATGTAAAGTGTAGTTATAATGACTTTAATAGTATAGTATATGCAGAGTAAAAAGTGTGCGAAAAAATTGATATGAAGTTGTCATTATTTGATTTAACTTTTGGAATCCGTAACTCTTATTCCAAAGCAATGGGTCGGATGTGTAAACTAACTGCTATCCAGTATTCACAATTCATTTTTTATTTTTAATTTTTATAATTAAACTAAAAATTATTATTTTTTTATCTCTGATTTTCTATTAAATAATATTTTTTTTTTTATATTTTTATCATTATATTTTCTCTCTTATCCACTAACAACCACTTTTAAAGATATTAAAAAATTTATGGGGGTTGTATCGTGTTTCTTTAAATATGGGAAAATAAGATACAATCCCCGTAAATTTTCTATCTCTTTTACTCACAATCATCCCCCATAATATAGGACGTCCACTCACATATATACGGGGAACAGGCTGTGAATGCTCTTATTAACTTGTGTACGTCTCCAAAAGTCGTCAAAGAGGTTTGGTATGCGATCTTTCTCTCTGGTCTTGTGTTTGTAAATCCTGGAAACGGATGATGTTTCAAAAACAAACAAACTGATTAGGAAAGATCAAATACTATTATTTCCTTTGTAAAAAGCAAGGAAAGTTTGGTTTTCCGGATTGAAATATAAGGTGTAAATTTATGTTTTAATTTATTCCTCTTTCTCTATTTTGTATATCAAGCGTCTCGATATCCCTATTTCTTATATTTATTTAATCTTTTGGCTGTTAAAACCTACTTTTCTTATAACGAATACTTAGAATATCAATTAAAACCTACTTTTCTTATAATGAATACTTAGAATATCAATTAGTGAAAACCATTCTCTTAAGTTTTCCATTTGTTAAGTTAAAGCTATTTCTATTCTTTTAAAAATGGACTTTTTACATTTGCGAAATAATTTCACCTCCTTATATTTAAAGAAAGTTCATAATACAAAGTTCATTTTTTTCTACCATTTAACTCAATATTGTTGATTTACTGCTTCAAAATCATAGGTAATCAGCAAAAATCTTCAATAAAAACAACATTTCACGCAATGGTGCAAACACGTTGGTTTGTTCCAAGTACAGATAAACTACTTTGATACTGATATGTTGTATGGTAAGTTTTTCAACAATCTAAACTCAAAATTGTGTTTCATTTGATGATTATTATCCATTTACTACATACCCACGTTTAAATTATGTTGATAGCAAGGTTAACACATGCGTCGACATATATGTGTTTTCTATGCACGAGGTTAATATTTTGATCATTGAACTAGGTTATCCAAAAGATGAGGTATGTACTATCTATCTATCATTTTAAGATTCCAGACGTAGACGTAGACCTAGACTTTGGTTTGAGTGCACTAGCTAATGATCAAAGATGTGCAACAAGTTTAAGCTTACATACTGATGGGATATTGCGCAACAAGAGTTGACACTTATGTTAAGTCGCCAAGTAATGTGGTAACTGAAGAACTCAAAGATGTTGAATCTTCTGATCTTAAAAGGAAGTCACAAGAGACGACTAATGGTTGTAAAAAAACATTGGCCTTAGAGTGACGTCAAAAACTGTAACATCCCGAGTATTTGGGTCATATGAAATAGTTGAAATATAAGCAATATGAACTTCACATTTTATATATTGCCAAACGAGTAAGTAATGAGTAAATTGTCTATTTGAAGTTTGAAGATTTTAGATGAAATTTTATATTATAAGAGACCGTTTGAATATAATAATAATATATTATATTCGAACATGCTCTGTTTTTTACGAAACTTAGGTTGACTCGTAGAGAAAAATAAGCTCGTCACGACAGCATATCCGAAATTTTATAAAACGTTACACATTAAAAGTTATAAAAGAAAAACAAAGTAAGCAGCTGAATTGATTATATTAAGTAAGCAGCTGAATTGATTATATTAAGTAAGCAGGCAGGCTAGCAGCTTAATTACATCCCACGTCGCCCGCGTAGGATTTCAACTGCCTGCCTGCTACCTTATAAATAGAAACCTTAAGGTTGAATTTAAAGTATATGTTTCTTTTAGGAACGCTCTAATATAAAGAGAATCCTGAGTTCTCGATACCCCGTTGGGTGTTACTAGTAGACGTTTTTCGAGATCGAGTAGGGGTGTGAGTAGGGGAGACTCTACATCAAATTACGTAGATAGTTTTCAGGTATGTTCTCGTTTAATTATACCTTTAGTTGTTGTTGTTGTTGTTATTATTATTATTATTATTATTATTATTATTATTATTATTATTAATTATATATATTATTATTCTTGTTATAGTTGTTGTTGTTGTTATTATTATTATTATTATTATTATTATTATTATTATTATTACTACTACTACTACTATTACTATAATATATTATTATTGTTATTAGGCGTTAGGGTTATTAATGGGGAATGTATTGGGTAGCCCCGAGGGTTGGCACTGTCATGACAAAAATGTTTGAGATATGCCAACTAGTAAGAGTTGTACCAAAGGGTTGGCATAGAATAATAGAAAGTGTTAAATAATGCCAACAAATAGAGAATGATAACAAATTATCCTTAAGATAGTTGTTAGCTAGAATGCAGCTTAAATAATGTTATTTTATGTATAGGATAATACTTGATAGCCGTGAACCTGAGCAGACATATCATTGATCGGATTAATTAAGGTGAGTTCCTCTGAACTGTTTTTTAAAACGGGATGTGATGTTCTGATAACTGGTAATAATTGAAGAATTGACTATCAATAGCATTTGTGATATGTGACAATGCTTGATAGGATACTTGAGGGCTGCTTGTATGATTCTGCTTTAGCCAGTGGAGTTTGTATACATAGCCTGGTTATGTGAATTTCTACTGTGCTTACTTTGTTTCTATTTGTTTGTCATGGTTGTATTTACTTGATGCAATAGTTGATGACCTGTCGTTGGGGTCATGCAAAAACCTAATCAACCTAGGTAGCTAGGGTAAGTCAGGTATCGTATCCACAGGGAGCATATGGTTAGTGTTACACGATTTGTTTGATTATTTAATTAAGTTACTTAACTAAAACTAAATTATTGAACTACTTATACTATTGCCTCTTGGCTGTGAAAATTGGATTTTAAAATAATTAACAAGTGAACTAGGAAAACAAATTGCAAATAATAAAAATTAATTAAGAAGACAATTATGAGAATTAGTAATCCACCCTGGGATCAAGGGTTGGTTTTCGGTAATTGTTTAGTCCAACTTGGTGGAAAATCCTTAACGGGGATTCTATGCGTGTAATAATTAAGTGATATCGATAATCAAGATTTAAGAGGTCTTAATACACAATGCCGATTCAATTAGAAACCAAAACTTGCAATCATATAATTTCCGGAAGATTAGATGATATTCAAATTAAAGTTTACCAAAATCATTGTTTAAATAACCAAAACGCATGTTAAACTTATGAAAGAACTTAAATGGTTCTAAAGTTTAATCCCAACGAAGTTAAACATAAACAAAAACCTAATCACACAAAACCTAATACCCGAAGTAGATCACGAGAAGATTAGCCGCTCATCATTCTTGAATAATCTTCAAAACCGTTGTTGATTTGCATTCCGGATGATTGTATCTTGTTTTTGAGAGTTGGAATGATGAATTTCAAGCGTAGAAACTCCCAAAATCCGTGTCAAATTGATCTAGGTCGAATGGGGGGCAAGTGGTGGCTAAAACCTAAATAAAACGCGTATTTTAGGGTTTTTGAAAAGGGTCCTGGCGTAGGCTACGCCAGCCAGCGTAGCCTACGCTGGGAGGTATTCTGCTGAATTTTTTCTTGAGCTGGCGTAGCCTACGGTGGCTACAGTAGGCTACGGTGGAAGCCTTTCTGTTGTACTTTGAATTCTTCTTTCTTGACACCTCCAATGAGTTATTTCATCATGTAAGCTTCCAACTTGCTTGCTTTACCTACAAAATCACTTCTAACTCATAGTTAACCTATTCAACTTAATCACATGTATAAAAACGAATAATCATACGTAATATTTAACGTTTAGACACTTTAAACACTATTCCAACACACTCGTATCAATAGTCAATATTAATGTGTTTTGAATTTTGAAGAATGCTATGTTCATGAACTCACAAGCTTTATGCTGAGTCCCAAATGTTTTTATTTTATGGACACACATCCTAGGTGTCAGGTGATTACGGGAATAAGAGATTATGGACTAAGCTTATGAGGAGATAAAGGACTAAAGTGTTGCTGAGGATTTAGATATCTTCTATAGTTAAACTGATGTAATAGTTAGTATTGTATTAGAAGACAAATGTATAATGCACTATGATGTATAATTACAATTAAATTTTCCGCTGTGCATTCTCTGATTAATATGTGTTCTGTATATCCGATGCGTAACGCCCCCTAGGTGTGCCCTGGAAGGCGGGCGTTACAAAAAACCTAGTCTGGTGGCGAAAAGTGTTCTAGTGGAAGAAATGGTTAAAGTGATGGAATCTGATCAAGTGTAGGACACAGGTGAAGGGTTGACATGTGTTCAAATCAATTTGATGGAATCTGATCAAGTGTAGGACACAGGTGAAGGGTTGACATGTGTTCAAATCAATTTTAAAGGGAGCGATAAAAGAAGGGAGAAAAAAATTCCAAAATGACCCTCACGTGAGAAACATACGAGGAATTTAACAAAATATCTTTGCCAATGTAAGCTCTCATGATCAAAGCTGTTATAAAATTCAATATCGGACATTAATATGTAAAAATATATTCTTTTCGGTCCTAAAAAAGTTAAATAGGAAAATCGCATGGACACAGAGAGTAATTTACTCCGTAATTTTTGTAGAGGAAAAGGAAAACATACACTTGATCTTTTATATCTTAAAATGTGTATATGATTTTTGAACACATAAAAATATTTTCTGTTGTTTATGTTCTTCAAAAGGAAGCTTCCTATAGTAGGGGTGTTCATCGGATTGGATAACGGATTATTCGGATATGAAAATTTTGCAGACACATCCGAAATCCGATCGATCTGAATAAGTGATATACTCATCCGATCCGAATCTATCCGAATTCAATTCGGATCGGATTCTGATAAATCCGAATAATCCGAAACTATCCGAATAATCCGAATAAATCCAAATCAACTTTTTGCTATTTTTTTGTTCATGTTTATTTTTTAGTTTCTAACGTTATACTAGTTTAGAATCCCTAACAATGAAACGAAAACACAAATTATAATGTTTAATTGAAAGATGCGAATTCATGGGATTTCTACCCACCACTATATTTTTTATACTTTTAATTTTTAAAAGAAGAGAAGCTGCGGGATAACCTGCTACGATGTGAATCTGCGATTGAGGAGGCTGCGCTTGAGGAATTGCAGAGACTTGCTACGATTGAGGAGGCTGCGATGGAGCTTGGAAGAGGCTGCGATGGAGCCTGGAGGAGCTGCGATGGAGGCTGCGAAGAGGCTGCGAATGGAGTGAAAGACTAATAGTCGATCCCTAATTTTTATTAAGTAGTGGGCTGTAACAAACTAAATTAGTCTAGTTATTCTAATGGGTAACATATAATTTAAAAAATCTAATGGGCTTCTTATTCGGATTAATCGGATATCCGATTAATCTTAACAATCCGAATAAAAAAAATTTGTCATCCGAAATCCGATCCGAAATCCGAATAAGAAATTCGGATTCGGATGGAATCCGATCCGAATATCCGAATAAGAATTCGGATCGGTTTATTCGATTTCGGATACGGTTCGGATTATGGATTTTTTTGGATTACGGATTTTTTGAACGCACCTATCCTGTAGTTGACAATTTTGTTTAATGTCGTCTCCAATTAACTTGCTCCTCTTCACGTGAATCTTGAAGAGAATCTTAGATTTGGTTCATATTGCTGCTTCGTGAAAAGAGCTATGAAATAAATATATAGGTAATTAATTAATTACGTATGGGATTATTATAATAATTAAGTTGAAGAGCAGTGGATACATGAATATATATAAATGAAGTTTCGTAGATCATTAGTACTAGTTCTCTTTAATCACGCTGTCAGCTTAATTTCTGCTCAATGTATCGTTTTACCTTTAGTATAAGAGAAAAGAAGATCTTAGTGACAACTGTTTTGATATGATAATAAACATATCATTCAGAAAGTCAATAATCTTATCCGCAGCAAGTAAATCGACACAAGCATACGTTACTGTTATATTTTCTAATCAAATTTTTAAACATAACGGTCCACAAGATACATGCATGTTGGAACCAGAACGTCTTAGTAAGAGAGTTTTTATAAGATTATTACTTTAAAATACTCAGGTTTTAAATATAAAAGGATGGACAATTATGTTGAATAGAGAGTTAAAAGATCTTCTTAACTCTCCCGAAGCCAAAGTGCTACCGACCTTTAATTCTTATCGAAAAATCATTTTTGCAACTGATAATTATTTTTTTGTTGATGATCATTTTGCTATTGCTGATCATCATTTTCGTTACTGATGATGGCTTTTGCTCAGATGCTTAGTTGATACATCCATAAGTTACTATTGTAAAAACAAAGTTGTTACTTATTATAGTTTCTGAGGATGATCAGTTGCACCTTACTCATCTTCTAGATCATTAAATTTATGTAACTTTTTATCAATCAAGTGATTTCGAAACAACTTCCTGTATCTACAAACATGTCAAGCTTATTGTACTAATTAATGAAATTTGAACAATACAGAGAAAGTTAGTATACTAAATGCATTTATCTACTACAAGTACATATTTTATTAAGAAATTAAATTACTAAATTCAAAAGACAAAAGTAAACAGAAAAAAAAATGCAAAAGCACAAAAACTTCTTTATGCTTAAAATCGTAGTATGGGCACCAACAAGTACTCTACATAGTATAGCTGCAAAAAAAAAAAAAAAAAAAAAAAGAAAACAATGTCTAGATGAGATGAGAATGTATTTTACAAAATTCAATTATTTTTATTAAATTATATACCAAATTACATATTATGCTTTTAAGAAGTTATATTTTGATAATAAAATTCTAAGGGTCAAGTAATTACCTTCCAAATAAACTGGTAGAATAATTCAGTGGCCTCATTGCTTTTAAGATCAACCAGGTTTGCATTTCTCCAAAGTATAAAACCAAGAATGCTATGACCGATTACCTATTTACCACAAGTAGAAGATGTAAGGTATTCACCAAAAGAAAACTATGCAGTCAATGATCCGTCACTAATTGTATTAATGTGTATTGTATTGGGTGTCGGGTTCAAATTGTTGACATGCCATTCTTCTATACGATGGAACTTTTACACAAATGCCGTCTGTTTGTGTATATACAAACTTGGACCTTAGGAACTTAATCGTTTAGAGCTATATAAAAACGTTACAAGAATACCAAACACGACAAGGAATAATTGGTAATCTATAACACATGAATGCATGATAAGTTACTCATAACTTCATAAGTTACTAGAATTATATTACCATTATTGATCGGATCCAAATACGCGGTGATGATAACCCGACTACTATAGCCATGCCGTATACCATCTCAAGGAGCCATATACAAATCCAAAACACCTACAAATATCAAATATGTAACTTCAAAATATTTAAAGATATATTTTAAATTTAAATAATACCATAAGCTTATATAGATGATATATAGTTTAGAGCTTACCTGTTTTTGCCCAAATTGCAAAGCAAACGAGTTAATTCCATTAATCTTATCCCCCTCCACATCAGGAACGTCCTAAATTTAAAATTTTAATTGTACATATGTGTGTGTATATATATATATATAATACATAATTATTATGTTTATTTTATTTTGAAAAAGGTTATATACCTTAAGTAGAGCGATAACTACTCCGTATACGCTCATGAATCCAGATATAAAAATGGCATGCTTGGAAAACAAGAGAGTTCTTCCTGTTATGTTCGTCTGTAACAATTCATCTTTGTTAAATTGGGCATATCACAATGATCTTAGTTAATAGGGAAAATCATCAAAAAGATAAACTTGAGTAAATTACAACTATTATCCTTTTAAGTTTACACTAAATTTTACCATTCATATTTAGACTAAAGAAAAAAAGCAAAAATTCATTTATGTTTGGATTTTGTTAAGTTTAAGTCCTTTTCACCAAAATAAGGACGGAAAATGAAGAAAAGGATTTAAACTAAGACAAATACAAATACAAAGAATGTTTTTTTGTCAATTTAATAATTCTAAGAATAAAAAGTGAAATTTAAGGTAAATTCAAAGGACAAAAATTGTAATTTACCCGATAACTATTTTAAATAAAAAGCCTTTCAAAACCTTTAAAAAACTATCCAAATAAATAATAACACGTGGACGTAGCACAAATATAATAACTTTTTAGGAAATATTTGAAAACGTCAAAATGCTAAAAATTAATTTTTTTAAATTATAAAAAGCTTAAAATAATTTCAAGCCGAAGAAAATTTAACATTCACAATAAGAAGACCCTCAAATTTAACTAAATGTACCTAGTTAAATGGCACATCGGAAACACTCATTTTGTCAAATTAAAATAGCAAAAACCACTGTAATAACACACTAAAAAACATTATCATCTTTTTATTTTTAACCATTTATATCTGTCTATATATTTTATAAATAAAAGATATAATGGCCCCCATCTCAACCCTTTTTTTCTAGTTATTGGCTAAAAGGTTTACTACATTAACGGGTGTCAAAAACAAGCTTCTTAACGGTGAAGAATTGAATGCATCGAAGGCTCAAAAGGCCACATAAGCGTTTTTAAAGGGCAAAACACCTCATTAGCCATGTTCTCAGTTAAAATGAAGGTCTTTGTGGACGTGACCTGATATTAAAGAATTTGTTTTAGTGGTTTTAATCAAAGGCAATTTAACTAGTTAAAATGGTTTAATCAAATTAAATGATTATTTTAACAATTTTCCTTAATATCAATGAATTGAACCTGAGCATGGAGGTGGAATAAGATAGGAATGATCGCTCCTTGAACTGACCAAATGCACATTGCTGCAAGTGCAGGAATCCTCTTCCATCGTAGTAACCGTATCTACAATCATGCACAACGTACCAATTTAGATACGTATATTTATTTATCTACACAGAACACTAAATATTACGAGAACCATGTTAAAAATAATAAACTCACATGAACCGAATAAGCGGTTCCAAAAGCATACCATAAGAAAAGACCCAATTTTAAAGGCCAAGATTTAACGCTCCACCCAAGACAAAAACCCTAGTGAACATCAAAAAACCATTACTTTAAATTATTAAACTTTCTTGAGATTGTTGATCATAACATAATTGTTATTATTGTTAACTCGTACCAAAAAGGCGTACAGCGAGGTGAGTAGAATGCCGGTTCTAACAGGAAGTTCTCCTGATGCTAAAGGCAAATATGGTTTGTTAACCTTGTCGATCTCGATATCTGAGAGTTGATTTACACCCACAACATATAAATTGGCCAAACAGCCACCCGTGATTGCCTGAAAGATTCATGTTTTGTATCGATGTGAGATGAAGAAGATGAAAAATAACATGAACAGTGGACAAAGTTATTGTGATAAATACAATATAAAACAAGGACCTGCAGAACTCCAAGAAAAAACGATGGAGTAAAATCTGAAAGATTTTGGACGGCAAGCAATGAAATTGAAATATAGACAATACCTGCTAGAGAAAAATGGAAAGTTATATATTGTAATTTCAAAGAACTTAATTATAATTGTAACAAATGATCTTGTGGATTTAACGTTATTGTTGAATTGTCAAAGGTTATTATGTTTTTTTTTTTTTCTTGTGAAGTCCAGGAATCTTAAACTAGTGACCAGCTAGAATATCAACTATTACCGTTCATTCGTTAATTACCAAAAAATTAGCGACAAACTCAACAAAACATTTAAAAGAACAAGAAACCAGGCATATGTAAATAGTATTTGTCGGTCTACGTATACCAAACCCATGAGGGTGGGATGATTACCCACAAAACACCGACATAAACATCATTTTGTAGTTTGTGTAATCTGTCGGTGAAACTCCCATGGTAACATTGGTCACCATAATCTGCTGAAAATCGCATATCCCTTACTAATTGTTTTGTCGGTGATCACTCGGTAAATCTTGTAAGCAAATTGTTGGAAAAAAACTCTACTCACAACCATATATTTGACAGAGTTTCACTAAAGGATTACCAACAGACCCATTTTACTAACGAGTTTCAACTATGTTAATTAGTTGCATGTTAAAAATTTTGAATAGGGAATTTTTTTTAAATGTTCATTTTCTTCCTTATTTCCTTCGAAATGTTGCTCAAATATATTTTCTTAAATGTCTTTTACAGACAAGGCGTCAACGCCTCTTTAGACAGGGGGTGGGCGTCTATATAGCGGGTCACTCAAAATCATACACTTTTCCCTTTATGGTGACGAGCCCCTCCAGAGCGTGGGTGGGCGGGCGCCTCCACAACAATGGTGGGCGTCTCCACGAAACACTGTACGATTTTGAGTGGTTGACACCCGCGTCCTGTCTAAAAAGTCATCAGCGCCTTGTTTGGTGGATACTAAGTGGATACTAAAAAGAAAATCTTAGAAGGATATTTTAAGAGAATTTTAAGTAAAAGAACACCTATAAATTTTCCATTTTGAATAAGCATTCTTTGTTGTAAAATTTTGTGAACCTGACTCCCTCGGTTAAGGGACTCCTTCAAATCAAGACCAAAACTTTTTAGTTTGGTCTGTTTTGACCGTTAAGTTTTAAATATTATATATATATAATTATCATTTGGTTATTCATCATGAGTTGCATTACGTATTAAATTGATTGTACCCATCTTTTTTTTTTTTTTAATTATAATCTTTAATTTTTCTATTAATAATTTTACATATTTTATAATTTAACATCAATATTTTTTTTACTTTCAACTTTGCTTTTTTATGCTTTTCATATTTTAAAACTTTTTCGTTTTACGTTTCGATCTAAACTCTGCGAGTTAACACGCCACATCATGCTTGTGTGGTTCAACGTTTGTGCACTTACTTTTTCCATATTTAACGGTCCCGTCGCAAGGCGCTAGTCCTATATCAACTTACTTATTGTTTTAAATACGTTTCGCTTGTGTGGTTCAACGTTATTATTTCTACTTTATGTTCAGTTTTATTTTATTTTGTTTTCTTATTTCTTTTGTAACACGAGTTTTTCGGTGTTGGTGGTCACTGATGAAGTGTGCAATTAGTGTTACTTTGCATGGTTTTACGTCGTTCGCTGCAACAATGTGAGCTTTATACTAGTTTCCTTTCAATTTTCAAGTACGAACACACTTCTCATCATTCATTATAAAAAAAGGACGCATGATAAGGATTAAATTCCGCTCCTTAAAAAATGAAATAAACAATTACCCAACATGCTATAAGCTACAACTTTTATAAATTTTAAGACGGATAATATATGTATTTCGATCAAGCCAAAATTAGCAGTTGTTTATTTCATAAACTCCGTTTAAAACCAGCCAAATAAATATTATTATTTTGATTTGACATTTTGTTTGGTTTCGTCCAAATAATGCACATTCCTACTTAGTTTTACATCATATGACATGCTTAAATAATTTAATTCTCTATGAAAATTCTATATTTATGGCTATTTATAAGAATATAATAAAAAATTTAAAAAAATATCGGATCATAACTTTTAAATACTGTAAAAGGAATCATAAAGAAAATCTTAACTCAACAATTTTGTTTATAATTTAACTCGTAAGCCATTACATAATTGTTAATCAACAATATATAAAAATAAGAAGATTATTATAAAAGAAACCTAGTTAATCCCATAACTCGAAAATATGATAATAATAATTAATATAAATTGTGATAGATAATATTTTATAAATAATATATTGTATATGATATTTAACCATAAGCAATATATTTTATCTAACATAGCTCTTAGAGTTGACGTAGAAAGAGAGTAAATGCTTAGACTTAATTTGACATAAAAGTACATGAACTATCATCATAGCAAATGTGATAAGAGGAAGACGATACAATTGTGATGACAAATTGCATCCACAAGAGCTACAACTATGATAACATGATGGCATTGATAGCAAAAAAATCGAATAAAGCCCTAACATGATGGCTTACTAAAAAAATATCATCATGAGCACGACTACATGAGAGAGAGGGCCTATGGCAAATAAAACCCTAAGTGAATAAGGATAAGAAGAGAGAAAGAATGTCAAATTCTAGCATTTCGATGTCATATGCAATCAACTAATTATAAAAACTCAATTACATTATATATTATTGGCCTTTAAATAAAAATATATATTATTGATAAACAATAAGTAGAATGACTAAAATATAAAGAAAATTTAAGCAAATCACATTTAATAAGTTTACAATAATCCATAACTAGTATTTATAATGGTTTGGATTATTAAAATTTAATTTTTCTAATTATAATGGGTTGGTATTTAATTTAGAAATTATATAAATAAATAATATATAAAGGATACTGCAAAAAGTGTCACATGAAAGGAGGTTTCTGACACCTCTAGCTACAACATATTCGTCAATCGTCAATAAAAAGAAATAAATAGAGTTAGTTTCTAGCAAAAAAAAAAAAGAAGGTATACACAAGAACCACTATCTGTCGCCGGCCAATTCGTCATAAAATACTGAAGTTATGAAGTAGTATTGTTTTCTGCACCACCACTTTGAAATCACTACTTTTTTTTATGCATTATAAGTCATCAAACTAAATCATATTGTAGTGATATTTATTATATGCAGAGCAAGAGTAGGTATTAAGAAGTTAGAACTCATACCGTTCCTTTGAGTGTGTAAGCTCTTGAATACTTGTAAATAACACCCAATGTAGCTCCAAGTGATTTGCCATTCAATTGAGAACGAGTAACTTCAGGATCGTAATTATCATCTGAAAATTCAGTGGTGGCATTTGCTAGAAATTTTGTTTTCCGTCTATAATGTTGTTGAATATTTGTGGCATGTTTGTTGTAACAGTTCAATTTACAAATTTGTAGATGATTTAATTTCGAGTTGACGGTTTTCCTCACATCAACCCATGAAACTTGTACGTCTCCTTGACCTGCAAATTAATATTTAGAAATTCGTCAAGAGTTACCGGTTACTTTTTATGCGCGTCAATTGGTCTATACATGGTCGGCTTAACTTTTTGTGAGCCTTAAAACGGATTCAAAAAACGGGGCCACCGACCTAAAATAATTATCTAATTATTTATCTGCTTATGATCTTACGACGTTGGAAATTAATTTCTTTTGATTGTTAAAAGACACACAATCACACGTTTAGAGTTAGAGGTGACTTTTAATAAAAGAAAAATATTCCAAGTATACTGATTGTTTGCTCTCATTATGAACACCTGAAAATTTAATGAGTTAAACCCAAATCACGTATTCACATCCAATTTGTGAAAAAAAAAACAAAAGAATAATAATAATAACAATAATAAACACAAAATATAAATAGAAAGGAAGAATCTCACATATATCAATCGTACATATAGTCGAGCCTTAAACATAGGATTGTTCATGCAACTTGAAAAACATCTATTAGAACATTTACAGTAAAGTCTCTAAAAATATGTGAATGTGTTTCTTATATTATATGAAATGGTTTCGAGTGGTTATGAGTGAAGTAGAGAGAAAATATTACTGTTCATTGGTATATTTGGGGAATCAATGTTTAATCCTTATATATTTTTTAATATTGTTAAAAGTGGTTGTGAATGAAATAGAGAGAAAAAAAATATTATTTAATTGAAAAGCAAAAAAAAAATATTATGTAATTATATAAATAAAGATGAGAAATCCACTATAAATATGATGGTATTGAAAGAATAAAAAACACTTACCAGAAGAAAGTGCAGCTGGTACCAATGGAGATTTTGTAAAAGAAGCAGCTTTTAGAGCCGATCCAATCCTCACAAATTTCATTTTTTTTTCAAAGTAAAAGTGTAAAACTACACTAAGTGCAGAAACATTGTTGTTATTTGTAGTACAATATTCTAAACAACAACTAGCTACATGCGTAGGTAATTAGCTGTCTTTCATTGAAATATCCGTCGGGCTTTCAACTTTGTTGGTTTTCCATTGGTTTTATGCCTCCAACTTGACTTTTCATCTCTTAAAATACTTATTTTGTTATAATCGCATATCTTTTTTAAAATAAGAGCTCACACTTTTAGCTAATTTACTTTTAGATTAAACTTTACTTGTGTTTCCTGTGGTTTGGTCCAAATAACGGTTGTCGTTCAAATAACGGTTTTCATCAAACGTTTCAAAATTACGATTTTGCTTCTTGTGGTTTGCAATTCTTCTCGGTTAACTCCAACCCGCTAACACCGTTAGTTAATTCTGTTAAAAACAAAAGTATATTGGTCATTTTACTTATAAGGCTAATTAGATGATTTATTAACATACTTTATAAGCTTAGGTACTATTTATGAAACATATTCAAACTAAATAATAATAAATATCTCATCTCTCTTTCTTTCACTTCCAGATCCAATCACCACCACCACCACCATAATCACCACCACCACAATCACCAGCACCACGACCTCCACCACCACCACAATCACCACCACCACCATTGGACTCCATCAAGATAGAGAGTCGACCAGCACCATCGCAACCACCACCATCGACCTCCACCAACAGAGCCACCACCGTTCATCTCCACCTCCAGCAACACAGCCACCACCGCCTCCAGCAACACAGCCACCATCGCTAACCTCCGCCTCCACCAACACAACCACCACCACCGACGGAGGCTTCCACCAACACCGCCGACCTCCGCTTCCACCAACACCGCCGACTCCGCCTCCAGCAACACAACCACCACCGTCGATCTCCGCCTCCCACAATACACCCACCACCGCCGACCTCCGCCTCCACCAACACAGCACCCACCGTCGACCTCCGCCTCTACAACCAAATCCACCCACGTCGGTTTGGGTTCCGGCAAGGTTAGGGTTCGCAGGAGGGAAGGGAACTCTAAAAGGCCATCCTTTTAGGGCTCGATTCATTACCTGGGGCTCGAATGCTACTCAAGTTAAAGATTAGCGCTTCGATTGAAACAATTAGTGGTTGTGCAATGGTGGTCGATTTTGGCAAATCTGTCCATCTTCATCTTCAATGGTGTATTGGGGGTCTTTGATTTTGGATAGAACTGTTTGTCAATGATGTTTAGGGATTGAAACGAATGGTGGCTGTGGTGGTGTAATGATGGAGAAGTTGTGAACGATGGTAGTGACAGATGGTGATTGGTGGTGTGGTTATGATTGCAGGTGGTTGCGGTGGTGGGTGGGTGGTGGTGGTTGCGGTGGGTGGTGGTGGTGGTAGATTAAGGTGAACGATATGGGTATGATGAAGATGACGATGATGTGATAAGGATGATGATAATTTGATTATTTTGTTTAAGTGATACATAACTTTTGATAAATTACGGGATTATTCCTTTTTATATAAAATGACCTAAATGCTCTTGTTTTTAATAGAAATAATTAACAGTGTTAGTTAGTTGGCGTAAACCTGAAACAAATTGAAAACCACAGGGAGTCAAATTGCAATTTTGAAATATTTGGAGGCAAACCGTTATTTGGACCAAATCACAGTGAGCAAAAACGAAGTTTACCCTTACTTTTAAGTATACATCATAAACTAATATACATAAATTCATCATAAACAAAACTCAAATTTTTAATACCAAGTGAAGCTTATCACTTTAACTCTAATTACTTTATCATTTGACCAAACCTTCTACTCTTAATCGCTTATTTGCAGCAACATGTCATATAATACAACACTACTATAAAATATGTATATATCCTCTTGAAAATAAACTACTTCTAAATAAAACAAGATTTAATGATATATTCAGTTTCAAACAAATAGATTAAACTTGGGTTATAATAAGAAACGAGGCTTTGGGACATTTAATAAATAATAAACTTAAAAATGTAACAATAAGAGTTTTCTTACACAATCAAGATATATTTCACTTAAAGAAATAAAAAAATTCAGGATATTTTTTTTAGAAAAGTATACTAAAATCTAAGCCGATAAGTGTTATTAAGATTATCAGTTAGATAAGCCAGGATTTGTGTTATAGGCTGGCTGACGTGTTATACATGCTGGTCACCTGTAACTTAACAACATGTGGCGTATTGTACGTGGGGTTGCCACATGTAGAATTTTCTATCTTTCTGGGCTGAAAATGGACCAAATGGACGGGGGATTTGCTGGATCAACCATGACGATAGGATTTTTAGGCTGAAAATTCATAACCATTTTAAGAAAAAATTGATCAACCATGACCATTTTTATAAAATTTTCAATTGTTTTTCATTATAAAAACATACTCCAACTTTAGTCGCCTCGGATAAACATACTTCGGTGCAATAGATGATCCCCTCCCACGGTCTCATTTAAAGTTATTGATCTTAAATTTGAAAGTAATTACACAAAAAGTCCCTGTGGTTTAGCACAGATCCCCCGTTTGAGTACAAATATTTTTAGTAACAAGTTTAGAGCTTAAGATTTCAACTTTGTAATGAGCTTGAGTATTAAGATTATTTTTCGTTAAATTTTCTATTAAATTAGAGCGAAAGAACTATATACCCTACTGTAACCTAATGGGCGATTTATATAATTAAATCTAATTTACCCAGGCACTATTTGTGTAAATAATCTAAAATTGAAAATTAAAACCGCACCCCACCCTACCCTACCCACCATGTATCCTTCACACTACCTCTTTGACGACGGCCGCTCTCTGACAAAGAAAAAGATTGTGACACGCAACAATGGTGGTTGTTTTAAAGGTTGAAGATGATTTAAAGTGAGCTTAAAGGACGGAAAATGGTGTGTATAGTGGTCTTAGGTCTGATCGGTGGATTGGGGTAAAATTAAAAAGAAAAGATCAAGTGCTGGTTAAAGCCCACTTGATTTCACAGCTAGATTTGATGATGATAATGATGATGTTGTGATGATGATTATGGACACCATAAATTGGAGCTCCAAGGAGATCTTGTATATTAGAAGCTTATTACATATTGTTGTCCTTAAAACATTAATTAAATATTGTAAAAATGGTATCAATTTGATAAAACTTTTTACGGTAGAAAGAAATCTGACTGTCGAGACTCGATTAAAAATGAGTTAATATATCGGTCTTAGTTACCTTTATTGTATAAGGGTAAGTAAGGTCGTCTTCATAGGGAATTGATGAGAAGTGTTTAACAAATACGACTCAATTAACTTAAAGACACGAACTTTATAATTAAAAATTGAAACTTTGGATGAAATTAAGAACACAATTGCAAAAAGCAACAAAATTTGAAACGAATTTACTTAAATAATAAAAAACAATCACTTCTGGGTTTTCAATTCCATATGATCAACAATCAATAGTTTAACCTAGGGCTTGTAAGAAGGTAACTTCAAGATTTTAACTTTTTTTTAAAGTGATAACCAAAGAACAATATTTTAAGACTCGTTCGTTAATAAGATTACCAATTTACTCATATCAAGTTGTCTACCATTCTTAATGAGCTCACGATGCAAGAAAACTAAAAACTGATAATCAAGCATACAACTTTATTTACAAGTAAACCTTTTAAATTTATCAAAATATAAAACTTCATTCAATCACTGCATGTTCATTACAAAAACCTAATCAAAACATACCAAATATCTCACTTGACGTGAATTGTACTTACGTAAGCAATCACGAAAAGCTTAGCCATGCATCATCTTTATTATGCCTATGATCTTGAATTGGAAAATATTTGTGGATGATTTGGGGAGCCTTGGAACACCAAAAATCATCTAAAGTTCATCAATTTTCGTCTCTCTGTAACACCCAAAAATTTAAAAGAAAAAGAAAGAAATGTGAAATATCCCAAGTCAAGGGGTTAAAGTTGTGTAAATGGCAAACTTGCTCATTTTGGGATTTAAAAGAAGCATGGCAGCCCACACCTCTTCTTTTACAGATATTGCTTTCAGCTGCACAGAAGAAAGAAGAAGCTGCAATCGGTTTCTAGAGAGAGAAGGTGGAAGATCTGCTTGTAGGTGAGGTTTTCTTGCATTTTCTGTTCGGTTTCAGTTGGATTCGAGCTGCTGGACCGATTTTTATATGTTCTTTTTTTGTTTGGCTGCTTGTTTCGGTGTGTTTAGGTGCTAGAACTCCAGGTTGCTCTCGGGTTTAGAGGAGTTTTACTCGAAAGCAGTTAAAGGTGAGTTCTAGATTCCCCTATTTTACTTGTTTTAAACTAGTTTGGGGCTGAAATGCATATTAACTGAATTTTTACAACTAAAGCATGAGTTTTCTACGTTTTTGCATCTGATGCATATGCGATGTGTGTGTTTTTATATGCCTTCTTTGATGTTGTGTAGTTGTAAGCTCTGTTTTAAGTATTTGACATGATAGATCTAAGCTAAGTTCATGTTAAGATAATGTTTGGGACTGGGAAATTTCATTAGTTGCATGGACATTAGCTGTCCGCTGTGGACACATGTGCATGGATAAGGTGTCCGATGTGGACACTTAGAATGTTTTAAGTCATCCACTATGGGACTTTAAACTGTCCGCTGTGGACTTGCATGTCCGCTGTGGACTTTGCATGTCCGCTGCGGGCACTTAGGCATTTAGTCTGTCTGCTGTGGGCATTTGTTCATCCGCATTTGTTAAGTGTTCATCCATATTTGTTAAAGTGTTCATCGGGATTTGTTAAGTGTTCATCCGGATTTGTTAAGTGTTCACCCGCATTTGCTGGTCTTCATCCGCATTTGCTGAGCATTCAACAGCATTGGTTTTATGTTTCATAGTTAAGTATTTTGTTCATCCGCATTGGACTTGTTCAACCGCATTGGACTTGTTCATCCGCATTTGGTTCACCCGCATACTTTTAGACACTCAGAATATTTTCTGAAGACTTCTTTCGCATTTGTTCATCCGCATTTAGTATTGTTCATCTGCATTTCTTTGGGAACTTAGAATTATTCCGAAATTTTGGGAATAGAGTTTAAGTGTTAAGTACTTATGTATAAGGAAAGACTATGCTTTTTTAATGTTTCTATGTTTGACTCTCTTCTTATGGGCTGCTTGTTATGGATAGTTATTATTATACTTCATGATATGTGATTATTAAACAATAATATTTTAAAAGTATTATTCATAACCAAGTGGACACAAGAAAATAAAAGAAGACAGTGGAACTTAATGAATGTTACCCCCGGGATCTTATCATCAATGGAAAGCCTTGCAAGCACAATGGAATGAGGTGCACGACCTTGTTGTCGTTAGCTCAACTGATGTGTGACCGATTCAAGATGCACATCTGGGGTCTAATCCTGGGGATTGACCAAATCAATAGGACCCGTATTCATGAGCAGGCTTCGTGCCTAGCAGTGTGGGTCAACTGTCGAATGGGTTAGCTACCAAAAAATCATTTGCCGACAGGGGTTCGGCATTTGTTGCCAACCAACATTATAGGCTCTTGCTTTGTGCAAACCTAGACAATGAAAATGAAAGATAATAAAAGAAAGAAAGATAAAGAATTTCTTAATGATTGATTATGTATGATGATAAATGATCACCAAATGAAGTTTACAAAAGTATATTTTCTATATTTTTAAACTAGAACTCACTCAGCAACGCTGACTTTTTATATGTATTTTCAGTTGGCAGGTAATGTGGTTGCTGATGGTGGCACGGAGTTGAAGCTACTTGGCAAGCAAAGTTTGGCATACATCTCATGCAAAAATAATGTTGATGTTTTGTAATACAACTAAGTATTCTTTTGTGATATTAATCAACGATATATTACTTGGCAAAAGTAACTATTAGTGCATGAAATGATTTTTGATAATTCTTCCGCTGCAATATTTTCTTATGTTTATATATTTTAAATGAGTTTTTAATAACGAATGATGCTATGAATGATCAACTGTGGGGTCTTCGGGATCGAGGCCTTACACTCTCAAAAGTTTTTTTTTCTCGAATTAGGTTTGATTTGGTTTAAATAAGCTTGAAAATCCATAAAATCCGGATACTGTTAGGCTACCGGCGTATCATACGCCCATGCACCGACATATGATACGCCGCCTCATCAATTTCGTGAATGCACTGCCCAGAGTGTGATATGCCACCCATACGCCGCCTCATATGCCACCCAGCGTATGATACGCCCAAACCTGGAGTATTATACACTGGGTCTCTTTCTTGAACTCATTTTTTCTATTTTTTGATATTTACATCTTCAGTACTTCAACTTTCATGTTTTGCTTCTTTAACCTCAAATTATACTCATTTAAGCTCAAAAAACCTATGAATCAAAACATAAACAAAGTCAATTTGTTCCATAATAATCACGATGTAAAATTTAGTATTAAGGATTTGAAGAAGATTTGCTTTACTTATCTTTAACCATATTGTCATTTCTATAGCTGGGTTATATTCGTAGGAATCATATAAATTCGATTACATTAGTAACGCCAAGTGTAATTAACTGGTGTTTCTAAGTTACTGTAATCTTATTATTTTCGAGGAAGCAATATTTTTAATTGATTTTGAACAATTAATTAATTAAGTTATTAGTCTAAACAAGATTTTCATCCAAACACCATCACTTCCTTGTAAAAACTCAAATGGAATGTTTCATACCCTCACTAGAATTATTCTCGATCATTGTGTGCAAATGAAGTAATGAACCCAAATGTTGACTTTTAAAATATTAAAATGTCTAAGAAATTACGTTTTTCATATTATCATCTTATCCCACTCAACTTTCCCTCAAAGTGTATTTAACAAGAAACTTTGGTTAGTCTAGTTTTAAACTCAACCCGCATAATATCAATATCAAAAGTAATAATAAGAGTAATAGGAAATTAAAATAGAGGAAGAGAAGATGAACTACACACGAATAAGAATAATATTAACGAAAGGTCAACTCGTATAATATCAAAAGTTATTATTTGGAAAAATCCCTAAAATGTTTTTATTTGTTTATTAAATTTCCATAATTGTTCCTTTCCAAAAACCATCTTTAAAATGTCTTTATTGAAAAAGATACCCAAATCTACTATAGAGACGCCCGAATCAAACATAAAAGGGCCGGAACCTACTATAAAAACGTCCGAACCTACTATAGAGACGTCCGAACCTACTATAGAGACGTCCGAACCTCCTATAGAGGTGCCCGAACCTCCTATTAGAGGTGCCCAAACCTACCATAGAGACGTCCGAACCTACTATAGATGTGGTTGAACCTACTATAGAGGTATCCGACACTTCTATAAAAGCGTCCAACCATGTAAAAATATAAATAAATAAAATTTAAAACCATTAGAGGCGAAGGCGACTATGATACAATGTTCGATAGACAAGTTGTCCGGTAAAAATATTCTGAGGATAATTTATGAGAAAAATGATACTTTAGGAATTTTTATGAAAAAAATAACTCTTTAAGAATTTTCACATATTATTTCATATTGGACGCAATAAGGATCACAAAAAAGGCGCGTATAGCTAGTCTTGAATATGATCATTACGTCTTGGCCTTGTATTTCTTATATTTTGTAAATATAATGTTACGGTAAAAAATTGGTAGATATTTTAATGTAATTAAATTGATTAGTTAACTAATATGATTATAATATTCATAAACAAGTCAGGAGATGCGAAATATACACTTGTTTAAGTTATTGTGATCTTTAATATTAAAACCTCATAAGTTCTTAGGGTCGAAGCCCCTAAGCAATGAACGTTTCAAGGGGGCAACGCTCTCTCGATAGGGGTCTAGAGGGCAACACCCATGATAGCGAGATCCAATAGGCAGAGCCCCTAGGTTCAAGCTGTTCTTGATTGTATTGTACCTGTGAAAACTTTTTATTTTGATAAAAAATGTTTCATTAAAATTTATTAGAAATTGATTTTTCTGAAATTTCAGATGTGGATTCGAATGTGGAAAAGACTCCATTTTTGAATTGTGTATTCATGATCTATCCGCCAAAGATAGTTTCTATCCAATCCTGCAAAAACGATTTACAAAACATTTTGGTCAATCCCTCTCGTTCTTTTGGTGCTTGAATTCACACAAACAAGCATAAATCTTGATAATTGTACGTACTCAGTTTTTATCTAATTGTTGTATTCAGATTGAACCGCCGAATAAGTTTAATATGAAAGTACAATCACGACTCTCAATCTAATCGAGGCATATGATATTCTATAAATACCAATCCTGTACAAAATAAAGGTTCAAAATTTAGAAGTTCAATGAAAATATACTTATCTTGTAAAATCTTACACATAACAAAAACGCTATTGGTAGGGTGTAGAAATAATAAAAACATGGCATTTTCTGTATCACAGAATGATAGAGAAGTTGTTTTGAGTAGCCACTAAAATTTTTTCACATAATTATTAAGTGTGTTAAAAGAAAACGTACATAAAAGGTGCAATGAATTTAGATACGTGAAGACGTTGCTCGGAATTTGCATACACATATCAGGGTAAGAATGTTCTTTAGAGTAAAAAGAAAGAGTACACATAAAACCAACATGAATGTCTTATAATGCCAAGAGATAACATAGGAAATTAGAGTTGCAAACAAATCAAACAAAAAAGAACAAGACTTTGTTTGTGTTCATTCATTAAGAAAATAAACTTGTTTATGATCAAACTATTTACAAATACTTATCGAACGCAAAGAAATTTTTATGAACATAGATGAACGCATATGAAGTTTACGAATACAAACGGATACAAATGACTATATACATTCATTTATAATAAAATCTACATCTTTCATCACAAATATTACGCAAAATCAGCAAAATATAAATAAATACTTAACATAGTTATCCAAACATACTTTACATAATTATCATAAATATAGTTAATACAAAAATTTAAAAGCTGGTCAAACTTTAACACAGACTGAAATTAAAATGGTCAAACGGGGATTGGTGAGACATTTAATATGACTAGAGTTTCATATTTTTTAAAATAAAAACCAATAAAATAAAAAGTATAAAATATAAACTTTTAAATCAATGATCACAAAACGAACACAAATAAACGTAAACAAACTAAGATATACGAACACACTATCAAAATTCAAGAACATAAATAAACGAATTACGGCCTCTGTTCAAGTTCGTTCGTTTAACTAAACGGACGAAATTTCTTGTTCGTCTTCGTTAATTTATTAAACGA
Source organism: Flaveria sonorensis (assembly GCA_025506505.1). Classification (NCBI taxonomy): domain Eukaryota; kingdom Viridiplantae; phylum Streptophyta; class Magnoliopsida; order Asterales; family Asteraceae; genus Flaveria; species Flaveria sonorensis. The sequence continues at coordinate 61,421,079 of CM046435.1, read as the reverse complement.
CTGAACATAAACGAACTTACGACTGAACGATTCCCAAACTGCTCACTTAACGTTCGATTTGCTTTCAACTATATCACAAATAATACAATTAAGTGACTTGAACAACAAGGCATTGCATGAAATTAATAGAAGAGACTTCAGCATAGCCAAGAAACGATTGCCGACAGTAATAAATATATTCATGCATGTGATCACTATTGTTAACGTGATGCCGGCAATTCATCCTTGGCTCAGTTGAACCCTCCTCCACTTCAACTATTAATGTATGTATTGAGTTGTAACTTAGTGTGTGAAGCTAACCATGGCTCTTGTTACGCATATATAGTAGAAGAAAAGGGGAGATGAGATAGAATTTAAGAATATATTCCTTTACACTATTTATTAGTGGTATTCAATTCGTTAAAGTTCATGACCTTTCTTGTAGGGATCTAGATATCGGCAACACCACACTACTTTTAATGAGACACCAAATCCATATTACTGGTGAGAGATCCATCAAGAGAGAGATGGATCTGTGTGGACCATTGAAGGAGTTTGAAGAAGCAGCGGTTCAAGATCGATGTAAGATAGTGTGTGGAAAAAAGACTGTGAAAGCGGTGACTGATTCAAATTGGCGTGAAACACGTGAGCAATTGAAGAGGTGTATGTGATGTCGCACCAAATAATCTGTGTGACGCGGATTCAAGATTGAATTGTTATTTTTGTTGTAGTAGTAATAGTAGTAGTAGCTCTTGTTATTTTAATAATAATAATAATAATAATAATAATAATAATAATAATAATAATAATAATAATACACTAACACGTTTACTAATAATATACCTATTATTACTACTACTATTATTTTTACTATTATTATTACTTTAAATCTATTATTATTATGATTATGTTATTATAATAATTATTATCATCTCTAATAATGTTATTAATAATAATATAATATAATAATAATAATAATAATAATAATAATAATGATTATTATTATTATCATCATCATTATTGTAATAATTAATTGAGTAGATTACACGGATGGTCCTTGTGCTATGTTAAATTGCGGTTTTTAGTCCCCTAAAACAACAATGTTAGTTCCAAAGTATGTATATGTAACTGGTTTAGTTTTAAGTTGGATGGTTTTTCTGTTAATTTTTTAAAATATAACGAAAATACCCTTAAGGTTAACTTGTAATTTTTATGTTAACCGTATGTAGTTATACTAGTTAGTAGCACATTATTCAGTCTTGTAATATGTTAGTGAATTGTTTAATTAAGTTACCTAAAGCAAAAATTTTGTAAACAAACTACATTTTACATTTGCACATATTACAAATAATGATCCATTACATATTCATCTTACAAATAACTTATATTATATTTTCATATCTTACAACCAAACTATTTTAACATGCCTGTCTATAGGATCCACTATCTCTCCACAAGAAAAAAAAAACTAACTTTGTATGTACTCTCATGGTAGACAATATAGACCGGGAAAACCAACCCTCTTGTACGGTTGTTATAAAGTTAAGGAGTCACATGTCCCAAATGGCTAGGTGTAACCCGCTCATTACCATGTACGTACGAAAGGATATTCTCGTTACATTACCGTAAACATTTTCTAGCTTATGCATCGAGAGGCTTACACATTAGTGGTGTATTTCTTAGCTCTGTTTCACTCGAAGACTTAAATCTAGAAAAATACTCATGTAATGTCGTTTCCATGTTCTCAACTAATAGGTAGTCTAGCATGGCACGTATGAAGATTCTTATATCACCTTTAGCTAGCGGATTTTAATTCCAAGAACACTACTTTCAACTTTTACATGAGGACTTACTCTTGGTACAAGCATATTTATGTAACTATGTTAGAATACACCGGCCATATGCAATATTAAAATGTACAAGACCACCAATTTCAAGAAACTCGCTAACAATTATCTAGCATAATGACTCTTCTCACATGCCACACCCAAACATCGATCTACCATATTTGAAGTATAGGAAGGTTGTCAAATTTAGGACCAAGAGGTTAATGGTTACAATGTTGGATATTTGTAGAAAGATTTACACGTTAATATCTTGTTTGCCATTTATAGAAATGTTTACAAAAGGATTTCCATTAGACTGCTCATCTTTGAAACACCACCAACAAACGCCTAAAGAGTCTAGCTGGAATCTGGTAATTAAGAGGTTTAAACTCTAATTCTTGAATTTACCAAGTTATAATCTACCAGAAATTCTTACCAGGCAATTAAGTGGGATTCTTTTAAAAAAAACCTAAGTGAGTGAAATATCATGTACCGACAAATTACAGACGGAGAAAATAAATCCCAAAATAAATAATGCAAAAATAGACCTTGATGGATTCCATCAGTGATATGAAGTTTTTGTCGGTATCTCCGAAGGATCCATCCATCTATAAACATCTAGCGGTGTTAGGGAACCAAGATGTTTATTATATTTGTGTACGCTTAGTGATACGTTTATTTTGAGTTAATTGTTTGTATCATGTTAATTAGCCCCTAAATTCATCGAGAGATTTGGGAAAATGTGTTTAGCCACAGATTCCCTCGTACCTAAAGCCCGGTTGTGAATAGTAATGTGAGATCGATCTTCTTTGGTTCGCGTTGGTGATACAATCGACTCGTATATCGCGCACTTGTAAGAAAAAATAATCAAACATCTACAATATGTTACACCTTATGTCCCATTGGCTCTTGTCTCTTTGTCTACAAAAGAAAATATTCCTACTATACATTTAACAATCCGAATCTTTTTGGTGCGTTCAAATCTTCATGATAGTTCATACCCTAATGGTTAGAAGCCCATGCTGTGTCCAAATCTCAAGTTCTAAGGGGCAAGAGATCGAATATGGTTTGACTATTATAAAAGATGCGTATAATCTGATTAAAAGATGCAAAATCTTGAATATTATTTGGTCAACGGGATGGTGGACACTTGGGAATGGTTGACCTTTCTGACTTGTATCCAACAGCTGTGAGCATCATATATATCATTATAGCAAAATAAAGGAGAGAGTATATTTTAAAGGGTCCTACTGCTTTACACTGCATGCACACCCCTAATTAAGTACTCCTCACATTTGTTGTTTCAATCTTTTAAAGATTATAATTAATACCAAGGAAAGTAATATGACCCAACTAATAACTTAAAGAAAATCATACAAATTGGTAATTCACTTACCAAATGAACATGATAATCACTTAGGGCTTATGGTTTGATGTTTATGGTTAAGGGTTTAGTGTAATAATGCTGATAACATATAAAAATGAAGTTATACGAAAGGACAATACATAGTGTATACGCACTTTAACTAAATTTTTTTTACAGAAATGGACATTTTGACATTTTTTGCCATCATACCACAAAAACATCATCGCTAATCACCATTTGTGATGGATGCTCAGTGACATATTAATTTTATAACGAATTTTGGACCAATTAGTCAGGGTTTTTCATCACGTACTTAAGCTGCACTAATAGATTATAAACTTTTTGAAATTTTATTTTTGTAATTTTTAGTTTTTTCTTTGAGCCACCTACACATTCAATTTCATAGAATTACATGTAAAACTAAGAAAATTATATAAGTTCTAGAAAAGATAAATTCATAAAGTTATACAAATCATCCATATATAATACATAAATATCGGAATGGTAAGAAAAACTACATGCCTAAGTCGATGGAGGTTATGGTTTTCTTCGCAATTTTTTAAAATATGTTATCAAAGCATGTTTATGTGCTCTTTCTTTCTAATATCGGTTGCATTATATTTTCTTTTAGAAGTATATAATTAAGAGACCTTAGCACTCATTCCAAGCAATGATAACCCATTAAGATCCTTTATAACACGTTACAACCATGAAATTTCTGATTTTAATAACGGTTAATGAAAAAGCAAAGAAAGCTTGATGTTTTCGGTAGACTCTTGTGTCTTTGAAGGGTCATTTGACAAATTTTTTTCTCCTTAGATGGGTGTACTTACCTACTTTATTCGTATGCTATTATTTTCGATCATTTTCGTTAGTTGCTCTCTTTTCTAAGGTGTTTCAATTATATGGATGCTTATTAGCTATCGGTATCTCTTGTAATAATCCATATATTAGGTGAAGATTAATAAGATAAGTGTAGGTAGATATCTAGATCATTTCATCAAATTAATTTCTCATGTCTTAATTTATTATCAGGAAGTTAAATATGTTTGGGATTATTTATTAATAGAAAGTTAAATATGAATGGAATACAAAAAATCATTTTGCAAGTTTAAATTTTCATTTAATATAGGTTCATCAATTTTTTTAACATCTAATTACTTTTGTATATTTTATTTTTTTTAACTTATACCATATAAATAAAGAATTTGTTATATCTAACATAAATTTAGGATTTGCTATATTTTTAAAAAATGTCAAATGCATCATTAATTACAACGATGGCTAGTTTATGGTGGTGAGTACTCTTATTTTGCATGTATGATATGTCTTTAATAATAAGTTGCTCATACACTATTGATTTTGTACATCCAAGCTATTACTAGAACAAATCCAACTTCTCAATAGAGTTGTAATGAGTTTCAATTACGCAATACACTTCACTCAATACATATAAGTGTGTAACCCAATATAATACTGCATCAAACTTGTAATGTATATTGTTGCTGCAAACATGTATTTCGTCGAGAGTCATTTCTATGTTTGTTACAATATATTAACATGGTGACTTATATTAAAGGCTTTCTTTCTTTAAAAAAGTGTATTTGACAATCGATATATAGACACATTCTAAAACTATGTGTCTAAAATTTAAATTTTCAACTGTCACACCCTCAAAATCCGCGAGCGGGGTTTTACCGCGAGGCGCGTGACATACCAGGATCTCAGTCATTAGTTACCAAGAACGACTCTATATGATAAATAAACAAAACCAGAGTTAACGTTTAAAATACTGCGGAAGCGTTTTTAAAACTAGAAAACTCAAAACAAGTAGTATGTAAAGAGAATGCGCAAAACATACGCGCCCCAAACACAAATGTTTAATAGGAAAATAAACCCAAATGTGTAAACAAACAATGTAGACAACTCAACGATGCTGGTGTGCGTGCTCCTAAGCAACTGGCAATCTTAACCTGAGAATAGCATACTAAACAAGTCAACACATGGTTGGTGAGTTCAAGAGTTTGCGTTAAAATATAAACCAATCAACAGTTTCCAGAGCATAAGTAGTGTATTGCAATAGATAGCTAGTCTATTAACATAAAAATATTAATCATAGTGATTTCGCGATCGAAGCTGACTGTGTTACGTTTGTTGCCTCCCGTCACGACTTACCATGTCGTGACGAATGTGTTAGGACAAAATTGCACCCGTTTGACCTCGAGTCGCACAGGTGGGGCTCGTCAGACCCAGTAGTACTACCCAAGATTTCCCCGCTATTCAATATTAACAATCCGAAAGTGTGAGGACTTTCCATGGTAAACAGCACTATATCAATATTATACACACTCATATATAAAAGCGTTTGTGATCAACAGTATGCTATCTCCCCCAAAAGAGATTATGTAAAATAAGTGGGGCAAGAACTCACCTGATGCGCGCAAGAATTAACCTAGAGCTTAACTTGAAAGAAAGAAGGAAAGACAACCTTCAAAGGTCACCTAGAATACAAGAGTACATAAGCACGTGTACACAAAATCAACATGAAACCCTAAGTGTTCTACAAACCAAGAGACTCAAGGTTTTAGAAAGACAAGACACATTTGACCCAGTTGACCCGTTTGACCCGTTGGTGACATTATAGGTGATAACTCGTTAATACTAACACAACAGCATATCATACATGATCAACATACAACCCAACAATAGTCCTAACATACCCATATGACCCATTACCATGAATTCTCACAAACAGGCCAAATCAGATAACTATCCAACTAAACATTCATACAACACAAACAACACATTTAATCACCTTAGAAATCATCCATGAACACACTAGCATGGTCCTAATATCCCAAACATGCTCAAATCATCCAATTCAAGGATTTGCACAATTAAAGTTTCCCTTTTGGGAAAGTTCATCCCAAATTCATCAAACTCCACTACATTCATGAATTCATCAATTATATACCAATTCAAGCCCATGACAACATTTAAACATGATCAACAACACCTAATCATCATGATTCATCAACTTTCATACCCAAAAGTTACTATCTTTAGCAATGTATGAACTACAACATGCATTCTTGAATTCCTAACATTCATATCAACCATCTAGCATCTAATCATCATCACAAACACATCCATAACATTCATACATCAACCAATCATCAATTCATGCAAAATAAAGTTACTATTATTAGTAACCTATGAACAATGTATCAAAATCATAGCTTTCTTGCATAATCGACGTTAACTAGCATATATACAATCCAACTAACATAATAACACTAACCAACATCAACAAATCGATCCCCAATTGCAAGTTTCGAATTAGGGTTTCGGCCCTAATGTAATTTCCATAAAAACTTGTAAAAATCCAACCTTTATTGCATACTTGACGTTAATTAACATATAATCTACCCAACAAACACATTAACAACAACAAACAAGCATCAATCAACCACCAATTTGCAGTTTTCGCATGAAACATTCGGCCAACATGAAGACTCATCAAAAACATACAAAATCTAACCTTTAAACGTGTAATGGCTTGCAATTGATGATTCTAACGTGTTCTATGCCTTGAAATCGACCAAAACCGAAGATGATTGTTTGTTCTTGGGCTGAATTCGAAGAGGAGAGGGAGAGAGGATGCAAGTCGCGGCCGATGGGTGGGATTAGGGTTGGAGTTTTGATTTTTATTTTATTAAATAATCCATAATTACCCTTTTAACCCTTATAATTTGTATTTTATAAAGATTAGGCTTTTTGAATAGTTTTTAAATAGTTTTTAACTACTAAACACAATTATTATTAATCACAAATAACAATCATGCATAATTCCCATTTATCACAAAACACACGAAATAAATATGACGTTTTCACGTTACGCGATAAAATTACAGTTAACATTCAAATCACATAAGCATAACTTAATAATCACATTGTTAACTTAATTATCATCAATTTAACATTACTGATTATTGTTAAGTCACCAACGTTCAACGACAACTAGTGTGTGTGCTCGACACGTGTATGCAAGACTTAACGGAACAAACGGAGTTTGGTAACGGAAAATTACCGGATGTCACATTATCCCCATGTTGAAAGAATTTTCGTCCCGAAAATTGCGTTACATGGTGAGTGTTCCATCACTGGTCTACTGCATTGGCACAAGGAAATCGAAATCGTGTGAGTTTTGGATGAGTTGTCACATCATCCCCATGTTGAAAGAAATTTCGTCCCGAAATTTAATCAATACCTTCGCCGGCTGGCATCGTCCTTTCGAATAGCTGAGGATACTTAAGCTTCATTGGTCTTCACGTTCCCACGTGAATTCTGGTCCACGTCTCGAGTTCCAACGAACTTTGACGATGGGTATCTTGCTTTGCTTAAGCGTTTTCACCTCACGATCCATCACTTCGACCGGTTCCTCAATGAAACGTAGTTGTTCATCTACTTGAACTTCTTCCAGTGGTACGACCATCGTTTCATCCGTAAAACATTTCTTTAGATTTGAAACATGGAATACATCATGGATTCCACTCAATGAATCAGGTAAGGCTAGTCGATAGCCACTGGACCAATTCTTTCCACTATCTCAAATGGTCCAACGTATCTCGGATTTAGCTTTCCTCGTTTACCAAACCGAACTACGCCTTTCCACGGTGAGACTTTTAATAAAACTTTGTCACCTGTCTGAAATTCCAAAGGTTTTCGTCGTTTGTCAGCATAGCTTTTCTGTCTGTCTCGCGCTGCGGCCATGCGGTTTCTTATCTGAACAATCTTCTCAGTTGTCTCGTGTACTAACTCGGGACCCGTTAATTGACTATCACCAATTTCAGCCCAGCAAACTGGTGATCTACACTTTCTCCCATATAAAGCTTCAAAAGGTGCTGCCTTTATACTAGTGTGATAACTGTTATTGTAAGAAAATTCCACCAATGGTAGGTGAACTTCCCAGTTATTCCCGAAGTCAATCACACAAGCACGTAACATGTCCTCCAAAGTCTGTATAGTACGCTCGCTTTGACCATCAGTCTGTGGATGATAAGCAGTACTCATATCCAATCGCGTACCTAAAGCTTTCTGCAACGACTGCCAGAAGTGTGATGTGAAACGAGAATCGCGATCAGAAATAATTGAGATCGGTACTCCATGCCTCGAAACGATCTCCTTCAGATAAAGTCGGGTTAACTTCTCCATCTTATCTGTTTCCTTTATCGCTAGGAAATGAGCAGATTTTGTTAATCGATCCACGATAACCCATATTGTATCACAACCCGTAGAAGTGCGAGGTAACTTAGTAATAAAATCCATTGATATTTGATCCCACTTCCACATAGGGATCTCGGGTTGTTGTAGCAGACCAGATGGTTTCTGATACTCCACTTTAACCTTCGAGCAGGTCAGACACTTACTCACATAAGTAGCTACATCTGCTTTCATGTTAGGCCACCAATAGTGCGCCTTCAAATCGTGGTACATCTTGTCAGATCCAGGATGTATAGAATACTTGGACTTATGAGCCTCACTCATGACCAAATCTCTCAGATTTCCATGTAGAGGTACCCATAGTCTATCCATGAAGTAACGAATTCCATCCGCTTTTACTTCCAATTGTTTTTCCATACCCCTTAACCCTTCTAAACTCATGTTTTCTACCTTCAGAGCTTCAGTTTGAGCATCACGGATTTGTTCAGGTAATTGCGTACTAATCGTTAGTTGCAGAGCTCGCACACGTCGAGGTTTAGCAGTCTCTTTTCTACTCAGCGCATCAGCAACTACATTTGCTTTCCCCGGGTGGTACTTAATAGCACAATCATAGTCGTTTAACAATTCCACCCAGCGTCTTTGTCTCATGTTCAACTCCTTTTGCTCAAAGATGTGCTGAAGACTCTTGTGATCGGTGTAGATGGTGCATTTGGTACCGTACAAGTAATGTCTCCAGATCTTTAAGGCAAAAACTACCGCACCCAGTTCCAAGTCATGGGTGGTATAGTTCTTCTCATGAATCTTCAATTGTCTAGAGGCGTAAGCTATCACTTTATCCCGCTGCATCAAGACACATCCAAGTCCTTGAATAGACGCATCGCAGTAGACTACGAAGTCATCACTACCATCCGGTAACGCTAATATTGGTGCGCTACACAATTTATGTTTCAGCAACTGAAAAGCAGATTCCTGACTCTCACCCCATTTGTACGTCGTTCCTTGTGAGTCAAGGCTGTGAGAGGTTGTGCAATCTTAGAGAATCCTTCAATGAATCGTCGATAATATCCCGCTAATCCAAGGAATTGTCGTATCTCACTTGGTGTCTTAGGAACAGACCAATTCTTTATCGCTTCAATCTTAGCAGGATCAACATGTATTCCCTTCTCGTTGACAATATGACCCAAGAATTGTACCTCACGTATCCAGAAATCACACTTAGAAAACTTTGCGTACAGTTGTTCCTTTCTAAGTAATTCTAAGATTAAACGTAAGTGCTTCTCATGTTCTTCCTCGGTCCTTGAGTATATCAGTATGTCATCAATAAAGACGATAACAAACTGATCAAGATAGGGTTTGCACACGCGATTCATGAGGTCCATGAATACTGCTGGTGCATTCGTCAACCCAAATGGCATGACCAAAAATTCATAGTGACCATATCGTGTACGGAAAGCAGTCTTCGAGATGTCCTCTTCTCGAACTCTCAGCTGATGATACCCAGACCTCAGATCAATCTTGAGTAATAGCTTGATCCTTGCAGTTGATCAAACAAATCATCGATACGAGGTAACGGATATCTATTCTTGATAGTAACCTTGTTCAGTTCCCTATAGTCAATGCACATTCGAAATGTACCATCCTTCTTCTTCACAAATAGAACTGGCGCTCCCCAGGGCGACGAACTCGGTCGGATAAACCCTTTATCCAACAACTCTTGTAGTTGGGCGGATAATTCCTGCAGTTCGTTCGGAGCTAACCGGTACGGTGCTCTCGCAATTGGAGCGGCTCCTGGAGTCAACTCAATCTGGAATTCAACTGACGATGAGGCGGTAATCCAGGAAGGTCTTCCGGAAACACCTCAGGAAACTCACGAACTACGGGAATATCCTCTATCTTCTTTTCCTCAGTCTGTTTATCTGTGACGAGTGCCCATATGGCCAGTCGACCCTTTCGTAACAACTTTTGTGCTTTCATAAACGAGATGATGCCTATCACCGCACCACTCCTATCACCTCTGACCGTAAGGACTTCTTCACCAAGGGGAATCCGTATGATCTTCTCGTGGCATATGACTTCTGCTTGTTTATCGGAAAGCCAATCCATGCCTACTACCACATCAAAACTTCCTAGTGTAACAGGCATGAGATCTATGGTGAATGTATGACCAGCAAGCTCTATCTTGCAGTCTCTAAGAATATGCGTTACGTGAATCTGTGTACCGTCAGCTAACTCTACGGTGTATTTAGATTCTAAGGCTGAGGGCATATCACTTAAAAGACTACAGAACCTAGTGGACACGAAACTTCTATCGGCTCCGGTATCGAATAATACAGTAGCAAAACAACCATTAACCGAAAATTTACCAGTTACTGTTGTAGGATCGTTTAGAGCCTCACCTGAGCCAATGACGAAGGCTCTTCCTTTGGCTCCATTGTTGTTTCCACCATTGTTGTTGCCATTACCATTGTTGTTGTTATTGTTGTTGCCATTGTTATTATTGTTGTTGTTCCCATTATTGTTGTTGCCATTACCATTCCTCTTGAGCTGGGGACAGTTGCGTTTGTAATGGCCTTCTTTTCCGCACTCAAAACAACCTTTCGGAGTGTCTTGTGATTGTTGAGGCTTCTTCATCAGTTCACCCCGACAGTCTTTGGCTGCATGACCAATCTTCCCACAACGTTGACACTTGAAGTTATCACATCGACCCACATGGTGGTAGTTACACCGGTTGCACTTCGGCAGTCTTCCACCATACCCACGTGTCCTTGATTTGAGTGCGCCTGGTTGAAGCTTCGGTTATTATCGAACTTCCGTTGCTGTTGCTGACTTTGCTGCTGTTGTTGAGGTTGAGATTGGCTGCTGGATGACGATCCCTTGTTGCTTGAACCATCCCACTTGCGTTTCTGGTCGGGCACGCTTGCCACCGCACCCCGTTTAGGTAACCGTCCTTGCTCAACTGCCTGGTCAGTCAGCCTATGGGCTGTTCGGATAGCTTGTTGTATGGTAGTGGGGTTAGAAGCAGTTACCATACTTTGAATTTCGGGCACCAATCCCCGTATATAATGCTCCACCCTCTTGTGCATTTCATTCACCATCCCTGGGCATAAAGTGGCTAACTCATGAGTTCAAGTCGTGTAGGCTTCAATTTCTGAGCCTTGCATTTTGAGTTGCCAGAACTCAATCTCCAGTTTCTGCACTTCATTTCGGGGGCAGTATTCTTCCTCATCAGGGTCCACCAAAGGTGCAGGGGCTTCAGCAACCTGAAGTGCTATTAGCTGTGCCTCTAAATCAGCAAACCTATCATCGATCACTATGTTATGGTGATCCTGTGTGTCCATGCGCCCACTAAGTGCTACCACGTTGCCTGCCAGAGTATGATGTCCACCAATGGCCATCGAAAGTCGCTCCTGCAGCGTCTCTACCTGGAAACGCAGCTGACGCGTCTCAGATCGTAATGCAGAGTTCTCATCAGTGAGTCCTCTAATCCGCTGTCGCTCTGTGTCCAGTGTGGCTACTAGGGCTGCGAATGCCTGCTCCAGAGGAATGCTCAAAGTAGGAAGTGTAGGCAAAGTAGAGGCGGTTGATGACCTAGTCCTAGGTCGTGTAGGTGCTACTGGTGGTACGCGTTCTTATAAGCCATACGGTTTATGTAAGTGGGGTAGAAATCCCAGTTACGCGGAGGATCGAGCTCAGGAGGTATGAAAGGCTGATCCCAGTCTATCTCGCTAGGAGGATAAGGATGTCGAGGCCAGTTAAATCCCCTATCCGGTACGGGAGAAGTAGGAGGTGAATCAGATCGTGCAGGTCTCTTGCCTAAATTCCTGGACGACGATGCCATGCTGCGAAGTACGTGTTGCGTATGCCAATGAGTATACAGTAAGGAGAGTAAACGATAAGTAACTAACAACTGTGCGGTTATAGTCTAGTGTGTGTATGCAACCTAGTTCCCTATAACCAATGGCTCTGATACCAATCTGTCACACCCTCAAAATCCGCGAGCGGGGTTTTACCGCGAGGCGCGTGACATACCAGGATCTCAGTCATTAGTTACCAAGAACGACTCTATATGATAAATAAACAAAACCAGAGTTAACGTTTAAAATACTGCGGAAGCGTTTTTAAAACTAGAAAACTCAAAACAAGTAGTATGTAAAGAGAATGCGCAAAACATACGCACCCCAAACACAAATGTTTAATAGGAAAATAAACCCAAATGTGTAAACAAACAATGTAGACAACTCAACGATGCTGGTGTGCGTGCTCCTAGGCAACTGGCAACCTTAACCTGAGAATAGCATACTAAACAAGTCAACACATGGTTGGTGAGTTCAAGAGTTTGCGTTAAAATATAAACCAATCAACAGTTTCCAGAGCATAAGTAGTGTATTGCAATAGATAGCTAGTCTATTAACATAAAAATATTAATCATAGTGATTTCGCGATCGAAGCTGACTGTGTTACGTTTGTTGCCTCCCGTCACGACTTACCATGTCGTGACGAATGTGTTAGGACAAAATTGCACCCGTTTGACCTCGAGTCGCACAGGTGGGGCTCGTCAGACCCAGTAGTACTACCCAAGATTTCCCCGCTATTCAATATTAACAATCCGAAAGTGTGAGGACTTTCCATGGTAAACAGCACTATATCAATATTATACACACTCATATATAAAAGCGTTTGTGATCAACAGTATGCTATCTCCCCCAAAAGAGATTATGTAAAATAAGTGGGGCAAGAACTCACCTGATGCGCGCAAGAATTAACCTAGAGCTTAACTTGAAAGAAAGAAGGAAAGACAACCTTCAAAGGTCACCTAGAATACAAGAGTACATAAGCACGTGTACACAAAATCAACATGAAACCCTAAGTGTTCTACAAACCAAGAGACTCAAGGTTTTAGAAAGACAAGACACATTTGACCCAGTTGACCCGTTTGACCCGTTGGCGACATTATAGGTGATAACTCGTTAATACTAACACAACAGCATATCATACATGATCAACATACAACCCAACATAGTCCTAACATACCCATATGACCCATTACCATGAATTCTCACAAACAGGCCAAATCAGATAACTATCCAACTAAACATTCATACAACACAAACAACACATTTAATCACCTTAGAAATCATCCATGAACACACTAGCATGGTCCTAATATCCCAAACATGCTCAAATCATCCAATTCAAGGATTTGCACAATTAAAGTTTCCCTTTTGGGAAAGTTCATCCCAAATTCATCAAACTCCCACTACATTCATGAATTCATCAATTATATACCAATTCAAGCCCATGACAACATTTAAACATGATCAACAACACCTAATCATCATGATTCATCAACTTTCATACCCAAAAGTTACTATCTTTAGCAATGTATGAACTACAACATGCATTCTTGAATTCCTAACATTCATATCAACCATCTAGCATCTAATCATCATCACAAACACATCCATAACATTCATACATCAACCAATCATCAATTCATGCAAAATAAAGTTACTATTATTAGTAACCTATGAACAATGTATCAAAATCATAGCTTTCTTGCATAATCGACGTTAACTAGCATATATACAATCCAACTAACATAATAACACTAACCAACATCAACAAATCGATCCCCAATTGCAAGTTTCGAATTAGGGTTTCGGCCCTAATGTAATTTCCATAAAAACTTGTAAAAATCCAACCTTTATTGCATACTTGACGTTAATTAACATATAATCTACCCAACAAACATTAACAACAACAAACAAGCGTCAATCAACCACCAATTTGCAGTTTTCGTATGAAACATTCGGCCAACATGAAGACTCATCAAAAACATACAAAAATCTAACCTTTAAACGTGTAATGGCTTGCAATTGATGATTCCAACGTGTTCTATGCCTTGAAATCGACCAAAACCGAAGATGATTGTTTGTTCTTGGGCTGAATTCGAAGAGGAGAGGGAGAGAGGATGCAAGTCGCGGCCGATGGGTGGGATTAGGGTTGGAGTTTTGATTTTTATTTTATTAAATAATTCATAATTACCCTTTTAACCCTTATAATTTGTATTTTATAAAGATTAGGCTTTTTGAATAGTTTTTAACTACTAAACACAATTATTATTAATCACAAATAACAATCATGCATAATTCCCATTTATCACAAAACACACGAAATAAATATGCACGTTTTCACGTTACGCGATAAAATTACAGTTAACATTCAAATCACATAAGCATAACTTAATAATCACATTGTTAACTTAATTATCATCAATTTAACATTACTGATTATTGTTAAGTCACCAACGTTCAACGACAACTAGTGTGTGTGCTCGACACGTGTATGCAAGACTTAACGAAACAAACGGAGTTTGGTAACGGAAAATTACCGGATGTCACATCAACGGTGCGTTAAAACCTATTATTCCAATGCACCTAAAACTACTAAGCTAATGTAATTTTGTAATTTCTTTTAACACACAAGTTTCTAACAATGTTTTGAATATAATTCAGTGTTACATCCCCAAACTCATTACAAGTATGGTATCCGAGTTTGCAAAGTTATGCAATGTTGTAATTGTAAGTTCAAGTTAGTTTTAGTTTTCTAGACAGACAGACAGACAAAAAAAAAAAAAAAAAAAAAAAAAAAAAAAAAAGAAAAAGAAAGAAAGACCCTTATGTCAACTATTACAAAATAGAATTTAGAAAAGGTTACGCAATACATACCCCCATCTATTACTTGTCATACTCACCCCTCAAAAAACAATTTCAAAACTTGTCATAATTTACTCCGAAAAAAAAATTAGTTTTAAAAAAAGTTTTTTTTAAATAAGTTTCAAAAACTAGTTTTATATAATGATATAAAAATATATTTAAAAATATAAAATTTCTATAAAAAAATTATAATAATTTCTGAAGTTAAAAAAACTTCTAAAATATCTTTTAGAATTGGAAATAGACCCAAACGTATCTAATTCAACCGATTAAACAGTTTAAATCGATTTATTCAGTTCCGTTATCCGATTAAACCTGTTAAACCGTTTATTATTCGGTTTATACGGATAGCCGAACCGAATTAGCAAGAATTCATGTAACCGTTAACCGAAATGAAAATTAAAATTTACAATTTGATTCGATTTTTACAGTTACAGATACGATATGGTTTTCGGTTATTTCCTGTTTTTGGATTTTTTTAACACTCGTAACCACTACAAATAAATATAATAAAAGACAAAAAATACAAAGACTAAAAGTAATAATAAATAGATAAAACTTAAAAGAAAATTAGTTTAACATATTAAAAAGTGATATGGTAAATTAAAAAACCTAAAAGAAAAAAATTAACTATTTTTACAAGTTAAAGGAAGGGGTGTAACAAATAAAAAAAGTTTAAAAATGAGTATATATAGCATCACCCTTTAAAAACTATAACTGCACTTCAAAAAGACGAATTTCACAAAATCTAAAACCGTCATAATAATATGAATAAAAACTAAAAAGAACACAACATAAAATCTTTATCATCAAATTCAAAAGCGCCCGTCGCTATAAAAACTCTCAAGGATGTCTGTTTGGAATTAAGAAAAAGAGAAAAGAGACTTATTAGGCTAATCCATAATTTATTCGAGATGGGCCATTTAATTTGATTATGTTATGACAACAATGGGCTTAGTATTATGTGTTGCTTTACTTATTCAGTTTAAAATAGTTAAAGGATAAGTTGTCCGAATGAAGCGACGCTAATTGTCTATCATTTGCATATGTTAATAAGACGATGTCTATGTAACATTGTAACTTACTAGTGTAGTAATTAAGTTAGGTTATACACCATGCTGTCAAATCCGTACCTAGAAGTGATTGCTTATATTTTTTTTGTCCCATCTGTGTTCTTTTTTCCCTAATTTACGCGATGTTGAGGTTAATATTACCTTAGTGCAAACGAATTACCATCCATGGTCTTTTAATTTTTATAGTGAAACAAATTTATAATATGATACACTACTTATCATGGCTATCTTGGATGATTGAGTTTTTGAATGACTTGACTACCAGAAACCTAATTAAATTCATAATTCATCAGATTGATTTTGAATCATGAATCTAGAATTAGCTTATTCAATGGTAATTCCAAAGATAGTGGGACAACAAAAGACAGATTATGACGATTTGTGTTGTGTGATGTGTGTATTATGCTATGTGTGTTGTGTGATATGTGTTTTTGTAATAATAATGATAATGATACTAAAAATGATAGTAATAATATTAATATCAAACTATTAATAAAAGTTAAAATAATAATAATAATAATACTAATTAATACTAACAACAATTAGAATAACAGTTGTTTATTTAAAATTACCAAATCCGAATCGGAAATAGTACAGTTATGTGAACATGTCAAATGATAAAGTACGTTGCTATTTAGTGACGGGAAATGTAATAAAGTTGTAATCAGAAACAAAACTATAACCAATCCTGATCTTCAACTAACTCGAAAGTATCTCCTATCTTTTTATGCGATCTGAATTAATACCAAACAATAGTTTGTTGACACTAGGTCACTAATGATTAAGAAATGGAAATACGATACAAGTTACATTGCTAGTTGCATTGAAATTTAGTAAACTTAATAGACAATTACACAAATACAAGAGATAACTAACATGGTACACATATATGTCAGCTAGCAAAAAAGATGAAGAACTCATATCCTTTTTGGACTTGATGATGTACCAAAAGCCAATAAAACAGGCATTCTTTAAAATCTATTTAAAGATTTACACCTTTATTCAATCACTATCTCTGATAAATGTTGGTGTCCACAACATTCCTTTGTAAAGCTTCTACAACAGCCACTCACATGCCTCTTCTCCAACCCATGATTCTGGCAACAATGTCTTACCATTTTCCCCAATTCCTCTTCAGTTATGTACTCTTTCACATGAAGATGATCATGATTCAAATCTATGTGTGTTTCATGATTCGATTGGCTTTTCTTGTGGGTCATTTGGTCATGACAACACACACTTTCCTTTTTAACTACAAGCTTACAACTATGAGTCCTTTTAACTTGTGATTCACCGTCTGAAACTTTATGTAATTTATTACTAGCATGAACACAAAAGTCGCGGTTTTCTTGTCCTTGTATCTCGCGCTTAGCCTCAGGGACCTCATTGTCACTATGAGCACAACAACTATGTGTTTTTACTTTGTCTTGTGCCAAGTACTTTAACATATGAACATCTTCATGATCATGTGCAAGGTGCTTCACTTCATGTGCATGATCATCGTCATGAGCACAACAACTATTTTTGCTTCCTGTGTCTTGTACCAAGTGATTTACCATATGAACATCTTCATGATGTTCATGATGCTTCACTTCATGTGCATGATCATCATCATGAGGACAACAACTATGAATGCTTCTTGTGTCTTGTACCAAGTGATTTACCACATGCGCACCTTCATCATGATGTCCATGGTGCTTCACTTCATGTGCATGATTATCATCATGGGCACAGCAGCTATGTTTATCTTCAGTTTCTTGTATAGAGTATCGAAGGTCATGTACCTTGTCACCATGCCCACAACAACCCTTTTGTTTCCACAATTTACAGCCGACTGGTGCTTATCAGACAAACATTTGACATGTTTATGAGATGAATGACAATGTTTATGATCATGTGAAGAACCTGAATGTTTGTTGGTGGTTTTTGTGACGGTTGTAGCTCTTAACAGAAGCATGCTGTTGAGAATTACTATCAAACAAGTCCCAACATCTGCTAAAACTGCTGCCCAAACTAGTGGATGGCCTGCAATGGCTAATGCAATTATAGCAGCCTTGGTGATAAAAGCCAGAAAAATATTTTCAAATATTTTTCTTCTTGTTTTTCGCGCGAGTCTCACTGCTATTGGTATCTTTCGTATATCATTCGACATTAATATCACATGCCCGGTTTCAGTTGCAAGTGCAGATCCTGATATCCCCATTGAAATCCCGATATCTGCAGTGGCTAACGCAGGTGCATCATTGATTCCATCTCCAACCATTGCTGTTGGAGATAACTTTTGAAAATCTTTAATGATTTTCGCTTTATCTTGGGGTAAGAGTCCTGCATACATCATGTCTAATGCACCCCCTAACTACAAATTTAAAGATACAATAAGCACAAAATCTGTAATTTTGAATTTTTGTAGTTGGCATAAGAGTTTTACCTCATCTTGTGCATGATTGGCTGCAGCTTGACAGTCACCTGTAAGCATAGCTGTTTTAATACCCATTGATTTGAGTTCTTTGAGTGCTTCTTTTGCACCCGTTCGACACGCATCAGAGAGATTAAAGACGCCAGCTAACGAAGATCCTAAAAATATGTAGCCAGTTGACTTTCCTTCTATGTTTTCACTTGCACTATGCAAAACTAATTATAAAAAATAAAAAAAAGTTAATGACTTATATATGTATGTAAATTAAACGTATAATCGCATAACAACAAATCTAAACATAGGTTTAGTTTTTACCTGTTGAATTACAGTCTGCTCTAACAGCAATCTTTTGGTTTCCAACATAAATGTTTTTTCCTTCAATTTTACCATAAATTCCTTCACCGGGAAAGTTTAGAAATTCCTCAACATTGTCTGGTTGTGCTTTCACAGAATTAGAGGTTGCATAGTCTATAAGTGCTGCAGCCATGGGATGACTAGACATACTCTCAACGCTCGAGACCCTTTAAATTTCCAACAAAAACCACTCTCGAGTAAAAATACGCATCAAAAAACTAAAAGATTGGTCATACGAGCACGTTGATAGTTCATAAGTTACCAGTATAGCAATTTTTCAAGACTGATATTGTCTATGAGTGAATGGAAGTTTGAGACTGAAAACTCTCCTCTAGTGATGGTCCCGGTCTTATCAAAAGCAAACATTTTAACTTTTGAAAGTGTTTCCAGGTATTCTGCGCCTTTGATCAACAGCCCGGTTGTAGCTGCTTCTGATAGCGCGCAATATGTAGCAACTGGTGTTGACAGTATGAGTGCGCATGGGCATGCACTTACCAAAACTACCAAAGCCAGGTGATACCATTTGTCTAAATTGTGAAGTTTCATAGAAGTTGGTATCAGAGCCAAACTCGCTGCTACAACAACAACAGCTGCACATTCACATAAACAAACTTGTGTTAGCAAGAATGAGTGACATATCAATTGAAGCTAGATGAATAATTAAGGGGCATTTGGATGTGTGTTTTTGAATGTATTTATGTGATTCTGCATATTGAGAATCAGTTTTGTAAGCTGTAATTAGATCCAAACACCCTCTTCAATAGGTTATAACAAGTGATTAGCAAGTTTTACCTGGTGTGTAGTATTTTGCACATTCATCTATGTATCTTTGAATTTTACATTTATTATTTTGAGCTTGTTCAACAAGCTTTGCCATTCTTGCAACCACAGAGTCTTCAGCAAGAACAGTAGTGTTAATGCTAATGTAACCTGAGGAATAATAGCAAGATCAAACAAAGGGTTATCCAAGAGTTCACATCCAATCTTCATACTTTGACTTTTAAAGTCAAAATAACCGTTTTTAACTCAGTAATTATTATAAATATCTTGCAAAATAATAAA
This sequence comes from Flaveria sonorensis, assembly GCA_025506505.1. Classification (NCBI taxonomy): domain Eukaryota; kingdom Viridiplantae; phylum Streptophyta; class Magnoliopsida; order Asterales; family Asteraceae; genus Flaveria; species Flaveria sonorensis. The sequence continues at coordinate 61,401,064 of CM046435.1, read as the reverse complement.
AAAAGATTTCATAAATGTGTTGTGTGCTATAAAATTTAATGTGAATATCAATCATTTTTATAAAGTAGTGAAAAAGATCATCATTTTTCAACTTGAAAAATAGAGTGTTTGACCACAACAGTCAATGCATACCATTTAAATTTATTGTGCCAGCCCAAACTGTAGAATCCACTTGTTTTGATACAGGAAATGACTCTCCAGTTAGAGCTTTCTCGTCAACTTCACATGTCCCTTGCACGACGATTCCATCGATCGGGATAACATCGCCAGCCTTAACCGCAAGCTTTGTGTTGACCATGACGTCATTAGCGTTGACTTCTTCTCCATTGCTAGCCAATACAGCTTTTTGTGGAGCCATGTTCATCAACGATGACATCACAGCAGTGGCCTAAAATTAATATAATTCAATAGTAGTAGTTTAGTACTATTAAAAACATACATACATACATACATGCATGTTGCACACATACCCAGTAAAATCTCACTCTTACAGTATAAGGTCTGAGGATGGTGAGATCAGCGCAAACCTTATCTCTTTCTCATATGATAAAGAGGCTACTCGAGAGAGACCTTACTTTTAAAAATAGTCTCTACGTATATTCAAGAGCAAATTTATAAAACTAGTGAACCTTGTGAGATGCCCTTGATTCAAGCCATTCTGCGGTAGTGAATAAGAACACAATTGTTCCAGCTTCCCAGTAGTCTTTCAAAAAAATCGATCCTGCAACTGCGTATACAATATATTTTTTAGTTTCAAAATAATGGAAATAATTTTGGTTACAGAAGAAAAAATGCTAGATGTTAAAATCCAGTTTGATATATGTCAACTATTACACATGTCTAATTTTTTTTATGAAATTTAATAGCATTAGTTATGAAATTAAGAATAGTTCATATGACATTTTAAGAATAAAGATCGCACAAAAGTATATATAATTTACTGAACTAAAATACAGAAACAACATCACCATCAAATTTCAAGATTAAAAGAGGACACATCTTTAGACTTATCTTCTCCTTTTTCTTTCCCTTTCGCTTTTTCTTTTCCTTTTCTATTCAACGTAATTTCATTCTTTTTCAAGGCTTGGAGTAAAAAACATATATTTATATTTTTACAAAAAATACGGTTACGTTCTCAACTTTTTTTTAAATAATTCTCACTTATGTTTTTTTAACAGAATATACGTACATACATAGTGTTTAAATCAAACTATAACTAACATAAACAAAATTTTAAAAGGGTTAATGTCACTTAAAACATATGCATATTTTCTTATTTTCCATGAAGAAGTCCCTCAAGCCGATTTTCATATATTAAAGTCCCTAAGCATGTCAAAGAAAACACGAAACAATCATTCAATTCAATTTTGCTATATTACAGTCCTTAAACTTGTCTAAAATGCATGTATTAATGATAAATAATAAAAATAATAACTTGTATCTATTAAATTAGATACAATTTGATGAATTTTTGCGCAAAAAGTTTATACCCTCTTATTTGAAAATTTTAAAGGTAATAAGTTACTATTATAAGTAAATTTGAAAACTAAGGACTTTAAAATAACATAGCCGGGTTAAAGAGACTTTTCCGTATTTTTGTCTTACTTGTTAATAGATTTTAACGTACAACAATTAAATTGAGACACTTTTCATGAAAATAAGAAAGTATGTTGAAGCTGACACGATGTTAAAAGGAAAAAGAGTTCGATAAAAAGAGTTTATTTTATGATAACTTTTTGTATTTTTTAAAGAAATATTTTTTTAAGCTAGATAACCTCTTTTCAGTTGTAAGCTTTTCCTTTTCTTTATCTTTATTGTGGAAATACATTCAAAAGAGGAAATAAAAGATTAAAAGAGGTTTGGTGACTTACAAGCAATGTTAAAAGTCATGCATATGGCTTTGTCAATCATGAACCATATATACATATACCCAAAGAAAACAAGCCTAAGTGCCTAATCATGAAACGTAAAAGTTTTAATTAAGGTTTTGAAGGAAAGTTTCCTTTATTTTGATTTTTAAATATGTTACTTACATATAGTTTAGAATATTCATCTTTTAGTTTTAACACAAGTCACAAACACACACATATATGTACATTAAACAAGTTGTACAAGACTCATTATATATCACAAGTATTATCGTACGAGACTCATTACACGTGAAATCTAAGGGTGTATATCTATCACAATTATTATTGTATTGTATCGCATACCGTAATGCATAACATAATGTAAATATTATATGCTAGAACAGATAATTTAAAGATAAATAAGTACATATATCAGATAGAGGATCTAAACATCTTAGAAATTAGCTAAGCCGTCATCATTGATTAATCCTGACATATAATTTGGAATTAGGTTTTTTAATGCTTGTGAATCCTGTTTGGTTCTTTTCTTTCATCCTTTTGTTTTTAACCTTTTGTTCTAGCATTTTAAACGACGAATAAACTACTTTTTCTAATGTAAAATTAATATTATATATTTGTTGGTTTTTGTTTTCTAGATGAAAAATAAAGAAACTAATTATTCTAGATTATTGACTTCTCATTTTTCACTTAATTATTAATTTAGTATCAACCGCATCATTTATGTCGTACGTACATAGTTTATGATTCATGCTTTTGATATATAAGAGCATTCACAATCCATTCATTATCTTTATCCATATAATTACACTAAAAACATTACTTTTTCTCTTATTTTTTTAATTAAATAATATTTTTTTATATCTTTATCATTACATTTTCTATCTCCTACACTCACAACAACTTTTAAAAATATTAAAAAATTATAAGGGTTTGAACAGTAATTCCTTAAATTTACAGATTAAACAGTAACATTTCTCTCTCCTCCACTCACAACCACTTACAACCATTCCATATAATTTAAGGATTATACTCACATAAATATACCAAACCTGCTGTGAATGCTCTAAAAAAATGAAATTTTAGTTCACTCAAACAACAATGTAAACCGGTAGATAATTTTGAGCTTATGTTCCTATTGATCAGGGTAAGATGATTTACGGTGTGTGATCATGATCGATGTCTTTAATACAAATAAATATATTGGTTGTGTTTGGGTTCATCAATTTTTTTTTGAACGGATAGCAAAGCATTTATAATAAACAATTCTAAAGTTAATATTGTACCTGCAATGAGAATGAGGGTGTTTACGTCGAGTCTGATATTGCGTAACGATGCAACAGATTTCATAACTATGGGAACAACGCCAACAGCAACAGCTCCGAGTGCTAACCATTTGAAGGGTGAAAACACGTAACTCAAAAAGGATAACAAAAGCAATACACCGCAAGCGACTGCAAACGGGCTTGGCCATTTGTTTCTATAGTTTGTATCTCCTTTCACTCTCACATTTGCTTCTAGTCGAGCTTGGTTTAGCGCCTTAACTGAAACAAACTTAAAAAATTACAGTTACTTCTATGAAACGGATAAAACATAGATCATATACGTAAATCATAACCATTCAATTCTTAAGTTTCTAAAAAAACCTTCTGTCACGATCCAATAAATTCATAGTCGCTATGCTAGGGATTCTAGAAAGTTTTACATGTTATGCTCCAAAACCATAAAAAAGGGGTGAGGACCCTCCTCCTTGATTTAGAATTATGAAATGTATGTAACATATATAATATGTGATTAGAAATATTGTATATACTTAAGTTCTAGAGGCTTGATCATAGCCGTCTATAAAACAGCCCCTAACCTTTATTTTTTATAGGAGGTTCGTTTAATTAAAGGTGACGTTATTTGACATTAACCACCTTAATAAAAGTTGTGAAACTCATTTTTTTTTAAACGGCAAATGTGTGACTCTGCTTCGGATGACAAATGCTATCTTAATCGGGGCCACTTATTCGTTTCCTAGCCAAGATCGCACCCCCAACCCCCCCGGTAGAAAACTCATTGCTGAGAAAACCAACTGGTTCAACTCTTTTGTAAAACTCTTTTATAAGGTATTTTTAATTAGCATAAAAGGTTTTTGTTTTTTGGCGTTGGTCGTAGTGATAAGTGATATGTCTTGTAGTTCAGAAAATTATGAGTTTTAGTTTTATATCCTAAAAAAATGAAAAACTTATCTTAAATAATCCTGATATTATTGTTAAATAAAAAGTTTCTTGTTTTATATAATCTTGTTTATATTAAAAATATCACGTGTTGAATTAATTAGTAAATCATAAACCCAGTAAATACCATGTTAGGGTCCACCGCGACACCCTAGCGTCCAATTTAGCATACTTCAAATAATATAGTACATAAAGGACCCTAATTAGTAATAAGGGGAAGTGAAAGCTTTATTTATATAATGTTTAGGATATATATATATATATATATATATATATATATATATATATATATATATATATATATATATATATATATATATATATATATATATATATATATATATATATATATATCGCTAAGAGACATGTTCATCGCATTTCACATTCTACTCACTCCTGACTCCATATCATTTTCACTTCCTCGTGAAAATGATTTTTATTATCACCACTTGTCACTTTAATAATTTTTTGTTTATTTTCTCAAATAAGAAAGAGAAAAGCGTGAGCCTGCTCATGGTGAGGGTTCACTAGTGTGGACTACGATTGCCCAGTGTGATGTTCCACACATAAAAGTGGTGACAGATGGCATAGTACACCTAACGGTATTATACACAAGTATCACAAGAAGTAAATGTTTTAAGAATGATGGTTTTGTGTTTAGAAATCACGTGACTATTGGGTGTACCAATGCAATGTTGGCATGTTCATTGTGTAAACTTTATAAAATATATATTTGTATAGATGCTTTCATATAAAACATCATGCTTTTCGCCACCCCGATGTCATAATTAGTAAATCAAAAGCCGTTACCTTACTTCAATAAACTTTATTACATGTTACTGGTGAAATATTAAGTAAACTATTCATTGAAAAGTATATTATTTTAAAACAAAAAAGATATAAGTATAACCATGTAAACTGTAGTATTAAAAGGCCTGTGGTGCATTTATTATTAAACACACTACATACTTTAAAAAAGAACATTCTTGCAAGAAAATATATTTAAAAACTAGAATCAAATACAAGTTAATCTTAAAAAAACAATTGGGATGATAAGATGTCTTGCATCTATACTAAATGTTAAGGGTTCAAATCCTACAAATTAGATAGTAAAACAGATCAGGAGCCGTTAAAAAAAAGTTGGTGACTATGCTTTTAAACTTTATAGTAACAAAAACATATAATGTATTTATATGATGATAAGAAACTTATTATATGACTTACTTTCATAAACTACTCATTATATTTGTAATCTATATAAGTAATTATTTAAAGCAAAATGTGTTAAATAAAAAAATGTTTTCTTAGTAGTGATATATTTTTTTCTTTTGGAAAAGGCCAATGTATGAGAATCAAAGACCGACTAACAAGGAGCTAAACAATGAAAAAGACAAATAATTCATAGAATATAAGAGGGTTTTACAACCATTTGATCCAGGAATATTACAAGTGAAATCTCTTATTAGACCATAGAAAAGAAGTATGTATGAAGAGTCAAAGAGAAGCACTTTGTTGCATCAGTCATCTATTTGAATAACAACTTCATTCCGGAAATTCCAAAGCGACCACCAACATACTTAATAATAGCTTCCATGCATAGTTTATTTGTGGCGATACTAAATATGAGTAAAGTAGAGAGACCTTTTCAAAACATTAAATATGCATGCTTAATTAGAACTATGAAATTGCATAATGCATTTAACATTTATTGTCTTGAACGTGATATATAAAATTGTTATGTAGCTTCTTTATTTCTCTTTATGTCACTATTTCTGGTCATCTTTAATGTACTATAGACTATGTAGCTCTCAGAAAAACGGAACATCTTGTTGATTATGAAGCGAACATGTAAAGTGTAAAGCGTAAAGCAAGTTATCTAAGAATGTAAATCACAATAATCAATTTAAACCATGGATCTAAACACCCTTTTATTTTGTCAAGTTCGGCGAATGCCTATGGAAATAAGTTTGAAACGACAAAAAAAATAAAAATAAAAATTAAAAACATATAACAGAGGTACTTTACCAATTTGAAGCTGGGATACAAGGGCGGGGTCATGGACAACAATGACGGTTCTTGAGGGAACGATGACAGATACGTCATGAACACCTTCAATCGGTCGTAGGATCTTCTCAATCATAGGCACCTCTGACGAACAACATAATCCTAGAACGTCAAAGTAGCTTTTCTCGAATTTCTTAGATGAATTCTCCTTCATCACTTTAACTTCTTTGTATCAATATAGTTCTATGGGTTTGTTATGGGGAACAAAGTGTATGAGACAGAATGAAATGGGAGGTCAGGTTGTTGGCGTTTATATGTAGTGGTGGTGAAGGGGGAAAAAGAATCGTATCAAGAAAATGAACTTTGATGGAATCTGACGTGTACCCCCATTTTCCATGTGGGGTCGAATCTTTTTCTTCTAAATTATAGTAAAAAAGATAAGTAACATAATGTTTTGCCCAAAGGTTACTTTAGAGAATTGATTTATGCATAAAACTAATCGTATCTAAATGTTGACTTAACTTTCGTTTTACTTAAGGTAACAGAACTACAGAAGGGGCTGGTTCATTTAACTATCACTTGTTACATATTATTTGTTAAGATATATATATATATATATATATATATATATATATATATATATATATATATATATATATATATATATATATATATATATATATATATATATATATATATATATATTGTAAAGAATAACAAATCTAACGCTTGAAGAGCAAACAATCCAAGAACAACCGAAAGATAAGAGAAACTCTTCAAATCAATACTTGACAGAATACAACCAGAGAAACTAGAGTATAACAGATACAAACCCTAAATCATCAACACGATGATTCAGGAACTGAAAAACATTATATGATTCAAGAACACCTTGAATCAAGAACAAAGAAACTCTAGCCTGATTGAACAAGAGAGAACGTTGCGTTATCGGATGAAGAAAGAAAGAGAATGATCTCTCACACCAGAAAGATCTTCACATCCAAATATAAGCGATATAAGCGAGCAGCCACAAGCACAGCCCATCAGCAACAAGCCCAGCAACCAAGCAGCCCAGCAACAAGCCCAGCAGAGCCCAACAGCAAAACACTAAATAAAAGAACAAGTAAAAGCAACCAAATAATCAAATTGAAGAAAAACATTAAGAAATATTATAATTTCTAACACCCCCCCCCCCCCCCCCAATTTGATGGCGAAAAAACATCACACATGTTCCAAGCCAAACATAAAAAATTATGTTGCTGAACAAGTAAACCTTTAGTAAAACTGTCAGCAACCTATTTTTCAGACGTAATAGAAACACTTTGTATAACCCCTTCAGAAATTTTTTCCCTTAAGAAAAACAGATCAACCTCAAAATGTTTAGTCCTATCATGGAAGACAGGATTAGCTGCTATTGACAAAGCAGCTTTATTATCACAATGTAATAGAACAGGCAACACAATATGAACTTGCAGCTCACGCAGCAGGTTAATTAACCACAAGATTTCACAAGTGGCTGCACATATAGCCCGGTACTCAGCTTCATCTGAGGACAGAGAAACAGTTGACTGTTTCTTACTTTTCCAGGAAACTAAACAAGAACCAATAAACACACAAAACCCAGTAACAGACCGCCGAGAGCTAAGACATTTAGCCCAGTCTAAATCTGCAAAAGCAGACAGCACATAAGAAGTATTTTTTGAAAAGAATATGCCTTTCCCAGGAGCATTTTTCAAATATCTCAGTAGTCTAAGTGCAAGCTGTAAATGAGAATTGGTAGGAGAGTGCATGAAATGACTTAAAAATTGAACAGCATAAGAAATATCAGGCCTAGTATGCGAAAGATAGATCAGTTTGCCAATAAGTTTTTGAAAACTAGTAATATTTTGTAAAACTGTTTCATCCTTTTTACAACTACTGGTAACAAGAAAATTTTGTTCAATAGGCGTAGCAACCGGTTTACACCCACTCATACCAAACTCAGCAAGCAAATCCAAACAATATTTCCTTTGAGACAGACAAATGCCCAAATCAGTTTGAACTACTTCAATTCTCAAAAAATACTTTAATAATCCAAGATCTTTAATCAAGAACTTGGAATTCAAAAATTGTTTGATGTTGTCAATTTCTTTAGAATTATTACTAGTCACAACAATATCATCCACATAAACTAAAAGAACATCAAACACTGAAGTAGTAGACTTTATAAACAACGAATGATCATATTTACTTTGCACAAAACCAAGTTCAAACAAAACTCCAACCAACTTTTCATTCCATACTCTAGGAGCGTGTTTAAGACCATATAATGATTTGTTCAACCTACAAACTTTGGTTTCATTTTTTGGAAAGAAACCTTCAGGTAAGGACATATACACTTCCTCATTTAAACTTCAATACAAAAACGCATTATTTATATCAAGCTGATAAAGAGGCCAGCCTCTTTGAACAGCTAAGGTGATCACACATCGAACAGTCACCATTTTTACTACTGGTGAAAATGTTTCATCGAAATCTATACCCTCCTTCTGACTATAACCCTTAGCCACTAACCGAGCCATCAACCTTATCATATGTATCTTTTAAATCTTTCCACACTTCTGAGGCAAGCTTAGAGTAAACTTGCCCAACATATAATTCCTCACTAACAGAGTTCAACAACTAGGTAAGCACAATAGAATTACATCTATCCCACTGAGTAGCAAGAACTTTATTATTAGTTTGTTTCTTACATGTCCCATCGATAAACCCAACTTGTTCTTAACTTGTAAAGCAAGAAGCATAGCATTAGCCCATACAGTATAGTTCTCAGTCCCTTTCAATTTAATATTCACAACAGTTAGACAGCTAGAGTCACTAGCATACAGATACAAAGGATCACTTGCATCTAATTTGCTTATTAGTGTCTCCGGGACAACAACAGCACCAGAATTTTCACCCCATCTTAAAACCACAGTAACAATCAATAGGGAATGAAAATCACACAATCACACGCGCAAGAAAACAACTCAGACCAGAGCCAGGTTTTCACACCATTCTTGATGGTAGATCAAGGATTAGTCAGAGTTGTGTCAATGCAGTCACTCACAACAAGTAAACAAAAAGATTAAACAAGAAGATAACAGAGATGGAAAGATCTCACCAGATGCACACCCAAGTTAGGGTTCTCCGAGCAGGCCCCAGATTCAATAACCTTCACTTAGGGTTATGAATCGAGGGCAGAAAACCAAGCGAGAATAGCAGATTTAGGGTTCACGCCTTAGAGTTCAATCAGCACCAGTATGCCGGATATTCCCACACCAACCAGATCCACGTTCACCGCACCAACCAACGATAGGGTTCCCGAGATGAGAAACCCTAAATCAAACCGAGGAGAAGAACAGCGAAAACTCACAAATACCAAAGCCTAGGCTCTGATACCATGTAAAGAATAACAAATCTAACGCTCGAAGAGCAAACAATCCAAGAACAACCGAAAGATAAAAGAAACTCTTCAAATCAATACTTGACAGAATACAACCAGAGAAACTAGAGTATAACAGATACAAACCCTAAATCATCAACACGATGATTCAGGAACTGAGAAATATTATATGATTCAAGAACACCTTGAATCAAGAATAAAGAAACTCTAGCCTGATCGAACAAGAGAGAACGTTGCGTTATCGGATGAAGAAAGAAAGAGAATGATCTCTCACACCAGAAAGATCTTCACATCCAAATATAAGCGATATAAGCGACCAGCCACAAGCACAGCCCATCAGCAACAAGCCCAACAACCAAGCAACCCAGCAACAAGCCCAGCAGAGCCCAGCAGCCAAACACTAAATAAAAGAACAAATAAAAGCAACCAAATAATCAAATTGAAGAAAAAATTAAGAAATATTATAATTTCTAACATATATATATATATATATATATATACATATATATATATATATATATATACATATACATATATATATACATATATATATATACATATATATATATATATATATATATATATATATATATATATATATATATATATACATATATATATACATATATATATATATATATATATATATATATATATATATAGGAACCACTTTTTATTTTCAGAACTACAGAACCACAGAACCATTAATTTACATAAATGTAAATTAAGTTTGGTGATACTTAATCTATTTTGCATATGTGTATATCAAACATGAACAATAAATTATGTAAAACAACTAAATTTTATCAGCTTTAACTTACATTTATGTAAATTAATTATTCGTAATTTACATTTATGTAAATCAATGGTTCTTTTGATTCTGAAAATAAAAAGTGGTTCTGTAATAATCTTGACCCTATATATATATATATATATATATATATTTTTATAATTGAAAACCGTGAAAACCACCTCTACCCAATCATATAATTTATAATTGATTTAACTTTTTAATTGTTTAAAGTATATTTGAGTAAACTTCAACCTTATTTTTTGAGGTCATTATATATATATTTTAATTTAAACTCCAAGGAATGAAGATAATGAAGAAATACTTACATATACGTAACTTGTATGAGTTATATTTACGTAACTCTTAGTTGTACACTTGGTAACACATACTTACATATACATAATCTCTACATATGCGTAACTCTTAGTTGTATATTTTATAACACGCACTTACATATATGTAACCCTTGATATTTGAAGTTTTTATTTATAACATGGTTTTCAAGGGATATATATATAATATATATATATATATATATATATATATATATATATATATATATATATATATATATATATATATATAAATTCATGTTTAGTGAAAAATAATCTTTAAATTAATGTAATCTAGGTTAGGCCTAATAGGGTTAATCCCATTAGGGACAAGTTGGAATTCTTGTACGAATTTAATAGGAACGAAGTGTCGTGTAATTCGAACCGTAGGCTTTGAGAGATGAAAAGAAAGAACTCAAGAACTTTTACAAAGTGAGAAAGAGGATGGGGTAGGGTAGGCTACCAGAAAGAGAATAATGGGAAGAAAGGTATGAAGCTCTTAGCTCTGATATCATAAATAATCTAACCTATTAAGGTTGGATTTATCCTCTACATATATGATGTAAGGGGTTTAGAATGATGTTTATCATGGTTAAATGGCTAACTTTAAGGTATCTAATGTGCTTAATTATAAGAGATCGTGTTGAATAAGTTAACTACGATGATTTGATGTTTTGTAGGTTAAACGCAATCATTTGATGTGTTTTGAAGAATGCACATGGAAGCTAAATGAAGATCATGATAGATGAGATGATAGAGAATTCAATTACGAGAACGTGGCCGCAAACGGGGAGGAAAACGGAATCCGAACGAAGAAGTTATGAAGAAAACAAGAATCAGAAAAAAGCTCCCTAGCGTAACCTACGGTGGAAACAGGTCCTACGGTATAAGCCTCTAGAGTAACTTACGGTGGAAACATGACCTACGGTTCATCAGTTAAAAAATTGAGCAGAAAGCCTCTAGCGTAACCTACGGTGTTCAAGTGACCTACGGTACGTGATGCGCTGAAATCACTTATAAGACGGAAAAATTAGGTTTTCAGGCTAGCTTTCATTCCAAGCCGTCCCCAAGCCCTAGGAACGACCCCAAGTGATCCAAAAGGCTCCCAGAGGTGATTTCAAGTATCAAGATCTTGTTTTTATTAATCGGTTTGAATCTTTAACGTTAGATACAATGTTTGCATTCGATTTTGATTCGTTTTTCGTTTCCATGTCTGGCTAAGCCACCCGTGATCTTCTCCGGGTGTTAGGGTTTATACTATGACTTGTTCTTGATGGTTTTGGTTGAGTTAATGTTTGAACATGGTAATTTAAGCCTAGTAACATTATTTATTGTTTAGAGATTCTAAAATACGTGTGTTACTTTGAATTCAATTGTTCCTGTTTGATTGTTTTAGATTTCTTTTCATCTGGAAACATCAATTTTGGATGGGGTTGGGTAATACAAACGTAGGATATGATTCGAGTAGTTCATTAACAACAGTCTCATTCAATCTATTGTCTTTAACCAAATCAACCTGGTTATGTCTATGTGACCACTTTTAACTATCAAAGCAAGTCTAAGTTATAAACCTAAACCTGGAGAGGATTACTCTTTCCCATCATTGTTTACAATCAATTTCACTTTTCAACTTCAACTACTTTTTGCAATTTAGTTAATTTACAAGTATTTTCAATAAAGCTTTCAACTTTACGAATTGAACCACACTTTCCACATATTCCCTGTGGATCGACCCGACTTACCCTAGCTATCTTAGGTGAAGTTTGGACCGTTATAAATTGTTTTTGATTAGGCCTGACAACCCGCATCAAAATGGCGCCGTTGCCGGGGAATTAGTGCGCAAAGTGTTTCGTTTGATTTTTAGTTTCTTTTGCTTATTTTATTTATTCTCTTTTCTTTGTTACGCTAGGTGTGCTTGTGTGTGCAGGTGACAGCTCCGTGCATGCATACCCGGTACGCAAGGAACAAATCTCCGTTAGTGTTTGATCCCGAAATTGAGAAGATAGCTCGAAGAAATCGAGCACAATCCAGAACAAAAACTCAATCAACAAGTGTAGTCAAAGAGTGTAAGATGGAAAACTCACCACCACCATTTAACCAAAATCCACCTAATGACCAACCGCCAAATCCACCACAAAACCAACCGCCACCAAACCAACCCAATGACCCATTATCATATCCAAATTTACAACCACAAAACAACCCACAAAGACAAAATCCACTCGCTAAAAACCAGCCACCTCAGAGACAAAATCCCTACCCTCAACCAAGACAGAACCCCTACCAACAAGAACATCCTAGACAGAATCCGAGACAGCAAAGAGGGTTTAACAGGTTCGAAGATGAAGAAGAGAGATTTGAGAGGTTGAGTATCCATACTTGGGATGATGAGATGGATGGACAGGATGATGGCTATGAAAATGAATATGATGATGAGGAGATTCAATACAATGAACCCAATAACAACCAAGGCCGATACAGACAGAATGAACCACCAAGGCAGCAAAGGCAGAATCAAGGCCGAGGTCAAGGTAGAAGGCAAGAATTTCCTCGGGTGAATCGAAATCCCGGGCTTCAACCTTACTAAGCTATCATTCAAGGGGTTGACAGCCATTTTCGTCCCACCATAGCTGGAGCGGCATCACCCATAGTTAGACCACAAGTTAGAGGGAGGTCATTCGAGATTAGATCTAACAGTCTGACTATTCTCCCAGAATTTCATGGGTTGTCTAAGGAAGAACCTTATTTACATCTGAATGAGTTTAGTGCCATCTGTGAGACCATTGGGGCACAAGGCTTTACACCAGAGGAAGTGATGTTGGTCTTATTCTAATTTACATTGAAAGGAAATGCGAAAAAGTGGTTCCACTCACTACCTGCAGCTAGCATTTATACCTGGGAACAAATGCAGCAAGCCTTTTTAGAGGAGTATTATACCCCGCAGAAGACTAGTGAGGCAACAACCGCCATTCGGACATTCAGTCAACAACAAGACGAGCCGTTTCATGAGGCTTGGACAAGGTTCAAGGAGTTGTTAAGAACCTGTCCACATCACGACATTCCCCAATGGGAACTGATTTCCTCTTTTTATGATGGGTTGTCTGCTGAAGATGTGCGAGATGTAAACTCAACAAGTGCAGGAACGTTCATGACAAATACAGAAGATGATGACTGGGAGTTACTAGAACGGATGAGTATACATTCAAAAAGACAAGCTCAGTCTCGTAGAAAATCGAGGAATGCAGTTGATGATTCGGATAGGAGGGCTTCAAGGTTGGGTCAGTCGGCAGGTAAGGCTGCAGTGAAGGCCACAAGCTCTTTTATTATATGCCAGGGATGTGGTGAAGCTAGACATACTGCTAGAGATTGTCTAGAGTTTGATGAGGGAATGGAAGAAGTGAGTTATGTACAGGGTGATAGGCGGCCATACAACAACACCAATACTAACACCTATCATCCCGGTCTGAGGAATCACCCAAACCTCAGATATGGTAACCCTGACAATCAGTTGAACCCAAACTTTCCAGGTAATTCACATCCACAATACCAAAACAGATCAATGGGTCAAGGTGGTCAGTTCAACCAGGGGAACTATAACAGGGGTGGTCAGAGGAATTACCAGAATAACCAAGACCATGGTGGATCGGGAGGAAATGCAGAGCCAACAAACAAGGAGCTTCTGGAGTTTATGAAAGAGATGAAGAAATCAAATAAAGTGAGAGATAAGAGCTATGAGGCGTTATCCAAGCAAGTGGGGCAATTGGCTGAAGAAGTTGCAATCTTAAAGAAAGCTCCAGGGAAGCTTCCTAGTGATACTCAGAGAAACCCAACTCACAACTCATCAAGTGCAGGACCTTCAGGTAGCAGACATCCTTCAGTTAGCCAGGTAAGTGTTCTTCGTTCAGGTAAGGTCTATGATAATAAAGTTGAGCCTCCATCATAATTTATTGAAGGTATGGTGGAGGATGTTAACGAGGATAAGGATAGTGATTGTGAAATTGGACCTGTCGAACCAAAATCACCAAAGAAAGTAACTTTCTCAAATAAAATTGATCAGGTGATAGGGCAAGAGTCAACTAGTGTTCAGGAAAAGGGTGTGGAGGCTAATACCATCCCGTTTCCTAGAGCACTGATTGACCCAGGTAAAAAGGTTCCATCGAGAAAAAGGGGCCCACAACATGATGAGATGTGGGAATTTTTTCAACAAGTAAAAGTCAATATTCCATTGCTAGAGGTAATTAAACAAGTGCCCGCATATGCAAAATTTTTAAAAGATTTGTGCACTCAAAAGAGAAATGTTAAAATACCTAAAAAAATTGAAGTGTCTAATCATGTGAGTGCCATTCTAGCAGGACAACCTTTTCCACCCAAGCTTCTGGATCCAGGAGAGCCAGTGATATCCATTCAGGTGGGTGATTTCCATATATCACGGGCTTTGCTAGATCTGGGGGCTAGTGTGAGCATTCTCCCGGGCAGCTTATACGACCAATAGGATTTTGGTCCATTGCATAAAGCTCACACCACTGTGGTGCTAGCTGACAGAACACCCCGACTGCCTAGGGGGATGATCTTTGATGTTATTGTCAGGGTGGAAGACTTTTACTACCCGGTTGACTTCTTAGTTCTTGATTATGCGTCGGGGGATTCAAATGACCAACAAACAGTCATACTGGGTCGTCCATTTTTGGCTACATCCAACGCACTAATCAATTGTAGAACTGGGGTAGTTATATGACCTTTGGGGATCAGTGACAGTTAATAAATTCTTTTTCCCATACATCTAATCCTCTGGTCCATAGTGAATGCTCTTTGGTAGACACTATTGACAGGTGTGGTCTTCATATCAATGAGGAAAACACCACAGAGGCGTGTGTTTATTGTGATAGGGATCAAGTGGAACTAAACAGTGAAATGGAGGAGGTTGAGAAAGAATTGGAAGTGTTGGCGGTCAGGGAAGGTAGACCCATTTGGACCCATCAAGTGGAAAGTCTACCTGAGCACATTGACACAAAGCTGCAACCATCATTAAAATCACCTCCTGCATTAGAATTGAAAGAGTTACCTAAACACTTGAAGTATGCTTATGTTGGCGACAACAACACCCTCCCGGTGATTATTGCCTCTAATTTATCTGAAGAACATGAGAAAGCTTTGATGGAGGTCCTAGTAAAGCATCGGGCTGCGATAGGATGGACCATTACAGATTTGAGAGGAATTAGCCCATCCATTGTCATGCACAAGATCATCACTGAGGAGGGAGCAAAACCAGCTCGAGATGCCCAGAGAAGATTGAACCCGAATATGCGAGAGGTGGTGAAGAAAGAGGTGCTGAAATGGCTGGATGCAGGTATTATCTTTCCTATTTCTGACAGTGAATGGGTCAGCCCGACCCAAACCGTGCCAAAGAAAGCTAGCATTCAGATTGTTCAAGGTGCGAATGGTACTGAGGTAGCCACCCGGCCGGTAACCGAGTGGCGGATTTGCATTGATTATAGGAAGTTGAACGCTGCAACTTCCAAGGATCATTTCCGCTACCCTTTATTGACCAAATTGTTGAAAAATTGGCGGGTCAAAAATATTACTGTTTTCTGGATGGGTATTCCGGTTATAATCAAATAGCAATTCATCCGGATGATCAACATAAGACGACTTTCACCTGTCTGTATGGTACGTTCGCATTTAGGCGGATGCCATTTGGCTTGTGCAATGCCCCCGCCACCTTTCAGAGGTGCATGATGAGTATCTTTTCAGATATGGTGGGGGATTCTATGGAGATCTTTATGGATGATTTTTCTATTTTTTCAACATCTTTTGAATCATGTTTAAATCAATTACAAAAAGTTTTAAAAGATGTGTGGACTCAAACTTGGTCCTTAGTTGGGAAAAGAGCCATTTTATGGTTCAAGAAGGTATCGTGTTGGGGCATGTTATCTCAAGCAGGGGAATAGAGGTTGATAGAGCAAAAGTTCACGTTATGTCCACTTTGCCACCACCAACACATATTAAAGGGATTAGGTCATTTTTAGGACACGCAGGTTTTTACAGACGTTTCATTAAAAATTTAGTGTCATAACAAAACCATTGTGCAACTTGCTTTTAAAAGATGTACCTTTTAACTTTGATGATGAATGTCTACAAGCATTTAATATTTTAAAAGAAAAGTTGGTGGAGACCCCAATTTTGCAATCACCGGATTGGTCACTTCCTTTTGAAATCATGTGTGACGCTAGTGATTTTGCAGTTGGGGCTGTGTTAGGTCAACGAGTGGATAAGAAACCTGTGGCTATCTATTATGCTAGTAAGACTCTTTCTGATGCTCAATTGAATTACACAACCACAGAAAAAGAGTTACTTGCAGTTGTCTATGCTTTAGATAAGTTTCGATCATACATTTGGGGCAGTAAGATTATTGTCTATTCTGACCATTCTGTTGTCAGGTACTTGATGGATAAGAAGGATGCAAAGCCACGATTGATTAGATGGATTTTACTATTGCAGGAATTTGATTTGGAGATCAGGGACAACAAAGGAAAAGACAATGTGGTGGCAGACCATTTGTCTAGAATCATTCATGAGATGGATGATCATGAATTGGAAATCAATGAATCGTTTCCTGACGAACAATTGTTGTCAGTTTCTACCTTACCTTCTGATCCGTGGTATGCTCATTATGTTAGTTATTGCGTTACAGGTACGATTCCTGAGCATTAGTCTAAGACAAAGAAGAAGCATTTCGTTTCCCGAGCCAAGCTTTACTTTTGGGAGGACCCGGACTTATTCAAGATTGGAGCTGATCAACTGATTCGGAGATGTGTGCCAGATGAAGAGATTCCTTCTGTGCTTCAACTTGCTCATGCATCTGCATGTGGTGGCCACTTCAGTGGCCAGAAAACAGGGCAAAGGGTTCTAGCTTGTGGTCTATTCTGGCCAACAATTTTTAAAGATGCTTATGAGTTTGCTAAAACTTGTACAAATTGCCAACAAATGGGTAGTATTGCAAAACAGGATGAGATGCCCATGCAGCCAATTCTCGTGGTAGACATTTTTGATGTCTGGGGAAATGACTTCATGGGACCATTTCCTATTTCTTATGGCAATTTGTATATTTTATTAGCAGTGGACTATGTGTCAAAGTGGGTCGAAGCTATTGCCACAAAGACCAATGACCATAGTGTTGTGTGCAAATTTGTTCAGGCCAATATTTTCACTCGATACGGGGTGCCCCGTGTGATCATAAGTGATGGGGATCACATTTCAAGAATTTTAAGTTTGGTAAATTGCTTAAGAGGTATGGTGTTGACCACCGGATTGCCACACTTTATCATCCACAAACTAGTGGCCAGGTGGAGGTGTCCAATCGGCAAATTAAGGAAATCTTACAAAAGACAGTACGCCCTGACCGCAAGGACTGGTCTAACAAACTAAATGACGCCTTGTGGGCATATCGTACTGCTTATAAAACACCGATTGGCACCACCCCTTACCGGCTGGTTTACGGGAAGGGTTGTCATTTGCCCTTAGAGTTAGCGAGACTAACGTTGATTATGACACGGCAGGTAAACAAAGAATGCTAAGTCTAACGGAGTTAGAGGAGCTAAGGGAAGAAGCTTACGACAATGCCACGATTTACAAAGACAAAATGAAAAGAGTGCACGATGCAAAATTGAGGCTAAAGAATTTCGAAGTGGGGAGCTGGGTGTGGTTATACAACTCCCGTCTGAAGTTGTTCCCAGGTAAGTTAAAGAGTAAATGGACAGGACCATACAAAATCACACAGATAGGGAACTCGGGAGACATCGAGATCGAGGATTTCGATGACCACATCCGACAGGTAGTTAATGGTCATCGGTTAAAACCGTATTTGAGACCAAATGACCTGAATGGACCGGATAGGCAAACCGATGATCTTTTGTCGGTTAGCATTCGGGTTTCCAACCCCATCTAGGGATGGAGGTAACTAAGAGTCAAGCTATAGACTCTTAAAATGTAGCGCTTCCGGGAGGCAACCCGTGTTTGTGAGTTTCCCTTTTCTTTGCATTTGCATCTTTCATTTTGTTCTTGTTTTGTTTTGTTTTGTTTAACCATTTTGTAGGTTCCATATCCTTCACTCGATCAGGTACGTTCAAGTTTTAAACTGTGAGTCAAGGACGACTCGGTTTAAAAGCCGGGGGTGGCGGATCACAGAGGGTTCACAAAGTGGTGTAAATGATAATTTCATCGTAGGTTTTATGGCTATGTTGATCTAAACTTTTTCCATATTAAAAAAAAAAAAATGGTTCCAACCGTAGGTCACCAAGCCACCGTAACCTACGGTTGCAACAAGGTGATTACGGGCAGAATGAGCCCACCGTAAGTTAGGGTGGGGACATGTCTTACGGTTGTGCACAAAAAAAAAAAAAAAAAAGGAAACTTTGGGGGGGTGTTTTGCACATTCTTCAAACTCGTTTTTTTTCCTTCAATAACAATCCTACATCAAATCAAAACCTACTTTCCATAACTTTTCTTCTTCTTCTTCACCCAATTCTCTCAAGAACAATAACAAACCAAACCCTAACTCTTTTAAATCCTAACCAAATCGCATGAGTGTCGGGTCTATCTCACTTAATTTTTTGAGAGGAACAAGAATCCACTGGTAGTTTCTTCAGATTCGTGATCGTTGGGTGTAGATCTAAGGGAAAGTGACGAACCCTAAGTTCAAAGTTGGTTTTTTTTCCTTCGGGGTGGTTTTCTTGCAATTGAAGTTCATATTAACATCTCTAAACCACAAAGGTATGTTCTTTACCACCACATTGTACGAGTTTATCAATTATGGAACTTTGGTATATGGGTTCACAATATGGTTATCCTAGTTGGGTTAGGGGTGATAAACGTGGTTAAGTGTTGGTTTGGATATGTTTTAGAGGAATAGACGATATATATGCTCGTAGTGGTGATTATTGAACACGTGACGATGGATGTAACATATGCTAGTAACTAGATGCGTGATACAAGTGGTTGATAAATTTTTGTTTTTAGATTAATGGTTTTGCAATATATATATATATATATATATATATATATATATATATATATATAATAAATAAAATAAAGAAGAAAATGAGAGAGTGTTAACTACTTGAACATGTTTGATAAATGGCAATTTAAAAGAAATCACCACTAGAGATTCGGGGGATTTATGACATGTCATGGAACAAGTGTGGGGATGGATGCTTCATCCACACTGTGCTTACTAGTGAATTATGACTAACTTGAATTGTTTGGTGGTTCATTACTGTGTGTGTGTAGATGGGAAGATCCGGAAAGGAACCAGCGGGACCTTCAAAAAAGGCAAAGAAAGCAAACCCGCCATTGGTAATAAGGGAGGAACCGATGCCACAACGAGAGGAAGAAATATTAGAAGATGTACCCAAATGGAAAGGGGGGCCATTGAGCAAATTTCCCCCTAGATTTCAACCAATATTATGGGAGGAAAAGATGTCCGGAATGAGAGATCGAAAAGAAGCCTATTTAGTGGAAAGGGAAGTGCCCGAAGCCTTGTTTGCCCATCATAGAGTACATGAAAGATTTGCATCATTGGGGTGGCAAGCTGTGTTGAAGTGTTATGACCAGGAGGAAGACAAACTATTTGCACCCGCCATTGATGAATGGGTAAGTACACTCCAATTAGAGGGAACCAGGAATATACAACAAATGAAGCTGGTGGGTCATTGCCGAGGTCAGAAAGTTACAATGTCTATTACCAATCTGAAAAAACTAGCACCCTTTGATTCACTACCCATCAGCCAGTATGAATTCCCCTCTGAAGACAACCTTTGGAATAGACCGGATAATAGTGCACGTTGGGAACTGATGAAAGATACACTCTTTAAGCCCGGCAAAACTAGCACAATGAAGAGGGTGGACTTGAAGAAGGAGGCAAGGTTGATCCAAACTATTGTAACTCAGAATGTGATGCCTCGAAGGGGGGATAAAGACTCGGTTAGGTATTGTGATGTACCTGTTCTATACTCCATCATGACAGGAGACCACAAGATCTCATTCTGCTATTTGGCCATGATGAACATTTGGCTTGCTCGTATCACAAAGGGTAAGCAGATTATCCCTCACTGTAGGTTGATTCAAGCTTTGTTCAAATATTTTAAGGTAATAGATCATTCGATATTCGAAAGGCCAACCAATTACATTGTCAAGGATTTGGAACCATTCAACGTAATCCTTATGGCGCGGGTAGGTTGGGAATGGAGTTGTAGTGATCGATATGCAAGGTGGAAACACAAGAATGGAGAGAAGATTAAAGTGAAAAGGTTAGATGCCACACCACTGGCACCAGGTGATGTAAGTGAAAATGAGAGTGAAGATAGTGTAGCAGGTGATGATTTGAATAACCCACCTGAGGAAGGGCCAATTACGAGGCCCCCTTACCCGATGCCTAACGACATGTGGAACCGGGTTCAAGACTGTAGGCCGGAGGGGTTTGATCTATGGCCGAGTTACAATCAGAACAATTGGGATCTATAACAGCATATCAGGTTGCTAGCTGCAGATGATGCCCAGGCGGTATTAGCAAATCAAAATCATTGGAACCGTGTCAACCTAATTCATCAGGAAATTCAAGTCAACAATAATTGGGAGTCCTACCAGCAGATTGGATATCATGACGCTTATCATCGAGGGGAGCCATTTGTTCAGGCACCACCACCGGTCAACTACCTCACTCTCCCACCCTATGATGGAGGGGAGAGGCTGCCGAGACCCGAGTGGCACCATTCGGAGTGGATCGATCCGATACAATTCCAACAACAACAGCTCGAGATGCAGCAGCTCCAGCAGCAACAACAGCGTGGAGAAGGAAGCAGTAGCGGCGCACAAGGGGGTGCATTCCAGTTTAGTGAATGGAGGGAAGAGCTGAGCAACATATTTGGACCGCGTCAGTCACGGTACTTTGGGGGCAATCGCTGATCGTGATTGTCCCGATCGATCAGGTCCAATTGCTCCAATTTAAACTAGGTTATTTTATGTGTTTGAGTGTTTATTTATTTATGTTTTGGGTGGTCGAGAGAACAATGGAACAATATGGGGGGTTGGGTGGTGTTTGATGTTTGATGTCTGAACTCTTTATGTTATGTTTTTAGAAAATAAGTAGCTTGTTGATATTTTACTTTTGTCTTTCGTCGTGAGTCAAGTCAACGAACCTTGATAATGCTGGTGGGGAAGTCTAAATGAGATTGAAGAGGTTGAAAATTGTTTTTTTAAACACCCATACATTAGGGACAATGTATCCCAAGTGTGGGATGAGGGAACCATAAGTAGACACATTTTGGAGAAATGGAAATTTAGACAAAATTTAAATTTAAAAATTTAAAAAAAAAAATTCTCTAAAATATTAATCTTTGGTTAAGGTTCTTAGTCATGGTTGATTCCCTAAATGTTTAAACCCGGTTGGTTTGTGGAAGTTGGAAAGGGAACGCCTAACTAAGGGTGGCAAACTTTAGGTGTAGTAAACTTGCACATGTCACGTCGGTAACCCGAACACATCGTTTTCATATGTGAGAAGCCTATTCTTTGATAGTGTTAGATATATTTGCTTGTTTGAGTCTGCAGTGATGTTCTCTAGTGGTAGAACTTATGGGGCGCGGGCATCTTGAGACTCGAGACTGGGATTCACATCGAAGTGATTGAGGCATTAGGATCAACTGTAGAATAACCCCATAGGACCCACCGACCCTACATCTATCTCCTAGTAGCCAAGTTTGTGCCTTTTCCCTATTCATTTGTTTAACCAAAATTGTTGACTCAGTAGCCTTTTGTTTAGCCTATTCCTTTGTTTACCTATGTAATGGAACTTGAATTAATTGGTGGTAGTTATAGTGCTAAGTTTGATCTGACTTCATGTTTGGAAGTTGTGAAAAAAAAAACAAAACAAAACAAAACAAAAATAGTAAAGAAAAATAATGAAAAGAAAGGAAAATTTTGTCAAAATAGTTAAGTTTGAAAGACTGAAGTATGAGACAAGAAAAAGACTGTGCTTTTAAGTATGTGCTAATTAACTCAAGGTTCTCATCACTCTAGTCACTTATTCACCAAATACTCCCTATCCGAACCTAAGCCTAACATTGCAGCCTTTGAAAAGCCCTCATGATTGTTGTGGTATCTTGTGTTAGTGGGTGGAGGGGTGATTGTTTTACAAGCCTATACTCACTAGTTTGCATTATTGTTAAGTGTTCATAAATTACCGGCACACCTTTTGCCGAGTTCAGAAATTAAACTGAGTAGAGAGTTTCATTGTGAGGGGTGTGACATGTGCAAGAGAGCCACTTAGAGTTTCAGAGTTTTAGTTAGGCAATCCAACGGGTTAGAGGTTGTGTGGTTGTAAACGGGGTCATGATTATCAAGTTTGGGAATCGGGTATGATTTTGAACCTTGGGTGATGGTTAGTATTTGTGTGTCTTATTTGAAAAAATTTTGACCCGAATTGTTGAGTTTTCAAAAGCAACCTCACTTGAGGGCAAGCGAGAAACAAGTGTGGGGATGTGATGTAAGGGTTTAGAATGATGTTTATCATGGTTAAATGGCTAACTTTAAGGTATCTAATGTGCTTAATTATAAGAGATCGTGTTGAATAAGTTAACTACGATGATTTGATGTTTTGTAGGTTAAACGCAATCATTTGATGTATTTTGAAGATTTCACATGGAAGCTTAATGAAGATCATGATAGATGAGATGATAGAGAATTCAATTACGAGAACGTGGCCGCAAACGGGGAGGAAAACGGAATCCGAACGAAGAAGTTATGAAGAAAACAAGAATCAGAAAAAAGCTCCATAGCGTAACCTACGGTGGAAACAGGTCCTACGGTATAAGCCTCTAGAGTAACTTACGGTGGAAAGATGACCTACGATTCATCAGTTAAAAAATTGAGCAGAAAGCCTCTAGCGTAACCTACGGTGTTCAAGTGACCTACGGTACGTGATGCGCTGAAATCACTTATAAGACGGAAAAATTAGGTTTTCAGGCTAGCTTTCATTCCAAGCCGTCCCCAAGCCCTAGGAACGACCCCAAGTGATCCAAAAGGCTCCCGGAGGTGATTTCAAGTATCAAGATCTTGTTTTTATCATTCGGTTTGTCTTTAACGTTAGATTGTTTGCATTCGATTTTGATTCGTGATGTCTGGCTAAGCTGATGGGTTGTTCTTGATGGTTTGGTTGAGTTAATGTTTGAACATGGTAATTTAAGCCAAGTAACATTATTTATTGTTTAGAGATTCTAAAATACGTGTGTTACTTTCAATTCAATTGTTCCTGTTTGATTGTTTTAGATTTCTTTTCATCTGGAAACATCAATTTTGGATGGGTTGGGTAATACAAACGTAGGATATGATTCGAGTAGTTCATTAACAACAGTCTCATTCAATCTATTGTCTTTAACCAAATCAACCTGGTTATGTCTATGTGACCACTTTTAACTATCAAAGCAAGTCTAAGTTATAAACCTAAACCTGGAGAGGATTACTCTTTCCCATCATTGTTTACAATCAATTTCACTTTTCAACTTCAACTACTTTTTGCAATTTAGTTAATTTACAAGTATTTTCAATAAAGCTTTCAACTTTACGAATTGAACCACACTTTCCACATATTCCCTGTGGATCGCCCGACTTACCCTAGCTATCTTAAGTGAAGTTTGGACCGTTATAAATTGTTTTTGATTAGGCCTGACAACCCGCATCAATATACTCAGTGTAAATCACTATATTGACACACATAAAATAAACCAATATTTACTTTTATGTTAACTTATTAAAACATGATCCTCTTATCCTAAGGGTTGTTAAATGAGTCAAAATGAGTCATGTTTGCATGTTGTCAAACCCAAACTATACAACTTTCATGGATTGTCACAAACACTACCCCTTAATCATGAAATGAAAATTAACAACCACAAATATAAATATATGTAAAGTAATTACGTTTATAATATAAACTTTTAATTCGCTTTTATTTTTAAATTTTGGCATGAGCTATACAACTAGTTTAAGCGATGACATGCAAACTGCTTTTTTTAAGAAGTAAAGAGTTAAACGTGTTAAACAAGTCAACCTGCAAACTAATCTGACAGAACTAAACACGACCCGTTTAACTAAATGTATTTGCGGGCTTGGCCCAAATCCTTTTAGATTAAAGTAAAAGTCTCAAACCCACAAAATTTATGTTAGATTCATATGATACGAAAAATAAGCACCTTATAACTTAACCACGTAAAAAGACAGTAGCCTTCGTGAAATTGTGTGTTTAATCAACACTAAATGTATAGGTTGAGTGAGTATTTGTAAAACGATTTCTACTTTCTACTTTCTTGGTGGCAAACTTTATGGTGAACATAAGGGGCCATAGAGCTCCATATATGAAGACTTGTTATAAAATTTGGATATTATGGAACTAGAACTTAAATTTTTTAGTATCTTACTCCTCTTTTTATAATGGCCATTGTATGTATAGGAAATGCTGCCGATATAATATCAAACTTTACAAGTATGGTGTGGCTTAAACCAGTAAATTTACTAGAATTGAACTGATTACCGGTTTGATCTCGTATGTGTTAATTTTACCTTTTGAAAACGCCATGCTTCTTCTTCAAGCAAGACTAAACGTTTTGGTTTGTATCGGTTCAAAATCAAATGGTATTAGATCAAACTGTATTGTACGCTTGTTCCTATTAACACAACAAAACCATTAATACGTCACAATGTTACATAGACTTGCAAGTTTTCTCCTTGTGTAAATGCACATTTCTTCAGGTTTAGATAATTTGTAGACATTTAATATGTTGGAAAGAATTTCATATATACTTCTACAAAATTTTAAAATTTCGTATATGCTCAAACAAAATTTTAAATATCAGATATATACCCTATAAAGTTTTTCAAATATCATACATACCCAAACCAAATCCAGAATATCACATATGCCCGTATAAGCTTTTCTAAATATAATATCACATAAACCAATTTCAAAGTATCATACATACCTTTTTTTATTACAATATTATATTCTTCATATTAGTTTATTTTAAAAAAAAAGAAGTTAGAATATGTTCATTCTACCTAAAATTTTATTCATACTTTAAAATCTCATATCTAACAACCTGTACATATGTTTTCTGGATAAATTACATATTAATTAGGTGTATATAGAACCAAATTTTAATTCAATAACGTTAAGTTTCTTAAATGTTTTAAATCGTACATTCAATTGCGTGTTTTAATATCCGAAAAAATATTAGTTTTAATAAATTACAAATATTTAGTAAAATCAAAAAATAAACTTAATAGTTTAATAGAAAACTAAGTACTTTTTTAGCAAATATATTCATTAAGATATTTAACTAGTTTATTAATGAATTATACCATTTTCTAAAATTTAAAAAATAAATATATTTAATAATCGTGACTTTGACCAACCGACCATTAAATTTGAACTTTTTTAAACATATATAATTCTTGATATACAATGTCTATTCTGTGACATTTTAGGATCATACATAATTGACAATATTGTTTTTTGGACATCTAGGTTCAACAATACAGTCAATTGACAATCTAATCGTGACTTTGACCATCCGACCATACAATCTTTGTTGTCTCTCCTCTTTAGCTTTCTAAAGTAACTTTCTTCACAAAATCAAATTACAGTATATGCGCTTGTACTTTGAGTTAATTTATTGATCCATATCAAAGCTCAAGATTATCAAAAAAGAAAAGCTAAAAGCTTCAAATCATATCGGACCTTTAGAATAGCTTAGCAAAAACACTAATCCACTTGTGATCTTCATGTACGTGAAGTAGTTAAATCTCATCGGGTATGAACCATTATACAAGGTGTTTGTGTGGCGATATCTTTCTATTTTCTATCTTTTGTTTGAATTGCTTATTATTATTGCTTATTTTTAATCTCATAAAGAAATCCTATAATCTTCTAAAACTCAAAAAGAAAAACAAACTATTTATGCTTCCTCTTTAGGTTTCAACAAAGAGTTGAAAAGACATTTGAGTTATGGTACAACTGGGTAACTTTTACTTGTTGTTTCTCTTATTCATTCTCTAGATCGAATGCTTATGTGAACGTTTGTTGTAGGTGATTATGTCTAGTTAATGATTTAAGTGGAGATGGGCCGGGTCATGGTATCTTGACAACCCTAATTTCTTTTTGTTCTTCGCTAGTTCTCAGCCAAGAGCGGGGGCGGAAGGGAGCGAGGGATAGACGAACGGAGGGAGGGAGAGAGTGATGCATATATATAAACAATCAAATAACTTAAGAACAATTAGTTAATCAAAGAAGATAGATTGAAACAAAGGTTGCAAGAACAACATTCTTATATTTTAAATCAACAAAAACTAATAATAAAGTTTATCGAACTCTAATATTTATATTAAATCCTAACCATCTTAGAGATAAACATAAATAAACTAAATAAACAAAAGAAATGATAATTATAAATTAAATACTAGATAAATTATTCATCAAATTTTTTAATAATCTTCAACTTAGATCCCACTGAATCCCGTCCTAGAATGGGTTTAGCTCCCGGGTCGTCGTCCGCATCATTGATTCAGATATGAAAACGATCAAATGGCTCAATAAAAATTAATTAATCAAAGATGATAGATTGAACCAAAGGTTCCAAAAATAACGTTCTTATATTTTATAAATCAACAAAGAACTAATAATAAAGTTTATCAAATCCTAATATTTATTACTAGATCCTAACCACCTTAGAGATAAATATAAATAAACTAAACAAATAAAAGATAGATAATTATAAATAAAATACTATATAATTAAGGAATTAAATATTTCTCAAATTTCTTAATAATTTTCAATCCGGATCCCACTGAATCCAATCCCAGAATGGGTTTAGCTCCTAGGTTAGTTGTCGTTTGCATTAGAGAGAGAGAGGGAGGGAGGGAGGAGAGAGAAAGATAGAGAAAGGGTGAGAATGAGATAGCTAGAGAAAGTGAAGAAAATATATAAATAAAAGCAATTAGCAAGGTGCTAATCAATCCATAATCCAAAAAAATCATCTTCCTAAACCTGATCCTCGGACACTGTCACTAGCAATGTAAAAGCCGGTTTTGACCTACTAATCCCAGTTGTTGGGGCCTTGATCGGTATCATACAATGAAATTTCAAGACAGAGAAAGAGAGGGATCAGTTGTTCAAGGAGTGGGTGGTTGGGCTTTAGTTTTTATTCTATTCTTTTGATATGTTAGTATCTAAAATCTAAAATGATCAAAATGCCCGAAACTAAATTGACAAAACTAACATTGCTTAAATAATGGATCATCTTTGAAAACAAACAATCAAAACAAAGATCGAATCTTTAATATTGAGAATTAGAGATCAAATATGTAATTGCCCCAAGACACGCGTGAACCAAATATGTAACTTACTCAAACATTAAAGAACGGTTAAAACTTAACCTATGTTGGTATAAAGTTAGTAATTTTCCCTAAGCAAATACAACTGTCTAGAAGACAATATCAATGTAAGATATAACTAGTAAAATCATTTGCATGCACTAACACGTATCATGATATGTCGTCTCAACTCGAAACTTAGCCATTATTAAACGTACATAACCAGTAGCTATATTTGATACGAACAAGTACACAACTCTATATTTGAGGATAATGCATTCTGACCTTAAAAGTTCCACCCATTATCAGAGGGAAATAAAGCTTTTGAAGATTACTAATCATATGGGTCCTTGTGCTACCTGTTCGCTTGCTTTTTATGAAACTTTGGACGGTTTTGAATTTTTCACTTGTCATATGCTATCATACGATCATATTACCACCAAATAACCAATGATAATATGAACCCACACTTATATAATCCTAATTTGTCATTATATGTGTGTGTTGGGGTGATTTCATGGTGAATCATTACTAGTGTAGCTTTCCTTTTATTTCAATCATATATTTCAAAACCATTGTTTCTTGTCTGGTCAATTATATTCCCTCCTTTCCACATGGGAAAACATAAAACAAAAGCTCCTAGACGAAAGATATTGAGTGACCGAGCCTGCACACAAACTTAAAAGATAAAGATGCGTGTAGCAAATATAACTCGATCATTTTAACAGCTAATTCACGCACCTACATATCGTAAATTCAAAATGTTAACATCACATATATATCTTTCATAAATTAAAATTTCTCCCCGGTGGACTTTTAACTCCTAGATACCAATATCAAATTTGACATATGTTTCGGTTGCCCGGGGAGTTGTAGATTGATATGAAATCTTTATTAAATTCATCACCCTAAAGTTGTATTTTAATATTAGAACATACAAAATTATACAAGGTCTAATGTCATAGATATTGTTTGTACTTGAGTTGTTACAATCTTTAAAGTTTGTGGATACAAACACAAAAGGCTTAATGGGTCAGAATCGCATAATAGATTTCAAATAATGAGAACACATGGGTGATGACGTCATTCACCAATTAGGACGACTTATGTATAAGGAGAATAGTAACGTGAATATTATGTAATACCTAAAATGTCATTTTGAATAAACATGTAATCTAAATAGATCCTGGCTTTTTCACAAACTTTATCAATTTCAACATTACAATTGTTACATTTAATCGAAACACGTAATGTGTATGAAGGTTCCACCAGATTTTGACGAGTTTCGGCCAATTATGACTTATATTATCATGTTATTAATTGAGAGTCTAATAAACGTGAAAGTAGTATATTTTTTCATCAATGTCTACCGTCATAAGTGACTAAGTTTTACTAAAATGGTTTGTGTGTCTGGTATTAATTTTTTTTTTCATTAAAAGATTTTATCACTGTCATATTATAATAATAAATTTAAAAACTACGAATAATTATTTTGATAATATACTCGGTTGATATGATTATGTCACATGATTTTACCTTGAGACAAACCCATATGAATAAGAAGTTTATGAAATTATTTTATATACTAACATACTAATAACCTTATAACTTTACAAAAATTTAAGGTTATAAAGCTTCACTAATAAAGCAATGAAATTTATAGAAAAAGATTAAACCCAACATAAGGATTATAAAGATCCAATAATGTATTTTTATATTCATCCCATCTGTATTCAGGCTTTGAAGTCAACAGTGATATGAATAATTTATTTACGTATTCTATTAATTATTAGAGATGATAGATGCTCTTCACAAATATTAAATCTCTAATAAAGTATAGTTATGGGCATGTGTTAATTTCTTGATAGGAATCTGATTTAGTGCATTGTGATTCATATATACATGTTTACTACTTTCTGTACCATATGTGTGTCATTAGTCCAGCTACTTTCGATAAGATAAACATGATTAGATGCCAATAATCACTCATTTTGAAAAGAAACCATTAAAAATTTATTGGTAGTCATGTAAGAAATACACTATAATATTACGGATTTAGGTTTTTAATTTATAATGAGTATAATCTAAACCGTCAATACCTTCATCATGTATGATTTTATTTTGATCATGACTTGATTATATATAAACTTGTAAAATTGCATTTTTTATTTCTTAAATCATGTTCGAAAAGTATTATATATTATGTATTAAAAACCTGTGTTTAAGAAAATATATGATTTTACAAGTTTGAATGAGATATATGCAATAATTTTTATATGAAAATAATGATGATAACTGTTAATTAGATCAATTGTATAGAAAAATGAGGGGATAGATAAATGTTGCGTAACGTGACTTTTCTTTTATTGTGTGTCTGTAACATCTAATTAGATATACTTTAGGGTGTAAAACATATGATCAAGACGGCTTTTCTTCAAAGGTTCTCTTTATCTTGAAATCTTCTAGGCTTAACTAATTGCTTATATTTGGATGGTTTCCAATTTCCATTGTCTTCATCCAAGTACTTTATTGTTGATCAAGTCTACTCTTGTTCAAGTTATAAAAAACTTTAACAACATTTTGGATGTGTGACTTTTGGAGGTCGAATTAATCAACTTTTTCTGTTTGTTAGTGATAGTTGAAAGGGATGAACTAGCGACACATATAAAGATGCTTCCAAACTTGAATTCGTTTGGTGTTAAAGAAGCTTATGAATCCTTTCTAAGTAATATGTGTGCGTGTCACTACTACAACCAGGTTAATATAACTTGAAAAATAACTGGACCTTATTTCAAGAAGAATTATTTGACATTCCAATA
This sequence comes from Flaveria sonorensis, assembly GCA_025506505.1. Lineage (NCBI taxonomy): Eukaryota > Viridiplantae > Streptophyta > Magnoliopsida > Asterales > Asteraceae > Flaveria > Flaveria sonorensis. The sequence goes on along the minus strand of CM046435.1, from coordinate 61,370,187 downwards.
TGGTTTGATAAAATAAAAAACCAGGTTATTATACTAATAATAAAACTCTATTAGTTAACATAATAGAACATTTTCTAATAACAATCTAAATGAAATCTCAAAAAAATAAAGAAAAAAAGATCTACATAACTCAAAACTATTTGTCTAGTCATAAGACAATATGTAGTCCATAAACAACAACCATATTACTTCATAAGACAATACATATGCACCATTATACCAAGATTTGGAGATAAATCTTTTATATTGAGGATGAACCTATACATTTGCATGGCCTATCAATCCTTACAAAAATAATACATATTAACAAATAAAAATTAAATTTTAATAATCCAAACTATTACCTATTGACTGATAATAATTTATAGTATTTATTTGACCAGTGACAATCCAAACTTTTACTTTTATTATTAATAGCAATCACAGTAACGTAATTATCATATATTCACATGCACTCGATTTTGTTTTTCGCTCGGTTTGAATTATATTTTTTTAATTTTGTTTATAAATCATTATTATAAGCGAAATCGGGGGGAAATCAAGTGTAAATATTTGATGATTATGTTATCGGGATTGTTATTGGTAACAAAAGTGAAAGTGGGGAGCGTCATTGGTCAAATTGTTAGTATGAATTATTATCGGCCAATAGATAAAAGTTTGGGTTAATAAAATCTAATTTGTATATTAACAAAAAGAATGATTATGTAAGTATTAGGAAATATAGTATAGCACTTTCTGAAGAGAAATCTCGAAAATCCATATCCCAACTGAAAAATACAAAAAATAATGTCAAAACATTTGAGTCGAAGTAAATTGAAAGTGACATTTTTGAAATTTTAATTTGCGTCGTTTTGAGGTATTAGAATTCGGTTTGCCACTCAAAACTAAATACTATAACATTTAAAAAGGTTCACCAAGCTCATTTTACGTGATAGAGTCAGGTTCTTAATTTGATCAAAAATTGGATTCCTTATTCCGTTATAGAAGAAACGATCTCAAAATGATATGAACTGATGAAGTACGGGAGGTGCAGGTACTAATCGACTAATCATACAGATTTTAAAATGTAACAGAGCTCGGTTACTTAGAAAAATACTAGGCTTTTCTGTAGTTTATAAAATAATTAACGTAATATAACCAACTTTTAGTAGAGTTGAAAAACATATTAAACTCGCTTTTTATAACATGTTATATCTGGATGATATATCCGTGATTATTATAATAGTGCATGCTGATTTTTAATGCAACATAACATATTAATGTGTATTCCATAATACCAAAAATATGAAAAGCATAACAAATGAGTGTGCGTTCCATTAAGCCAACATGTTTTGATATTTTGGAGACCAAGTAAAAGAACTTGTCGTGCTTCTAAAATTAACATGTTTTAGTTATTATTCAGAAACACTTTCTCATCATATTTACATGTATAACTAATAGAAGAAAAATATCTTAGCTTAATAACTAGTTAGAGTTAAGAGGTTATCTGAAAGTTGAGAACTTTCCTGGAACATTAATTCACGTGCTATGATTGTATATTATTGCTTTGTTATCTAAATACCTAGACTTTTATAAGTAACTTTAAAGTTTAACGAGATACTTCTACTTTAGCTACAGAATATGTTGAGAATTACGACAACGCATAATATACCTATCATAGTACATCGAAGATAATCAAGGTATTTGAAAAGAGAAAGTAAGACAATAACTGCCTTATGTATCACATTCTAATAATTACAAACAAGTACATAATGCGGTACTCGAAGCAATTCTCAACTATACTTAGTTTTCACATGAGCGATCTATAGTATGGAGATGCATTCTTTTTAGAAGATCATAATATGTTAAGAACTCGAAGAATCACATATTTCATTTGTACGTAGCGTATAAAAGAATATCAAAGTAACGGGAGGGAAAAAGTGGGAAGGAATCTATTTATAACACTAGATATTGCATGATCATGCTAGAACACTAGATATTACGTGAACACACAAAACAAAATGAATCATATATTTTTCAATCTTAGAAATTTGTACAACAAAAGAAATTATTCGATATACAATGCTTATTCATTTCTTTAAAATTCAAAAAATAAATATATACAACTTTATTTTGTACATAACCTATTTGTGTGTAAGGCATGTGTAGTTATATTACATATGCATAACCTATATGTAAAAGTAAATAGGTTTAAATAACTGAACGGACAAACTATTAAGAGGAATTCTCAATGTACAGAAAACAAACCTATTCAAGCTTATGAATAATATACTAAAAACCATAATAATAATAACACTCCTCCTTTAAATTGGAGTAGATGTTAAGCATGCCTAATATGTTACAAATAAAAAACTAAGAACATGACCAAGAAACTAGACTAGAACACGCATAGGATCAAGAACAACTGGACAGAAAAACAACAAGAAACGGGAACAACACAATCTGAAGAAGAGTGGCAGGAAACAAAATCAGCAACACGACATCAAGAAACAAGATCGGTAATAGAAAACAACACAAAGGATGTGAAACATGATTTGTATTAAAAAAATGTAACACCCCGAGATTTCTAGTGACAAAAGGGAGTACGAAGTTTTCGCCTAGGGAGTTCTAGCTCATGGATGTTCTCACGCGAGAACATGCTTGAATAGAGAAAACCTCTAAAAGGTAAGGATGCCCCTTGTTCCCTACCTTTCATGTGAAAACTGCTCCTGGTATGTTATAGATGGTATGTTATAGAGGGGGAGAAGTGAGAGCTAGAGAGAGAAAGCAAGAAAAAAAAGGATCAGAGAATGTAAATTCCATGTTTAAGCTTTGTTTGACGCAAAAATTAATAAAAAGATGATTTTTATGTTTAAACACGTAGATTTATGTGTTAAAGCTCTCGGTTGGTGTTGTTTATCTTGCAATCATCTTAAAGTGAGTTATTAACCCTTTTTTGCATGTATTAACCTAATGCATACCATGATGATTGTTTGCATGAAGTATATGGTTTTGCTAGTGTAGAGCGCGTTTACTTGTAAAAATGGTTCAAATATTGGTGACTTGGGGTCGTAAGCTCGACCTGATGCAATGTTTTCACGTGGGTTCATACTTCATAGGTTTTCGCATGAGACGGTTATTGCATGATATTTTTCGCTTATAGATGATGTTCTCATATGATGATATTATCGCTTATGATGTTTTCGCTTGATTTAGGGCTCTTTCATATAAATATGTTTTCCCGTTGCATAGTTCTCGCCAGATACATTTCTCAAGATGAAGTTTTCACCTGATAATAGATGTATAGCCAAGTTCTCACACGATGTATAGTTTTTGCATAGTAGGATTCTCTCATGTTACCACTGACAGTATAATTTTTAAAAATACATGACGACCCTTATATCACATATAGATGAAGATAGTATGAATGATGGTTGATACTTAGAAGATACACCGGCATTGAACATCATGATGTCCATCTTGGTGTTGAACCCTCATGTACCTTCAAATCAATGGGCAAAGGAAACATGACACGTAGTTCATCATGAAGTTTTGAAAAGTGAGTAAAATAATCAATGAACATAGAATTACATTGCTCGGCTCTGCTATAGGTCTGAACCACAGAATATGCATGAGACAGAGATTCTTTTGTAAAGAAGGATTAAAAAAGATGGTCCTACGTTCTTTTCACAGTGGAAAGGTATTCGGCAATGTTGACTGTATGTGACTCCATAGAATTCCATAGAGCCATTTGAGTCGTGTTGTCATCAATACGTCATTCTTGAGAAATTGGTTCTTTAGTTAGATGGTCTTCTTTGTCCACAGTTGCAAGACCTTTCTTAACAAATAAACTCCATGAACTATAATTACTTGATTCAAGTTTTATGGGGATGTGTAAAACTACAGCAAAATTGACTATACTCAGAACAATCTAATTTTCTAGAGTAATTTGACTATTCAGGTCTTCCAATGAAATAAAAAAAAATAAAATTCTTGAACAACTATAGAATAGGCACTAATGCAAAATAGAAACGGTTATCTAATTGAATATCCAAATCCCAGATATGGTAGAATGCTCATGTGAATCTACCATGAAACAAAAGCGAAAATTGATAGCAGCGCTACTCACGCGGATGAGCATGTGAAGTGGCAATACTAGAGAGACGCGTCATGGGATGGTGAAACGACGGTGGACATTTAGGGTTGGCCACTCGAATGTTGCTTGTTGCGATGGCGACGGTGGTGGGATGCACACATGCCTTGAAAAAATATTACTGTGAACAGATACCAAAAGAGGAACCCTAATCATCTGGACCATCCATTAATTTTGATCTAATGACAATAATGAAAATATATTTCACAATTGATCAGCATGTACCAATATCCATCCAAAAAAACCCAGCTTGAAATTAGAGTATATCAAACATACATCATAATTAAGACAAACAAACTATACCATGAAATGATTGATTTTTGTTAGGAACTTCACACTTGATGTATTTTTATTTTCTCTCTTTTCACTATATCAATAAGAAATAGGTGAAGAAGTTTATCAATGATTATTATGCAAGAAACAAGTGTTATGAAAAGAATATTAGGATTTCATGTTAACTATTACCAAAATCAAATTTACTCAAATACTAACTTTTGTATTAGAAGCAAATTAAGTACTATCACAACAGAGTGAGCTAGTGAAATATTATGCGAACAATAGTGAATATAATATAAACAATACAAAATTCTTCGTATAATTGGATCCACAAAACAGATTGTAGTGGAAAGGAAATAATTAAATGTGGGTTCTAGAGATACATGAAGAAAAATCAACAAAAGCTAGATAAATAGAAGTCCTTATGTTCATGAACGGCAGGAAAATTATGAGGAACAGGATGTGGTATAAAATATAAGAAAATAAAAAGTTTTTTAAGGTTTAAAGTGTATGAGTAAGAATGATTAACATAACGAGCCAGGCAATGGAATGTGATCGATACAAGCCAGGACAATAGGTCTATGTCTTTTATAATCTTATTCATACGTGATAATTTTACTCATGTGTGATAATTCTATAACACTTGTATGATAATTTCCTTCTAGTGTGACGTTGAATATTTTTAGAGTTACACGCTGATAAGAAAATTCAATATAACAAAAATGATTGTGTGTATTGGTTAGTTACTTGTTTATATACTAGCATGTTTTGTATTTGAAGGTATGTAACTTCATTTTTTTACACTTTTGTTATTGGGTCTAATCCTCCTATTATCTATACATAACTTTTATTAATATATATTAACAAATAAAAGTTTTATAGATATTATATAGGCGTATTTGATATATCTAGAATGTAAAATAACCTTAGAAATAAGTTGTATTAGACTTCGAAAAAGTTACACTAGGCATTAATAATATTGTATTATTTTACAACAACCTTTTAACAAATGATGCATCAAGTGAAATTGTATTTGAGCAATGTTTTGTTAGCAAATGCAATTTATTTGTTAGAAATTGCTACCTTTTTTGAAATGTTTCTTCTAAAAGTTTGTATCAGGTTCATTATTCTAGTAGTGATAATTTAATGATTTATTATACATATAACAATAATAATACAACATAGTAATTAATATTGTGATATTTAGAATTACATAAAACATCAAGAAACTAGAAAATGTTAATTATTAGGAATTTCATATATTAAGATAATTATTAAGCTAAATAAATGTATAATTAAAAGTATCTAGTAGATCAAGAGTTATAAAAGTCTCTCTTTTCATAACTAACAAAACAAATAGCGTAGTTCGATTCTAGCAAATCAAATTTAATAATTAACATGACTTGAAGGATTTTGGAGTTGTGTTATGCTTCTAACATGAGATGTATCCATCCATGTTTTATATTATTACCATTATATGTATTTCTTGATCATATAGTGTAAATTACTGAAATTTTGATTATTTGAACCGGACAAATAAATTCTCGAACATATGCAGACCCAAACCGTTGTAACGACACCAGTAAAAAAAGGTTTCATTGTCCGTCACCATCTATATGTGTCTCACATACTAAATTCTTTCTATGTTTCTTATGCTTTCCCATTTTGTATTTACCGCCCCATATATGCATGGGGAACATGACAAATAACATGATTTGTAATTAGAAAATGTGATTATCATGATGATGATTAGTTGTTTGAAAAACAAGTTTGAAAAACAAAAACAAAATGAAAGTTTGATGTGATTGGTAGTAAGATAAGGCAATATATGTCTATCTTGTGGGTATATATGCAAAATTCAATGTCGAAAGTAGGGTTAGGGGATTAATAATGTGTTACAAATTGTAGCAACCAATAAGATGTGAGCATAGTGGCAGAAAGCTAAAAAATATGGTCTTTGCACTCAATGTTCCACACAATCTATACTTAATTAGTGGTAGAAAGCAAAAGAATATGGTTTCTCACAAAGTTTTGGCAGATATCAAATGTCAAGATCATGGCCACGTACTATGATCAAAATATTCCGTATGTTGTTCGTAGGAGTAATATCATATTATAAATGTTTTTTAAGGATTCATAATTTCATATTATCTAGACGGTTTTTATTTATATAAATCTAAATAAAGTAAGAGTTTTAGCCCCGTAATTTAAGAATTTATGAGTTTCTTTAGTGACTATAGAAACAAAAGATTTGATGAAAGTATTGGAAAGTGAGACTATGTAAACCCTAGCTAAAGACTCTTTATAACTTGATTATTTTATTTCTATAGCAGATAAGTTTAATTTTGCCGAACAAATGTTGTGCCAAATGAAACATTCTGGTGGTAAAATGACATACTTTTCAACCAAAAGATTATAAATTCAAATCAGGTTTGATAATTTTAAGAATAAAATAGATGTAGAGTATAGTGACGGAGCTTGAAGCATACCATAAGAGGGCGGGGGCAAAAGTAAACTATTTTAAAGGGTGCGAACTTTATATATATATTAATAAGTTTTACACTACCGGACCGAAAATTTATACTACAGCGCTGAAAATTAACACTACTTACGAAAAAAAGTGTATGGCCCATACTAAGTTTTGCCGCTGATAGAGTAGAGAATATGTGTTTACCAATGAAAAAGTTGAATTTAATTTTCTAATTGTAAGCAGATTCAATTAATTTAAAGATTAAGAAAATTGGTTTTATGTGTATTATAATAGGATTAAAATAGATAGATACAACGATTATAAAAGCTTAAAATATATGTGGTTCATTAGATGTTAGTGGTACGGGATGTCAACAAGAGGGCTCTAGATAACGAATCCATAGATACTCATGAGTTTGAAATAACGAATCCATTACTTTGTCATTTTGTATTGTAAAACTAAAATATCATATCATATCTAGTTTATATGAATACTTCAATTTACTTAAGATTCATAATTTCATAAGATAATGCAATGGATTCTTTATTTACTAAACTAATTAATTGAAAAATAAGTAATGATGTTTTAAATCCGACAACTACAAAATATTTATTTATTATTGCTAGTCTATTGTGACACTTTTTACTATGATAAAAACATCAAATTAAATTTTCCCTTTAGATCAACAAATAGGTTGTGCTGCCCAAGTTTTCGATCATTCTTTGTTCTCTTAACTGCTTAGGTTCTTTCATTTGTACTTTTTGTGTTTGATAACGTTAACTTGTCCTTTAGTTCTCGAATAAAGTTACGGAATCAGTTATCATTTCTCATGTCAAATGTTGAGTGTGATTTGGAATCGTTGGCAAAGAAGTGTAGCATATAACGAAGGTGTACAAATTCAATTTTTACATTGTATCATTTGTCCTTTCATGTTAGTTGATTTTCTAAAAGCCCAAATAAAAAATACGTTATCAAATCATAAAATTTACATAGATCTTAGAAGATGTATGTAAGGATAAAGTGTGACATGATACTGTTACTCATGAACATGGATGCACGTCATGTTTTTATTTTGATTAATTTAGTGTATTTGGTGATGAACAAAATGCATAGGATTGAAATTCATTTCTTTTTAATTTTGAATAATAACATGAAACATACATATGATTGAGGGTATGCTTTGTTTGGAGGCATGAGATTTTAGTTTTCGAAAAAAAAAAAAGTAAGGGGTTGTTTGATTACCACTGACTCAGTAAGATCTGACTGAGTCAGAAGCTGACCCAGTTAGAAGTTCTGACTGAGTTTGCATCTGACTGAAACTTGGTTGTTTGATTCAATATCTGACTGACTCTGCTGAATGATAAAAATAACCATATTACCCTGAAGTTCTGACTAGTTTGCATTTAACTAGTCTTGTGCAATCAATAAAAATAGCCAAATTTTTAAACTTAACATAATAGCTTAAAATTCAAAATGCTATACAAAATACAAGTTAAACATAAATCAAACATAATCCAAATAAACACATCGAATTTCAAACATATTATAAGAGTTTGCATACAAGTGTCGGCAGCGGATGAAGAAGTGCCCACAGCGGATGACCAAGTCCATGCAGCGGATAAAGAACAAGTCCAAGTGTCTACAGCGGATGAACAAAACATACAGCGGATGAACAAAGTCCACATCTGAACAGTCCACAGCGGATGTTCAATCCACACCGGATGAACGCTCCACAGCGGACAACTAACAAGACAAACATACAACAAGTGTTCACAGCGGACAACATCCAAGACACAGCGGACAGTTTATTCAACATCCACAGCGGACGACTTAGCATCCACAGCGGACAGTCTATCATCCACAGCGGACGACTTAGACTTAGGATTTTTATGTAATTTTCGTTTACATAACGATATTTTTTGTAATTGTATATAGCTATTATGTATAAGCTATAAATAGCATAATACCCTAATCTTTTCTAATATCAGCACTTTCACCAAATAGCAAAAGAGCTGTGTTGTATCTCGGATCTTTTTCCCCCCTTTCCATGTTTTCCAGCTTATCCATGCATGCGTCTATTTCATTGTCAATAGAGGAAGGGAAATAGGGTAAGTAATCAAAATATTTAGGTTTCGGTCAGATGCCTTAGACCAGATCAGTGGGCTCGCCGTGCACATCAAACACGCTAACCGGTAGTCAACCAGCCAGCAATCAGAGGTGGGTCAGTGCAATCAAACAAGGCCTAAGGATTTTAAGGTCATAAATGCATAAAAGTTCCCATTTGTCCAAAATTGATAACATAATTAAATAGTAACGTAGGTAACAAACTTTACTTTCATATATTAATGACAAATATACAGACTTTTTAACCGTTACAAAAATCCTTGTTTACGTAAATTTCATGTGATATTTTTTTTCTTATGTGGCATCTACGAAACATTTTCTTTTCCTTTTCAAAGAAAAATATTTTTTAAATTTTGAGAAGACTAGAGCCAATGATATTTTGGTCTAATTATCCGAATGAAAGGTAAGAGGCTTTATCTTCATTTTTGAAAATCCTGGGTTCTAATCCTGTATTAACAAATTAATACTAACTTAATGTTAATAATTACTAACCACTAAATAATTCCGTTTAAATAACGTTAAAGACTAGAGGCACAATCATGATTTGTTCTAACAAAAGGTTGATTTAGTAAAAGATATTTGTTATATATTTTAGTTTGATGTGACTACAACACTAAAAACATAATCAATGTCATTATCAATAATCTTTAGCTCAAATGGTTAAGGATGAAGTATTGAAAACATGTAAATACAAAAATGTCTTGGGTTCAAGTTTCATTCTGAACAAAAAATATTTAAGGTTGAGCTACAAGGTTTTTCTAGTTTTGGGTTTTCTCCTAAGGAGGTTGGGGGTGCAGTCCCGGCTATAAAACGAATAGGTGTACCCGATTAAGATAACACACATCCTTCAAAACAATATCGTACATTTGATGTTTAAGAAAAAAGAATCAAAGCAACATAATATTCATAAAACTAATTTGAATGTGCAGAGTGAACCACTCTCAAAACGCCCATGTTTCGATTATTGAAGTATAATTTTTCAACAATCACTACAACAAAATGAAGCTAATGTAACATTTGTAACACATTTCATTAATCAATAAGCCTTGAAAAAGTTGCATCAGTTTAAGACAATTTTTTTGGTAAAAGTTGTATTAGATTTAAAATAATTTTTTTGTTAGCTAATACAATATTTTTGTTTGCAAATGTAAACTTTTTGTATGCAAATTCAACTTTTTTTGAAAAGTTACTTTTAAGCTTACATCAAACTCACTTTTCTAGTAGTGAATATTTGAATGTGAGATTATTTAGTTAAACTAAAATTATACATGGGATCATTTGCGTTTATTTAAATTATACAACGGGTTAAAATAAAGATACAATTATAAAATTTATTAACTTAAAACTTGTATAGATTGGCCAACACCAAGTACGACTTGCTATCACCTACTGGTTGTTGCCAACACCATCACCATTGTGTTGGCCACATACACCATGGGCGCACAACCACAACCACCTCCATTGTTGCTATGCCACTCCTCAACTGTAAATTAACATCGCTGCCATCACATACACCACCATTGTGACGTCACATGTATTACTGCCGTCATCACCAGCACCCTCGACATTGTTGATGTTGCCCCATCTGTTATATTTTATTTTTTTCTTTATTTTTCTTTCTGAAGATTATATTTCAAGTTTTACCAAGATTTGTTACGAAAGAAATAAGAAAGTATCCAACATTTTGGAATAAAGAAGTAAAAAATAAAGAAAAATAAAAGTTGATCCAATAGTTTAAAGTAAGAAAAATAGAATTTCATCCAGTATATCAAAATAATTTTCATTCAACATGCTCACAACAATGAACGATGACAGTGGAAATCCTAAATCTGTCTGTTGTCATTATACTGAAATTTGTTAGCGAATACTGATGTAAATGTAAGTTTATTTAATTTGGCAAGCATAACGTTCTTTTTCAACATTTGTTATATACAATAAATTTAAAATTAAACTATAACAAAAGCCCAACTATGAAACTACATATAACCCAAAAGTAAAATTAGCTGGTTACCAAAACCAGAGGCCCATAACGGGCCAACGGCACCACATTTAAGGCCCACTAAAGTGATATTAAATAGAAACGGGCCAAGGCCCAAAAACAACCGCACAGTAACACAGCCAAGTCCACATACTATCATAAATATTTTAAGTGAAGAATCATATAAACATTCGTATTGTTTTAAATTTTAAGTTATTAACTATGATACATAAAACGTTTATGTAATAAGTTATGACACTATTATACAAAACGTGTTTATGTAACCACTATCTACACTTTGTACAAAAAGATTATATGTTTCTCACATTTCGTTACTTATACCTATGGTTATGTACTTAATGTGTCTCCTATTGTGTGATTTTTTTGTATGGTTAGTAGTTTGCCATTATTAACTATCATAATATATGTGATAGTAAAATGCCGGGTTTTATCTTTTATAAGTTTTTAAAGGTGTGAATATGTTCTCTATGAATGTAATATTGTTTCGTATCTGGCCTTTGATAACACTACCATCGAATAAGTTGCATAACCTGGTTTAGATTCTTAAATATATCACTAGAAATTACACATTTGAATATTTTGAAATGAACATGTAACATTTGACCAAAAAATTTAAAACATAAGTTTATATGTGGAATTAATGTCTTTTTACTTATAGTATCGAGATATTTTTTATAATTTGGTTTACAAGTTAAAATCACTCTAAAACACACATAGATAGTTGTTACAGTCAAATCCATAGCAAACACCCATGTTGCTATGAATTTGACACGTATTTTGGTCCGTAGATACTCTTTGTAATTTCGTTTGCAATGGATTTTTGTTATGAAATCATATTTACGATGGTTTTAGCTAAATAAGGATATAGGTATCTTAGCTACTGATTTGCTTGTGGATAACGGTTTTTCTATGGACGTTTTGTTAATATTTTTGCTACAGATTTGACTATGCAAGTTGTGTTGCGTATTTTAGCTACAGATTTTGCTATTTGTATGGTTTATGCTATTGATTTTATGATGGAATTTAGCTACAGATTTCAGCACAAATTTTTTCAATTTCTGCTATGAATCTAGCTACTAATTTCATTTTTTTTGCTAGAGTTATCATAAGGTTTTTGCTATACCTTTTAGTTTAGTAATGGTGTGATTTTCATTTTTATTTTAGAAAAGTTTCATATACTTGTCCTTCCTAACCACCCACCTATACATCATCAAATGTACTAGAAATTTAACTTTCATTGGCGTCTTATGTATGTGTGGATGGAGTGGTGATTTATTTATATTTACAAAAGGTAAATTTAATTGGAAACTTAGAAGTTAGGTGTAGCGTTACAGCTTCCACCCATACTATTAAATAAGTTACCTTACCAAAGAGCCACATTTTAATTCCTTCATTAAATAGCACATATTTTTATATCAATTCTTTATTTTTCCTTCCTATTTTGTTCTAGAAGAATATTTCTTTTTAATTAGATCTTTTATTGTACTTTGTTCTTAAAAGTAATAGTATATTTCTAAACCACATGGCATGCGACTAACCCATTTGATAGAGTCTTTTACATCTTAGATTAAAGGTTTTGATTTTAAACTTAGGCATAATATATATTGGTGTAATTTAAAAATGTAGTTGATTTGCCATTCAAAAAAATCCACATGGGCCATTAGAAACAGGTAAAATTAATTCACCTTTAACTCTTTAACAATAAAAAAACTACACATTTCTAAAACCGTGATGATCTATTGTATACTTATTTTATGAAAAATAGTGTAATTGTTTGTTTACCGGACATCTTTTTTTTATTGTTACGTTGAAATTATTTGTAATGAAATTATCTGTGCGCTATGTTTTTATTTTGTTATAATTAAGTACTTATAATCTTTCTACTCTAATAAAAAATAACTAAAATGACACGTGACAATATCATATTCTTTTTCATCAAAATTTTTTTAATTCTCTTTCCTATTAAATAATTATATTAGTTACTAATAATGTTATTTAATTTCTTTTAATTTTAATAGTTTTTTAATAATTTAAAAAATAGATCTTTTTATTAATGTTATTTCTAATATATCAATTTTTCTAAAATAAGATTTTTTTCAAAACATCAAATTTTTTTAAGAATACGAAATATTTTAAAATTGATGTTTTTAAAACGCAAAATTTTTATAAACCAAAACTAATTAAATTGAGAGTTATAACAAGAAATATTTTAAAAATAACACTTTTTTAAAACGATTTACTTTGAAACAAAATGTCTACTTATTTTTTGGGAAAATAAAAAAGTTTATAAAAACAATAGGTTAAAAAATTGATATCATTGTTTTATGACGTATAGTATTAACTTATATGTAATTTTAATCATATTATATCTTAGAATATCGTTTTATAATTAATAAATTTTATTATATTTAATATTTTTTTATTTAACCCATTTAATACACGGGTTTACTAAAGCTAGTGTGCTACATATACTTGTATCATATACACTTAATCTAACATCTGATTTTGCATCTCATGTAAGTAAGAGCATTTCCATCATATGAACCATATGTAGACAATGGCTAAAGTTGCAAACAAGAACCAGACAACACCATTGAAGTGCATGTCAGGTGAGCTTCTGGTGGCTGGCTCCATATCTGGAAACCCAAATAGCTATAAACGAGCGTATATGTGTTAGATCTTTTAACGTAATTGGATTGATCAACCAATATGATCACAATATCCATCAAACAAGTAAAGAGGTGCGGAGTACACGCTTCTTCTTCTGCCTTACTAACTCTAACGCTAACACCAAATCACATGCCCTAAAAAATTCTTGCAAGATCTAGATAATGTCAGTGGAATACTTGGATTCCAATGAAAACACATAGATTTCACATTTACTTTGCGGATTCATGCTCACAAGATGACATTTTTTTTTCTCTTTAAAAAACAAAATAGTGGAGCCTTGTAATACCTTTAAGAAAAGTTTGTTCAACTTATAAGCACCCTTTCAAAAAGAATATGCATTGATTAGCATCTTTTTGTCATCATATGACCAATTATCTTCTTAACTAAGAGATAAATAACAATGTTATATCACCAAACCATATACAATGTTAAATTATTGTGTGCTATACCCCTTAAGGTTTAAAAGATAGTTTAATAGGGTCAATTACTTGTCTTCAAGGGAATAATTTGATGCTAAAAAAAATATGCTCTGCAACCAAATGGTTGTGTGTTTAAATCCTATAGTATTACTTTTTTTCTTTTGAACATCAACCGATATAAATTCACATCAGGTTTCACTTATAAAATGAAACACTTCCTCTCCTTTTTTACAGGATTAAATTTACAACTAACAATTCCATGGTTTACATATACATACACATAGTATATATTTTATTACTTGTTAAAAATGAATTTGGTAGGGCTCGGGCGACGATGCATGCATGTATTGGGACTCATGGGACCCTTTTTTTATAATCTTTTGCTTTATGCCCAACTTTGTTTTGCTTTTCCAAATTCTTCCCCATTGCTTTCTGACTGTTTTTACAAAATAGCCCTTAAAATAAATAATATATAATATTTCATTATAAAAAAGTATTTATATGTGTAATTCGATTCCATTCGAAAACTGTTTTTGGAATTTGATTTGGATGCTAACCGGGATCAAACATTAAAAAACCAATTTGAATTCTGCCCGGCTTGAATTTATATGTTTTTAGTCTGGTTCGAATAATTAACATGCATGTATCAATAAGTAAATGCTAATCATATGTCATATGTGTCAATAGGTCAAAATAACTTGTTTGTATTTATATATTAATGCATTTTATGTTTTTATTTTTATTTTAAAATTATAATTCTAAGAATTATAATATTATAAAAAAGAAAAATATTTTGTGATCAAAATATATAAGATGTAACATTTATATACATCTTAGATTTAGATCCATTTAACAAGTTTACTTTATAGTGACTTTTAAATCATTTGATAAGTTTAAATTACTGTAGAAACTTATTGAGAAAATTGCACAAATAGTCGCTGTAAATTTACCATATTGCAAATGTGATACCTAGTTTTTTAAAAGTTACATACTTAGTTTAACCATTAATTTAATTCTTACCTTTTTTTTATTTTTTTATTGAGACTTATTAAATTTTATTTCTAACTTTTTGATTTTTTATAATTTGATTTTAGTTTTTTTAACTTTTATTGATTTTCAGCTTATTTATTATTTTTAATTTTAAATAAAATTACAAAAATGGTACATGTGGTTTGGTAATATTGCAAGTTAGTCCTTAGGTCGTTAGAAACTAACAGACCTTGACGGTGGGGACTAAAATTACAACTATCTTCTAAATGTTTGGACTAAGTGTGAAATTTCTAAATCTAAGAATAAAATGATCAAACTAAAGGGACCATTGTGCAATTTTCTCTTTATAATTTGAAGAAAAAGTTTGTTACAAATGAGTTAATTTTTCAAACGTGTAGAAGAGGACAAATTAAAACTTCGATAATGAAATATATTTACTCATGATCACAAGGGTGTGATATAAACTATGACACGATTGGTTTGTAGTTCGAAATCACTATTTTTTTCTCCTTATAGATTCGAACGTGAATCAGATCACGAGCCTCAAACCAAACACATCTTATTGTTCTTATCCTATTATGTTAATTGTTTGTTAGGCTTTTAATATTAATTTATCAGGGCCTCTGATTATATATATAAAAAATTATATACACAATTCAATCCATATCTTTGTTTTAGCTATTTATATATACAACTAGATCAACCAGTTTGATAAAAAAAAAAAAAACATTTGACCTTAATTTTTACCATACATTATTCATTCCTATTTTAGCGAATCCATTTTTCATTAAACCGTTAGTGCTTATAACTAGAGATGGGCAAATCGGGTTTGGGCCGGACCCGGGCCCGGGTACAAAACCGGGTTTGGGCCCAACCGGGTTTTTTGTACCCGGGTATTGGTGAACCCGGGTACGAACCCGGGTCGGGTTCAGCGAGATACAAACCCTACCCGGTATACCCGGGTAGGGTCGGGTCGGGTTCGGTTCGGGTATGAAACCCGGGTTCAACCGGATTTTTGCCTTTTTTTTTTTTTTCTTTTTTTCTTTTCTTGTGTGTGTGTCGAACACCGGGTCGTATGTTTTTTTTTCTTATATTTTCTTTCATTTTTTTTCTTTTTATTTTTCTTTTCCTAACCGGGTTCACTTGAATGACAAAAATTTAAACAACTTAATATATAAATATATACAAATCTTTAGCAGAAAATGTTACACTTATAATATACAAATATTAAATACTTTTTATATAAAACATTTGAATGACAAAGAAATTTAAAAAGAACATGAAAGACATATAATATTAAAACAACTTAAAAATAACAATATCGTCTAATTTTATCTACTACGAGATGCTTGATCAAATGCTAATTCTTCATCGGATATGCCAGAAGATACTCCGTCTTCTACCTCTTCATCATGTACTTTAGCTTCGAGTGTAATCTCGTCTTCGAGGCTTGTTTGGTCTTGTATACGATCCGTTGCGTCTAAGTGATCCTTTAAACAAATGCACATCTCCACTGCTTCCGGAGTTAGTCTTGTTCTTCGTAATGATATTACCCTGCCACTAAGAGAAAAAGCAGATTCCGAAGCTACCGTAGAAGCTTGGACGCTTAGTAAATCACGGGCCATAGCAGAAAGAATCGGAAATTGAGATTCTTTTCTTTCCACCAAGCCAAAATATCGAATGCACGATAATCTTCGGTAGTCATAGTGGAAATAAAATCCGTTCCACTATATCTACCGAGCTCACTTGTTGGGGTGTTACCTCTTTGACGTTTAGCCGTCACATCCCGAACAACATTCAACATAGTCAAAACAGGGTCTTTAAACGAGGTACTAGCACTTGAGGTTGATCCACTTGGCATGGTTATGTTTACGTTAGGCCCATATCTATTTAAATAAAAATTATAAATTGTTTTCAAACTATGATTAAAATTTTCTTTTGCCTCGTTTGAAAAATCAGGGTTTTCGTCATGCATATCCAAATTGTCATTTATCTCATCTATCAAACATTCAACCCCCGCAACATTTAGAAACGGATTTAAAGCGGCGGCACACGTAAAAACGGGTGGTAAGTCCTTAAAATATTTTTTAAACTTTTCTTTCATTGGTTCTATCATTTGATTAAACATATTATTTTTATTTTAAAATTTTTAAAATTCAAAGACATAAAATATAGTTCTTGAAGCACCGAATAACTAGTGGAATAATAAACTCCCGATAATTTTGTTGTTGAGTTTTTAAAAACCTCAAGAAACTCGGATAGACGTTGAAGATTCTCCCAACCCGCATCCGGAAATGGGTCGGCTTCACCATTATCCGAAAGACTATTATGAAAAGCTTTCAAAGTGCCCTTTTGTTTTAAAGCACATTCAAACATGTGACAAGTCGAATTCCACCGAGTAGGTACATCCCAATTAGGACCTAAAAATCTAGAGTGCGTATCCTTACAAAGTTGTTTATAATCTTGATATCTTCTTCTACTTTTTTTAAAAACGTCATGTAACATAAATCGAAAAGATGTAATAAAGTATTAACATATTGCCCGGATAGTCCGTCTTGCACTACTAAATTAATAATATGTGCAACACAACGAGTATGGAAAAAATCACCGTTTGCAATCGGAAGATATTTTAATTTTAATTTTTCAACCGCGGTTGTGTTGTTAGAGGCGTTATCAAATGCAATTGAAAAAAGTTTATTTTCTAATTTAAAAGTACTTATTACATTATCTAAAAAGTAAAACAAAAATTCTCCGGTGTGTGGATGCGGAAAAAGATCAAATGCAATCGTACGTTTCATCAATTGCCATGAATTGGGATCCACCCAATGAGCGGTGACGCAAAGGTACGATTCGGGTAAACCGTGTGGAGCCGACCAAACGTCACTAGTTAAGTTTACACCGGTATTTAAATTTTCAAATAATACAATTAAATCATTTTTTGCTTGTTTCCATAATTTTAAACAATAACGTCTAAGTGTAGTACGACTTACGTGAGTGTAACGAGGTTGAAGCGTCTCTCGAATTAAGTTGGTCAACCGAGGATTGTCGAAGTGACTAAAAGGCAAAGCTTCTTGAATCACGAACTTCGCCATTCGATCTCGAACCGTATTAACATCGTAATTAAAGATTCCACCGTCTCCACCCAATTGTGTTTGTTGCGAATCCGGATTACTTTTCAACGACTTACAAAACTTCTTGCTAATGTGTTTGTTTAAAGTCGTGTTAGAATCTTTAGCAAGCAAAGCTCCACAAAACTTGCAACGAGCCTTTACAGACCCGTCACTCAACTCAACCATATCCCAATTGCACCAAACATCCATGTTACGATTGTGTGCAAGAACACGAACGACGGTTGGAGCGTTGGACGAACCTTGACCAACGGAAGATTGTGAGTGAGCCATATCAAGATTGAAGAGAGTGAAAGTGTAAAACGAGAGAGTGAACGTGTAAAGCGAGAGTAAAGGAGAGTATTTTTTGCGTTTTTTGCGTATGTTTTTGCGTTTGAGACTTGGGTACTAAACCATATCAACCCACACCTATTTATACTAACTTATAAGCCTAAAAGTGACAAAAAAACGGTCACAAATCGATCCCAACGGCTATATAGCCGTTAAAAAACGGCCACTTTTTAAAAAAAAAAAAAAAACGGTCGAAACCGGGTACAACCCGGGTTCAACCGGTTCCGGGTCGGGTCGGGTCGGGTCGGGTTCGGGTTCTAAGAAATTCTATAAAATCATACCCGGTTCCAACCCTACGGTTTTTTTTCGGGTCCAACCCGGGTATGCATATACCGGGTCGTACCCGTACCCGGTTCCGGGTCGGGTCCACCGGGTCGGGTCCGAACCCGGTTTTTATGCCCACCTCTACTTATAACAATGACATTTGATATAGGCCCATGTGTCCATACTTCGCCTTAGGCCCATAAAGTCGTTGAGTCGCCCTTAGTTTTTTGAATGAGAGAAGACTTTTTTAATGTTCAAACAATACATAAAGATAATATATAATCCATGGGTGTTTGAGATTGCTTACTATACGGAAGAGTATAGGGTGTGGTCAATCAACGCGTGGGCAGATATCCGACCTATCGAAATACCCACCAGACATAAGCATAAACCACAAACGTGGTCGGACACTTAGAAGCAAGAGGACAAAGAAACTATCATCACCAACCATGGCTCCATTTTTTACCACTGCGAGGCCCGCGAAATGAGTTTAGAGAAATGGGGAGCGCACAATGTAAAATACGTCACTCTTACCAATCCGATGACACCCTTGCCTGAGAATGTCCCCATAGAGACCCACAAAATCCTCATGAAAACATCTTGAGAACACCTTAATACATACATTAAAGATAGATGAGCTATTAAAAAGTAAGAGATTCAATCTTCTCTTTCTCTCACATTGAAACACACTATTTCTTACTCAAGTACCATACTATTACGCGACTAAGTCATCACAGACAAAACATTACCGGGTTTTCTGTGTGGTGCCTTAACATGTCTTATGTGTTGTGGGCTAAGCAAGATATCACATTATAACATATCGTCAATGGTCAGAATTCAACCTTGAGATGTAGTTTGGATGATCAGATCCAATTGACGTTGCTTCAAAGTCTGCGCTCGTCCAGGATTTATGTCAACATTGGCGTCTTATATATGTTATTGTCTTTTGTAAAGTTGTTCAAAAGCAACAATTCTCAATTGTTTATTTAAAATAACGTCTCTTATTCACAATAAATTAGGCATATAGTTGAGATGAATATGCTTGTAAGATGTGATAAAATTCACCATCTCAATTGATGATGCTTTGGATTTGTGATGTAATGAATTACGGGATATAAAGATATACATTAAATAGCCAACTAAAAACAAACTAATCTAAAAACTTTTAAACCATACAAACTTTATCTGGAGAATATGAAATATTATCCTTTATCTTGTATATTAAGTTTATCAAGCTAGAACATTCCCTCAAGCGAATTGGTGGTGGACCAATCATAAACAAAGCCATGAAATGTTCAAACAAAGGACGTAGAAGGCTCTTAGTTGAAGATGCCCCTCTTGAAGCTTGATAAAAACAAAGTTTCTGTATGATCGACTAGAGAAGCATGATTTTGAGAACGTGTTTTAGTGAAGATGTTCCCCACTCGTTGGTAAAAGTTGTCGATATCAACGTGTTTAGCCCGTTAAAGAGAAAATGCGTTTTTGACTTAATGACAAAGCACTACAATTATCACAAAGAAGATGGGTGATCCAAACGATGTCAATACTTGTGCTAGTCGTAACGTTGTATTCAGCTTCATAACTAGAACGAGAAATGACGAGTTTCTTCTTGGCAATACTTGTGCTAGTCGTAACGATGTATTCAGCTTCATAACTAGAACGAGAAACGACGAGTTTCTTCTTGGCACTTAAGGATACGAGATCGCCACCAAGAAAAAAAGACAAGCCATAGGTGGAACTTATGGTTTCAAACTTTCAATACAATGGCCGAGAGAAGCATAATCAACTATTGAGAGGCGGCAACAACCCTCGAAAACCCTATACATTGGCTATTAAGACGAATCAATGAACGGCGTAGATGGGAGGACACCTAACGCAGAGAGATCGCCAAACTACTCCTCCACCTCTCTCTCTCTCCCTCCCCCCCCCCCCTTACTATACTCTCTTTATATTTCTTTCAACACAAATATCAAAGATGGACAAAAAAGCTAAAGATGTAAATGTGTAACGCCCGAAAATTTCGAAGAAAAAGAAGGTAGGTGAAGTCCTCGCGCGAAAGGAAGTTCTTGCGCGAGAAGTTCATGCGAAAAGCTCAGCTGGGTATAAATAGCTGAGAACACCCAGTCTGACTCCATTTCGCGCGAAAAGTTCAGCTGCTAGAGAGAGAAATCGGTTGCGTAGAGAGAGAAAGTGAAGAATCCAAGTGTTTAAGGTATGTAACTCATGTAGTGACTCGTGTTATGTACTAAGAATGGATTATTGATGAATATAACGCATGATTATGTAGTTTTCGCTCGGCAAAGGCTTCGGGAAGGCTGCGTTTGTGCTAGAACTTCAAGAAGTGAGTTTCTAGTCCCGTTTTTACGCAAGTTTTATGTTTTGGGGCTATTATGCATACTAGAATGTTTGAATGTGTCTGTTCATGTTTGGTATGATGTTGTTTAAGATGTTTGCATGTTATAACAGCCTTAGACGCGATAAATTGTGATTGGGCGGGAAAAACCTATAGTTTTCACGCGAGCAGTTTTGATGTACGTTAAGATTTTGAATTCTGGAAAGTTCTCGCGCGAAAAATGTAGTTTTCGCGCGATATGCATGTTTTTGCACGACAGGTAGTTCTCTCGCGATTTGTAAGTTCTCGCGTGACACATGGTTTTCGCGCGACTTGACAGTTTTCGCGTGATAAAATGGTTCTCGCGCGGAAGGGAAGTTCTCGCGCGAGATGTTGTTGATGTATGTTAAGTTTTCGCATGTTATGCTCTTATGTGTGATGCGTTATCTTTTCATGTTAAACGATTTTAAAACTATATGCTTTATGATGTGACTTTACTTGATATGTATGAGTATGTAAGTAAAGTATTACGTAACGAAAGTGAAAGATAACGATGATAAAAATGGAATGTAATGAATGAATGAAAGTCTTGCAAGCAAATTGAAAGGAGGTTCACAACTCATTGAGGGGTTATTAGCTCAACTGTGTGCGGTTTAGCTAACCCATAAGAATGCACACAGGGGGGTCAGTCTTTGTGACTGATCAAGATGTACGAAAACGGGATCCTTGTCGCTTAACCCCAAGACGGAAGTTGCTTCGTGCACAATTATGGGGCGTAACATATGACAGGATCTAGATTAAAAGTGAAAGAACGTAAACGAAGAAAGTACAAAAATGAACGATTATGAACGATGATGATAAGATAAAAATAATTGTTATCAAGATGTACGTACGATGTGTGATCATGAACGAAAGTAAAGGATATGTTTTAACGAAAAGTAAAATATTTTTAATTATAAACTAGAACTCACTCAGCATAGCTGACTTTTTGTATGCATAATAGTTGGCAGGTAACCGTTTGATGCTGAGGAGGTGCAGGCATGGATGCCTAAGCTACTGAGAATGATTTGCGTCTGGCATCCATATTATTGAAAATGATTATTGTATTAACAAAATTTTGAGATGTAAATGAATAATTTGATGTATTGACACGATTTTAATCATTAATGAAAAGTTTTAATTCCGCTGCAAATGATTTGTTTTAAATGTATTATGCGATGATTGACTAACTGTAAGCGTCCCGGGAACGGGGCCTTACAAGTTGGTATCAGATCCAAAGTTTAAGAGAATTGGGTTAAATATTTCAAATACCTAAAACTTAAACTGAGAATGGGACAAAACAGGGAAGGGATGCTAGTCCGAGTAGCTATATGCTTGCAGGTAAAGATTTTATGTGAATGTTTTATGTAAGATAATAAAAAGGAATTATGTGCGCGTGTTACGTGGTTTATGTGCCCCTAGTAGATTTAGATACTAATGTAGTCAGGATAGGGAGTGCTTGGAGAAGGAAGAGTAAAGTAAGTGGCTAATCACAACTGGTCACTGTAATTAAGAACTTACTATACTTGACATAATCTGAGATATTACCTTGAATGACCGTATTGTGTTTGAATCTTATAGCGCTTAGATAGCTGGTGGTAGATCTTCGAAGGCTTCCCGAGGTGGAGTGCGTGGTGGACGTGGTGCTGGAACACATGCCACGAGGAATAAGGCTAGAACTGCCGAGACAGCACCTGCAGATCCCTAGATTAATCACCATGAGGGCGGTGATGAGAGTGCTAATCTGAGGGCCTCAATGAAGGAGGCGGTGGTTAAGGAAGTTCATCAGGTCATGCAGACGATTCTGTCGTCTGTAGTGACAAGGTTATTCGTGCTGTGAGGGAGGATAAAAAGAAGGAGAAGGAGGAGAGGAGGAAAACTGCTAGACGAGGGGGCGAAGAAGGAGGTTTAGGGCAAGGGAGCAAACGGATACTGAGATGGTTATCTCCAGTGATGATGAGAAGGAGGAGGCGGCGCAGGAAACTACAAAAGGGTGCAACTATAGGGCATTCTAAAGATGCAAGCCCCCAATTTTCGACGGGAATGGGAATGTTACTGCTGCTCATCGATGGTTGAGAGAGATGGATGCGGTACTTGATATTAGCAAGTGCCAAGACGATCATAAGGTAAAGTTTGCTACCCACTCATTTGTGGATCGCTGGTGGGACAATATTGTCCAGGCCGAGGGTAGTAGGGTGATTGGGAGGATGAGGTGGAGTGAACTGAAGAAGCTGGTAATTGAGGAGTTTTGTCCTCACAGGGAACTCGATAAGGTCGAGAGGGAGTTCCTGCAGTTGGAGGCGGGAACTATGACGCACCAACAGTACACGATGAAGTTTAATGAGATGGAAAGGTTGGTGCCAAATCAGGTGACGCCTGTGTCACGAAAGATTAAGAGGTACATCCAGGGTCTACCGGCGGATATCCGCAGACACATGATCGTCGCCCGGCCAAGTACGTTTAGGTCGGTGGTCTATCTGGCAGGAAGACTGTACAATGAGAGGGAGGAGGTAACCGTGATGGAGGTGAACAGGAAGGGAAGTGGAGGTAGGAACTGTAGTGGGAAACGTTTTGGCAGTGGTGGTTTCACCCCCAAGGGCAAGAAGGCAAAGGTGGAAGGTCGCAGGGCAGCTGAGACCGAGGTAGTGGCGAAGGTGTGCAGCAGGTGTGGGAGAGAAAATGTGGGGGAATGTAAGTGGGGATCGAACGTCTGCTTCAAGTGTGGGAGGCCTGGTCATGTGGTGAGAGAATGCAGGGTTATAAAGTGTTATAACTGTGGTGAAGAGGGCCATATGAGCATGGATTGCAAGAAACCGAGGGCCGAGAACTCCGGGGCAAGGAAGGGGATTGAGAAGGAGGGGCATAGGGCGAAGGCCAGGGCATTCACTATGACTCAGGAGGAGGCTAGAGTGGACCCCGATGTTGTATCAGGTACATTCCTAGTTAACCAGACTTGTGCCTCCGTACTTTTTGATTCCGGTGCTAGTATGAGTTTTATTTCTGCTGCCTTCTGTGATAAGTTGACCGCTAGGAGTAGAAAGATTGATGAGCCCTTCGATATAGAAACTGCTATTGGTAAGTCTACCAGGATTTCTGATGTGGTAGAGGATTGTGACATAGAATTGGAAGGCCATAGGTTCTCTGTTAGATTGTTCGTGATGCTCTTACGCGGATTCGATGTAGTCCTAAGGATAGATTGGCTGGCAGCCTATGAGGCAAATATTGTGTGTCGCAAGAAGATGATTCGATTGACTGCGTCGGATGGGAGTTCAGTGACGATCTATGGCGATAGGGTTACTATGGTTTCGAAGGTGATTTCGATGGTTATGGCTGAGATGTGTGTGAGGCGTGGATGTGGTGTCTATCTAGCCTATGTGAAGGATGTGGATGCGTCGACACCATGATTGTCAGACGTGCCGATAGTGTGCGACTTCCCTGACGTATTCCCAGAAGACTTATCAGGTGTGCCACTTGACCGTGAAATCGAGTTCCAGATTGACCTGATACCTGGTGCCCAACCTGTTGCTAATGCTCCGTATCGTCTAGCTCCCTCCGAGATGAAAGAGTTGATGACTCAGCTACAAGAGCTGTTGGATAAGGGATTCATTCGACCGAGTATCTCTCCATGGGGTGCTCCGGTCTTGTTTGTGAAGAAGGACGGTAGCATGAGGATGTGCATAGACTACCATGAGCTGAACAAGTTGAGCGTGAAGAACCGGTATCCGTTACCGAGGATTGATGGCTTATTTGATCAGCTCCAAGATGCCAGTTAGTTCTTGAGGATAGATCTCCGATCTGGTTACCATCAGTTGAAGGTGAAGTAGCAGGATATACCTAAAACAGCTTTTCGCACGCGTTATGGACACTACGAGTTTCTTGTTATGTCCTTTGGTTTAACCAATGCGCCAGCTGCTTTTATGGATTTGATGAATAGGGTGTGTCGGCCGATGTTGGATAAATCAGTGATTGTGTTCATTGATGATATCCTGATTTATTCGAAAATCGAAGAAGAACATGCCGGTCATATTCGGGAGGTGCTGGAAATGCTTAGAAGAAGAAGCTGTATGCCAAGTTCTCCAAGTGCGCATTCTGGTTGTGCGAGGTTCAGTTTCTGGGTCATGTGGTCAACCCGGAAGGGATCATGGTGGACCCGGCAAAAGTTGAGGCGGTGATGCAATGGATGTCTCCAAAGACGCCATCCGAGATTTGTAGTTTCTTGGGTTTGGTGGGCTATTACAGAAGATTCATGCAAGACTTTTCAAAGATAGCTTCACCATTGACCAAGTTGACCCACAAGGAGGTGAAGTTTGTATGGGGTCTAGAACAGGAGAATGCTTTTGAAGAGCTAAAGACGAGATTGACCCAAGCTCCTGTCTTAACGTTACCCGAAGGGTGCGAAGACTTAGTGGTCTATTCGGACGCTTCTTATTCGGGGTTGGGTTGCGTGTTGATGCAACGAGGGAGGGTAATAGCCTATGCGTCCTGACAGTAGAAAATCCATAAGGCTAATTACCTTACCCATGATTTGGAGTTGGCGGCGGTGATCTTTGCATTGAAGATTTGGAGGCACTCACTATCTTCACTGACCATAAGAGCTTGAAGTACTTCTTCGAGCAAAAGGATCTCAATATGAGGCAAAGGAGGTGGTTAGAGTTGATCAAGGATTATGATTGTGAGATCCACTACCATCCAGGAAAGGCCAACGTAGTGGCGGATGCCCTTAGCCGAAAAGAGAGACCCGAGCCCGATTCGGGTAAAGGCTTATCAGTTGGTAATGACCTCTGACATGATGAAGCAGGTCGAGGAATTTCAGGATGAGGCTTTGAAAGAGGATCGAATCAACTCTGAAAGGATGAAAGGCCTAATCGCGGAGTTGGGTGAGAACACTCTCGGTGTTAGAACCCGATTTAGGCAGATGTGGATTCCTTGTTACGGGGATCTACGAGGAAAGATCATGGATGAGGCCCATAAGACTCGATACTCGATTCACCCCAGTGCCACAAAGATGTATCAGGATATGAAGAAAGATTATTGGTGGCCGGGAATGAAGCGTGACGTAGCAGAGTATGTGAGTAAGTGCCTTACTTGCCTGCAAGTGAAGGCGAAGCATCAGAAGCCATACGAGAAGATCCAACCTTTGGATATACCTGAGTGGAAATGGGAGCACGTCACCATGGACTTCATTACGAAGTTGTCGTGTACGGCAAGAGGGTATGATGCCATATGGGTGATAGTAGACCGTCTGATAAATCACTTTCTGCCAATCTGTGAGACGTATTCATCTGAGAGGTTGGCGAATCTGTTCATTAAGGAGATCGTAGTTCGTCATGGCGTACCGGTGTCTATCGTGTCGGACCGTGACACTCGGTTTACATCAAAGTTTTGGAAAAGATTCCACGACGCGATAGGGACAAGGCTACATATCAGTACGACGTACCATCCTTAGACAGATGGTCAGTCGGAGAGAACTATCAGACGTTGGAAGATATGCTACGGGCATGCATGATCGATTTTAGAGGAAGTTGGGATGAACACTTACAGTTAGCCGAGTTCTCATATAACAACAGTCATCATGCCAGTATTGGTATGCCTCCTTATGAGATGCTATACAGTAGGAAATGTAGAACGCCCGTATGTTGGGGTGACATCGGGCAGAAGGAGTTGGGAAGCATTGAGGTGACCGAGGCTAGGACTGAGAAGTTGGAGAAGATTAAGGCCTTTATGAAGGCAACGAAGGATAGACAAAAGTCGTATGCCGACAAGAGGCGTAGACTGATTGAATTCAAGGTGGGTGATAGAGTTATGTTAAAGGTCTCGCCTTGGAAAGGGATCATCCGGTTCAGAAAGCGAGGAAAGCTAAGCCCGAGGTATATAAGGCCTTTCCGAATTATTGCTCGGGTAGGAGAGGTGGCCTATCGATTGGAGCTACCCGATGAGTTAAGTGGAATTCACCCGACGTTCCATGTATCCCATCTAAGAAAGTGCTTAGCCGACGAGGATATGATTATGCCACTAGAGGATATTGAGGTAGATGAACGGCTCAATTATGTGGAGCAACCGGTGGCCATCATTGATAGAAAGGAGAAGAGGTTAAGTAACAAAGTGGTTCCACTTTTGCGTGTACAGTGGAAACACCGAAAGGGTTTGAGTCTACATGGGAGGCCGAGGAATAGATGAGACAGCATTACCCGCAGCTGTTCGAGAGCTGACAGGTTTCGGAGACGAAACCTCAATAAGGGGGGTGAACTTGTAACGCGCAAAAATTTCGAAGAAAAAGAAGGCAGGTGAAGTCCTCGCGCGAAAGGAAGTTCTTACGCGAGAAGTTCATGCGAAAAGCTCAGCCAGGTATAAATAGCTGAGAACACCCAGTCTGACTCCATTTTACGTGAAAAGTTCAACTGCTAGAGAGAGAAATCGGCTGCGTAGAGAGAAAAACTGAAGAATCCAAGTGTTTAAGGTATGTAACTCGTGTAGTGACTCGTGTTATGTACTAAGAATGGATTATTGATGAATATAACGCATGGTTATGTAGTTTTCGCTCGGCAAAGGCTTCGGGAAGGCTGCGTTTGTGCTAGAACTTCAAGAAGTGAGTTTCAGGTCCCCTCTTTACGCAAGTTTTATGTTTTGGGGCTATTATGCATACTAGAACGTTTGAATGTGCCTGTTCATGTTGGTATGATGTTGTTTAAGATTTTTGCATGTTAGAACAGTCTTAGACGCAATAAGTTATGATTGGACGGGAAAAACCTGTAGTTTTCACGCGAGCAGTTTTGATGTACGTTAAGATTTTGAATTCTGGGAAGTTCTCGCGCGAAAGGTGTAGTTTTCGCGGCATATGCATGTTTTCGTAACGAAAGGTGTAGTTTGGCATGCTATGCTGTTATATGTGATGTGTTTCACGTTAAACGAGTTTAAAACTATATGCTTTATAATGTGACTTTACTTGATATGTATGAGTATGTAAGTAAAGTATTACGTAACGAAAGTGAAAGATAACGATGATAAAAATGGAATGTATTGAATGAATGAAAGTCTTGCAAGCAAATTGAAAGAAGGTTCACAACTCATTGAGGGGTTATTAACTCAACTGTGTGCGGTTTAGCTAACCCATAAGGATGCATACAGGGGGGTCAGTCTTTGTGACTGATCAAGACGTACGAAAACGGGATCCTTGTCGCTTGACCCCAAGACGGAAGTTGCTTCGTGCACAATGATGGGGCGTAGCATATGACAGGATCTAGATTAAAAGTGAAAGAACGTAAACGAAGAAAGTACAAAAACGAACAATTATGAACGATGATGATAAGATAATAATAGTTATTATCAAAATGTACGTACGATCTGTGATCATGAACGAAAGTAAAGGATATGTTTTAACAAAAAGTAAAGTATTTTTAATTATAAACTAAAACTCACTCAGCGTAGCTGACTTTTTGTATGCATAATAGTTGGCAGTTAACCGTTTGATGCTGAGAAGGTGCAGGCATGGATACATAAGCTACTGGGAATGATTTGCGTCTGGCATCCACATTTTTGGAAATGATTATTGTATTAACAAAATTTTGAGATGTAAATAAATGATTTGATGTATTGAGATGATTTTAATCATGAATGAAAAGTTTTAATTCCGCTGCAAATGATGTGTTTTAAATGTATTATGCGATGATCGACCAACTGTAAGCGTCCCGAGAACGGGGCCTTGCAAAATTGGTCTATTTGTTTCTATTTCGACCTAAGATTGAATCCAAAAACTGATGTTTTGGTTTTTGTGTTTTTAGTTTTGGTTTTTAATTTTAGGTTCCGGTTTCGGTTTCAGGACTGTTTTAACCCGTAATATTCCAAAAGAAACCTTATTTGATTGAAAAGGGCAGGATGGGGATTAAGTAAGATTAGGAGGGGCAAAATGGGAATTTCCAACGGGTAAGTGGGATTTGGCCCATTTGGCCAATCTCTTTAACGTGATTCTTTCCTTTATATTCAGGTCTCCAAACAAAAAATCTTTTATAAAGGGATATGTTTTCCTCAAAACAATATTCCTTCAGTGCAGAAAATAACTGCTGAACAAATTGTAATAATTGCATTAAATGTTGTACCTTAACATAGATTTAGTAAATATATAGCTGTTGAAAACTTGAAATAGAATATGTATGTGCTAAACACACCCTGCTTAAGGTATTCCTTTTATAGGTTTATGAGTAATGGAAAGGATACTTCTCACTGATTTAGTAAGGGGAGGACCCATCAAACGTGAGTAAGTACAGATATCATGCAACTCTTTTTTTTTTATTTAAACAACACCACTTAAATTTTCCATAATAAAATTACCACATCTTAAATCTTACAAGAGTACATAACTAAAACCTACCATTTTTTATTGGGGAATACAAAACTTCCACCAGGATGGCACTTAAGGATGTGTAACTTTTTAAGGGGGTAAACGAGCCGAGTTAAGACCGAACTTGCTTAGGCTAGAGCTAGTTTAGAGCTTTGTTTTTGAACTCGAGCTCGCTCGTGAGAAATTTTTCAAGTTCGGGCTCAACTTAGTTTTTTTATTTAATTACTTTATTAACATATTTTCATAAATGTTTTTAATTAAACTTTTATATATAACATAATATATATTATTTAATTATTTTTAATATATTTATATAGTTAATATAAATACATAGCTTATATATTGAATAAAAAGTTTGTAAATAAAATACGCATTTAAACTTAATCCTTCCAAGCTCGACTTAATTTAAGTTTTTAATGACCTAACCGTCGGTAAAACCGTACTTAACTCATGTTTATTGCATGCCTAGAATTTCAGTTAATTTTGTAGCTTTAAAATTTCTTTTATGCTGTTTTTAATACAGGTTCCCACTCTAAACAGGGTTTTGACCGTTGCACTTTCTCTCTCTCACACACACGCACCAAGTGTGTGTTTCTGTGTGTTCTTCAAGCCCATCTCTCTCTCTCTCTCTCTCACTTAAGTGTGTGTTTTTGGTGTTTTTGTGTGTTCTTGAAGCCCATATCTCTCTCTAAAGAGTGTGTTTTTGGTTTTTCTGTGTGTTCTTGAAACTCATCTTTCACTGTGAACAGTGAAGTGTGTGTTCTTGGTGTTTCTGCGTGTTCTTGAAGCATTGATCAGTTGACACTTAATACCCAGGTAAAGACCTCTGTCTCCCATCAATTCTTGATTTTTACTGCATGGAGCTTCACAATTTCATCAAGATTTGCTTTTTATCTATACAACTACCAGTTGAATTCACTTTCAATTCTTGATTTTACTGCATGAAATTTCATAGGTTCATCAAGATTTGTTTATTATCTGTACAATTACTGGTTGAATTCACTTTCAATTCTTGATTTTACTGCATGAAATTTCACAGTTTCATCAAGATTTGCTTATTATATGCACAATTACTAGTTATATTCACTTTCAATTCTTGATTATACTTCAGTATTACTTTCAATTTTGATTGCGATTGTAAATGTTTAGTCTTGAATTTCATACAACAGTTTCAACTTCAAACGAATATATTTGATTCTTAAAAGTCAATGATTTGACTTTCTTGGTCAGAAAGAAGTTTACACCATCTAAAACACAACAAAATATAATCTTTTCAAAACAAGTAATTTGATTTGATTAAATCTTGAAGTTTCAATGCTAAATTGTTATATTATTTTGTTTATTTTTTTACCAATACTGTTTAAAGATTTTGATAGAAGCTTTAGTGAAGAAGAAGCTTTAGTTGCTAAGATTTTGTATATTTTCTTTGGAGTTTCCCAAAGTTCTAATAATTCACTTTATCTTTCTTGATCAAATGCTTTAACAAAAGCTGATTAATTTCACATTTATATTAATTTTTATTTGTTAAATAGATTATTTTGTATATATTTTTCACCCATGTGATGACCTCTCTGCAAGGCTGCAGTTTGTACTGCACCTTATCCTTTTTTGTATAGTTAACCCAAAAAAGAGAATTTGTGTTTTCTTCTGTTTTAATTTAATATCATAATTAGTTTCCATAGTAAATGCACCTCTATGATTAAACATACTCTCTATGATTGATTGGTAATCTTTTTATTATTATTATTATATTTTTTTAAATATATGTAGCTTTGTGCACGCCCTGTTCTCAGCTTGTATATGCCAGTACACGACTTGTATACATTCGTATATGACTATTTATACTCAATAAAAGTGATGGTAGGTTTAGCACATCTTTTTTTTCAAAATTAAGACCATTATTGCAAAACGTGACTCTAGAAGTCAAACTTTAATTCACAATATATGCTATTAAATGAGTAATATCTCGCATATTAAACACGGTTTCTTTCTGAACCATAAATGGTTTAGGTTTTATGCTAGTAATGAAGAGCTCATGAAAACAGAATATATTTGCAACAATTTGAAATTCAAAAACCATGTGTTTTGACCTTGAGAAAGTCAAATTCTCTAGTGTTCTTCATTCTTGATCATGACTCATCTGTATTCAACATAACAGGACCCCAAGATTCCTTATGAATCTGGTAAAACCCTCTGATTTGAATCATAAAAACTCTTGAAATCAAGAAATGGGATGTTCTTCATCGAAACTGGATGATGAAGAAGCTGTACAACTGTGTAAAGATCGAAAGAACTTCATCAAGAAAGCTGTTGAACATCGAACCAAATTCGCTTCTGGTCATAAAGCTTATTTGCAATCACTTAAAAGAGTTTCAGCAGCCCTGAAAGACTATGTAGAAGGCGATGAACCCCGCGAATTCTCATTAGATTCATTCACCACACCACCATTGCCATCAAGCAAAAAAACCACCCCAAGATTCATCACCATTTCCCCAAATTCATTCACCATTGAACAATCGAAAGTTAACTACCTCAGATCTGGTGGAAACCCATCAGTTTTTGTTGAAGAAATGCCACCAGAGTCACCAGAAACAGCAAGAGTGGAATCATATAACCACTCTCCAGTTTACCAGTATGCAGCTGATAGTTTCTTTGGTATGCAGTCTCCATTACAGTCACAATCACAGTCGTCTATATTCAGTTACAATCGGCCGAATTTGCCTCCACCGTCCCCTCAAAGATCATCACAATGGGATTTCTTCTGGAACCCGTTTTCATCTTTGGATTATTACGGGTATTCCTCAAGAAACAGTGTGTTTGATGATGATATTAATGGATTACAACAAGTTAGAGAAGAAGAGGGGATTCCAGAGCTTGAAGAAGAGACGGAACAAGAAGAAACAGAACATCATAACCGTAGAATGAAGAGGAGATCCAATGGTCATGTGAATTGTGATCATGAAGATGAATTTTCAGTTGTTCTGGATGATGATGAGGATGATCATGATGATGATGATGATGATGATGATGAGTTTGAGACGGATAGTGGAGAGGAAACTGTAAGTGAACATGAGCTAGAACCGCCGCCATTGAAGCCTAAAACTCAGAATCTTGAGGTTTTGAAAGGGGAGAGTTCAAAGAAGGTTGTGAACAATGGTAATGCAGATGGTGTTTTGAATCAAGAAAGGAGTAAAACCGACGGTTCAACACCAGGGTTCACGGTTTATGTGAATCGGAGGCCAACGAGCATGTCAGAGGTTATTAAAGATCTTGAAGCTCAGTTCCAAATCATTGCTGATTCAGCCAACGAGCTTTCAGTTATGCTAGATGCTAACCGAGCTCAGTACTCAACAGCATCACATGAACTCTCAGGTTTGAATTCAGTCTCTCTTTATCACTTCTTGTTTGAAGCTTTGATGAATGCAGCCTAAACAATGGTATTTGCTTCTTTTTCAATTAGCAGCTATGAAGATTTTGAATCCGGTAGCATTATTGAGGTCTGCATCATCTTCTCGGTCAAACTCATCAAGATTCTTGGTGAATTCGTCGAAAGAAGAAGGTTATGCTAGCAGCAGCGATCTGTCAGACGATTCGTGTATGTTTCACAACAGTCATCAAACGACTCTCGACAAACTACACGCCTGGGAGAAAAAACTATATCAGGAAGTGAAGGTATTATACTCTTTTTCAAACCCATTTTGACTTGAACTACTTTGGTTAGAACCCTTTTTGACCCAAACCCGGTTTGACATGTTACATGAGCCGACTAGCCTGTTTTGCCAGGCTTACTTACATTCATGGATTTATACTTGTGACTGGTAAGTAACATTAGCTTTCTTTTGGCTAATTTGCGCAGGCTGGTGAAAAAATTCGTATAGCATACGATAAGAAATGCGCACAACTTAGGAACCACGTTGCTAAAGGGGATGACCAGTCTTCAGTTCACAAAACAAGAACAGCCATTAGAGATCTACATACGCAGATTAAGGTTTCGATTCACTCAGTTGAAGCTGTATCGAAAAGGATTGAAACTTTAAGGGATCAAGAACTCCAGCCACAGCTTCTTGAACTGATCCAAGGGTATTATTAACATTTCATAACTTCATTTTCACCTTTGGTTGTAAAATTGTTATTATGAATTGATAAAATTGTCAATTTTATGAAGATTATCAAGAATGTGGAAGGTAATGGCAGAGTGTCATCAAACACAGAAACGGACGCTCGATGAAGCCAAGATTTTACTAGCCGGGACTCTGTCTAAACCAAAAAGGCACACTCCAGTGCACCCTACTGAGCCACACCGGCTAGCCCAGTCAGCTTCCAATCTTGAATTTGAGCTGCAAAACTGGAAAACTTGTTTTGAGTCATGGATCACCTCTCAAAGATCCTACATTCACGCCATCACAGGCTGGCTACTACGCTGCATCGGGTCAAACTCCAATAACACCACAAAGTTTCCACTTTCCCCACGCAGGTCGGCTGGGGCCCCACCGATTTTTGCAGTGTGCATCCAATGGGCCGGACTGTTTGACTCGATCAGTGAGGTCCCGGTGCTGGATGGGCTAGACTTTTTTGCAGCAGGGGTTGGTTCTTTGTATGTACAACAGCTAAAAGAAGGAGGTGGTGGTGGTGGTGGTGGTGGTGGTTCGGGCCTAGGATCATCGAGGCGGTTTGGTGGCGGCAGCAGCTCAGGGATGGAGATGGTGGAGAGCGGGCGGCGGGAGGAGACCGCGGAGAAGATGGGAGAAGTTGCAATTAGAGTGTTGTGTGCTGGAATGTCAGTTGCTGTGAGTTCCTTAACAGAGTTTGCTGTATGTTCAGCTCAAGGGTATGCTGATTTGATCAAGCAATGGGAGAGTGCCACGTGTCCGCAAAGTAGTGAGCCCAAGGTGTAATTTCTGGGATTTTTTTATTTTTTTTTTGGGTAGTTAGTTTGGTAGATGTAATTATTTAAAAAATAATTTTGATAATATATAAGATCCAATATATATTTGGATGGTGAGTAGTAGATAGAATTGGTTGTGGAAAAAGTGGTCTATTTGTAATCAAAATTCAAATGCAAGGATTTTTTGAACCATCATACCCTACTACAGTGTAATCACCAACCCATAGGCAGTAGAGTTGTTAACGAGCCTAGCCTGAAAATATATGAGCCAACTTAGCTGGACTAGAAATCATCAACCGAGCTGAAAAGTTGAGCTCAAACTTAGTAAATTTATAGCTAAAGCTCGCTCATGGCTCAACAAGCTTATTTGTTATCAAAGAGGTGAGAAGAAATAGATCCCGGTTGATGTTGAAGAAAGCGAAGAAGAAACAATACATGAACCAAAGAGAATTTTAAGAGAAAATGAACCAGATATGAATCTATAATAATCGGAGAGGAAGCAAAGAGCCATAGAGAAACAATACTGGGGAGAATCAAGAACAAGAGAGAAATAAAAGCAAAGAGAAACCTAAGTGTAGCACAGCAAAGACTATGGAGGTCGTCTT
Source organism: Flaveria sonorensis (assembly GCA_025506505.1). Classification (NCBI taxonomy): domain Eukaryota; kingdom Viridiplantae; phylum Streptophyta; class Magnoliopsida; order Asterales; family Asteraceae; genus Flaveria; species Flaveria sonorensis. The sequence continues at coordinate 61,335,189 of CM046435.1, read as the reverse complement.
GTGGCGGCCGTGAAACAAGAACGAGAGAGAGGGAAGGGGGAGGAAGGGAGGGGGGAGAGAGAGAGAGAGATGCCAAGTCAATGGCGGGACCCTCTCGGGCTCCTTTCCCCCAAAAAATGAAACTGTACGTGAGAGTTTCCCTTCATACGGTGTCTATGAGATTGGAAGAGGGTCTTCCTACAGATCGACTCAAAAAAAAAAGTTGATTTCAAGTGGGCATTTTTCATATAGAGTTTCAAGCCACGAGCTATTTGCACGGACTTGGTAAGTGCAATGGGTTGGAACACATGTCAATAGGAAGAGTAAACAAACAGTAAAAAAGCGAATAAAATTATACAATTTGGTCCAGGAACCGACTTTTGTAACCACACTAGCAAGTCGATCTGATGGACTAAAAGCTTTAGGATCAAAATTTACAACATAAACTTATAATTGAACGGGTCAAAAATATGATGTTTCTTCCTACAATGTATTACATTATGAGCACCAAACACAGTCATACCTCCATGGATTACTCCTGTAGCTTCTACTTGACACTAATCAGAGTTCATACTGCTTCTTCAACTAGACATGGGTTCATCATTTATAAATGTTGGTAGTAAAATGCAGTATCAATGACCGCCTTTTTCATGGTCATTTACGCATTTCATCATCTGGGGATGTGGGTTTATCTACGGAAGTGTATGTTTACAACTGCAGGCTGCAAAAAGAGGGTCTGCTGAACTGAAATCGCAAGGGGCAAAATTGGATGAAAAAGAAATGAAGATATCCTCTTTGTCCTACAATCTGTAATGCCAGCTTCGGGTCCTGGTAAACAAAGATAGTTATAAACTCATAAGCACTGTCATCTAAACATGAATGGTTTAACTTTTGATCTAGACAGAGCTACGTTTGATTTTTGAGGTCGAACAGAATACTTTACAACTCCAAAGTGACAAGGATTCATAAAAGTTCTTTCCGTTAAATTATATCCAACTTATTAAAAAACTACAAAAAAGAAACCCATAGGATTCTTTAGTTTGTAACAAATTCATCTTCTTGATCTAAGCATATAAGATTTGACATTTGTCATCAAACAAACTTGTCAAATTTAAAGTTTAAAAGGACTCATAAAGTTCTTTCTGTCAAAGCTATATCAAACTTAATAAGAAAATGAAATCTTTGGATTCCTGAATCTGTAATATAATCATCTCCTTGATCTGAGCATGTAAGGTTTTACTTTCGAGATCAATATACTCTCTCAGTTACAAAAATTTGACAAGGACTCATAAAGCTCTTTTTGTTGATATTATATTAACCACTTGAGAAATTTTACATAAAGAAAGCTTTGGTTTTCAGTGTGTAACAAAGTCTTCTATTGGTTTGAATTTAAACCAAAAGTCAAAATAAACTTGTTGTATTTGAATGGGGAGTTACTTTTAAATGTGCTCACCTGGCTTGATTTTGAACTTCAGGGTATGTGGAGGCCTCCTTAGGATAAACTTGATTGGATGGTCAGTTGACTGCCTATGTCGGTCAGCTGCAGAAATAAGCTGCAAACAGATGATATAACACATTTATATGAATCTAACTTATGGAAGAATGTTAGAGCTAAAAAGATAAATTGTAAAATACCAAAGGAAGAGTTATGCAGACTAGAACCAAGAAAAGAAATAAATTTTCCTAATTGTTGGATTAAGATTTTATTGGGATTACATGTCTTTTATTGTGGCCCATATTAGGCAGGGCTTTTGAGTTTCTCAGTAACAATTAAATAAGAAAGATGCTGAACAATGAAAACTATATGAATAAAGAAGATACTGACTTAATGTGCAATAAAAAGTGTAATATACATCTAAGTCATTCATCCTTTTATGATTCGTTTTTTTCTTTTTAACAATTTCTATTACCTGGAAATATGCTGAGGAACATAAATGGGACCACCAAATGAAAAATAGAGGAAACTAAAGGCAGAAATTTCACTCCATATACTTATGGATGGGTCGAATAGATTGAAAGTCAGTGAAACTGTATCGTTCATGCATGCAACCTACTAAATCACTTTATTGTAGTAATATAATTCTTGTATCGTATTGACCATTCTTACTAATTACAAAATATAAGAAGAAAGTGGAAAAACAATGGGATACAAGAACATTAAAAAATGAAATAAAACATGCTTATAAAGTCATAAGTAGTATAGAAGATGCACCTTTTCATCAAATCTAAATAGAGACTGGTCAAAATAAGGTGAAGGACTCTGAGACTGGCAATTAAACGGCAAAGAGACCAGCACTTTCTTAATAAACTGCATATTTCAAAACAAAAATAAGAGATCAATCATGAAACCTAAATATGGTTTGTTGACTTTCTTAAAAGATAGCTAAAATGAATATGGATCAAATGGCTCAACAAGTCAAATATGTCGAGTAATCAAAGTGTTGTCAAATGCTTACGACCTTATACATCACACTAAAATTAAATACGAGTTTGATAACACTGCTTTTATAATCTTATTTAACATGGGAACTATCAATAAGTTGATAAGATAAATAAGTGTTGACAACCAGATTCCTTGGGAGTCACAAATTAAAAAAAAAAACAATTATCTGTTTTAACCAGAACCCGTTACCCCACCTGCTCCTTTTGCCATCTCTAAGTAATATTAAGGGACAAAGATGCATAAACTTAACAACAATGTCATCAGCAAGATGTTTTACCAAGGGGAAGCTTGTAGCTTTATTTTTACTGCTTCTAAGTTGCTCGAGAGCATGAATGTTGTTGGAGTGAGATGATATAAAATTCATATACGGGGAACTTTTTGATGGTACATGAAAATGATCACAAAACTGCTCAAACAACAAATACAGCTCATCGGATGACATCTGCAAGATATTAAAAGGCTAACGTAACTTGTTAAGCAAAGAGAAAATATCAAGATTATCCTTTAAATAAATTTTTAGGAATAAAAAGTACTGTGTAACAATGTATATAAATACCTGATAAAATGCAATAATTTCTGTTGATTCCATGTTATATACAGCAAAAAATGCAGGGTGGTTATCAGCGTTTCGGGACACCTGCATCAGACGGACACCAAAAGAATAAGTTCTCATATACGCCAAAAATAAATATTTGTAACATATAGAACATGTTATGTACTATTCATTCTCTCTCAATAATTTATGCACTGCTAGAATGACTGCTAAGAATACTTACTGCTCCATCAACACTCCCGAACTTGATTAGCAGGTGATGTCGGTCAAGAAATTGCACCTACCCAAAAGAGAAAATAGATGTTAATTTTTCATGCTTATAAAAAAGAGCATAAAAGGAATTTAAGTAGTCAGCACCCACCTTCCATATGATCAAATCGACATAATCTTGAAAGTGAAAGTAAAACTTCTTTTTAAGGGATTGAATTCTCTGAACCAGCATTGAAGAAAAGAGCATTAAGCAACAGATTCCAAAAAGAAATGAATGTTTTTATCAAGTGAAAAATGTATGAACTTAAGAAAGTTGGTAAAGGTTTTATGGTGCAAGACCAACCATAGTTTCATCTTTTTCTTCATTTTGAATCCCTCTCACTATAAAAGAAAGCAATCTTTGCTTTATACCACTTAGAAAAGGGTTTTCTTGAGCAAGCTGTTCAAGATGAGGGCCATTTACCGCATTATTTAAGGGCATATGCTGTGGTGCCCTTTCGTCAACACTTGAAATGGCCTGCATCATAAATTCAGTTCTGTTAATCCAGAAACAAGTGCAGAAGTGATTATTGAAGGACACAAATTGTATAATTAGTCTAACCTCAACATATTGTTTGATAAAGGATGGATGATTTTGAGTTTGTTTTGAATTAGATGTGGAGATGATTTATGTTAAAGCCAATGAAGATGACTTAACACAAGATGAAATATTTTCTTTACATTCACCAAACAATACCCAAAAAAAACTTTTATGGTAGCACTTGATATAGGTTAACCAAGATTATATAATCTCTATCATTAATAATAATTTAGTTCAATTCACTTCCATAACAGACGGATACTCCCTGTGTCACATAAAAGTTGCAAAATCCATCTAACTTTGTCCTGCATTGATTTAAGTTTTTCAACTTTTCAAGTTAACTTACTTGCGCAACCATTGTGATTTAACCTTCTCTATTTGGCTAATATGGTATAGGTTCAGAAATAATCTCCTCATTTTGTCATAATCAAAGGGTACTTAGGCCTATGACTAGTAGCCAAAACAACTCTATTACACCATGTGCCCAGTCTTTAAGTCCCAAAAAGGACTAACCATTGATAATAAAGATTTCAAACTAGTATTTTTCAATGTCTTGAATATTCTTTCTGAAATTCATGAAGAAATTTGTTTTGTAGTTTTGTACTATAACACTACCGTTTCAACACAAAAACACTTACCTGTGACGATGAGAAATAGTCATTTAACACTCAAATGGACTCTATTTTCCTTGAGAATTTCTAATTAAAAAAAGTAGAGGTATAAGTAATTGCCTGTGCACTAGAGTTGAGAAAAAGCTCATCATCTTCACGACAGAATTCTCCAATTGCCCTTAAATCAACGAGACTCCCAGAATCCCTAATCTGAAGTATGTGAATACGTTGATAACGGAGAGAGACAATAGCAAGTAGATCATCAAATAAGAAAACACCCATGCTGTGTGCCAAATTGATGTAATCATTGCAGAAAACTCTCTCATCAAGTACAACTCCATCTTCCAATCTATGAACACATATAAACAAGAAAGCTGACCCAAATTAAATGCTACTGTAATGGTCAATTCAGGTATGTTCTATCCCTAACAGGCCTGTTGGGTAAAATAATAATTAAAAAGGAAATGGGTCAAAACAGTTGAGAATCACACAAAGAATATTTTTTAATACATAAAACTTAACAATTTTATTCTAAACACTAGATTTTTATTGAGATAACATTAGTTGTATAATTATATTCCTGAATCCTGATACTGATTATTTATGGAAAATACAAAACTATTGGACAAAAAGTGTCCACGTTAACCTGACCCGTACGGATGCTACATACATCTTACTCGACCTATCACCCACCAGCCATTTTGTCACCTCTGTTCCATTTCAAATATCTACAAATAAGTGGATTTCAGGTTATGTTTTATGTCTAACATGTCAAATAGGCAAAGCAAAATGACTTAACAAAAAAAAAAGGAAACTGGTCGAAATTTGATGGGGCAAACAAGGTGAAAGTCATCCGCAATGTATTTGTTTATAAGATTCAAAATAATTAGATAAAAAATGTGTTTGTAGGTCAGCCCAACTCCCCATAAATGTGACCCATTAACCACCCCAACCCGCGCACTCAGCCACCTTTAGTTAAGAACATACCTTAAAAGATGAAAAGTTATCTTCTCTATAGAAGGAACCCCTTGAATAGCACCACCGGTGGCAGGGGCATCATAGATTTGTGCAGTTGAGGTTGCAAATAGTCCAAATTGATTAGTCTCCGCATAAAGAAAGAAGTCTTTACATATGAGCTCATTTGCAGAAGCAAGTGGGACCGAGTACAGTTGAGTGAAAAAACTCTCAAATTTCTTTGCTTTTGCTGGTAGATCTTGCTTATCACAATCTTCTTGTTTGCATGAAAATGATAACCATGTTGGTCTGTAGACAATTAAATCTTGGAGGCTTCTACTGAAACTTATTAGATATTTTCCATCTTCTGTGAACTTGCGAAACGAATGATCTGGACATTCAACTTCATATATTGTCGTACCGGGAACTATATTCTCATAAAATCTTCTGGCCCGATGAACCTAACGATCAATATTAATAAGTTTGGGTGAGTTCAAGTTCATTTATTATAGCAACTTATAGAACAATAACAATGTGTGATATAAGGGGTGTTTGGATGTGACTGTTAAGTGATTATGTGCTTTTAAATATTCAGAATCACTGTCACATACTCAATAGTAGTAATGCGGTTTGCAGGAGAATAAGAAATAGCCTTCAGATTTTGAATGCGTTTTTTTAAAGATGTAATAATCAGATAATCAATTGTTTGAGTGTTTCCCAAGAGCTGATTAATTTAAGAAACCAATAAATAAAATGACCAAAAGCATATTCTTGTGTCATGAGATGAGAATAAAAGCCACTCAAATTAGGTTAAAAGAAGGGTCAATTTGGTAATTCTATTTTACCCTGTTATGATTAGTTTTGTTGCAAGTTGCAACTAGTATGAACCTAATTATTTGAAATAATTAGGTACCCAGAATTTATCACAACACTAAAAAACTGGTTATGACTAAAATGCATAATAATCAGATAATCGATTTTGACAATGCAGATCTAAAGTTTGTAGTTTCCTTCATTGTCTAGAAATTCTACAAAGAAAACTATTTAAACATAAAGACATTAGATACTCTTTCTTAACAGATATGAAAGATTACAGGCATCCATCCTGGTAAACTTAAGGATAAAGATTAAAAGACTACCTATGTTTGAACTATCAATATGCAGGTATCATACACTCCTCCAATATACCATTTCCATTTTCCAACTAGTTTTTTCCCTCATCTTGTTATTGAAGAACTATCGCGTTAAGGGCTAATAGTTTTCTTTCCCCAAACCCATACCAGTATATGGCCAGGTATACAAACCAAAATAAAATCAAAACATAGAGTTTATTCATGTAATGGAAAAGAAACAACATTTACAGAAACCACTCTCTTCAACTCATATTTAAAATTCAAAGAAATGATCCCAGAAGAAAAAAATCCCATTTTGTGCAAAAGTAGACAACCTATTCAACCTTCATCACATTTAACCATAAATTTCACAACTTTGAGTAAAAAGGCTGTAATTATTGCCTTATTGGGGATAACATCTACCAAAAGATAAACATACAATAAACACTAATAGAAAGGAAACCCATCGAAAACAAACTTCAAATCAGTGTTTTAGCAAACACTAACAGCATACCAACCAAAAATCAAGCAACAAATTACAGAAATCACACACCAAAAAACAACAATCAGCTGAAAACATCGAGATTCGGGAACACATACAGATGTACCAGGAGCAGGAGTCCGAATCTGACGCTCAAATATCCTTGCAGTGATATTATTCCTTCTAAACATCAGTCTGTTATATATGAATCCAATCACGATTGAAATACCTTCGGTACCTTTGCATTAGCGTTCAATTGCTACAGATGATGCTTGAATTTGGGTTCGATTGTGTGGAGGATCAAGTGAAGAAGTTGAAAGCGTCACTAAAAACCCTTGGTTGTGTGGGTTTTGATCGGATAGGGGGGGTTAAGGGTACGTGGTTCTGTGATTCGTCACGTAAGTTCGTGATGAGATATATCTACTTTTAGAAATTATGAACTTGTTATTAAACAACACTAAATTTATCATTAGGAATATGTATATGGGATAGTTTTTTTTTTAAATTGAATTTTAATAATCCAAACTGTTATCTATTGACCGGTAATAATCCATACTATCAATTTGGTCGCTATCCGATCAAAACCCACACCATTGATTTGGACTCGATATTTTTGCGCAACAATAATTATGAATGGAATAAAGAAACATACAAGCTAAACTGAGATTAAAATAGATACAAATCGAGCGTAAAAGTTTAAAATTATGTCACTGGGATTGTTGTTGGTAATAAAAGTGAAAGTTAAGAGTGTTAGCGGCCAAATTGATAGTATTGATTATTATCAGCCAATAGGTAATAGTTTGGATTATTAAAATCTAATTTGTCTTTTTTTATATTTATTTATTTTGAAAAATAAATATTTGTTACTGGATAATATAATATTTATTTATCTGTTAATAAGAAAACTAATAAAAGAAGACCCGTGAGATTTATATCAAGAAAAATAAAGGATAAGTTTTATGACATTATATTTTTTTTGTAGTTTATATTTTAAAAGTTAGAGAGAAATTTGCCAACAAAAACATATTTTTTAATAAATATAGCCTTAAGACTTAGCTAGCACAAATATCACATGTTTTCATTTTTGTAAACTTTTAAACAATTTAGCATATCAAACTTTACGATATATTTGTTTTACTAACGGTATATTTATTATGTAAATGTAAAAGTGCCACCACTAACTATAGAAAGCATATCATATCAATGTTTAATGATCGTATGCGTGGCAATTATATTATTTGGAAGGCAATTTAGGGTTTTCAAAGCATCGGACACATATTTACGTTTTTGGTATATATATCATCACAAGTGACAAATTTACTCTTTTAAATAAAGATTTTATACCATAGGTGCTCTGTCATTCATATGAGAATATATTATTTTTATTAGTTTAAAGTAATGTGTTTTTATTAGTCTATGTTAGACAGCATGTCCTTAGTTCTTGAAATAATATAATCTAAAAATCCATTTTTTTATTTATGTAATAATTAAAATTTGTTATAATTGTGTGTATCTAAAAATAAACATATTATAATCATCAATGATAAAGACATGGTGCCACTAACCCTATTGTTTTCTTGAAACATAACAGAAAACCCATGAGTTGTAAAGCTTCTAACATCTGTTTTTTCTTGTATTAAAAGATCAAATTTTGGACAAAATAACTAGTCAACAACATAAAGTTTTGATAACTCTATGAGTACAACAAAAAATCATTGTGTTCTAGATATCCCTGTACAGAAGCTACAAAAAGAAATTAAAAAAAAAATGAAACTTCCATGTCTACTCTATAAATATCCTGCAACTTCCCCTAAAAGATTACCCCTTCTGGAGGTGCTTCTTCAGGTATCTGCAAACAAATAATAATAAATAATAAATAAATAGCTATATGATGATTCTGGTCTGTAAATCACTCTATTAAGGTCAAAAATTGATGAAATCTTCACTTTATTACCTCTCCTGCTCTCCATTCATCTTTGAACCATATACTGTCAATTTCATTACTATTTGAATTTGGAATGTTCTGCCTGCATAAAGGATGAAAACAAAATATTTATCGTCTCTTTCGCCAATTAATCTTAGGGGGTGTTTGGACGTGCGTTTTGAAAGTCATTATGTGGTTCTTAATAATGATCAAAATCAGATAATCAGCTGTAATAAGAAAATGGTTGCACTTACGTCGTTTGAACACTGGAAACTGATTCAGGAACAACATTTGCAGAAGGGTTTTGACTACCAAATGGCGTAGACGGCTGTTGACTTGATAAACTAAGATTTGGAGAAGATGCAATAGAAGAGAAAGGACTGCCAAAGGAAGGTGTGGTGGCAGAGACGGCGCTAATAGATGACACTGTAGATGGTTGACTGCTCATTTGACCTACAAGTCACCACACGATAATAACTAAAACATGTAAAACTATAAAGAAAAAAGAAATTGCATAAGATGATAAAAATGGAAATCACACCTGGATTTCCGAATGCAAAACTGTTCGAGGATGCATTTGATATTTGAGTCGGAGCTTGGAACTGATTTACCTGACCAAAAGCGTTATTTGGAGCAACCGGTCTGAAAAGTACAAATAAAAAAAATTATTTGATAAAAAAATGAGGGTGGGACCTGTTGCTAAAAGAAAATGCATAAATCTCAAATATTGAAAAGAAATATTGCCTCATTTGAAAACCGGTATTGAAGGTTGAACCCAATTGGTTGAAACTTGAAACCGGAGGGGGGCCATTGTTTTGAATCGTTTGAGGGAATATATTTGTACCAGTTCCAGGAAGGGTATTTTGGGTATTAAGATTTGAATTTGATGGAGGTGTATAAGGATTTCTAAGTAGGTTCTCGAATTCAATCAACTTGGAGCTAAGTAAACTCCTCTCTTTCTCAACCTGCATAATAGTTAGTTCCATTAATTACCAAACATGATAACAAGATGATCTTTGGCATTGCTAAAACCTAGATGTGTCCATCTTGTCCCATTTGCAAATGAACGGGTCGATTCGGGTTATGTTTTATCTCAAATTGGTCAAACAAGTAAAATATTTAAAAAAAAAAAAAATAGGAGAAAAGCGAGTTAACGGGTTAAAAGTTGCCCAAAGTGTATTTATAATGCATCAAACCTCCTAATTTTGTGATTCACATAAAATTTATTAAAGAAAAGTTTAATTTTTGTTTTGGGTCAACGCATCTTGGCCCGTTTCACCTGTACCACAACTTACCTGTTACCGATGCTACTATAAATCATTTCAAATTATGATAGGCTGGCTATGAACACAAGTATGACCTATGATAATCATAAAAGAAAAAAGGCAAATAAATTAGAAAAAGGGTCTACGGTTCTTAATAAACTTACAATTGACTGAATGTTGGTCCCACGTTTAGCATCATCATAGGCAGAAGCTCGTAATTCTTCATAGCTAACATCACCAATAATGTCACAAGGGCCACTGCGGCAATAAAAAAATGTTATTCGGGTTATACCAAGACCTTCATCTTAAAAAAAGAAAGAAATATGGACCAGTGACATGTTTCAATATCCTAAAAGTTGAAAGCAAATGGCATGTATTTCCTCTTAATTTCTATATATCTGACAAAGCAATGTTTTTAAAATAACTTTTACTAATAGCCCTACATTACGAGTTATATACCATATTGTGAAAATATACATTGTGCCTAAGTATTGTATATGAGTAACAAACAACTTCCATTTTAGATTCCATGGGTCATAGGGTGGAGTTATTCACTTATCAGTAGCATTTGGCCCCTTTGCTATTACTAAAAACTAAAAGGGGACTTATAATACATCTCACAAACTTAGGGTGGAGTTATCACTTATCAGTAGCATTTGAAAGTGATTATGTGATATAGCCATATAGATAATCAAAAACAGATAATCAGCTAGCATAAAAAAAAGTTGCAGGAAATAGTATTTGGATGTGCTTTGCTTCAGTTGTTGAAAGTAGTAATAATAAGATATTTGAGTTTTGGGAAAATATAGTTATACAGGGAAATAAATGATAAATGACCAAAAAATATTGTTGAAGAACAGTTGACCTTTTGTGAAATGGGATTAAAAGTCTCAAATTAGGTTAATAAGGTGTAAATTCATAACTTTGTTTTACCCTAAGATATTTAGTTCCGTAGCAGTTAACCAATCATATAAATTATTATCATACAGTCAAGAACAAAAGCATTGTATCCTAACATTAGAACATAAATTTTCAAAGAAAAAAGTAAAGCAAAATAAGGTCCAAATTTCCCAATAATATTGAAATGCAAGATGTGGAAAAACATACTATTTGCAATGACCATAACATGTAAGTTTCCAAAGTGGTTTCTCTTGTTGAAAATCTTCACTAATTTGGCGCTTGCAAGACTCTGGATCTGTGCAACTTCATAAAATCACACATTCACACTCAATCAGTTCTCATGACATAAAAATGAGTACATGTGGCAGTTAGCCAGTCACAACCCATTTATGGGATAACAGGTCACATTTGGGTTGTACATCTCCTATACTTGGTCAGATGGGTTAAATTTAATGAGATTGTAACGAGTCGAGTGAGTGAAACATGTCAAAACTCATCCAATTTCATTCAGAATGCATATATGGTTTAATTTCAAATATAAGATCATCATAAGGATTACATAGTTCTTAGTCACATAAAAAACATTAAGGATAATTCGTAATTTAAAAAAAGCAAGACAAAATAGTGGTTACAGGTTGGCCCAACCTGTTACCCAGCCCACCTGTTTCTCCACCTATATAAACGAGTAAAGCTATAAAAACGGTTGACTGATTCTTACACGTGGTTAGGTGCTGAAGACTGGTTCTCCTGTTTTTGTGAGGCTGAAGAATTACCATTACTTGGGGAAAATCGACTCCATTTATTTTCACCAGGCTGATCAACATAACAAATTTAAAGGTCACCAACATGAAGAGAAAATGACATACAAAAGATAAACAGAACTGTAAAAGTTAAAAAAGCACAACAGACCTTGAATTGATTAGGTTTAGAGTTGTTCTGAACACCAAACCCAAACGGGTTGGGTTTTTGAGGCTGAGAAGTGTTTTGTGTGCCAAACCCAAACGGGTTGGGCTTTTGAGGTTGCGAGGCGTTCGTTTGCGGGCCAAACCCATTGGGTTGGGCTTTTGGGGTTGCGAGGTGTTTTGTGCACCAAATCCAAAAGGATTTGGTTTTGCTTGCTGTTGATTTACATGAAGAAACTTGCAACGTTCACCATACTGACAACTGGGGGACAAAAATCAAGTGTTTCAACTTTAAAGACAAAGTTCTACTTGTCTTTTCTTAATCTATCAAACAACCAAGATGAATAGATAAATAATAATCACGATGTCCTCTTCTGGAATCAGAACACAGCAAATGACTAAAGGATTACTCACAATCACAAATGTGAAATAACCCACAAATATGGGTCTTGCAAGAGTGATAGCATATAACCTCAATCCAAACTAATTGAATTTGGAGTATTTATGAGGCCAATAAAAGTTAGCACATCCACTCTCTAAGAGATTAGAGGATATAACTGTCATTTCTTTTGTCAAAAGCCCACAAGGGCGTGCCTAGCCCCTCAGGCGAATTTTCAGTAGAGTCCCGGTCAAAAACTATCAGAACAGGTCTGAAACAATCACATTGCCTAACAAGACTAGAATTAACCTAAAACAGCCTAAACAAGCCTAAAACATGTCTAAAACCCCTAAAAATAGTAACTTTTTTTTACTATGCGTCTCGTTTAATAAAGCTCTCGCTTTTTAAGAGCCTTGCGTCTAGGAGACTCACCCTTTACGCTTCAAGGGCACCTTGCGCCTTCAGGCTTCAACAACTATGATTGCCACTAATTCAGGTCACTAAACATGGTTATTCACCGGGAAGCCTAAAGATACTTAATTAAAGCTGTTCATGATAATAAATATGGTGATTCCTTTCGATAAACCCAAAATAAATTGCAAAGTTTTGGGATTAATTACTAGAATAGTAAGGTATACGGTGGATTGATGACTATACATCTTCTTCAAATAGGAAACATTATAGCGAACATATTATCAAAGTCCCAAAGCCATATCATTCTAAAATACTCAGTAATTCATATCTAGAAGTATAAATTAGCAATATGCTGAAAATTCATGAATAAAACGAAGGACATGTATCTATCTTACAACTGTAAGATCTCAATATAAAACCCTAAATTAAATTAAGTAAAAGAGATGAATAAAAGGTGAAGAAAGAGAAGAGAAGAAGATGGCGTACAATCCACGCTGGAAGTTCTATCTTACAACTGTAAGATCTCAATATAAACCCTAAATTAAATTAAGTAAAGAGATGAATAAAGTTGAAGAAAAGAGAAGAGAAGAAGATGGCGTACAATCCACGCTGGAAGTTTCCGGCATGGTTCTTTCCGGGAGGCATGTGTGTAATCCCGCCGTCACACTCTCTCCGACGATCTCCGAACTACTGTATACTCCACCGGCGACCCACTTCAGTAGTTTGCACGCTGTTAATGGCAACCTTTGAATATTTATTAATAAAGTAATAATATTAATGAAAAGAAGATGGGAAAAAAGTCTTGGGATTAGAATCGTGACACGTGACGGAAAATGAAAACGAGCAAGAAAAAGAAATCTTAGGCGGCTAGAATTGTAACATGTGATAGCGTGAAAACATCAGGAAGTTTTAAGAGTCCAAATCGTCTGAACTTTTAGAGTTTCAAGCAAGAATTTTCCGAAAAGAATCTTGAAAAATCAGTTTAAGAAAAGAAGACGAGGTGAAGGAAAGCAGTATGATTTGAATGTTCCGGGAAGATCTAATTTTAACTAGATAATAAGGTAAGTACTTTTCTTATTTGAGGGCTTCTCCCTCTTCAAACTTTTGTTCATCTATTTGGTAAAGAAATCCATGGTCAAAGATAGAATAGCGATGTGTGACTTTGGAAATCATATTCTGTATTGAAAATTGTAGATTCCACTCTTACATACATGGTTACAATATACTTACGGATATAGGTGTGTTACAATATTTGTATGCTTCTAGTAGAATTTTCTTTTTGAAAATGAGAGCTTATGAATTGATTTGGATTTGATGTTCCTTGAATAAAAACTATCAAGATCATGTATTAGAGGAATAATTAAAGCACATATGATAAGCAATTTTTCATTTCGAGTAAATCATCAAGTTCTATTTCTAGACTCATCAAGCTTCCTACAAAGTTCGAAATTTTAACATTTTATATTGTTCTTTACTAGATACTATATCAATATTTTAAAGTGGAAAAAGTGTGTCACTGTAGGTTTGAGCAATGAGCAAACTAGTCCTTATTTTAGAGTTGTGATCCTTGCAAAATAATCTTCATCTTGATTAGAAAGAAAAGGTGTGATCTTTAATAAGATTAAATTATGGGTAAATATCATAAAAAATCAATATACTTTTAGTTTTTTCTCATAAAAATCACAGATAGATATCATAAAAAAACCAATATAATTTCAGTTTTTTCACATAAAAGTCACTCTACAACTTTTTGCATATGAAAACCCAACATACTTTCTGTTTTGTCTCGTAAAAATCACTCAACAATATTTACACATAAAAACCAACATACTTTCTGTTTTTTCACGTAACTCTTTTAAAATTTTGGATCGTGTAAGTTATGAAATCAACTGTATTCAAGGACTTTTATGTGAAATAACAAAAATTATGTTGGTTTTTTATATGCAAAAATTGTTTAGAAACTTTTATGAGACAAAACATAAAGTATGATGGTTTTTACATGCAAAAAATTAGAAGACTTTTGTAAAAGAATACTGAAAGTATAAGATTATGATCCTTATTATAATCAGTGACAAGTAGCAAGACTAATTTACACAGAAAAATTGCCAATCTCTCTCAAGAGTAAGGAGAAATTATCGATGGGTCATACCACATTAAAAATCTCTTAAGAATATGATATCTACTATTTTAGGGGGAAAAAGAAAGACAACAAAGAAATCAAAGATTAAATGTAAGATAAGTTACTTAACATTCATCTAAATTACCGTAATCATTATGATGATATATCTTTTACCCTAATCTCTTTACATACATAATGTATTAACAAACTTTTCAAGCTAAAATATTGTCATAGGCCAAGCTAAAAGAAATAATCCATCCACATAATAGCAAAAATTAAAGATATAGACTATAGTACATTCATATCTTACACATATTGATCAATCAAATCTCAACTATCAGAAGCTAAAATCTAATGAAAATTGAACTCATCTCAAATAAACAAATTTGGTGAAAGTGTATCATAGAATGATCTTATATCAAAAGAAGTGCGGAAATTACAAGGGTTGATGGTGTTTTGGTCACCGGCCGAAGCATTTCAAAATCGTAGAAGTCAAAGAAGATGTTAGAACTCATCCCTGCCGATCCTCCAGGAAAGTATGAAATACAATAGTAAGCAAGGGCAAGAACCTGTCATAAAATGATGATAACGCAGATCTTATCAATGGAAGCCATGGCCCATGGTCATCTTTTGGGTCAACAGAATAATCTATGTTATTAAGTTTAGAGGTAGCAAAATTGGTGAGTTGCATTATAGGTTAACCAAAGTCCGTGTCAAAATGAGTAGCTTTGCAAAGTGTGGTTGAATCGGTTTGGATCCTCATTCCTCAACCATAAATTCTTTTGATAGGAGAATAGAAACTTATTGATATTTAATCTGCTATCTACGGTTACACTTACACAAACTATGTTATTACAAAAAACAATCCAACTTTTACAATGAAGTGAGTTATGAGATTTTATGCATTTTAATACACTTTGCTTGACTTGCAACAGTTTTGACACACTAGTCAAATATGTATTATACCGAACAAATGATGGATAACAAACAAACATACCCATTAAAATCTTACTCAAACAGTAGGGTCTAAGGACCAAATGATAGATGAATGAGTCAAAATTGCCCTCTCTAGCTAATTTGATTGAAAATAGACCAAAATGATGTTACTAATATAAATGTGTGGCCATAAGGCCCATAAATATGTGAAGTGATATATATCTTATAACTTGAGCATGCAACTGTAAAAGGTGAAAAGAGAGTTGCCATTTCATTGATAGAACCAAATTAAATTCAATTGCTATATAGTAATTCAAGAACAAAAAGAAGATACAGTGCCTACAATTTAAGTAGTTGATCACCAAATGCCTAAAGACTAAAAACCCTTACCCTTGACCTTAACACCCTATTTATATTAGCGAACTGCCTAGACCTACCATAAACCCTTAGCTGAGACAACAATTGATCTTGATTGGCAAGCCATTACAATATAAGGAAACTAACTAATTTTATCAAGCTCTTTATGTTTCATGAATTAGCCCAAGCACCTTAGTTTGGCTTGAAAAGTCAAGAGTATGACCACAAGATTAAATTTGATCTTTTTCAGGTAACAAACTATGAGATTTATGGATTATATTTAAATGCAAATTAAGGTACACACAGGAAGCGTGATCATTCATACCTGAATAGCAGCAAAGAACACGGAAAGGATATAGCTATGAAGCACCATGGAAACATAAATGGTACCGACCATACTCCCTATGAACCCCAATGTAAAAGGAAGTCTCTGCCGGATAATAAATGATGTTACGACTTATAACACATATGACAAGCGAAGATAATAGCAGCAAAAGTGGAATGCATTAATTAGTGGTGAAGACTTTAACCCATTTGTTTTGGATTTATGTTTTATCTCTAGAGGTGGATCAGATTGTTAAAAAAATCTTACCAGAAATGGAAATGGGTCAAATGGATCGACCAGATTGGATGACACCCCACATGTTTTCAAATGTTGAAAACCTATTAAATTACTTCCTTGGTTTCCAAATCTTATTTAAAACATTAGATACTGTACAATTCGAGAGAGGAGCAGAAATCTGTTGATAGATAAGCGCAACCTGATCCAGCCCATTTAGACCCATACTAAAAATTACCCAGTTTAATGTATTAACCGCCTGACCTGCCCTAATTATCACTTCTCATTTAATTTGAAAACTTTTAGGCAATTACCTCTGTTGACGTCATATGCAAAAACTGATTTTTGGGGCCTTTGAGCACGAAGAACGACCCAATTATAAAGCCACATCCAACGGTGAAGCAGAGAGCAAATTTCTGAGGTACAATTACTATTACAGGTAGAAAAACAGTAAATGCTATAAAAATGAAGAACACCCCAGATGCAAGAAGCAGCCCAAAATACATGAGAGATTTTCCTGAAGGGATACCACTGGTGGCAGACTGCAAATTTCCTGGTATGTTACTCACTCCCCTAGATACCCTGAACAATAACCAAACACACAATATATCATAAATGATTTGTCAATCTTTACAACAAAAATCCAATGAATGAGTTGCAGATACAATCACAAAACAAAAATTAGAATTCTCAATTTTCTACTACATCTGGACTTAATGACCAAGTATTGGTAATTGACACGATAAGTAACTAGAAATACACGGAGTTCTCGGAAATAATCACATTATACAAACAATTAAACAAACAGACGACGTATCTAGTAGAACCCACTCATAGCAAAGCTATTGATAGGTAGGATCCCGAGGTTGGGATGAGGGCAAACATTTCATGTGTCCTAGGAATAGAAGCATCACATAATAATAAACAAAATTACAAATTTAAAGGTTGAAAAATAATCACTAACAGTTACAAAATCAAGAAAACATATACATGATTACAAGATTGATGCAAGAGTAAGTAGATATATAGGTGGAATGTTACATTTGGTGACTTAAAATTGGCAATATTGAGCTCAATTTGCAAGATAATAAGCTAATATACCTAGATCTAACTTACAGAAGCAACATTACAGACTATGCTCTCCAACTTTAAACCCTGACATCCATTCTAAACATCAAAATGCATAATTCCATTCATTCTATCATCGATTCACAAAACACTCAACAACATTCAAACAGATCACGAAACCAAGTAAAAACCCCCAAATAACCAACTCAACCACTTCAACAAAACACACCCTGAAACAATTGTAAAGCTGCTTAGTGCTTACACGTTAAACGTGCCGGAAACGGTGTCGTTGGCCGACCTAACCGCCGATTCAATATCGAACGAGCCGACGAATCCACTAGAGCCTGCATCGGAGCCTTTTGTAGCCGAATAAGAGTTCCAATCCGCTAATAGAGATGATGAAGGAGCTGATAATGATTTTGGAAGTGAGTTGGGGGTATCATCACCGCCACTGGCACCGGAAAACCAATTTTGCATGGTTTTTGTTGTGATTTTGAGCACTTGGGTTTGATTTGATTTGGGATCGGAGGTGAAGAGTGGTTTTGTGGAGTATATGGAGGTGGTGGTGGTGGGAAGGTGACTGATGGTCTCCTTTTGCCTAGTGGTTAGATGTGCTGGTGCGGTGGTGATGCTTTCGTCTGTTGAGTCTCCGGTTAGACGAATACGATGTGGTGGTCACATAGGTCAGTAAAATTGTAACGCTCTGTTGTTCTTGAGTTCGGTGAATGAGATTTTTTTTTCAAATGGCAAATGTGTAGTACTTTAGATAACGATGTTATTTTAATCGAGTTTATTTATTCGTATTTTAGTCGGGATCGTACCCTCAAGGATGAAATATGTTGTTAAAAAACCTTCTGATTTAACTCTGAACATATTGCTCAGAGTGAGACTTGAACCCATAACATTTCCCATATATACATATCATGTGTACCTCACCTAAACCAGTTGGGTTAAGTATCATTAGTAGTTCGGTGAATAAGATAAGCGGACATTTGGAAAACTTATCTTTTAATCAACTTTTAACTTATTAATTTTAGAAAAATCAATAAGTTAATAAGTATGTTTGAAAAACATATAAGAAAAGTTAATAAATTGATTTTAAATTGTTAATAAGTTGATTTTAAAAAGTTAGTAGGCGTTGCTTATGAAATTTACTTTTCAAAAGTAACTTTTGAAGAAAATAAATAATCCCAAGCACTCTCTAAAAGTGTTGGAATTGCTTATTTTTTATCTACTTTTAACTTATTAACTTTTTATAAGTTTGAAAAAATGTTTGGTAACGTTCAAACTGAATTTTCATATAAGGTATAAATAAGGTTTTGAAAAATAAAAAAATAATTATTTATTAACTTTTAAAAAATTTTTTTAGTTTAATTTTCTATTATACTCATCCATTACCTTCTATTAACTTCCTTTATATCTAAAGTATATCATTTTTTGTTATTTACAACCTTTTAGTTTATAAGCTAATACCAGTATTTATTTTTTTTTAACCTATTTTGAAAAGTCATAAGTTAATAACTATTTTTTTATCGAATGTTATTTTCAACCAAAGTAAGCAATCTAAAACATGGCTAGAGTATAGAAAGAAAATTTAGAAAAAGATAAAAGGAAATTTGAAAAAAAAAATAAAGAAAAAAAATAGAAACTTTATTTTGTGTGACAAAGTTCGAAAGAAAAAAAAAAAAAGCAATGTTGTATGCTTTCGAACTGAGATGAAAATAAAAGAAGGTTAAACTATTATTTAGTATTATAACGAAACTAGGTTAGAAAGTTAAATTTTAAAACGATCTCGATTTGGGAGCAAACTTAGTAAGGGAGATTAATAAAAATGTTTCCCACCAATTCTTTTCATTTCTTTTTTTTTTTAAAACTCCGAAACACACATATTTTATACTGTTTTTCACTTCATTCAACTTTTTTCTTAAGAAGATCTCAGGATCACAGCCTAAGACCAATCGAGTTGTCATGGTAAGGAGAGTTGGGGGTGGGGGTGGGGGTGGGGGTGGGGTGGGGGGTGTTTGCAGGAAGAATAAATGGAGGGTGTTGATGTGTGGCAAAGAAACGACAGACGCTGATGAATGTTCACCGGGTCGGAAGAAAACACATAAGATAATAGAGGTGTGACCGGGTAATGGACATAGGAATAATCGAAAACGCCACCCCTAACTTTTGGGATACTAGAGAACCATGGGGAAACCCAGATAACTATGTTTTGGAGTTTTCTGTTAATAATAAAAATAAAAGTTGTGATTGTTACTGACTAGATTGTTATTATATATATACATGGTTGCTGAATAACGGTTACCAATTTTGATTTCATCTCCACCGTCCAAACCCACGTACTTTCAATCTCAGCCGTATAAATTCGGAGGTTGCTACTTAGCCGGCAGTTGCTACTTCGTCGATCTCTTCCTCCTACAAAGCCGGTGGTGACCAGTTCCTATATAAT
Organism: Flaveria sonorensis; assembly: GCA_025506505.1. Taxonomy (NCBI): domain Eukaryota; kingdom Viridiplantae; phylum Streptophyta; class Magnoliopsida; order Asterales; family Asteraceae; genus Flaveria; species Flaveria sonorensis. The sequence goes on along the minus strand of CM046435.1, from coordinate 61,314,991 downwards.
ATGATATATTTGTTGCATAGTGGGCATACTCCACGTTCCTATATAAGGTTGTTACTTCGTCGAACTCTTCCTCCTACAAAGTGGTGACTAGTTCCTATATAATAGGATATATTTGTTGCATAGGGGGCATACTCCATGTTCCTATATAATTGGATATATTTGTTGTGTAGTGGGGTTTATTTACTGGAGATCATGGGTATAACCGATTTTGGCAGATTGATGGTGTATATATTCACCCATCGACAGTGGCAGTGTTTTGTTTTCAAATAGCGACTGCAAAAGCGTTTCATACCGGAGTAGCTGCTGGCGAATCGAAAAATGCAAAGGTTGAACACGAGGTGCCGATACCGGAGATTAAAGATGAGGTATCTTCGATTATATTACATGTTTTCTATCGTTTTTTTAATAAGATTGGTTTTAATCGACATTGATTTGGTGTTATTAAATGCAACTACCTGTTTATGTAGGTGAATCCTAACATTCTTGGCAAGAAAATCAAAGAAATGGTTCCATATAATTCGGTTAGTTAATTGGTAATTATATAGTTTCTTGTTCCAACAACCCATGCATCTTTGCTTATGTCTTTATGGTGCAGGAGGAAAACAGAGCTGCAATCCAAGCTGCTGATAGGGTCATTCATCATACAAAAGCTTTGCTAAATTGGAAGTGGGATGGGGTTATTGATATAAGCAGTTCAAAGGATGAACATGAAGTCATTGTTCTCAGCAGTTCTGACGATGATGGCGATGAAGATGAATTGAGTGATACTGCTGATTCACTGCGGCGATTCAAGATTCCGCGGGTCACGGTTCATAGTAGGAACCGAGCTGTCAAAATCTAAGAGCTTTATATGTTTTGTTCTAGGATGTAGTTTTCGTGTATCAAGTTTTATGTTAAGTTTCTTTGTAAGAAGTAATCAAGACGAGTAACTATAAGTATGTGTATTTCCAATTCGAATATTGAACACCTCTAATTATGTATTTGGTTTGATCAATATCCCGATTAAGTGTCAAAACCCTAGGTTTGAATAAATGACTTGATCTAAATTGTTTAACTAATCTGTTAACAATATTTTTAGTTGTTTTGTGGGAGGATCGTTAGATATTTGAAGTTTTGGAAAAATATGTAATATTTCAAGATTATATATTTAATCATCACTTTTTTATTTTACTAATCCGTGATGCTGGCAAGTATGGATATTTCATGATTTAGACCTTATGAATTAACGAGAGGAATAAATTTAACAACAGAGTGCTCATAAAAGCATGATTAAAAACTTTATATATATTTAAATGAAGAATTCCCCAATATAGGCGGTGTCGTTTGAATATGTTCGGAATAGTGAAGGAATGAAATGCATTGACCGTTGACTTTATATATGTTTAAATGAAAAATGCCCCAATTCAGACGGTGTCGTTTGAGTTGTTTGGAACGGAGAAGGCATGGAACGCCTTGTTGGGTAAGGTATTAGCTAACTGTTACGACATAGTGTTTGGCAATAAAAACAATGATCTTTAATATAGTCTGTCCAATTTAGACAGAAGATATTAAAATGTGTTTTGGATCGCTCTTTTATTTTTAAAGATCCAAAGGTCAAATCATACAAAAAATATTAATTTAAATGTTAATAAAAAATAATTTAAATTTCTTAAAAATATTATATTCATACAATGATGTATCATTAACATACTCTTCTTTTTCGCTTGGATTTTTAATATAGTGGATACATTGTAATGATTTAAATAAAAATTATCTTCTTAATGTTTGCATAACTAGCTATCATGGTCATCAATTTTATATATTCGTTATTGATGATTATGTATATGATGTTCATCGAATCAAGTCGAAATCAAATTCTAGTTAATCAAATTCGAAATAGGATTTGAATTTATTCAATTCGTATTTAGTAAAAAATAATTAATCGAACAATATTTTTAAAATTTGTTCAAAAGATCCAATATCAAATGTTTAAATTAAATAAATAAGCATTAAATACAAAATATTTTAAGTTCTAAATAACTAAAAAGGTACCAATTAAGATTTAAAATTTAAAATTATATACTTTTGACTTTTTTGTTCTTATATTCTCATATTCGGTACAGATGATGAATATGAAGTTAAAGTTCTAATTGAATCAAATTCGAATTTGAAAATTCGAGTTGAATTTCAAATCAGTTATATTCGACTCGACTCGAATCGAATTTTAAGTTTTTCGAATCCAAATCAAATATTGAACACGCTTAATTATCTATTTGCTTTGCTTAATAGCCCGTTTAAGTGTCTAAATCCAAAATTTTTGAATAAATGACTTGATCTAAATTGTTTAACAGATCTATTAACGATATTTTCAGTTTTTATGTGGGAGGATCGTTAGCTGCATGGAGTTTTGGAAAAATATGTAAGTTTTCAAGAAAATATATGTAATCTTATTTTTTTTCCATCCGTGATGCTAGCAATTATGTAACTTACATGATTTAGATCGTATGAAGTATTGATGAGAATTCATTTAACAACAGAGTGTCCCATAAAAAGCATGATTAAAAACTTTATATATTTTTAAATGAAGAATGCCCCAATTCAAGTGGTGTCGTTTGAATTTGTTTGGAACGGAGAAGGCATGGAATGCCTTGATGGTAAGGTATTAGCCGACTGTTACGACATAGCATTGTTGTTTGGCAATAAAGACAATGATCTTTAATATAGTCTGTATTAAGCGTTTAATTTAGACAGAAAATATTAAAATGTGTTTTTATCGCTGTCTTATTTTTAAAGATCCAAAGATCAAATCATACAAAAAAATGACTTTAAATGTTAATAAAAATTGATTTAAATTTATTAAAAATATTATATTCATTCAATGATGTATCATTAACCTAATCTCTTTTTTTCTCTCGGATTTGTAATATACTGGATACATTGTAATGATTTAAATAAAAATTATCTTCTTAATGTTTGCATAACTAGCTATTATAGTCATCAATTTTAAATATATATATTCTTCTCTGGTTTTCTAAACCATTGTAAAATTAACTAATATTAATAATTACTATTATTGAGCTATGTTTCTTGACTCTTTCTACTCAATGCCTATATGCGGGGTGGTTGTCTCCAGGATTGTAGATGCCCCATTTTCTAGAAAGATGGATTCCTTTTTTTAAGTTGTAGTTTTCATGTATAAGAGTGCTTTTTTCTTTCATTTGTTATATTACACCACTCATCTTCTCATTCTTAGCATGTTACTTCCAGTTGAGTGTGTACCCTATTTATTTTTTGTGTTTATTTCTCTTATACTGTTGAATTGCATCACCAATTCTAACATGCTTCTTCTTTCATCAGTGTTGTCATCTTCGTTTTGTGACGTGTTGTACGAGCAATCTTGGGTGCTTCCTTACAGGTTAGAATTGGGTAATTTTTGTTTTGTAATATTACCTATAATGTTGCAAGTGTTTTTTGGTACCCTGTTTGTTAAAGTTTAAAATTTTATTGTAATTGGTATTTATTGGGTTTTCAAACTCATTTGTTTGATTTCGTTTGGAAGTCTTTACATGATACTAATTGTTTGTTCGTCATGATCGGCCATTTGTTGCACGTAATCTTACAACCCCACCTTCTGTCCTACAATAGTTGTTAATGGAGGTGCCGATTAACATCAGCACATCCCAAGATTTTATTCGTACACGTATTTAGCAATTATTATATTGCCTATTATAGTGCGTTATTAAAGTATGTTTCGGTTTCTTTCATCGACACATTATATAACGACGGCGATATGACAGAGCTTCCGTGTTGTTTGAGTGTAGGTCAAATAGGCGTCTGGGTTATATTTTGTGTTCTCGTCTTAAAATAAACAGCCTTGGTATGTTACTCACCATATATCATATTGTAGATGGCGGCTCTTCCGGTTATGCTTATAATTTTTGAGATACTTTCAAGACTTCCTGCAAAAGTTGTTGCGCAATTGAAAGTCGTATGTAAAGACTGGAAGGCCTTTCTGTCAACTCCCCACTTTGCAAGTATTCACAGTCGCCATATGCACATGCTGCCTGATCAGAAGGTTCTCGCGATTGGACGTTTTTCGTGTTTCATTCAATCCCTGGCATGTGAATCCTCTGATTTTATATTACGCAAGAAGATTAAGGTTCCTTTCACCAACAATCCCTGTAATTTGACAGTTTTGGCTGGTTTAGATGGTCTGCTATGTGTTTGTCTAAGAAACACACGTGAGATGTTTATTTGGAATCCCCCAATCGATCTGTATAGGAGCCTGTCGAATGGTGATTGTCAAGGTTTCTTTAAGGCCTGCTGTGATGCCGTCGGATTTTGTATCAACTCCTGGCATGAATACAACATTGTCTACATAAAACAAAGGAAGAGTGAAATGGCGATTCACGTGTATTCTATTTCGTCGGGTTCATGGAGCACGGTAACATTTAACTTTTGTTTGTCAAAACCAGATGCCCTTTGTTTGGTGTCAACTGTAGGATCCCATCTGTATCTAAACTCCCAGTCGCCCTTCGCTAATACTTTCAAGACTATGCACGTCATCATATTTTTCTCCATGGTTTAGTCTATAATAATGATCCATTTTAATCATCATGTTATCATAATCAGTGTTTTTAGTGAATACCGTCCTGCTACATTCAAATCATCGGAACATCATGATGGGAATTTCAGGGTTAGACGAATCTCTGATTTGTACAAAATTTTGCAAGACGGGGTTATGCCGGTACTGCTCTAAGTTTTATGATAATTAAAGTTCATTTTTTGGTAATTTTTTCATAGTTTTTATTTTTCTTTTTTTTTTGTAGGGAGCAATGTTCAACATCAATGGTCTAATAATTGGTGTTGATTTAACAAATGAATGGACTTATATAAAGTGCAACACTTGTCGTAAGAAGATGACGAGGATCGATACTTTTGTTCTGCCTGTAAAAAAATGTTGTCCATCCACGTCAGGCGTAAGCGAGACAGAACTTTTCCTCCACCACTTTTTTTCCTCCACTGATAATGCCTTTATATGGGTACAAACTGGAAATTCGTGTTGTTGATAACGATCAAGAAATGATGTGTGTTTTATTTGATGATGCTGCGGATGCTCTTCTTGGCATTACGGCGTCAGATTTACTTATGAGGAGCTTTACTGAGGTATTTATGTTCTTATAAGCAAGCAATGAGTGCTCCATACACTACTGTACACATATCCCCATACACTCACTTCTATGTATATATATTCACACGCAAAACTTTTTTGTGTCTTAATTTATGTCTTTTATGATATACATACATGTGTGTTTGAATATTTTTGTGTATATTTGCATGCTTACCTTCTCCTATGTATTGTCTAGGGTATTGATAACCCGCACTGGATACCTGATTTTTTTATTGATAATTTATTTGCTCGAAGCGTCATTCTTAGAGTAAAGATTGATAAATTCAACCTGGCTCCTGAATATGTTCGACGCTTCACCGTTTCTAAATACCTCAGAGATGATGTGAATTTACTCAATAATCATTCCCACATGTCAACTGTTGGAGCGAGTGCTAGTGCTCCAACAACCGATATTCTCTGCACTGAGGATGATGATGAAGGCGTTGAATTTTTTTTCTAGAATTACAAGTGACGAATGAGATATGGCTGCTGAGGCGTTATGGGGACCACATATTTCTGCTGAGGCGTTATGGGGACCACATATTTCTGCTGAGGCGTTATGGGGACCACATATTTCTTCTTTTACAACAACATCAACAACATTATCGGTATATTTTGCTATAAGTGTTTATTGTCGTATAAATTTACTTGTGTTTCGTTTTTCTTTATGTTCTTTATTGTATTTTTAGGTTGTACTTGATAATGATGATGAGGGAGGATCTACAAATGATGTTTGAGATACATCTATTGTTGATACAGGCTGAGGTTGATTGTCTTGCTAAACCTCATGAAAAGTTGCAGTATTCAAGACCGCGAAGGATCAAAAAGAGGCCTAAGCGCTTGGAGTACTAAAGTTATTGCATGTATGTTTTGATGGCTCAAAAAAATTGTTCTATATGTTATATGTTTATTTAAATTATTCAATTATATTAATGATCTTCATTAATACTTTTTTTTTCCTTCTGTTATAGGATGCAGATTTTATGAAAGCACGTTGTTTTGGTGTTTATCTAGTTAGGATTTGTTATAGACCTTTTTAGATTGAATATCACAATCTTGGTGTTACCTTTTCTAGACCATAACTTTGTTGACGTTGTTGATAATGCTTGTCTTGGGATCCTTAACTTAATGAATCATTTTGTCTTTATATGACCTGTTTATTTGAATGCGTGCTTTTCAAACTAATATTAATCTTAAGATCATATGACCTATCCTCAAAGATAAAAGACTTTTTTGTACTTGCTTAATTGTCTTTATACTAACACGTTAATAGTGTTATTGTTTATAATTTAAGAAGAGATAGATATTATATTACGACATGAAACCTCCCGGCCACCGGACGGGTGTAAAACTAGTTATGATTATTATCAACTAATTGGCAATAGCTTAAATTATTAAAATTCAAGTTAACTTTCTTATGAAAAATGATCTATGTACAATTATATCTGTTTGTTTGTTTATAATGAGGTAGAGGATTCAAGCGATATGATGATTGATTGTTAGGTTATATTGCGGTTAAAAGAAAATATATGAAATCTCAAGGGACCTAAAACCCTTATTGAGCTATGTATTTGGGTAAACTGCACCGGCCCATGAACCAGCGGGTCCAGGACCCTAACCTAAGTCACCTGGTGCATTGCACCAATCCTCTGTTGTCAATTTGCTTTCGTTTCGATCTCCGGTGACAATGGACGGAGGTGTGGAGAAAACAAGGATATTCGTCGGCGGATTGGGCGGCGGAGTGACGGAGGACGACCTCCGGAAAACATTCTCGGCGTTGGGTGAAGTAGTCTCCGTCGACGTTGTTCGCACCAAAGGCCGTAGCTTCGCCTACCTCGATTTCCTCCCTGCTTCCGACAAATCACTTCCAAAGCTCTTCAGCACGGTGAGCCTCTTCATTTCTGATCCATTTTGATGCTGATAAGACTACTTGTTTTGTTGACTACAAATTGATTTAGGTTTTACAGTGTTGTATTGAAAATATATCAAATTGCTTTGAAGATGTAAGTAGGATGAATAAGTGGATTCCTATAAGATTACAATGCCCCATGAGTGGATGTGTGGTTTTGGTTGATCAAGTATTAGAAACAACTGTGAAAATTGGAAGTGTTGTACATATTCATGTTTTATTTTGGGTCGATTTTTTTTTATGAGAAACAAAAGAAAATTGGATTTATGTATATATGTTGAAGTGTACAATTATAAAATTTTTGACAATAAGCGAAACTGAGCAGATTCTTAAAACAATCAGAGTATATGTTTATACTTTTTAAGCTTGCATATGGTTGACATCCTTCAACATTAAAGGGTTTAACTGATGACTTTTTAATTAAGGGAGCGGTCTAAACTTTAAAGTACATCTCATTTTAGGAGGTTTCTGTCGTCAACAATTTTGTATTACGAGTGCATATTTTACAAGAAGAGTTTTCTTTTAACAATTATGCGTGTTCAAGCTAAAGACAAGCAATCTTCTTTGAACATTTAAACATATTGATATTGATACATTTGTGGATACTGTCACACCGGTCTCTTTGTAATTTAAAATTCCCTTTTTCTTTTATTGTTCTCCTTTTGCACTTATAACATCGTGATATTCCTTTACATGGCAATTTAATTATGAGCTACTAGTAAGTTGGTTGAGTTATAGGTTCCTTTTTTTAGGCTTCATGTTTTCTTTATAGTTAATTTAGCACATAGTGAATACTGATGCAGTGCCCTTTTTGTACTTTCATATACCACAATGAATTTTTAATGTCTTTGTTAATGCTCAAATTTACAGTATAATGGATGTATGTGGAAAGGAGGGAAGTTAAGGCTTGAGAAGGCTAAAGAACATTATCTTGTTAAATTGAAGCGTGAGTGGCAAGAGGAATCCGAACATGCTAGCAAAGCATCTGACAATTGTAATGCTGATGCAACGCAAAATCATGATACTTTAGAAAAGCCAAAGAAACCTTCCCCTGTAGATAAGACACAGATTCACATATACTTCCCCAAGCTAAGGAAGGTAATCTCTATATTCGCGCCCTTTGATTACATAACAATCATTGAAGTGGTGAAATGTGTAGGTTGGATGCCGGGTGTGTGCATTTAGATGAGTCTCGTCATGTTGATAGGAAAAACTTTTTGTCCAAGTTTTATTATTTATCAATACATAATTAATGTGTAGATCATGATTACACTAATTCTAATATTTTGGTAACAAGGGTTGACCATTGTTCCAGTTAAGCCACTCAAAAGTGTCCCACTTTTTAAAATCACTCATGTATTAATATTGTCTCATTGTTATGATTTCTTTTTCGTAGTTTGTTAAACTAGGTGACCGAAATCACTGTTTTAAAACCTGGTTACTATTTGGTGACTTCTGTTTCAATTTTATTCTAAAGTAGCGGTTTCCGGTAAACAATCTGAAAAAATGTCGCTAAATAGTAACCAGTTTTTATAATTGTTTTAATTAAGTTTGTCAGTTTAACCAATTATGAAAATTTCTCTATAATTGAGCCATACATAAATCTGATTGGTTTCGAGTTACCTAAGTGGAACAATGATGAGACTGGGCTACTATTGAGTGACAATTTCCTCTTCAATAATCACTTAAAGATTTGACTACATTGATTTAGGAGGCTTTATACATTTAACATATACATTGAACAATTTTTTCACTTCCAACTCATAGAACTATTTTTTTTAAATGAATTTTTTATCAAACGGCTCGAAATTGCCTCTTCTATTCACATTTTGTCTTAATTCCACCTCATTTATTTTGCTAGCTTTTTTTATAGGTGAAATCATTGGCCCAAGTTGGAATTGGAAAACACAAATACAGCTTCCAACGGATCGAAGTTCCTTCCATGCCAACACATTTCTGTGATTGCGAGGAGCACTCACTTGCTTTTCCTCCCCCTATTAAAAAACAATCTTTTGAAATTGACAATGCAAGCTATGGAATAAATGAGGAAGAGCTGAATATTATGAACTCAGTGATGAATAAGATCTTTGAAAGGGTAAATCCATCTAAACTAGTAACCGAAAGGTCTGAGCTGACAAATGCAAAAGATGAACCGGCCGCAGCTGAAACTGATGAGGAAGATCATCTAACAGATGAAGATAATCTGATAATCAATGTGGCTAATAGGAAAAATGACAGCATGGATTTGTTAGGAGAAATGCGAGCTATGATGACAAATCAGGTAGTAGTTAAATAATCAATTAATGATGTTAGTTTTATTTATTTCCTTTTTTGTTTAATTAGAAGTGAAAGTTTCTACCCATTTGCATAAAAAATTGCCGACTTAGGTTGTATTTTATCTGAAACAGGTTGAAGAACTCAATTTTAAAACTAAGCTAATGGAAAATGGTTAAACGAATCAACAAGGCCAAATGTTTGAAAGTCATCCCAAGTGTTTTCAAATGCTCAAAGCCTCCTAAACTCTAAAATTTATATCCTGGTCTGGCGGAACCATCAACACTTTTTGTCCAATTTTTAACTCTTTTTTTATAAATTAACGTGTTGAATAAAATTATGAAATATGGATTGTTGAAATTTATCCATTTGACTTGTTATTGATGTATCCAACTTACTTTCAGTATATAGTTTGAGCTTGATATTCTGTCTTATACTTGTTTGATGCTCAGGAGCCAGTAGCTAAGAAACTAAGTACTTCTACTGAGAAACCAAAAAATGTGAATGATAATCCTCGAAAGAAAACCACGCCACTCACCAAGAAGAGAAAATCATCACACTCGGAAGAAATACCTAGAAATTTTCAGACCCGTTTGGATACTCAAGAAAACAGCAAAAAAGAAGAAGAATTAGTTACAAAACAATCGGGTAACAGTTCTTTAAGGTCACTGAAGTCTACATGGAAAGATCTTATTGGTCAGAAACACGACACATCCTTCAGTATTTCAGACTTCATTGCATCTATTCCTCAAAGAAAAGAAGAGGATGATGACCCCGTAAAAAAGAAGGATTTGGTTAGTAATAAAAAGAGAAAGCTAGAGGGTGATACAAACGGGCTCACCTCCAATACAGAAGCAGATGAAGTTACCACAGAAAACAGCGTTCCTGACGTAAACGATTGTCAGCAAAAAGAAGAGGAACCAAAAGCTGATAATCTTGACTTGCCTTTAGCTGCAAGTGGTCAACAATTCAGGATATCAGATGTTGACCAAAAAGAGGAAGAGCCTAAAACTGATGATCTTGATAGCAACATAGAAGAACATAAAAATGATCAAGATTTAAAGAACCCAACTAAGGATACACCTGTGAAAAACAATGAAGATTTGATTCGAACAGCTAGAGGTGAATTTTGGCGACATAAATCCTCATGGACACAGTTGATTAGCACTGCGAGTCATAGTTCTTTTAGCATTTCACAAATTGTTCCCAATACAAGTTATGAAAAACACGAACAACTGGATACAGTTACTTCACAGCCAGCAAACACAAAACTTGACAATCAGATCCCGATTCTGAGGAAAGAAGCTACTTTATCACCTGTGAAGAAGAAAGTTTCAGAAAAGAAGAAGATTTTATCTCTCGAGAACTTGGAATCTGATGAAATATGCCCATTTATGAGGACCGATGAGTCTGTAAAAGAGTGGAAGAAGGCAAAGGCATCTTTAAGCGGATCGCTTAACAAAAAGAAACGGTTGGTTAATGAATCTGATTGAACTCATTAAGGCTACTTCGAATGCTGTTCCTTTATCTGTTATTTGATCTGCTAGATTATATGTGATACTGTTTACTTATGTCTTATGTTGGTCATTTAAGTTGTATTTTTGTAAAGAACTTGGATTTTGAATCTGTCATGTATGAGTTGGTGAAAAAAAACTGTTTGTTTTTGCAAGAAAATGTCACATAGTTTAAAAACATTGCAAATCCATGCAAGGAATCAAGATGTGGAAATGCCAATTTCCCATTTCAATTCATTGTTTTGCTGCAAATTGGGGCTGAATTTCGTTTGATTTTTTTGAATTTCTTGTAATATATACATATACATACATACATACATACTTGTTTATATGTACGTACGTGTGTATGTCAGTGTGTAAAATGGAAAATTCTCAAAATGTCTTTTTGTCCAGCCACTCACCCAAACTATTCCCCTCAACTACGGTCGTCCGAACTTATAAGTATGTTTGAACGGTCGTACGATCAATGGCCAAGATGTTGCCACATGTCCCAACATGGGCGTCGCGACCGTGTTGGGCTTCATCGGGAATAACTGATCTTGTTTTGCGTTTCTTGTTACAGTCGTGGCGAACTTACGTTTGCCATGTCGGATTCATTTCAGACGTTTGTTTCAGTCGGTCCAACAATGTATTATACCTTTTTTAAAATTTTCGGTTGTTCGAACATGTTAAGTGTACGTTCGGATGAACGATCTCTATGGCCGTTCGAACCAAACCACGATCGATCGAACATTAGTAAAGTCAAACGACAATGTTGGTGTAAACATCCGATCAGTTCAGTTCACGTTTATACAAAACCATCAAATCGAATTGCAAATCGTTGACTAGTTCGGTTTACGTTTATACAAAACCATCAAATCGTCGGTTTCTCCAAAATCCTGATTGTATCAGACTAGACTTGGGCATAAAAACCGGGTTCGGACCCGACCCGGTGGACCCGACCCGGAACCGGGTACGGGTACGACCCGGTATATGCATACCCGGGTTGGACCCGAAAAAAACCCGTAGGGTTGGAACCGGGTATGATTTTCTAGAATTTCTTAGAACCCGACCCGAACCCGACCCGACCCGGAACCGGTTGAACCCTGGTTGGACCCGGTTTCGACCGTTTTTTTTTATTTTAAAAAGTGGCCGTTTTTTAACGGCTATATAGCCGTTACCTTCGATTTGTGACCGTTTTTTTGGTCACTTTTGCCCTATAAGTTAGTATAAATAGGTGTGGGTTGATATGGTTTAGTACCCAAGTCTCAAACGCAAAAATATACGCAAAAAAAGCAAAAAACGCAAAAAATACTCTCGTTTTACACGTTCACTCTCTCGTTTTACACTTTCACTCTCTTCAATCTTGATATGGCTCACTCACAATCTTCCGTTGGTCAAGGTTCGTCCAACGCTCCAACCGTCGTTCGTGTTCTTGCACACAATCGTAACATGGATGTTTGGTGCAATTGGGATATGGTTGAGTTGAGTGACGGGTCTGTAAAGGCTCGTTGCAAGTTTTGTGGAGCTTTGCTTGCTAAAGATTCTAACACGACTTTAAACAAACACATTAACAAGAAGTTTTGTAAGTCGTTGAAAAGTAATCCGGATTCGCAACAAACACAATTGGGTGGAGACGGTGGAATCTTTAATTACGATGTTAATACGGTTCGAGATCGAATGGCGAAGTTCGTGATTCAAGAAGCTTTGTCTTTTAGTCACTTCGACAATCCTCGGTTGACCAACTTAATTCGAGAGACGCTTCAACCTCGTTACACTCACGTAAGTCGTACTACACTTAGACGTTATTGTTTAAAATTATGGAAACAAGCAAAAAATGATTTAATTGTATTATTTGAAAATTTAAATACCGGTGTAAACTTAACTAGTGACGTTTGGTCGGCTCCACACGGTTTACCCGAATCGTACCTTTGCGTCACCGCTCATTGGGTGGATCCCAATTCATGGCAATTGATGAAACGTACGATTGCATTTGATCTTTTTCCACATCCACACACCGGAGAATTTTTGTTTTACTTTTTAGATAATGTAATAAGTACTTTTAAATTAGAAAATAAACTTTTTTCAATTGCATTTGATAACGCCTCTAACAACACAACCGCGGTTAAAAAATTAAAATTAAAATATCTTCCGATTGCAAACGGTGATTTTTTCATACTCGTTGTGTTGCACATATTATTAATTTAGTAGTGCAAGACGGACTATCCGGGCAATATGTTAATAACTTTATTACATCTTTTCGATTTATGTTACATGACGTTTTTAAAAAAAGTAGAAGAAGATATCAAGATTATAAACAACTTTGTAAGGATACGCACTCTAGATTTTTAGGTCCTAATTGGGATGTACCTACTCGGTGGAATTCGACTTGTCACATGTTTGAATGTGCTTTAAAACAAAAGGGCACTTTGAAAGCTTTTCATAATAGTCTTTCGGATAATGGTGAAGCCGACCCATTTCCGGATGCGGGTTGGGAGAATCTTCAACGTCTATCCGAGTTTCTTGAGGTTTTTAAAAACTCAACAACAAAATTATCGGGAGTTTATTATTCCACTAGTTATTCGGTGCTTCAAGAACTATATTTTATGTCTTTGAATTTTAAAAATTTTCAAAATAAAAATAATATATTTAATCAAATGATAGAACCAATGAAAGAAAAGTTTAAAAAATATTTTAAGGACTTACCACCCGTTTTTACGTGTGCCGCCGCTTTAAATCCGTTTTCTAAATGTTGCGGGGGTTGAATGTTTGATAGATGAGATAAATGACAATTTGGATATGCAAGACGAAAACCCTGATTTTTCAAACGAGGCAAAAGAAAATTTTAATCATAGTTTGAAAACAATTTATAATTTTTATTTAAATAGATATGGGCCTAACGTAAACATAACCATGCCAAGCGGATCAACCTCAAGTGCTAGTACCTCGTTTAAAGACCCTGTTTTGACTATGTTGAATGTTGTTCGGGATGTGACGGCTAAACGTCAAAGAGGTAACACCCCAACAAGTGAGCTCGGTAGATATAGTGGAACGGATTTTATTTCCACTATGACTACCGAAGATTATCGTGCATTCGATATTTTGGCTTGGTGGAAAGGAAAAGAATCTCAATTTCCGATTCTTTCTGCTATGGCCCGTGATTTACTAAGCGTCCAAGCTTCTACGGTAGCTTCGGAATCTGCTTTTTCTCTTAGTGGCAGGGTAATATCATTACGAAGAACAAGACTAACTCCTGAAGCAGTGGAGATGTGCATTTGTTTAAAGGATCACTTAGACGCAACAGATCGTATACAAGACCAAACAAGCCTCGAAGACGAGATTACACTCGAAGCTAAAGTACATGATGAAGAGGTAGAAGATGGAGTATCTTCTGGCATATCCGATGAAGAATTAGCATTTGATCAAGCATCTCGTAGTAGATAAAATTAGACGATATTGTTATTTTTAAGTTGTTTTAATATTATATGTCTTTCATGTTCTTTTTAAATTTCTTTGTCATTCAAATGTTTTATATAAAAAGTATTTAATATTTGTATATTATAAGTGTAACATTTTCTGCTCAAGATTTATATATATTTATATATTAAGTTGTTTAAATTTTTGTCATTCAAGTGAACCCGGTTAGGAAAAGAAAAATAAAAAGAAAAAAAAGGAAAGAAAATATAAGAAAAAAAAAAACATACGACCCGGTGTTCGACACACACACAAGAAAAGAAAAAAAAAAAAAAAAAAAAGGCAAAAACCCGGTTGAACCCGGGTTTCATACCCGAACCGAACCCGACCCGACCCTACCCGGGTATACCGGGTAGGGTTTGTATCTCGCTGAACCCGACCCGGGTTCGTACCCGGGTTCACCAATACCCGGGTACAAAAAACCCGGTTGGGCCCAAACCCGGTTTTGTACCCGGCATGGGTCCGGCCCAAACCCGTTTTGTGCAACTCTATATCAGACTGTGAACACCCTCGCATATGTGTACATATTTTTACGCTATAGTCTATGCACTTGCATTCTATTTCTTTTTATTAACTATATACTGAGTTGCAACTTTGTTTTGTATTTTTAGTTGTAATTTTAGCATGCTTAGATGTACTCCATTTGGTTATTTTTTTAATCTTATTTTTTTCAACTTTTAACTCCCCAATATTTTACATCTTTAACGATTTGACCTAAACATTTTTACACTTTCAACTTTAGACACTATACTTTTCATCTTTTACAAATTTTTCGTTTTACTTTTTGGTTTAAATTTTGCGAGTTAACACGACGCAACGTGCGTGCATGGTTCAACGTTTTTATGCCCTTTTATCTCTTTTAACGGCCCCATCGCAACGAGCAGATCCTAGATTAACTTAGTAATCAGACCTCAATACTATAGCAGATCTCAATCCAACAGTAGACATCAATCAAACAATAGTACTCATTCCAACAAAACGTGAAGATTAATTGAAATCCCAAAACAGACCTCAATCGAACATCATAGATTAGGGTTAATTAAAGCTTTTAAGCCGAAGCGCTCGGTCTTATTAGTCGCTTCATGTCTTTTTTAAGTTTTAATTGAATATTAATTGATTAATTTGTTTTAATTTGATAATTTGGGTCTTAAAAAGACTAAAATACTTTCAATTTTAACTGGGGTTTTAATAGTGTTAGTGAAGTGGATGTAAAAGACAACATCTAGTAAACTAATAGCAAATTGAACGAAACATCATTGACGAAAATAACATTTTGCTCTAAAATCTTATTTAGAAAGATGCAAAATTAATCATTTATTTTATTAATTCAAACATAAAATACATTACGATTTACGACCAATCATGTAATTTAGTATATCCTTGCGGAAATTGATTGAGTTCACTAGCCAAATAAAATCCGTCTCCTCTAACTAACCAAAAACATTTTCTTGGTGGATGAAATGTATATTTTGAGCAATATTTGTCACTTGTAACATCATCAAAAACATCAAAAAAGGCGGTCCTAGAATTCCAATAGAAATGAGCATAATATCGCGTCTTTAACGTGATGATCTGGCAAAATCTCCAATTTTGATTTTCGTTTAATGCAAGTGTATGATTTCCAAGATCATCGTCACCTGATTGTACATGAACGGTAATAGGATCCGTAATTCCGTTGTAGATAAAAATATTCCAATCACTAAACAAACAACGCTTGTTTGTTGAGTTAGATATCGAAGTTGCTATTTGAGTATCTGCAATCGGAGAGGCATTTGTTGTGATAAGAAGGTAATAAAACAAGAAAAACAAGCTATTCATGCTTTTTCAACGGATATGTTAGTTTATGAGGATATGTAAGAGAATAACTCTATTATATATAGACCCAAAAAGTAGGTAGACACATTGAACTAAATTAAATAACATACATGAAATAGTATAACATTACGCAATACAACATAACATAATATAACGTAACACAATACAATATAATGTAATATTATAACATACATTATATGTTATACTATTATGTATTACAAAGACAATAATTGCCATCATCGAAGAATTTATTTTTCTGTCAAAGTACTAAACAACATGATATGAAATTTATGATTTCATTTGATGCAATTATATATATATATTAAATAAGTAGTTGGTTTCTATAGTGTACTTTTTTTAGTTTTTTATATTATATTTGACGCTAAGAAAGTGAGCAATGGATGTTGGTTTAATTCATTCATTTCTATACTGGAGGTTGATGTTTCGATCCTTTCATCCTTCAACTTTCAAGCCACTATGTATTTTGTATAAATAATTGTTGGAAAAATTGTTAAAAAATATGTTTTAACCAAATAGAATAAATTAGTTTTCATAACTTTGGACAAAAAAAATATAATTTACTGTTTTAATATATATATATATATATATATATATATATATATATTATATATATATATATATATATATATATATATATATATATATATGCTATTTAATACATTTGCGTTCTACTATGTGAAAACATTACAACGAACTAAACCGCATCCAAAACAGAGCAAAGATAAACGAGATATCGATGTTTAAAGTTTGACGTTTTATTTATGAAGCCTCAAAATCGAATACTTTAAAAAAAATTTAAGAAAAAACCACTAAAGTTGATAAGGTTGTGGTTTATACAGAAAGGGTGTTTCAACTCATGGTCAACTAAGAATGAGATGATTCAGCTCATTCTCAACTATGAACATCAAGGTGAGCCTTGATTGAAAGGTGTACCAAAGAACACAAAAGCTCTATTTCTTTTTCTCTAAAGAATTTATGACAAATCTTTGATAATCTTCTTATTTTTTTCTCTGAGGTAAGATTCGGGTTCTTGAGTCCATCTCGATTATACTAACTGCTTCGATTGTTATATCTTAGGAAACAAACAACAAAATTTTATTTAAAGAGAACCTTGTTGAACACAAATCCTCAACCACCTACTTCATCATCATCATCTTCTACTTCTTTTTATATCTTGTACTTTTCTTAATTGAACAACGGTACATGTTCGACAAAATGCGAAGAGTAATTGAAATCCCACAACAGGTATCAATCGAACAACAAGGGTTAAAGTTAATCGATGCTTTTAAATCGAAACGACCAGTCTTACTAGTCGCTTCATGTGTTTTTTTAGTTTTAATTAGTTATTAATTGGTTAATTTGTTTTAATTGAATAATTAGGGTATTGAAAAAGACTAAAATATCATAATATTTAACGGAGATCTTAACGAAGTTAGCGAAGTGGATGAAAATGTCAACATTTGGTAAACTATAATGATTGAAGACAAAAAAAAGTTTTTGGATTGAAATGACAAATTCAGCGAAACGTCAGAGACGAAAATAATATTTTACTCTTTTGAATATGTTTAAACTCATGGATTAAATATGAATAAATAGTGAGAGAAGCAAATACAAACCGGAACAATGAGAGTCGTTGTCATGTGTGAATGCACTTTTCTGGCTAAGAAGCTTCAAGTCTTAATTATAATAACTGTGTTTGAATCGTGTTACTTTTTGTTACAAGTAGTGTATATATAACTAACAATATTAAAAGAGCTAATTGAAATTTGAGAATGTTGTTACATTCTTTAAATAATTTTGAGAACAAGAACGAAGTTTGTGGTTAAACTCGAAGTTAAATTGTGCAAAAGATTCGGATGTAATTAAAATTGATTTTCCAATGCATAACTCCATTCCTTGTATTAACCTTTGTTTTTGCTCTAATGAGTTTGTTTGATACTGTTTAGTCTCCTAATAAATAACGAGCTCGATAGAAAGATAGAATTCATTTCATCGGTTATTGCAAATAATGCAATCCTAATTTATGTTTTGAAGAATTAGAAGCAACAATCCATTATTCAATATATTAATGAAATCACAAACTGTATTACCAGTTGTGTAATTTGGTCCATCCTTTCGGAAACGGATTAAGATGATCCCCCAAATAAAATCCATCTTCTCTAACCAACCAAAAACATCTTCGTGTTTTGCGAAAATCCCATGTCGTGCAATATTTTTCACTTGTATGAAGATCGAAAACATCAAAAAAAGCAATCTTGGAATTCCAATAGAAATGGGCATAGAATAGTGTCCTGTACGAGCTGCAAAAGCTCCAACGTTCATTGTCATTTAATGCAAGTGTGTGATTTCCAAGATCATCGTCGCCTGATTGTACATGAACGATGATAGGATCCTTAATTCCGTTATAGATAGAAATGGACCAATGACTAAGCAAACAAAGCTTCTTTGTTGTGTTAGATGTAGGAGATGCTATTTGAGTGTTTGCTATTGTAGATGCATTTGTTGTAATAACAAGGTAAAAGCACAGGAAAAATAAGCTCTTCATGATTATTGATTGAGTATATTATAGTATATGAGTATACAAGAAAAGAGCTCTTATATATATACACCCAAAACGTCGGTTATTTAGTCTAAAATAAATAATATTCCATGAATGGTAGTACAAAAACATATATGATATCAAAAAAAGTATAGTATTCTATTCATATTATGGGAAACCCACAATAAATAAAAATTGGTACGTTACGAGCATCTACTTATTATAATTTACTAGTGTATCCTTAAAAATATATTTTGTACAAAAGCGGCGGGGTGAAATATTAATATTTTTCATTATTCAGAATAATAAACCGAAAAGAGAAGTAACTTAGATCTGTTGCAACTCACAATATGTGCAAGTTTTTCTTATTTAATTTTTAATTCGTAAGGTATGTAAATATATATTTCCATATATTTTTTTAACTTATAATATTAGTAATATTATAAAAAAAATTAACATTTTTTTATTCTTATAATTTTAATGTTTTATACAATTCTGAATATACTATTGTGACACATATACTTTTATGTTTCGGTGTAAATTTAATTTATAAAGAAGTTCTACGTAATAATTTTAAATCACTCAAAAATAAATGTACAAGCAGTCAAATCTACTTTACATTTCTATTCATTACAAATTTTGTGTTTCCTTATTATAACTACTAAAATCTAATATCTTATAAAACTATGAAATTATTGTTACAACGTGCTTATTTTTGTCAATGTTTTTTTTTCAATACCGAGTTGCCAATGGTAATAATGTACAAATCATAGAAGAACAAACGTAAGAGGTAAAACTAATTCAAGGTTTAAAATATTAGTTCTTATAAGATTTTGGTTATGTTGTTGCGACATGCTTATTTTTTATCTATGTTATAATGTAATTTTATTCAAGCCAATGCGGCGCTCTTATTTTCATCTACTATGTTAATGTGAATCATCTGTGTGCGTTTTTTATTTGTATTTCGATACAAATTTACTTCTATACCCTAGCTGGATCATCCAGCTTTATTTATATCTACTAGTTCTATTATACGTTGGGTCTTAAACATAGTAATTTCAGAGATGCAGACGATAAATTAACTATGAATAGAGATCAAATCAAAAAGTTGAAATAAATGTTTGGAATACACAATTTGACTTGAAGACACATAACATTATTTGATTTTCTCATTGATACTATGATCTCAAATTATAAATCACAAATATGTAATATGTAATTAAACATAATTAAGTATAGACTCGAGTAGAAATGAGCACACAATCGAGTTCTTTGATTCGCACCCATGTATATATAACAACCGAATGCAAGTGTGAGGTTTCCAAGATCATGTGTGATAGTTGGTGATATAAACACTTCGATTGATTTAAATATTGAATGTCACAAGCAACAATTGATTGATTATTTAATATATTAATAAAAACTAAAATACATTACCAATCATGTAATTTGTTCCATCCATTTGGAAAAGGATTATAATTTTGCCCTATATAAAATCCATCTTCCCTAACTAACCAAAAACATCTTCGTGTTTTGCGAAATTTCCATCCCGTGCAATATTTCTCAGCTATATCTTCTTTATAAACATCAAAAAAAGCAGTTTTTGAATTCCAATAGAAGTGAGCATAAAATAGCGTCTTGAAAGTGTCGCAAAAGCCCCAATTTTGATTAGCGTTTAGTGGAAGCGTGTGATTTCCGAGATCATCGTCACCTGATTGTACATGAACGGTGATAGGATCCTTAATTCCGTTGTAGATAAAGACTTCATAATAACTAAACATACAAGCCTTCTTCGTTGTGTTAGATATCGGAGATGCTATTTGAGTGTTTGCAATGGGAGATGCATTTGTTGTGATAAAAAGGTAAAATAACAATAAACATAAGGTATTCATGGCTATTGTGTAGGTATATTGGTATATGACAACATAAGAAAACAACTCATATATATAGATAAAAATAAAAATAAAAGTTCGTATCATTTCACTTAAACAAAAATATTCGTAGAATATATGGTATACACAAACAAATATGTTATTATATTATAGGATTCTGTTGACCTTTTTAGGAAACGGTATCATTCGTAATTATTAAGAGATAACATAACTAAAAGGTTAATTTTATTAAATATGATATGCACCATGTGGGTTGATAGTCTAGTGTTAATAGAAAATTTTTATTTACCAAATGATTTTTTAGAATGTTTTAATATTCCTTTTCTTTTACATCTTTTAAGTTAGTTAAAAACGTTTTCAAAAGATTTATATATATATATATATATATATATATATATATATATATCTCCTTAAAAATATAAAAAACCAAAAACGCGTATACTTTTGTTAAAAGGGATTGATGAAAAAATACAAACTTTTTTATATAGGAAAACATTTTTTAAAATAAAGCTCAGAGCATGTTAAAAGAACTGAAATACATAAAAAATAACTTAATTACGACAGATGCAATAGTAATTTTATTTTATTAAAACATGGTCTTTACTCTTTTTAACTAATATTAATTTAAATAGAAATATCTTTACCCAATAAAGATTATGAGTGAGAGAAGGAAACTTTTTACTAAATACTCATTTTGATAAATATTTTTTAAAACACTTATTTTGGTAAATAAAATTTTTATCTGCATCTTTTTTAAAAAAACTCGAATATGATATTATATTATAGAATTCTGTTGACTTTTAAAGGAAACTGTATTATTCGTAATTGTTAAGAGAACTTAACTAAAATGTTAATTTAGTTACATATGATAGTTTCATTTAGGTTGATAGTCTGATGTTAAAAGTTAATAATTATATATTATATATATAAAACTGAAAGGTCGGTGTGAACAGTAGATAATAGATGGTTGTCTCTGATTGGTTCACTTGGGCGGTGCTATCATCGTTTGCAATGCTAGACACACGTGGCTTTCCCGGTACTCACCCCACCTTTTTTTCTTTCTTCTTTCCCAACCCACACACACATACATTCATGCTTTCTAATTTCAGAAGTTTGAGTCAGAGGGAGAGAGATTCAAATCGGAGAGCTAGACAGAGGGAGAAACTGAAGACAGGGGTGGTGTCGGCCTTGACCTCCGACCGTCCACCCTAATTAGATGACAACGGTGGTGATGTTTGCCAAGCGACTTGAACTACCGGCGACCGAACCTAGGGTTCCGGCGAAGTTCTGATGAATTCATTAAGGCTTGCATGTCTTAGATCTATGTAGGTTGGTGATTCACAAGCCACCATGACGGATTAGGTAAGTCAAGTTTGTTCCGTTTGCGCTTCCGACTGCTTGGGTTGTTTTTTCGTCGACTACTAGCTCTAAAGATGGCTTAAAGCAGGTTGTACGGTGGTGGTCGGAAACCGAACCGGCGAACGCAACAGTTGTTCAGCTATTTCTCGATTCAGGTTCTAATTTCATACAAATCCCCTTAATCTCATCATCTTGCACTCACGTATTCTTGTGAATGTATGAATTTGGTTAAAGATTGTATCAAATTCTCATTATTTGGCATAACCACTTACTAAATTCATGATCTTTCTGTTAGATGGTAATGACGTGGACTAGCTTTCGTAGGTGTTTTCTAGCTCATACATTGCAATTTTAGTTTTGGTCAGTGGTTTATGTTTATCTGGTAGGCATAGGTTGAACAGGAAGACGTATGAAACAGTTGCGTGATTTTTTGACTAATAAACAGAGATATCATTTGAGGTTTTGAACTAGGTGGTTCAGCAGCCCCAGGAACACGATATGTACAATGTTGTGTTTATTTATTAGCCAGGTTCACTTCACAGATTTATGTTTTCTTGCTGTTGACGTGTTATGTGCTCCTCATTGTAAGCTTTTTCATCTCAGGTATCTCGGTTCTTCATCTCTATGCCCTACTTTGATCTCTTTTCCTGTCATTATTCTGCAATGTAAGTTTCATCTCTCAACTATTTTTGGTCTGTGTTCTTCTCTTGAAATATGGTGTTTCTGTCTTCGTGTGTGCATTCTGTTGTGCTTTAAGGCATGCCTAATTCAAAGCTGTTGTTCTGTGTGCTTTTGGTTCTTCTTCTTCTTCTTCTTCTTCTTCTTCTTGGCATTGATGATTGCACCTTAGCCTTTGTTCTATAGTGTGTGTAGTAATGTTAGCTCTCGATTAGATTTGTCAATTGGGGATTACTTTGAATCAGATTGTCTGGTCAGGGTGTGTGCTTTTGTTGGGGTTTAATGCATGTCTAATTGACGGATTTCTCGTTTGCTTTTGACTATTATTTTTTTATTGGAATCGATCTTAGGGAATTTGGGGATTGCTTTGTATCGTATTGTTTGGTCCATGCATGTGTTTTTGTTAAGTTTAATGTCTGCTTAATTGAATGATTTTTCCTTTGCTCACGAAGTAGTCCATCCTAAATCTTATCAAGCAATACTAGATGTGGTGTATGCTTTTAGTAAAGATGCAGACGGGTCATTAAAAACTTGTAAAATGGTTGAAATATGGTAGTTTTATAGTTTAAAGCAGACTCTACTTAAATAGGTCTGATGGGCCTTAAACACAATATATTAAAGCAAAATTAAAAAAACAAGCCTGAGTCCATGTTTGTTTAGCTCGGCTCTTGGACATAAATATGTTAATTGCTTATAGGTAGAATATTATTTATATTGATATATAACTCATTATAATAACTCATACAATTAATAATTCGATTCATTTTTTTTGATTGTATTGAAAGGCCCAATGAATTGAGATTTCCCTATTGGTCCAGGTCATTTCGGGGCAAGCGGATCATTTATGATGAAAGGATGAGCTTCAAGAGAATGATTCGGAGTTCTTGCAGAGTGGAACCGTGCAGTACCAGAAAAAAAAAAGTTGCCGGGTCTAGAAACTTTCGTGATTGTGTCTGTGTAAAGTTAGGGTCCAAAGTTGCTTCATGTGTGAATTTATTTTGTTATAATTTTTCTGGTTTTTAGTACATATTTACTCCCATTTGGACTTGTCCTATGATGCCTACAATGCATTAGGAACAGTTGTAATTATTCTTATATGATGTTTAGCTTTGTCTGAGAAAAATCAAAAACTTTGTATCATTGTATTGAGGTCACAGTTGGATCCCTAATGTTTGTTTGATATTTTAGAAAGAAGATGCCTACAGGTACTACTTCCTAACTATTATTGCATACCAAAACTCAGTGGCACCAGAAGGGAGTTTAGTAAATTTTGGGAAAATTATTTATGTATCACCTTCTATTAAAATGTGATAACTTTAGTACTGCCCCTGTATGTTAATCTTATTCTACCGCTATGATGAATACCTCCTTATTTTACACAAATACAAATACTAGACTTTCTGTGTGAATGTGTCAAACCTGATAAAAGTTGTAGACTCTATTCGCAAAACAGAATGGGTCAAAACGGGTAAAGCTTGATATACAAATACAAATACTGAACTTTCTGTGTGAATGAGTCAAACTTGATATAAGTTGTAGACCCGCGCAAAGCGTGGTCTCAAACTAGTTTTTTAAAAAACACCAAAGTTGGCATAAGATAGATTAAGAGTTAGTGTACTTTAAAATTATGAGTTGAGTAGATATGTATGTGAGTCGTCGTTTTATAAATAAAAAATAAAAATAAAAAGAATTAAATATGATATATCATTCTATGTGAATACAAATTTTTTATAACATGGTATGACAATAATCCATAATATCTAGAGATTTAGTTAACTTTCTTTTACAATCATGAATTTGTGGCTGATTATATTAATAGCATTTATAAACACGTTATACGTTATTTCTCATTAATGAATATATATAGATAAAATATAAAATCCGTTGCATTTCACGTAAAATCTATATATAATATTAAAAGAGTAACTTAGAGGGACACCTAACACAATTCTAGGCCCCATAAGTTTATTTTTCCCGCATCTCTCTCTTTTTAAATAATTACCTAAATTAAAAAATATTAAATAATTTTAATTTATTTTTAGATTAATTTTTTTTATAAATTAAGAAAGATGTCTTTTATTAATTTTATTTTTACAAAACAATTTTTTATACAATTAATTTTTTTTTTCTAAAACATTTAACTTTTTAAAATATAAAATATTTTAAAATTGATATTTTTAAAAAGTAAATTTTTTATAAAGTAAAATTAATTTAAATTAGGAGTTATAATAAAATTTTTTGAAAAATAACATTTTTAATACGGTTTGTTTGAAAAGAAAGTTTAATTTTTTTTGGAAAGAAAGTTTAAAAACAAAAGTTTAAAAATTGATATCGTTATTTTATTACTCAGTTACTACTCATATGTAATTTTAATCATATCTTATTTTAGATTATCATTTTATACTTCATAAAATTTTATTGTATTTAATATTTTATTTTTTCAAGCCGTATAATACACGGGTTTAATAAAGTTAGTATTAAATAAATAATAATCAACAACTAATAAGAGATAATATGAACATTTAAAGCTCGATTCAACCCGATTCAATACTATATCTCTATATTTGATTACACGGTCAAATTGATCTAATTATTGCACATAACTTTTCAATGTATATTATTTAAACTTTAATTTCTTCATACTAATATTCTCACACCACTCAATATCTAGCTTACGATTTGACTGGTCAAAAGTATTCTTTTAAGTTTAAAAGAAGACAGTTTTCTTTGACTGTATATTTCGCTATGACAATAAACAAAAGTTAAGGTCAATCTCTGTCAAATAGTTGAAAGAGCCTATTTTTACGCATGATCAGCTTTATGGCATCTTGTCACAAGTTAAAAGTAAAGATGGATTGAAACTTTTAGCTTTAGATAATGAGTGTAAACCTATTAATGTTACTACAATGTAGTTTACAAAGATGTTTTTGCTCATTTGTGACGTTATAATCAAGAGTTGTTATATCTTATTTAATATATAAGACACTTGATTTTATTTTTATCTTTATGTTATTTAATAATTAACTCTTTACACTTCCGTATAATACACGGGTAACTAAAGCTGGTAAATAATATTCGAAGAATAGTAGAACACAAACAAATATGACATTATAGGAATTAATTAATAATTATTAAGATAACATAACTAAAATAGTTACATATGAGTTAATTACACGATTGGTTCATGTGGTATGCTCATATTACAGTATTGACCCAAATTTTTGAGAAATTACAATATTAGTCCTGACTGTTAACCACACCGTCACACTATTAGTCTCTTAAGTGGATGGCCATTAGTTTTTGCTGTAATATTTTTGATAATGACTATTTTACCCCTGAGATTTATTAATTATCATTATATAAGTTTATTATTGTTATATCATTATTAACATAAGGATGATGTTATTCTACAAAGTGTATTTTTGTTACAAAGTGTGAGAAGACATAATGAGACTAAAAAGTCACAAAAAATTATATCTCACAATCTAAATTGAAGTTCAAAAAAGTACTTCGGAGTCTCTGTTCCTCTCGTCGTCTTCTTTCAGAAAAAAAAAATAAAAAAAATTTCATTATGTCTTTTGTGACACAATGACGTCATTGTGTCTTTCACAATGAAACAATGAAGTCATTGTTTCTTTTATAAATGACACAATAAAAAAACGTTAATTTTTTATTTTTTTTTAATTTTTGTTTATTTTTTTATTAGCGAGGACGACGAGGGAAACAAAAGCTCGGACTTACTTTTTGAAATTCGATTTAGATTGTGAGATATAATTTCTTTTGTGATTTTTTTTAACTTATTGTGTCTTCTTACACTTTGCAGCAAAAATACATTTTGTATTTGAACTTTTTTCTTAACATAATCATCATCATTATCATCATCTAACACCATCACTATCGTAAACCGGCGTCCATTATCATACCGCCGCCCACGACCACCATGCTCCCAGAACCACCGCCCCACAGCCTGACCTATCACCATCATTCACCATCACCAACCACCATAGCCATCACCGACCCATCATTGCCACCGCCAGCCACCATCACCATACCACCCTAGCCACCAGTGAGCACTATCACCATTGTTTATGTTCGAACACCAGCATCAAACCACCACCGTCACCACCACCAGCACCAACCAACACCGTCAACAAACCACCACAGTAATTAAACCACCGCTGCCACCAAACCATCACCGTCACCAAACCACCAATCGTATCATCATCTAACACCACCATACGCCAACCACCACCAGCACCAAGCCGCCACCGTCAGTCCGTCACACCACCACCAGCATCAAGTCGCCATCGTCAATCCGTCACACAACCACCGTCGCCAAAGCACCACCGACATCAATGCACCACCGGCACCAAAGCACCACCCGCACCAAACCACAACCCGCACCAGACCATCACCGTCACGAAACAACCAATCGCACAAAATCGATCTAGATTTGCTTTAATGGTGTTTCATGGTGGTTGTAGAGGTCAGGGGGGAGAAAGAGAGAGAGAGAGATGGTGCCGGTTGTGTCCGCGACGTGTTGACGGTGGCGTGTGCCGGCGGCGGTGGCGCAGTGGTGTTTGCCGGCGGCGTTGGTCTGGTTGAATGGAGATAGGTGAAGGGGTTGTGGTGGTGGTGACTTGTAAAAGAAGATTGATGGGGAAGAAGATATGATGGGTGGGACTCACTCTGTTTAATAATTCACCTGTGTTAATTTTTTAATATAAAATGGTATTTTGGTCGTTTTACGTAAACTTAACTGGAAAAATTAACGACCATCCACTTCAGGGACCAATAGTATTACGGTTTGGTAAACAGTTGAAACTAATATTGTAATTTTTCAAAAGTTAAAATCAATACTGCAATATGAGCATACCACAAGGACCAATCGTGTAATTAACATATTACATATTTACATACGGCATGTGTCACTTGGGTTGTTGATATAGTCTGGTGTTAAAAATTAAAATTTTTTTGAAAAAGATCAGAGTTGGCATAAGATAAATTAAAAGTTAATGAGTTTAAAAAATATGAGTAGATGAATGTGTAACTTGTTGTTATAAATCTTAAAAATTAAAAAAAAAATATAAATATGATATATTATTCTATATATGTGGATACCAATTCCTTATAACGTTTGTATGACATAATCCATAATATCTAGAGATTTAATTGCTTTCTTGTACAATCTTTAATTTATATATGGCTGATTACACTAAAAACATAAACACGTGATATGTTATTTCTCATTAATTAATCGCTCAAAGAAAATAAATATAATGAGTTTCTTTTTAATATTTTATTAAAATCGTAACTTTTTTTAACAGTTAATTGGATCCAGGACATGCACACCTCCATTAGCAAATGTACTCGGACATGCATGCAAAGTGGAATATGCTACAATGGACTAGTCGAAGTTTGTTAAGCCGCTAGACTGACCGCCTTTGAATGTGGCTATAGCACACGTGACACTTGGGGGTAGGAAAGCATTTATGGGGAAGGTTGGGGATGATGATTTTGGCCAGGAATTGGTTTCGCCGATAAATAAAAAGAATGGTGGAGTAGGGGTTTGGATTCAATGACGCCCTACTGATGACAGATTATGTGAAGTAGGATGTGTATGCTAACGTTTAGCCATTAAAAATAAAGAAAAAAAAGATGACAATGGATTGATGGTGGTTTAGAGGTTTTGATGGTGGTTGTGTAACGATGTTGGTCCCACCTTACAAAGAATAAAATTGTAGGGAGGATACAATTGTAGAACATTTGTACAACTATTAAGACAACAATAAAAAGCAATTCATCAAGCTGACCTGAACCTTGAACCTTCTTTTTTCAGGATGCAAGGCCTCATTATGACTTTTTGGATTAACAACAGAGTAAAAGGGGCCTAGACGAATTTATGAGAAACACATGGCTACAAAAGAGGTTGCAGGTTGAATACCCAACCTACCTTCCCCGGAATCTACCTTGTCAAGGTCTACAACCAAAATTTGATCATCATGGCCTTTAAGACACTAGAAAAAAGTTAATCGATAAGCACGTACCAACACACCATGAGAGGACATGGTCGAAAGCATGTACACGTTCGTCACAGCATTATCCCGTACAGTGACGGAGCTTGAACAATCCCGTAAGGGGGGCGGGGGCGAGAATAATTTTTTTAAGGGGGGCGAACTCGATATTTATATAAAAATTTACACTACCGGACCAAAAATTTACACTACCGGACTAAAATTTAACACTACCGTCGAAAAAAAGAGGGGGGGCGGCGGCCCCCCCGGTCTCCACTATCCTCCGCCCATGATCCCGTAGAAATCCATATACTAAACACCGATTTAGGGTTTTGAATCACATCTACACATTCATCACGGGCTCAAACGTGGGCGTTTTCATAATCAAAACCAACGACCTAAGATTTCATATTAGAAACTCTAACCACAAAGAACAACACATACCAACCTATGGTTTTTTTAACATAAACCCAAACAAACGAATCAAGTTCTAATATGAAACACAATCAAAATCAAATTGACGATGACGAACGGTGATTCTCTCCATTCCCTTGATAGCACCCAGGAAATGCAATAGCAGAAGTGATTTGAAGAGAACACGTGTAAGCCATCTTCCATTACAGTGAGATCTTTGTATATTCATTTGCAAAATTTTAGCATATAAATGCCTGTATTTGACTTTATCCCTCCAAACTTTAGTATAACATTAAATTTGAAAACATAAAGATGGTCATAAACCACTTAATCACCCATACCTGATGAAGAAGAAGAAGATGGCAATAAATAATAATATGAAGAAGATAAAGAATACAAAGACGAAGATGAAAATGCACGTTGATCTGATCCTTTAGAGCATTTATAGTGGATTTCTTATTTTTATTCATATAATTACATTAAAAATTACTATTTTTTCTCTCTTCTTTCAAATTAAATAATACTTTTTATATCTTTATCATTATTTTTTCTCTTTTTTCCACTCATAATTACTTTAAAAAATATTAAAAAATTTATAGGGATTGAACAGTGATTTTTCCAATATATCAATCGACAATAACATTTTTCCTCTTCTTCACTCACAACCACTCAAAACCATTTCTTATAATATAGGAAACACACTCACATCTTTTTAGGGATTCCACTGTGAATGGTCTTAATGTCATTAATCTTTATACATTATCATCTCTTCAATTGCATTAATCTATAAATCAATAGAGATCGGTTGAGGATAGAGATAGTAAGTTCATTTACCAAATTTATAGAACTCCGGAGACAAGAATATCAATTATGTGTTCTCCATACAAAACTCAGGCTACATATGGACTTGATGTTAATTTATGCAAGAATGTTGAATTAAGATAAATAGACTTTTGTGGTTACATATCAAGTTTACCTTAATAATCATCGTGTTTGGATCAAGAAAGCGCTATTACCGAGTGTCTTTTTTAATTATTGATCATATTTTAGGCATAAATAGGAATTGACCTTTTGCAAACACGTCCTCGTCACCAAGCTGATAGAGAATACGTTTTTGGCTTCCGAAGCAGCGGCAGAGTTTGAACCAAAGCTTAGGGGGGAGGGGGCGAACTTTATATTTATTAAAAAATTTCCACTACCGGACAAAAAATTTACACTATCGAGCCGAAAACTTATACTACTGACGAAAAAAAGAGGGGGGGCAGGGGCCCCCCCCGGCCCCAAAGAAGCTTCGCACCTGTTCCGAAGATAATACTGCAATAAGGGGTTTAGATCAAGAATAATATACACACAAACAGCAAAGCTTTGTAAACAACTAAAATCATAATAAACATCCAAAAATGGTATAATTTGACATCTATGGTCATTACTCGTCAATACTAATATGCAAATTCAAAATTGAAACTTCTTTTTCTTGAAAACCACACAAAACTATTGTTGTTTTTAACGAATAGCATTAAGTTCTGTGAATCAATTCATGTTTTAAAGAAAGTAAAGCCTTTATAACAATGAAACTCGAACTTTGGCTATGAAGCTTAAAAGTTAAAAATCTTTACTTGAAAACCATGGTTATATAACAACTATCCAATTATGATTTTCATTTGGGTCAGGGCAAAAAATTAAACAACACATTAACATAGTCATTTTCATATCTGAAGCAGTACTGAATGACATACAAAGCAACAAATTAACAACACTAAAATATCAATTACCAGCCAAATCACAAATTTAAGAAGATAAAACAAAAACATCATTGAGCATCTCGATTGTGACTATTGGAAGAAAATTTGAAAATCAAAAGAGTAACTGTAAAGACAAAACGCAGACAAACAATGGCGATAGAGACAACCCTCCTGCAACCCTAGCCATGAACATGCTTGACCCCTCGATTTAAGAAGTCATGAAGTAATCCATATGTTTGTTAGTTAACCACGGTTAGTTCAAAGTGTCAAGATGATTTTTTTATGCAATCTTATATTTGAAAAAGAACAACAAAGTAAGCTTGCAATTAGCAACATATAAATGTGTATTTTCCTAACTTCAAAACTACAGTTGAATTTGAAGAACAAAAATAGATAAAATGTCTTATAATTTATAGCCAAAAAACAAAATCAAAGAGAGTTATGAGAACAAATTTGTGTTTATGAAACTAATGCAAAGCAAACTATCATGATTCATCACCAAGAACATGATAATATCTCATTTAGGTATTTCATCATACAACTCATGTGCATCCTTTAACCAAACAAAATCATACACTTAATCATATCATTCCTGCCCAAAACCACACATGTAGCCATAATTTAACGCTAAACCCATGATAACATAACCTAGATTTGTTGAAAAAATGATAAACTATTTGTAGATTTACCTTCATATATTCATTTTAATGGTCATATGATAAAATGATAAACTATTTGTAGATTTACCTTCATATATTCCTTTTAATGGTCATATGATCATGCATAACCATAAAATTGACTTTTCAAGAGGAATATATATGTATGTTTCATCCCTCTTCTAGACTAATAAAATATCATATTTTATCATAACGCTGCTACTAAAGCATGTATATAATACATAGATAGCGTTTGGTACGCAGGAATAAGGGACGGAATGGAATGAACCATTGATGATAAATGAAAAAAGACATGATTGGTTGATGGATGTAATGGTATGAATTATTACATAGTTGATTCTATTCCCTCAAATTCATTCCATCCACCCTCTATTTTTGTTCATTCCATTCCTTCTTTCATCCTTAATCACCAACACCACCAACCCCCCCACCACAACAACCACCACCGGCCACCAAGATCGATCGTCACCGGCCACCAAGATCGATTGTCACCGGCCACCACCAGCCACCGGCCGCAGCCACTGCAAACCACTGCCCGCAGCTGCCGCTGCCAAACACCTCCACCAGGAACCATCACCGGTCACCACCACCACCATAACCACTTTTACATTTTATATTGTCGTATTTCCCAACCTAACAACAACACACAAAGTAATGATTCATTACATTCCTAAAGGGTAACCAAAATGGAAAATTGAATGTAATGATTAATTTCATTCTCTCATTCATTCTATTATTTCGTCCATTACATTATCTCATACCAAACAGGCCCGTAATGTACAATAAATTCATTTAAAACTTGATTTCAGAAGTGTAATATTTTAGAAGTCTAGTATATAACTATAATATAAATACGGGCATCTCATAGGACAAGGAAAACAGGCCGATACCTTTGGCCACCAAATCCTATTAGACCATAAAAATCCTAAAGTTTAATAACCCATAAAAAAATAATATTAATTGAAGTTGGTTTGAGTTATTGATTTTAGGAATTGTGTCAGATTAGAAATTTTGGTTTAAATTTGATTAATTGTCGCTTTTGAGTCTTTGAATTATTTTGAATAGTTAATTAATTGTTATAATTTGATTAAAAATTACATTAATCAGACATGAAATGATTCAATTAAAAACTTTTAGTTTATTATCGTTAGTATCAAGCCCGGATAAAAGATAATGGTTTTAATTGATAAAGTTTAAAAAGGTCTTTCAATTTTCTTTTTCGTATTAGGCATTTAAAAATATTGAACCGCTCTGAACATGAAACTTAATACTTCTTAAAGCGATCATACTCTTTTTCTTCATTTGCTTCTATAAAAGTTTGGAATTTCATCACAAACTGAGAACCATCTAATTCGATCAAATATTTATACACTATGCACACATTTTCTCCCTCTCTTTATATTATTTATTAAATTTATTATTTGTCTAAATTTTCTTGTTGGATATACTTTTAGACACGTGTGAATAAAAATAAAGTAACGATCTAGAATTTTGGTGAGTGTACCATTTTTCTTAAGTTAATTGGTTGAATACTCAAATTCAAATAACATTTGTTAATTGTTTGAAATAGAGTTAAATATTTTTTTTGTCCTTGGTTTTATGACGTTTTTGTAATTTCAGTATTTGTATTTTAGTTTTGCCGTTTCAGTACCTGTGTTTCAAAAAAATCACCGAAACAGCCATTCCGTCCAAATCCCTAGATAACGTCCGTTACCACCAGGGGTAATACCGTCAGTTTCTTTATTAAATTGCTATTTTCGTCCCTGGTTTTATATCATTTTTGTCATTTCAGTACTCGCGATCAATCACATTCACGTTCATTCTTTCTTCTTCTTTAGCACGATCATTTTTTTTTCTTCAACACCGATATTTTAAGTATGATTATTATCTCTATTTGATTTTATTACTTTTGAAAACAGTGGCACGCTACTAGTTTTTGTTGATGGTTGTATAATTTATAGTTAGGCTTTGTAGCAAGTTATTTGTCTAGTTTGTTGGTTAGGTTTTTAATTTTTCTATTGCCTAACTCATTTTCAAGATTGGTTTCATACGTCTTTTGCACCGGTGTGTTTTGTTTTTGTTCTTACGTGGTTTTGCCCTGCATTCGCATATGTAGCTTATTTTTCTTTTCATCTTTTTTTCTAATTTGTGCATTTGTCGTTTCCCCTTTTATTTTTATTAATAATTCATCAAAACACTTATCAATGTCAAAAGACTAAGGCGATTCCTCATATCTAATTATTAAGGTTATCTAAAGTAGTCTAAAAGGAATAAGTGACAAAAAAAGATTGGTATACTATGAATAAAGTTTGCTTTTATCATTAACTAGCAAGTTCACACCTGTGTGATGTCGTGGATAAAATACATATTAAAAATATAAAAAACTTTATTTACACCGAAATATATTATAAAATAAAAAAATTATATATAACAATATTAACTTTAATAACTAGCCAAAACACTGACATCTCCAAAAACAAAATAATATCGTAACATTATAAGTGTATTTAATCTAAAAGGCTAAAAAAGATTCTGAGTTTAAAATGTGTCATTCTGGACTCTGATAAATCACAGAACAAATCGAGATCGTGTATATATGTGTGTGGTATCAAATGATATAAGAATATACACATATGAATAATCTGAAGGAAAGAATTGTAAACCTTTTGTAGAGTTGGATGGATCATGCTGAATAAGAAGAAAGGATGAACGTGAATGTGATTGATCGTGAGTACTGAAATGATAAAAATTATATAAAACCAGGGACGAAAATAGCAATTTAATAAAAAAAATGACGGTTTTACCCCTGGTGTTATCATACGTGATCTAGGGATTTTGACGGAATGATTGTTTCGGTGATTTTTTTGAAATACGGGTAATAACAAAAACGACATAAAACCAAGGACCATAAAAGCATTTAACTCTTTGAAATAACAATTGTTAGTTTGTTACTTGCGTGATTTGTATTCTTGCTGACACATATTTAGATGAAGCATACCAAAAAATGACCAATCGTCGTGAGAAAGTATTAATTAAAGGTAGGCGTTCAAAAAAAATATGTTAAAAAAATTATAAAAAAAATCTTAATCTTACTACTCTAATAAAATAATAATTATAAGAGATATATGATAGAATCAATTCTTACTAGTCAAAATTTTCCCACTTCTCTCCTATTAAATATTGCATTAATTGCTAATAATAATATTATTATTGAACTCTTTTTTTAGATTAAAAATAATTATTAAATGAATTAAAAAAAAGATATCTTTTTATTAATATCATTTCTAAGAATAATTTGTTATTAAATAAAAAAAATT
Organism: Flaveria sonorensis; assembly: GCA_025506505.1. Classification (NCBI taxonomy): domain Eukaryota; kingdom Viridiplantae; phylum Streptophyta; class Magnoliopsida; order Asterales; family Asteraceae; genus Flaveria; species Flaveria sonorensis. The sequence goes on along the minus strand of CM046435.1, from coordinate 61,280,224 downwards.
AAAACAATAAATTTTCTAAAAAATATAAAATATTTTAAAATTGGTGTTTTTAAAAGGAATTTATTTAAATAAAAAATAATTAAATTGGGAGTTATAGTAAGAAAATTTTAAAATTAGTATTTTTCCAAACGCTTTGTTTTGAAACAAATGTTTAATTTTTTTTTGAAAAAAACAAAAATAGTTTAAAAACAAAAATTTTAAAAGTTAATATCATTTTTTATAACTTATAGTCATTACTCATAGATAATTTCAATTATATTCAATCTTTGAATATCTTTTTATAATTAATAAATTTTTATTATATTTAATATTTTACTTATTTAACCCGTGTAATACACGGGTTTACTAAAGTTAATTATCTATATTTTTAATTAATGCTTGATATTAAATTGTAAAGAAAAGTTGTTGGAATGATATTTTAGTCATCACCATTTTTGTTGACTTTTGTTCAATTTTTCTTATTTTTTTAACGTTCATAACTTTTACACACGACATTATTTTTTTTATAAAAATTAGATCATAAAAACAAGTGTTTTTTTATCTTTAAAAAATGATATTTTTTTAGCTCTTGGTTATTTATGCTCATCATTGTATGTTTTTCATTGTGTATTCCTGAATATCATTGTGTTTTTTTTTTCACTGATGAATTCTGAATAACACAATGGTGAATTAACTATTATGTACATCTGATATGTAAAACACAATGATAAAAAAATTATAAATTTTATCAAATACATTAAAAACAATTATAAAGTAACACAAAATGATATAAAACATAAACATAATGGTCAAGGTCTCACCGTGTTTCATTGAACACATTTGTGTTTTTCTAAAATGAATAGTTTTAAAAAATACATTGGTGAAATCTTATCATTGTGTACTTGTAATATGTAAACATAATAATAAAATAATAATAATTATATAATACATAATAAACATGACAAAAATAACATGAAATGTTCTAAACGTAAAACACAATGTTAAAAAATATTAGACACAATGTCCTGACATATTACATACAATGACCAGACATATTTGACATAGTGACCAAAATGTTTTTCCCCTTAAAACATAAGAAGAACACATGTCAAACCTGTAACATCCCGAGCGTTTGGGTCATATGTAATAGTTAAAATAAAAGAAATATGAACTTTACATTTTGTATATTGTTAAACGAGTAACTAATGAGCGAAATGACTATTCTAAATTTAAAGTTTTAGATGAGTTTTAGTGTCGTAAGAGAACGTTTAAATATATATAAATATAATAATATATTATATTTAAACGTGCTCCGTTTTTAACGAAACTTAGGTGGACTCGTAGAGAAAAATAAGCTCGTCTCAACGGCATATTTGAAATTTTATAAGACGTTATATTTAAAAAGTTATAAGAAAAAAACGAAGTAAGCAGCTGAATTAATTATAATAATATAATAATAATATTATTAATAAACTTCATATCCTCCTACATAAGAAAGAAGCAAGGACACAAGCACGTAAATTTCATCCCACATCGTTGCAGAAGTAGTTCATCTGTCTGCTTGCTTACCTTATATATAGAAACCTTAACGTTGAGTTTAGATTATAAGTTTTATTGGAAACGCTCTATTATAAAGAGAATTTCAGGTAATCGATACCATTGGGTATTGTTATTAGTCGTTTTTGGAGCTCGGGTAGGAGCGCGAGTAGGGAGACTCTACATCAAATTGTCGTAGATAGTTTTAAGGTATGTGTTGGTTTAAATTTATGTCAAGTTAATTATTATTTATTTTAGATTATTATTATTAGGAGTGGTTTTAGTATTATTAGTATTATTATTTTAGATGTTAGGGTTATTGTTAGGAGTGACTATTGGGTAGCCTAGCCTTAGTTAGGCATGGACTGATCACCCATGTTTAAACAAGGTAGCGTAAACCAATATCCAATCATTATAATAACTAGTTAGTTGTATCATTACCTAACCTAAGATTACTTGAACTGTATCAGAACTTAGAGATATTACCAGATTATATTAGGAAAGGTTATCAACTGTTGGGCAACTTCTAAACGGTGAGTCCCTCTGAACTGTTTTATAAAACGGGATGTGATGTTCTGATAACTGGTAATAATTGAAGAATTGACTATCAATAGCATCTGTGATATGTGGCAATGCTTGATAGGATGCTTGAGGGCTGCTTGTATGATTCTGCTTTAGCCAGTGGAGTTTGTATACATAGTCTGGTTATGTGAATTTATACTGTGCTTACTCTGTTCCTATCTGTTTGTTATGGTTGTATCTGCTTGATGCAATAGTCAATATTAATATGTTTTGAATTTTGAAGAATACTATGTTAATGAACTCACAAGCTTTATGCTGAGTCCCAAATATTTTATTTTATGAACACACATCCTAGGTGCCAGGTGATTACAAGAATAAGAGATTATGGACTAAGCTCATGAGGAAATAAAGGACTAAAGTGTTGCCGAGGATTTGGATCTATTCTATAGTTAAGTTGATGTAATATTAGTATTGTATTAGAAAACAGATGTATAATACGTTATAATTTATAATTATTGCTTGACTTCCGCTATGTATTCTCTGATTACTATGTGTTCTGTATATCCGATGCGTAACGATCCCTATGGTGTGCCCTGGGAGGCGGGCGTTACAAAACCCAAAATTATTTTTAACCATTTTAGATTAATACACTTTTAATATAATCATAACCTTTTCTATGACCATAAACTTTAAAAAATGTTTTATTATTTGCTTGTTATAGAAATATATTTGTTTAATTTAGTATCATTATAGAAATATATTTGTTCAATTTAAATTAACAAATAATTAAAACAAGTTTTTTACTCGTGCGTTCCGGCATGGAGGTACGATTAAAAAAAACCTATGAAGTTACAATGGATCGGTTATCTGCGTGTCGTAATGTGACGGTACAATAAAAAACATATGAAGTTATGATAGATCGGTTATGAAGACTAAAACGTAAATAGGAAACTTTATTATACCTCGTGCATTGCAATATAAGAAATTTTAGAAAAGGTAATCTAATAAAAAAAAGGTTATATGAAATGTCAAAGAGAAAAAAAAAATTGTGGTAGGCCATGGGAATGATCCCCCTTAACCAGCAAACTTATAACCAATGCAACCACCAGCTCCACTAACCCGACCACGATGATAAATAACATATTTAACACAAAAGTTTTTAGAAAAAGAAAAAATAACCTTTAAACTTAATAACTTTAAGTATTGCATATATTATAAGATAGTGTTTAGTATACAGTGATAACATGAGAATTAAATGAACCATTAATAAAATTTAGCACCCTTGACCAACTTATTATGATTTAAGTTTTCTTTGGGTTGAATTGGTGCGATGTTCGTTTCTTTTTGTAATTTAAACGACTGAGTTGGGTGTTTTGGGTCTTCGTAGCTAGCTAATCCGTTCATGTAAATCCTCGGCCATTCAGAAAAAAGAACTTAGGTTTAGATTATATGTTTAAAGTAAAGAAAATAAGTGCAACAATTTAATTAGACGCGACATAATTGACCAGCTTATTATGATCTAATTAACTTTTAACAACAATTAGTAGATTTTCTATGATCAAATAGACTCAAATCTGTGTCAGCTCAGACCTTAGGGACATATTAGTTATTTAATTTTAGATTTATTAAAGAAAGTGAATGCAAATTTAATTAGAATGACCACCATTGACCAACTTATTATGCTTTAATTTTAGATTAAATGTTGTAACATTAAAGAAATTAAATGCAATTTTTTAATTCTGTTTTGGAATGCAATATTAAATATGATTTAGGGACCATCGACCAACTTATTACGATTTAGTTTTAGATTAAACTAGTATTACAACCCCGCGTTGCGGCGCGATCGTAAAAAACATAAAAATAACTAATATTGTAAAAATCTTGTACTTTGATAATACTCATAAATTGATATAAAAATAGAAACTTTATATTAAATAAAATTTAAACCGAGATGTAAACAAAAAGTAAATAAATCACAGCAACGTAAAAGTATGATAAGAAACAAAAAATTAAGTAAGTCACAAAAATTAAACACTAAAAGTATACATTTAAAAAAAATAGGAAAACATAGTACATTGTAAAAGTTAATATTATATTCAATAACTCAAAATATTAAATTTACTTGTGGAGGTGCTTTTATTGTGAGAAAAATAATTTATTCTTTCGGTAGAGGGATAGTAGGGGGCTAATAGGGAAGCAACAACTGTTATAAACACGTGTGTTAAAATTATCAATGCATCACATGTTTCTACTGAAAGCTTCACCTATTACCACTATGTCTTTCAAAGGTATAGTATATGTTGTTAAGGTAAAGAAAATACATGCAATATATATTAGAATCAGCCCCATTTACCAACTTATTATGATTTAATCTTAGATTAAAAAGAACTATGTATGTATTAGGATATCGTAAAGTACTAGTGCACTACGATAAAATTGTACTATCATCGATACAGTTCTTCGACGAACATAGCTGTCAGAATGTTCTCGACAGAAATTTCGTTAAGAAAATAAAAGAAAAGAAAAAAACCTTTTAGAATAATTAATCCATATGTAAGGGACAAAAGGGTAGGAATTCATTTTAACAATAATTTTTCCAATAACAAAATGGTAGAATTCATTTCATCAATTACTTCCGATAACAAAATCTTGGTTTCAAATTTCAACTATTATTTATTTAAAAACATAAATTACATTACCAATCATGTAATTTGGTCCATCCATCCGGAAACGGGTTAAACCGTTCCCCTAAATAAAATCCGTCTTCTCTAACTAACCAAAAACATCTTCGGGGTTTGCGAAATTTCCATTGTGTGCAATATCTCTTAATTGTATGTTCATCAAAAACATCAAAAATAACACTTTTTGAATTCCAATAGAAATGTGCATAAAATAGTGTCTTGAGCGTGATAGCCTCGCAAAAGCTCCAATTTTCGTTATCATTTAATGCGAGTGTATGATTTCCAAGATCATCGTCACGTGATTGGACATGAACAGTGATAGGATCAGTGATACCATTGTAGATATAAACGGTCCAATAACTGAACCAACAAATCTTTTTTGTTGCGTTAGCTATGGGATATGATATTGAAGTGTTTGTAATTGGAGATGCATTTGTTGTGATAACAAGGCAAAAGAATAAGAAAAATAAGCTCTTCATGGGTATGTTGACTATCGTTAGGGTATATGAGCCTATAAAAACAAAACTATATTATATATAGACCAAAAATGCTGCTTAATTTATTTAAATTTAAAGCAAATAATATTCTAAGAATGGTAGGAGCACAAAGACAATTTGATAACTGAAATCTATGGTATTTCTTTTGAGTTTTGTAAGAAACCGTATTTATTGTTAAAAAATGATAATTAAATGACATTAAAATTTTGATAACTCTCTTATCCTCGCTCATGACCGGTATATGATCCTTCTACGTAGTGATCAGCCTTCTAAAAGCTTCGTCATTACAATAATAATAAAATGAAATGATATGGCAATCCTAAATGCATGTGTACGATTCTTTCTTCTTTTTGAATGACCAGCGAATACTATAAATCCGATTATCTGGGTAAACCTATTAGCTAAAGACCACCCACACCTAAAGACAGCGTCGGTCACCAGCTCCACCCATCATTTCAGAGGAAACTCACCACCTAAAGGCCGATTGTGACAAAACCACCCATGACCTCTATTTTGAAAAATCATAAGATGTCTTGTACCAATTGATCGGGGACTTATTGATATGTGAAATTCTTTCTAATATCTAAGGATTTGATTACTCTCTTATGTTATTACGGGTTTAGTCAAATAATATTAAAAGGATACGCCATATATATCTTATTTTCATTGATTAATTGTCCATATAAATTTGGTGAGTTTACCTTCATATATTGACCTGCTTAAATTTAGTGAGTTGGTGAATCAATTTAAATATTTGACATTGCCACGTGTTGCGTTGGTAACATTGACATGATTAAATACGTAAGACAAACGTATAAAGTTGCGGTTGTTGGCCCCGAATCGTTATATTAACAGACAAACAGACAAACACATCGAAAATTAAGAAACAAAATATTATGATAAACAAAACCACAATAAATATAATAATCATAACCCATATTTATACTACACATGTACTAATCCTAACACAACTCAAACACCTTTAATATTTATCTTTTTATTTAAACCAAAATTATATTTTCATTCTCCCATTTAATCTTGGTTTGTTCCATCCGGATTTTGAATACCTTGTAACACTCGTAATTTTTCAACCTTAATTTCTGGTTTCTTGCTTTCACCCCGCAACAAGACCCTCAATGCAACGATCACAAAAACACATCCCTTGTGATTAGTCGTCTTCAAGTCCTTTGCAGTATACACATCTAAAATACGTTCAAACACTTGAAAAAAACACAAAAATTAATTACCATTCAAACCCATTAGTTTTTGTGCTTTTTCTCCCCACGAATTAGAAACAAAGTTCTCTTTTCTTTTTTTCAATCACCTCTTTGATCAGATCTTCCCACTCATATATCTTCCAGGTCCTAGAACTACATTGTTCCTGACCACCGATCAAAGAAAAAACCAAGCTTGCTACTCTGCCGCTTCGTATTTTATCTTTACGTGTTAGGCAAGGCTAGATTCAAAGCCTCTTACTTTAACGAATCGTTTCCCATCCACCTAACTGCAAATTTGATCGGAAGTCTTCTGCCACATATATGACCTACCCTGGTAACTCCATTTTCATCGACGGGAAAGAAAAAGATCTGTTTTTGATCATGATCTTGACGATCTTATTGACAGAACCGATCTCACCTTTATCAACTTCACAAGAATTCACACAAACTTCTTCTTTCACTATGTTTGAATGTTCCCTCCCATATACAATGGGTGGTTTGTTTTCCTAGCCTCCTTTTCCTTATTTACAATATTTAATTCTTGATCTTGAATACACCTAAGTGTTTGATCTCCTTTCTTCTTTTCTGGATATGAGCTGCACGTAAAAAATAAAAAATAAAAAAAAATAAAAAAAAGATCCAGCATATATTCGGGAAATAATAATATAAAAAAAGTTACATCGCCTAGTCCTACAATAAAGTGTTTACTTCATATATTTTTCCACCAAAGCCTCTTTCTTTTGATAAAAACATGCAATAAATTCAAGCACGTGTCATACTAACAAGGTATCATTCTTTTATTAAAACCGATTATTAAATCAATAAGGCTGGAACAACATATAGATCTAGTTAACCTCACATTTGTTTGGTTTTAACAATATATTCAACATAAAATGTCGTTAGCGTATGCTTAGAATGCATTTAAAAGTTGGATGCAACTATAATATGAAAATGTAACATTAACCTATGATGGAAAGAATATGTAATGTGATACTTAATTTTTTGTATATCCTCCAATATTGTATCACCGTAACGTATTGTATTTCTCATTCTTCCCATATTGTGATACTTATATGTATAATCAACTAAATATAATATAGTTCTCATAAAATAACAAATCCCTTACTAACATATACAACTCATGTCATTTCAACGATTCAACTGGTAACTCACTAGCAAAAGTCGGAAAATACGACCCTTCTAATAAATTCTCAACCACACAAAACTAAAAACTACGACAACTCTGTGTAAAAAATAGTGTGTTATATATAGTATTCATCTTCAACCAATATTATAGGAATATTTGGAACATAAACAACATTTTCTAAAACTATAGTGTGACATATAGAACAACTGACTTATATTCCTGCCACGCCAACGACCTTTAACCGCCAATCATTTATGAGTAAAACATGTCTACAAATGTGTGATAGGTTATAACGTACTTTACTATCACTCACATGAGCAGTTGTTCCAACTTCCAAACATTGATTGATCTTGTGATCAGAAAAGACTTTTGATGTCATTTTAGTTACTTTCATTTTGGATGCCGTATACCTCGGACCTCTTACAAACCTCCAAGCATGCATCAAGATCTATCCTTACGACTCTACGTATAAGATCCAAATAAATACCGGTTTAAATAGTTGAAGATAGTAGATCTTCAACGCATCCACACGCTTATAGCTAGTAAACATTCACGTTACTACTCATACCATATGTGATTAGAGGGGACTATAAGCGAGACACGGAAAAGACTATATCTAAACATACGAGAGCAAAAGTTTCAAATGGAATTACGAATGCATTAATGTAACTAAATTGTTGATAAGTCTCTAAAACATGGTAAGCGTCTACACGCCACATCAAAGAAGTATAGTATCATTTTATCAAATTAAAAATGCGGGGTATTAGGTTCGAGTCTGGTTTAGAGTAAAAATGCTTTGTGTTGAGTCAGAGGTTTTTCAGTTATGAGGTTCTTCCTGTGGGGTTGTGGGTGTGTTCCTGGCCGAAAAACGGATGGGTAGTCCTAGGGGTTGTAATTCCTTATACGAACCTGAACCCAACACAAAGAAAAATATTGTTGAGTTGGAAAATACAACCCGTTTAAAAAACAGGTCAGATTCGAGTTAACCTGCTTGAAAACGAGTTGACTTGTTAACCAGTTTTTATAATATATGCTTACAAAATTAATATATGTCCTTTAAATTTTACATTAATAAATTAATTTTTAGGTCTTTTTTTTCAATTTAGAAATTCAATTTGCAACTTAAGTTTTGAACTTTACTTTAAAGCTTTTTCTAAAAATATGTTTATTACCAATAACACATATTAAACCTTGAAAACCATAAGAGCATTCATAGTAGGTGCCTCATTTTAATATGAGTGTGTACCCTATAATATGGGTGATGGTTGTGAGTGGTTGTGAGTGAATGAGAGAGAAAATTTATGGGGATTGTACCGTGATTCCCCAATTTTTAAAATTGATTGTGAGTGGAGGTGAAAAAAAATATAATAATAAAAATATAAAAGTATTATTTAATTGAAAGAGATAGTAAAAAAGTAGTGTTTTGAGTGTAAATATGAGGATGGGGATAGAAAAGCTAGTATGAATAAACATCAGATATCTCATTGTATATAAAGTTGAAAATAAAACTTTGATATAAAATTACCATTGATTTGTTATGGACTGAAACTATTGCAAGATATGAGACTTGTCCCATATCGGTTTGTATGAGCAATTGATGTGGGGTTTATAGGCTAAATGGGTTTCCTCACCCATCAGACTAGTCTTTTGGGTTGAGTTCTTCCATTTGGTCTGTAACAGTGGTATCAGAGCCAACCTCGGAGTGGTGGCCTGGAGAGAGCCAGCTGTGACCAACGAGGACGTCGGTCCTTAAGGAGAGGCGAATGTTATGGACTGAAACCATTACAATGTATGAGACTTGTCCCACATCGGTTGTATGGGCAATTGATGTGGGGTTTATAGACTAAATGGGTTCCCTCATCCATCAGACTAGTCTTTTGGGTTAAGTTCTTTCATTTGGTCTGTAACATGATTATTTTGATATCTTTAGAAAAATGAGTTAAACGATCTAGGTTCAGGTTGCATGATTTTATATAGGTTCAGGTTAGGGTTGAATTTTTTGACCTGAATAAAAGTAACGGGTCAGGTTTGGTTTCGATATTCCGACCCGCTAACCCGACACGATTGACACCCCTGAGTAGACACGATTAAAATAAAAGCAGGGGCGACCAGTCACCGTTAAAAAGAGTTAAAACTCGTAAAAACAACAATTATTAAGCTACACATTCTTTAAAAGCATACTCTTTTCATGAAAATAAAATAATCATAACAAATAATTTCTGGTTGTTGGTAACTTGGTACAACCATAACAATATTCGAAAATAATAATAATAAAAGACCAATAAACGTGCGTTGGTAAAGTTCGTTACGTAATCTGTTCCGTGAAAATTGATTCAACGATATAACTTGATGATTTCAATCTCATCAACACTCATATATAATCCATAAAACCCTTCTCCAATCGATCCTTCGAGATTTCTATGTCAAGAAACCAAATTCCTACACAAAGGTAATCAATCAATCCTATCGATCGATCCATCGATCAATCGATCGATTCAAGTTTCCAATTTGTTTTCCGATTGATTTCTCAAGATTATTGATTGTGTGGTTGTAGAGCAGATGGGAGATGAGGGGTTTGGGTATACAGTGGATGAAGCTCTGTGTGCAATTGGGTTTGGGAGATTTCAAGTTATCGTGCTTGCATATGCTGGGTTGGGTTGGGTAGCAGAGGCGATGGAGATGATGCTTCTGTCGTTTGTCGGGCCTGCGATTCGGCCCGAATGGGGGCTTTCTTCAAGTGAAGAAAGCTTGATTTCGACTGTGGCGTTTGCTGGAATGCTTGTTGGAGCTTATTCTTGGGGGGTTGTGTCTGATACTTATGGAAGAAAGTAAGTTACTTTGTTGATATATGAAGTTATGAACATTTGTTTGTGTTTTTGCATTGATTGTTGTTTAGTTCTTGTTTTTGACTTTTATGGTTGTTTGTGTGAGATGAGTTAACTATTGTATGGAATCCTATTCAAATGTTATATATTTCCTAGCACATATTTGATGGTTAAAGTTCGAACATACTGTCACACCTTAGGTGAATCCCATAGTTTTGTCGATGGGAGAGATGTTGGGTCATAAAAAATGTTATGTATCAAATATCACCAAAGAGTTTAGGGCGCGTTGATATGGATAAGAGAAGAACTCAAGGTCTAGTGTGATTGGGTGGGATTAGGTGGGAATAATATAGGGATGAGTGATCTTCTGTGGAAGTTTCCACTCGGGACAACAAAAAACAAATTTGTTAGCTAATTATGTGTGAAACGGAAAATACTGGTAAATTTCCACTCAAGCAAGCAAAAACAAAATTGTTAGCTTATTATGGGCAATACTGACAATATTGGTTGATATGATTAGATCAGGTTTTACGCATACACTCTTTGATCATCAGTATTACTTAACCGCTTCTTGGTCCTTTTGTTTTGGCTTTTCAGGAAGGGATTTCTTGGTTCAGCTATAATAACAATCGTAGCTGGGGTTTTGAGCGCTTTCGCGCCAAACTATATCACATTGTTGATCCTTCGCTGCTTAGTTGGTGTCGGTATAGGGTGTGGACATGTGTTTACATCATGGTTTCTAGAGTTTGTTCCTCTTCCAAACCGAGGGGCCTGGATGGTTGTTTTTTCAACTTTTTGGACCGTTGGAACAATAATGGAAGCTGCACTTGCATGGGTAAACGCCTTCAACTAAATAATAACATAGGATTATTAAAGGATACAGTTTCAACCCATCTGATTCGGGTTTTTATCTCTAACGGGTCACCATGTTCTTTAGCGGCCTGAGGGTTTTCCTAGTTTATAATTTGATTCTATTGCAGTGGATTATGCCTACATATGGTTGGAGATTGCTACTTGGACTATCTGCAATTCCATCTTTTATGGCACTATTGTTTTATGGTCTTGTGCCAGAGTCTCTAAGATACCTTTTTACACAAGGAAGATTAGCCGAGGCCCGACAAATTCTTGAGAATGGAGCTGCACTCAATAAGAAGGAACTCCCGGATGGTGTGCTTGTTTCTGACCATACAAAGATTATAACCAACGAGAACGAGTCATCAGAAAGTACTACGTTACTCTCTCCCATGAGAAGTAAAACCAGCAGTCCTGAAAGAAGCTCAGCATCCGTATTCATGCTTTTATCACCAAAGTTGATCAGAACGACGCTTCTCTTATGGTTCTTGTACTTTGCCAACACATTTTCATATTATGGCATTATATTGTTGACTTCACAATTAAGCATTGCACCCAGTGAATGCGACTCGCCCACTTTACACTCGGATAATATTAAGGATCCGAGCCTGTATGTAAATGTATTCATCACTAGCTTGGCAGGTACCCTGGATCCAAGTTTTCTTGTATAAAGTGTTACCTGAGTTTGTTTTAATAATGTGGTGTGTTTTGCAGAGCTTCCCGGGCTCGGTTTAGCAGCTTTTATACTGGACAAGGTAGGTCGTAAGATCTCCATGGAAATCATGTTGGTTTCAGGGTTCCTTCTTTTACTGCCATTAGTCGTCCATCAGAATGAAGTGTTGACCACAGGCTTTCTGTTTGGAGCTCGTATGTTCGTTTCAGCAAGTTTCATTGTTGTCTGTATCTATGCCCCCGAGGTATGTCCCACGTTAAATACTACCTTAATCTAATCATGTTCCTAAATTTTCAATTTGATGTATCCTATGATAATTGGCATTTGATGGGGGCAGGTATATCCTACAAACTTAAGGACAACGGGAGTTGGAATAGCAACGGCAATTGGCAGAGTCGGGGGTATGGTATGCCCGCTGATCGCGGTTGGGATGGGTAGCGGCTGCCACCAAACGCTTCCGGTGATTCTGTTTGAGGTTACAATAATCCTGTCAGCTGTAAGTGTTGTGATTCTTCCATTTGAGACCAAAGGGAAGGAGTTAACAGACACTGTAGACTTGCCTGTTCACGTACAATGAACATCTCGGATTATCATCAAGTGTCCTTAAGTACACGGTTTTTATAGTGTCTTTTATGTCGGTATTTGTTTGTGCTTGTGTTGTGTGGGTCAAATATTATGAAAGGAACAAAGAGAGCTGATTATATGATTACATAAGCGTCTTATGTATGATATTTACAGTTCTCTATATAAATAAATTCTTAATCGAACAAGCTTCTGTAGCACAATGCATTTGTTTTCTCAGGAAATACTGTTATAATGCATTATAACTGAATGCAATGTACACAAAACCAGACGAAGAATAAAAATTTTTGGAACCTTATTTAATGGTATAAATTATGGGGAAACTATAAAAATAACAAGTAACAAAATTCCCTTCTATTAAAATCGGTAACAAGATTACATTCTAGTATGGTCTGAGCCTATTTCTCTAGAATTGCATATCATTCATACGAGAATAACACGTCGATGCATCACTGTAACCTTAAACCTCAGTTAATCTTAGCCTTGGGTCGTCTTGGCTTTAACACAAACCAGAGTACAAACAAGACAACCAAGAATGCGGGAATGGTGGTCAAGTCGAGCTCAACCTTAACTTTTCTCTGCTTGGTGCAGTGGATCTGGTGCATGCTTGATACCGTAGTGTTCACATACTCTACAAACCTACAAAATATAAGAAGAAATCAACATGATATTAGAAGGTAAATGGTTCTGAAGAGAACCAACAGAAAAACTATGAAATTGTATTCAGAATTCAAATACTGCTTTTATTTTGATCTGTTAGTCCCATTTCCATGATAATAGGACCGACAATATGATGTGTCAAAACTGGTTTTGATCAAAATGGGCTCAGTTGAGAATAGATATTCTTCAATGTCTTAAAGACTAACCCGTTGGAAGCGTCTTCCAGATTAGTTAGAAGTCTCAATGCATCCACAAACCGTAGTTCTCCAGCAACTGTTGAAATCTGAAAAATAACACACAAAAAAATTGCAATGTTAAGTGTTTAAGTGTATCGTGTTAATTGTTGTGCAAGAAAAAAGGTATAGTTGAACTTACTCTTTTCCACCGGTTAACAACATAGTTATATTTGTCCACCAAGTGTCTCTCATGCGCCTGGAAGGCCTTAAAACTTTGTGCAGCTGGCATTTGTTAAGTAGCACAAAATGTCTCTTTTGCCGAAGTTCATTACCAAATGATAATTGAAATTACAAGTAAACAATATAAGGAATGAAATAATGAAACAGCTATACTCATTAGAAGTGTCATTAAAGATCAAGTTCAGCTTATTTCATATGTAAAGCTATAAGCTCAATACACCTGCCATCATTTTGGCAGGTCATGAGAAGGTTTTTCTTTCGATTATTTTACCAATTAAAGATGTATCATGCACAACCATCAGCAGAAAGGAAGGATACATGTACGTTCCATCACTAAACGGTGAATTGCTGAGTTAACTTGCTGTATAGATTCCTCGAGTGTTGTTAGCATATAGCTACGTGCAATTGTATCCGATAGAAATTGTGAGATATGCCACCCTTGTGAAGTGACAGATAATGGGTTACATCCCACCGACCATACCCAGTCCTGACATGTAACAACCATACATATATGTTTGATCACATAAATTCGTGTTCTAAAGAGTAAACTACTTCAGGTTTGTGTTGGTACGTAAAAAAAATAAAGTCGCTTCAGAATAGGTAACTCACCTACTTGGTTTCACATGTGGGCTTTAATCCTAATTGTGGGTCATTAAGAGAAGTGGGTTATGGGTCAATGGGTCACGGGTCTATCCAGTTTATTTTGGGTTAATTATTTTAGTTTTATTAATTATTGTATTATGGTAGGAAGTTTATATATGGAATAAAGTGTTTTATTTTAGGAGAAAGTTACCATAGATACGTTTAGAGAGTCTTGGGGATTAAGTTTAGGCTTATTATAAATAAGGGTTATTGGTTATTGACTTATTGTAATCTTTTGGTATTGAGTTTTATTAAAATAAAAAAGAGTCTGGGTTGTCCCCCTAAAAAAGAGAAAAATCTTGTGCTTGTTCTTCTATTTTCTGTTTTTTTTTCTTACTGTTTTTGATTGAGTAATCTCTGGATACAATTGTTTCTTCCAACAATTGGTATCAGAGCGGAACTAATCAAGGGCCTGAAGTGAAGATTGAAGACAATTCAAGCAACGATCTGAGAGAGATCGTTCCAGCAGGTCTGTGTGAGACAGATCTGGGTCGCGAGAGGCGGCTGGAGCAGAATTGATTTTGTGATTCAATCAAGACCAAAGAGGTGTTGTGTGATACAACCCCTGAAGGAGTACAAGCTGTGTGATTCAAGCTGTAACCGTGGGAGACGGGCATACGAAGAGGACGACTGGTTCTGTGTGAGGCAGAACAGTAAGTTGTGTGGATTCTGCGTGAGGCGGAAGAAAAGCTGTGTGAGGCGGCAAGACAACTAGAAAAGTAAGAGTTATACTTACTGTCTTACTGATTACGAAGATGGCAGAAGGTCAAGGTGCAATCATGCAGGTTCGAGAGCATAGTAATGTGAGTTTACAATGCCCGAAACTGACATCAACCAACTTTGCAGTTTGGTCCATTATGATGGAAACTATCCTATCTGCACAAGGTCTGCAAGAGAGCATAGATCCTAAGAAGGGAGGAGTAGATGATTGAGAAAAATCCATGGCAAAAGGTTTGTTATTTCAGACACTTTCGGAAGATGTTTTGCTTCAAGTTGCCAAGCATAAAGAGCCAAAGGACGTGTGGGAGGCACTCTGGGTGCGATTCTTGGGAGCCGAGAGGGTTCAAAAGGCTAGGTTGCAAACATTAAGGAGTGAGTTGGAATCTTTGAAGATGAAAGAGACTGAAACTATTGATACTTTTGCAGGGAAACTAAGTGGAGTGCAATCAAGGAATAAAACCCTTGGGTCGTCACTTGAAGATGAAGTACTAGTGAGGAAATTTCTGAACTTAATGCCTAGAGTGTACCTATCTATTGTTGCTTCAATAGAGCAATATTCAGAGATTGAAAAAATGTCTTTTGAAGAGGTGGTTGGCCGGTTAAAGGCATATGAGGAGAGAGTGAAGACACAAGAAGACATAACTCAGGACACACAAAGCAAACTATTGTTCACTCATAGTGATGAACAGGCTAAGGGTAGATGTGGCAAGTGTGATTGTTGCAAACAAAGCCGTGGGAGAGACCAAAACCGAGAGAAAGGCTGTGAAGACCAGACTTGAAACAGTTGGCAGGAACCAAATGAGGGACGTGATAAATCGAGGATCAAGTGCTATCGATGTGAAGGGTTTGGCCATTATGCTCGGGAATGTTCTAAGTCAAAGCCAAAGTTTGAAGAAGCAAATTTGGCCAAGGAAGACGAGCCTACCCTACTTTAGAGAAGAAGGATGACCACATTAGGATTAAGGGGGTGATTGTGGGCTTTAATCCTAATTGTGGGTCATTAAGAGAAGTGGGTTATGGGTCAATGGGTCACGGGTCTATTCAGTTTATTTTGGGTTAATTATTTTAGTTTTATTAATTATTTTTTATTGGTATTATGGTAGGAAGTTTATATATGGAATAAAGTGTTTTATTTTAGGAGAAAGTTACCGTAGATAAGTTTAGAGAGTCTTGGGGATTAAGTTTAGGCTTATTATAAATAAGGGTTATAGGTTATTGACTTATTGTAATCTTTTGGTATGAGTTCTAATAAAATAAAAAAGAGTTTGGGTTGTCCCCCTAAAAAAGAGAAAAATCTTGTGCTTGTTCTTCTATTTTCTGTTTTTTTTCTTACTGTTTTTGATTGAGTAATCTCTGGATACAATTGTTTCTTCCAACATCACACTTAAGGATTTCAAAACTTAAACTAGTTAAAAAAGGAATGAAATGAATACCTCAATTGCAGTTTCATGAGCTTGGCTATAAACAAGATGAAGCGGAAGCAACCCAGCAATGTGTTCGGAAACAGCAGCCAATGCAGCTTTTATTGGCCTCCTGAACGTAGCATAGATATCAGATGAGGCAAGTGATGATATATTCAAAATCATTAGCAATCAAATAGTGAAGAAAAAAACTTATAGGTTGCAAAGGAAATAAGAAATCCACCTCAAGTTCAACAACAAAGATTGCCCGTTGCATTGTAGGTGGCTTTCCCATGATGACGAGTCAGATTGAACGACAATAACCATATCAGAAAGCGCCTTTGCCTGATAATGTTTGTCCACTAACAATGGTTCCCCATGTATAAACCAGAAAATTGGAACTTCTAACGTGGACCTACTATGGGCATGTGATCCTGCAATTACCAGAAAAAAGTGACTTCTTTATTGCCCCTAAAGTAGGGTGTAAACCAACAAGCTGTGGTTTTTATATATTAGAAAAAATTCACATCGACCACACATGTAGAAAATTCCCAAAATTAAAGCTTCGAAAATTAACAAGTAGGCAGAAGTAGTGTGTTACTCTTATGCACAACTGCACAAGGATAGACACAAGAGCCCCGCAATAAAATAAATGCGTAACCGTTTAGTAACGATTATATATGAAATCTTGTGGCACAAAATCAGTATATTAATAAATATTATTATATTAATGATGATTAACTGACATTATTGGTATAAGATATAGAATGAGAACCTTTAAGAGAACGATGATCACTTAGCCTCTGCAACTGATGCTGTAGAATAGAGGAATCAAGATATGAACGAACATTTCTCCTAAATGTTCCATTAACAAGCAACATAGGTACAGCAGAGGCTCTTCGAGATACAGAAAAGGCCATAGCCAAGGCAGGATCTTCTGAAAGTGATAACCTATAATATAACCCAACAACCAGATGTCCAGATGGTTAAAAAATTTAATTCATGACCACATGCTCCTAAAGCCAAAAGATAGTAAATTTACATTCATAAAGGTGAACTTACATGTGTTGACTGAACATCGGTCTCTGAGAAGGTAAAAGTAAAGAGGAGAGTCCATCCATGATAGCATTCATATCCACAGGCAAAGACTTGACATTCCTGACTTTCTGTGTTTCAAAAACAAAATTAAGAATTAACGTGTGTGAAGTTGTCAAAATATGTAATCATCATTAGTGAAAATAAATTTTACCTCCTGCGTTACAAAAAATAACTGGAAAGATATTTTCTCATAATGATGGAAAGCCCCGTCAGCTAAGGAAGGTGAGATAATATGCCTCATAGATCCCCATAACGTTGCACCCATATGTGCAAGAAAAGTGTCGCGTGCAACTGTGTAGTTGTGGGATTCCTGTAAGATTAAATGCATATTGTATTAGATCTATTCCACATATCTTTGTAAGAGAAAACTACTACATATGTTCAGATAATATCATATACCTCATAAGAAATATCACTGAACAAATTCCAACTCTCCATCCGTTTTAAAGCATCTATAGCCTTTTGTTTATGGCTTTCAACAGAATCGTCATTTTCAAATGACTCGAGCTCCGTTTTTAGATCATGCATTCTCTCGTCAAGCTCTAGATTAAAATTTTCCATGAGATAATTTGATGAATAGATCACAAAATGATTGAAAGTAGCAAAACATATGCTAGATAAACATTAAAAAAAAGAATCAACTTGAAAAGCATTATAAGAATTCAAACTCATGTTGTAGACTACCTTCACAAAGAGAAAGCTTCACCCTTCTTCCCCAACAGTGCTTGAAAGCAAATAGCTCGTAAATATCTATCTCTGCTAAAAGAATATCTATAGCTTGATGATCTTTCTGGCAAATTAAAGTAAACCATATGTTAGGCCAATGACAACAATCATAAACGAAACTTCATACCACAAGAAAGAAAACATTCAATCACGAATCCATTTATTTCTATGATAATCTTAGAGGAAACTTTATTTAAAAAGTAGGTTAAATTTGTCACGTTTTATCACATACAGCTTGATCGATATAGTGGCGTATTTGTCCTTGCTTTAATATGCGAAAACAAAGTTCTTTATAGATCAAAGACCATGGTATAGGGCACATAGATTATGCAACCATACAGCATAATGATGTCTCCAAATCAAGTTTATCATAGATTATGCAACCATACAGCATAATGATGTCTCCAAATCAAGTTTATCATTTATATTTGATAAAAACTATAGTTAAGACTTAAGATACATACATCCCCAAATGCAGCAAACTTCTCCTGAATTGCATCTTGCAGGTGATCTTCAGCCTCTTCTTCTGAAATTTCTAAAATCCACAAAAAAGCACAATTATTAAATAAGCATAAAGGATAAATGCTGACTCAGAAACATTGCCATGTCAGCAGCTTAAAAAATGTTGCTAGCATGAAGTAAAAAATGGTGCTTTGGTGGTAATGTAGTACCTGCGACTGCACCAAGAGTTTTTTCCACATTGGGTAAGGTGAGTTCTGTACGCACACCTTCTCCACCAACAGCAGGTCCCCAAGAGAAAGGACCTGCACTTAAATCAATAAATGCCCATCTGTCTTTTCCAATCCATGTGTCTGTAAGACATTCTGCATGGACACCACTAAAATCACCAGATTTCAGATCCTTTGTCCATTGAAGCTTCATGTCCTCGTTTTTTCCATTTAATAACTACACATACACATTTAGTACACTATTAGCTTGCAGCTACGAATGATTTTTAGATAATGTGCCCCCTTTAAATTTTATACATTTCTGATATTTACTATGACAAACCTGGACAACTTTTGCTTGAATGATATCAGCAACATCTTTTTTTTGGTATAGTCTCTCAACATCGTTCAATGCATTCAAGCAACTATCATACCAATCAATCTGAATTGGCATAAAGAAAAACATGTTAAGACTTTATGATAGATAATATACATGTTAAATTACATATAAGCATATCAACTTATCAAGCTTTCACACAAGCCGGGTTATATGAATTAAATCCTTGAGAATATTGAATCCATTCACAGGAACAGCACAGCCATGCAAAGTGGTAAAATGAAAACAAAAAAAAACATTCAACAATGAAGCTTAACAAAGCTTGGTTAGGAAACAATCTTGGGTTATGTTTTAAAGGTAAGTAAAGTTGAGAGAAAACATTGTTTAAAAACCACTTCTGCTTTTAATAAAGTGTAACTATATTTCAATAACCTTAAAAAGAAGGCTTTCTCACACTCTTCCTTTTTAGGTGTTTTAGCATTAGTATACATGTCTTCAGGGAGGAACATGGAGGGGTTTGACTTCTGTACTTCAATCAGATCTGGGTTTCAAATATGGTTAGGGACAAATGAGAGAACTGACCATCTCGGTTTCTTCCATAATGGTCCATGAAAACTTTGCCATTGGATGTTTTTTGTACAAGGGTCTCTTGATTTTGTCCATAGCTATAGCTGTTTATTAGAACATTAAACACTAATTACACATAAATTTAGACAGTAGTATGTCTGCATATAAGATAAAATGCTACACACCAAGGGGATTTTCTGTCACACTTCCTGACCGAAGGATTTTGTCTTGTAAACTTTTATCCTGCATGAAAAAATATATTGGGTCCCTTGCAAGTTTGTAAATTAGAAATTACCTAACGTCATCAAGAACAACTTAATAGTTGGCCATATTAATAACCATCTCAATAAGCAAATGTGTGTGTATACACACACACTGTGTGCATGTTTAGCCAATTGACTATGAAGTAAAGCAAGGGATGATGGGGTTTCATGGCAACACACTTTCACAAGTTTACCTTTTTATGCAATGTGTTTTTTTATACACCCCAAGTCATTCAACTTGTAAAATGTGCTCCATCCTTTAAAATTCCAATGATTTGGTGTGCAAAGAAAACAGATTGAGATTATAAGTGTGGAAAACATTTTACAAGTTCAATTACCAAAGTTGAATACTTTTACAAGTCCAATTACCAAGGTGGAATACTTTCACAAGTTCAATAACTTATGGTGTACAAAATGTTACTATTACATGCTGTTAGACAAAATATTAGAACCTGTTTTTAATTATTACATTCTAGAGGGATCACTTATGTAACTTTGACTCTATTTATACATCTGCTGTAATCTTTATCAATTCAATCAAAATCAATTACAACTTTGGTTTTTACTTGGTATCAGAGCCAAGTTAAACCCTAACCCTAAAACACCTTGCTGCCGCCACAATTCTACAACTACCGACCGCTGCCGCCACAACCTTAACCCTACTGCCGTCACCAACAGCAGCAGCAGCAACCCTACTGCCGTCACCATAATCATCTTCTCATCTCTTCAACCCTACTGCTGTCACCAACAGCAGCAGCAGCAGCAGCAGCCCTACTGCCGTCACCTTAATCATCTTTTCATCTCTTCGATCGACAGCCCATTACTAGTCTATCTTTTAACCATGGCAGCCATTGCAGCACTAACTACTGCTGAGAAAACAGCCCTAAAACTCCCATAAATTCGCCTTCTCACTTACTCCTACAAACTATGGATACTGGAAACAAATGATTGAACCATTCCTTATTTCCAACAATCTATTCGGTTACATAGATGGCACCATACCATGCCCACCAAAAACTGTCACATCAGGAACCACAACCAGTGACAACCCCAGCTATCCTCACTGGATATCAAATGATGCTCACGTTCGTATGCTGATTACCTCAACCATCTCTGAAGCTGCCTTCCAACATGTACATGGCCAAACATCCAGAGAAGTCTGGTTATCTCTGGAGCGTGCATATGCACCCAACACTTCTTCACGTGAGTATACTCTAAAAACACAGCTTCTTAGAATTATGATGAAAGGAGACGGAAAACCGTCTGATTAATCTTACCAGGGCACAAGAATATGCCACTGCTCTTGCTAACATTGGTGAACCCATGAAAGACAAAGACCTTGTCATGCTAGTTATCTCGGGTTTAAAGGAAGAATATCATGGTCTTAAATCCAACCTTCTAACCCGACAACCACCCGTGACATTCAATGAACTCCATGGTCTCCTTCATGACCATGATTATATGACAAGTGTTCATCGCAGCCCCTCTATTACTCCTGCTGCTGTTCCACAGGCCTTTGCAGCCTCAACCGAACCCTCTTCACCCAACTTAAATGCCATTCAAACCCAACTTTCAAACCTCCAACTTTTAGCCGGCCAACTCGCAATCACAGGCCAATTATACAACTCGCTCCTTAACGGCAATCAGGGTAATCGACATGGCACTTTTCGGGGCAACTCACGTGGTGCTTTCAACAACAGAAACCGGGACAGCCGTGATACCGGCTCCTCTAAACAGTTTTCATGGGCATCCACTCAGAACATGGTCTATGGTCATTGTAACAGATGTGGCATAGGCCATCTTCCTTCCCAATGCCCAAATCAGTCTGGTTCTTCCACTTCTCGGCAGTCTCCTCAGGCAAACTATGCCAATTTTTCAGATGTTGGATCGCAATATGAGACTATGTGGAAGCCTGACACCGGTGCTAATGGTCATGCCTCTCCAGACTTATCAAGCCTTGACCACTCTGAGGTATATCAAGGTAATGACTCGCTCCATGTTGGTGACGGTAATCCTCTTCCTATATTCCATATTGGCTCTTCAAAATTCTATTCCCCAAATAAAACCTTTACTCTATCCAACATTCTTCATGTACCAAACGTTAAACAAAATCTTTTGTCCGTTCAACAATTTTGCCATGAAAATAATGTCTTCTTTGAATTTCACTCTTCTTTTTTTATTGTGAAGGACGAGTTTACCCACACTACCCTCCTCATGGGCCCAAGTGAGAATGGTCTCTACACTCTACGGCTCCCTCGACTCAAGTCCATTCCAAAGCTTTCCTTCACAGCCATCAAAGCACCCTCTCCAGTTTGGCATCAACGTCTTGGTCACCCGCATCAACGCGTTTTTGATTCTGTTATTTCCAGTTTTTCATTACCTGTTTCCACCAAACATTGTTCTTCTTTATGTACTGCATGCCAATTAGGCAAATCATCAAAGCTTCCTTTGCAACTTTCTAATTTTCGTAGTCATAATGTTCTAGATTTGGTTTATTGTGATGTTTGGGGGCCTTCGCCTACTTTATCTACTGATGGTTATCGATATTTCCTATTATGTGTTGATCATCACTCTCGCTTTATGTGATTTTTCCCTTTAATATACAAATATGATGTTTATGCCATTTTTAAAACTTTCTTAACAATGGTTGAAAGACAATTCCAACAAATTAAAAAGTGTCCAAACTGATTGGGGAGGGGAATTCAGAAACTTATCATCATTTTTTACCTCTCTTGGAATCATCCATCGACGCTCTTGTCCATATACCAGTGCTCAAAACGGCATTGTAGAGCGTCGTAACCGTCATGTTGTTGAAACAGGCCTCACCCTTCTAGCCCAAGCCAATCTTCCACAAAAATTCTGGCACTTTGCCTTCGAAACTGCCGTCTACTTAATTAATCGTCTTCCTTCACGCATTTCTTCCAACAAATCTCCTTACCAACACATCTACAATCGAAAACCAGATTACACCTTTCTTCGAGTTTTCGGTTGTCAATGCTTTCCTTACTTGCGCCCCTATAATCATCACAAAATGGACTTTCGATCCACACCATGTGTTTTCCTTGGTTATAGTCCATCTCATCATGGTTACTGGTGCCTGGACATCGCCACTGAACGCATCTACATTGCCCGATACGTTCGTTTTAACGAACACATCTTCCCTTTTAACCCACCTACTCCGTCTCCTATTCCAAACTCTCCACCATTCGTCTCCATTTTTCCAGAACCACCTCCTATATTTCCTACAGAACACGCCTCTCATGACCCATCTTCCTCTACACCAGCCCATCAACCTCAGCTCAACCTGCTGAAACTCCAACAGCAACATTTCACCCAGAACAACCTCAAACCAGCCCTTCCTTCTCAACCGAAAATCCCCACACCGAAACCCCCTCCACAATACCAACCCCTCCACCACCACCGCCTCGCCCACGACCATCACATCTCCGACAAAACCCAAGAAAAACACAATTTTACAACCCATCAGCTTACTTCTCCACAACTTCTTCCACCCCACTCGTTCCCACTACCTTTACCGTTGCCAACAAATCTCCGGAGTGGCATCACGCCATGAACCAGGAGTTTCAAGCGCTTATTAAGAACGGAACATGGTCCTTAGTCCCTTATGATAATCGTTCTAACTTAATTGATTGTAAGTGGGTTTACAGGTTAAAGTCTGACGCACAGGGCAAAGTTACTCGTTACAAAGCCAGACTTGTGGTGAAAGGTTTTCATCAGAAACCAGGCATTGATTATAATGAAACTTCCAGTCCTGTTATCAAACCCACTACCATCAGAGTGATTTTATCTCTCGCTGTGACTCAGCAATGGCCCCTACGTCAATTAGATGTGGAAAATGCTTTCTTACACGGTGACGTCTCAGAAACCATATTTATGAAACAGCCCCCAGGTTTTGAAGATCCCAATAAATCTAATCATGTGTGTCTTCTTCATCGGTCACTATATGGGCTCAAACAAGCTCCTCGGGTCTGGTTTCATCGTCTCTCAACTGCCCTTCAACACCTGGGTTTTCACGGGTCTAAAACTGATCCATCCTTGTTTATCCTTAAAGCAGGTGCAACTTTGGTTTACATCCTCGTCAACGTGGATGACATCATCATCACTGGTAACAATAATTCCGCCATTGATAGCATCATTAAACAGTTGAACTCTTCGCTTTCAATTAAAGACCTTGGCCCGCTTCACTATTTTCTAAGAATTGAAGTTATACATCACCAAAAGAATGTTTTCCTATCTCAAAGAAAATACATCCTAGACATTCTACAGCGTTCGGGTCTCTCGGATTGCAAGCCCGTTAACTCTCCCATGAATATCTCTCAAGTTTTGTCTCTGGATGACAGCCCTCTGTTACCTGATCCGACAAAGTACCACCAAATTGTAGGAGCTTTACAGTATTCAACTCTTTCCCGACCAGCCATTGCCTTCGCTGTCAACAAAGTGTGTCAATTTATGCATGCCCCCACAGAGAACCATTGGTCTGTTGTCAAGCGCATCCTACGTTATCTAAAGGGTACATCTGACCTTGGTCTTCTCATCCGCCATGATTCAGGCTCCTTTTTACACGCCTTCAGCGATGCTCATTGGCAAGACACCGCTATTCAGGCCTTCTCTGATTCTGATTGGGCAGGCTGCTCTGTCGATCGCCGGTCCACGGGGGGATTTGCAGTCTACTTTGGTTCTAATCTTATTTCTTGGACTGCCCGCAAACAACGAACCGTCTCCAGGTCATCAACCGAATCAGAATACAAAGCTCTTGCGGACATTGTTGCAGAACTAATTTGGCTAAAGGCGCTTCTACGTGAACTTGGTGTTACTACCAAATCTTCACCCACACTTTGGTGTGACAACCTTGGAGCTACTTATCTTTCAGCTAACCCAGTTTTTCAAGCTCGTACAAAGCGCGTTGAATTAGACTATCACTTTGTTAGAGAACAGGTATCTCAAGGTCAACTAAATGTCAAGTTCATCTCCACTCACGATCAGATCGCTGATGTGTTCACTAAGCCATTGTCCTCTCAGAGATTTCTCTTTCTACGGTCCAAGTTGCAGGTCGCACCCCGCCTTCAACTTGCGGGGGAATGTTAGACAAAATATTAGAACCTGTTTTTAATTATTACATTCTAGAGGGATCACTTATGTAACTTTGACTCTATTTATACATCTGCTGTAATCTTTATCAATTCAATCAAAATCAATTACAACTTTGGTTTTTACTCATGCCATTATCCTAATAATAAAAACAAAAGAGCTCTTATGATAAAGGTCCAGTGAAGTTGTAACAAATAACGATACAAAGATAAACAAAAGTACCTCCTTAAGAAAATTTATTTCACTCTCTGACAATCCTCTCCTGCAAAATTCCATATATCAGCTACAAGTATGTCCACGTTTGCACACAAGATGCAAGGTTTAGATGAAAAAATGTAAAGAGAAATATCATATAGCAATAACCAAAAGACGTCAAAAGATGAAAAGAACAAATAAAGAAAACTAACAAACAAATACGCACCTATATCCATATTTACCTCTCTTTGCATCACGCTTAGGATTCATTACAAAAATATTATATGCGTTTTCTAAATCAAGATATTCCACAAGGCTGGTGAACAGAACTTCCATCATATCCACATCCACTTGCCAAAGAAGATCATCCCTTCAAAGGAAAAAAGTTCTCACTTAGGATGGTGAAAATTTAAACGTATGTAACAAAATAACCCAATGCAACCAATTACTTCAATTTATCAATAAGCCATATAAACTAATCAAAACATGTTGAAGAGTACTAAAGTAGCATTATAGAACTTGATAGTTGATGTGGATCAAATATGCACATGTAAGATGTTCCAACACTTTGCACCAATGCAATTTAATCACTAAAAGTATGTATGCAATTGACTTGTCTTAGGTTCACTACATATTAAATTTAGATACTGACAAACACTCAAACATCACTTTATTTAGATCTTATCTCTGGTCAGCGTCTTCATGGTACAGTGTTATATGTAACTTAATGGAACTATTTCAGGATTTTATTTTCTAGCTCTTCATGTACGTGCCCTAAAAACTAGCATCAACTAATATATGGCAGTAAGCATATTATAAAGTAAAAAGGTAGGTATAATTAGACAAATATAGACTCTATCTTTTGCACAAAGCCGTGAACTTATGATATCTGTAATAAACTATCTTGCAATTACTAGTTTGTAATTTGGGAGGATAATTATTCATCAAATATAAAAAGTGGACGCATATGAAGCGTGCATGCGGTGTTATCTAATTATAAAATATACACACAAATATACATGGTTAGCAATAGATGTACAAATAACAAACTTAAAAGCAAAGCAGTGAACCAATGTATCAAACAATTTGGTTGTGCTATTTAGAAATTAGAACTACGGGTGGTAAAAGTGTAACTAACTCTGTGAGACTCATCTGCAATTACTCAGAATATGCCCTAATTATAGAGTTTAATTCACATAATATGGAGAGAGAGATAATCCAAATAAATGTAGAATGTGATAAGAAACATTGTTGATGAGATCTACCTGGTATGATTAACATCAACCTTACGAGAGAGAACACCAATAGCACGCTCAAAAATGGAATTAACTTTCTCAGTCGTCTGGATAGCATGGACAGAGAAGCTGCAGGAGTAAATGAGAATATGTATATCCAAATGCAGCAAATTAGAAGATAACAAAAAACACCAGCAACACTGTACTTGTTAACAGCAAAATAAGTAAAAACATTACTTGTAATTGAGGTGACTGACAAGAGGAAGGTGATGCTGATGATGACTACTGTATATCCTGTTTTTGTAGAATGGAGCAAGAACTTCTTCGGTTTGTGGAATCCTGGTGTGTTCAAATATGTGATCAATTTTTGTGAACCAACGCTCAAGTTCTTCTGCATGTAGCTTAAATGCTGCATTAATATCACAAAAGTATATTCATGAGCACCCAACTTTATACTAATTCAGGAACTAAAGAGTTAAGTCACCAAGGGCAGAGAAACTTGAAAGCTTTTTTTACCTTGGTTCCCACTGCCTTCGAATCCTATAAAGATGAAATTCACAGGAACTGGAAGATACATATGTTCAACTTCTAAAATCTGCAGATAATTAGCTATATTCCCTGAAATAAAGGAACAAAGATCATGCTTCTTTAATGCATAAGCCATAACATAATAGAAAAGACACTTGAGGTTGATGTTTAATTATGTTTCAACGGACCGTTATAATGTTGAGAATGCCACTAGGGTTAAGTGAAGAATAAAAAATAAGTACCTGCCTTGGTGTAATTAAGAATGCTTGATATTTCAACTGTTGTCGTCTCCAAATCATCAAGATCTACAAGAACCCGTCTAAGCGTGATTATAAGATGGCAAAAGAATAACAGAAACAATTTTGCAATACCGAAATTCCTTTACTTAGCTAGTAACGGACAGGAAAACAATTAAGAGACGGAGAAACCAGCTAATAAAAAGAGAGAAAAGATGCATGCATACCACTTCGTATCACAGCTTCGCTCCAGAACTTACTCTTCTCTTTAAGATTAAACAATGAAAATACTGATGATCTTCCCGTTTTACGGTTGCCAGGAGACCCATATGAGCTGCCTGCTATTAACTAGTATAAAGAGTGCACAAATCAATTATTATAGATAAATAAATGTTATAATTACTACATTAATATACAGCACAGTATACAATTTACTAGGGGCATGATCATGGATCCAATGTGCAAAATTGAATCCAAAAATCAAATTATCAAAAAAAAGGTATTATGCCGTTACGATCATAATGAGTGGCTGTTAAGTTGATTTGGTTATCTCCTTTCTCTAGCATCACTAACTAAAGTCCATCTATATATGCGATGACAAGTTGTGATATCATCCTAGAAAACAGTTAACAAATATATCACAAGAAAATATGACAGCCAAAAACAATGATGAAATCCAAAGAACCCCTTGTGTACCACGCCGTTCAATGGAGATTTGCCACCAAATGACAAATTCATTGTATACATGAAGAGTAATGTGGCTTGAACTCCATGTTACCCATGAATAGCACAGTTAAGAAAGCAATTTGTTAGCTATTCTAGTGTATCAAAAGGAACTAGAAATAAGATTCAATTGAATTTTTGTATTAGAATGCGTACTTAGTTCTACCACTTACAAGCTACATGCATCTGTAATCTTCACAATTACAATTTACAACTGCCATTTTGTTGTTCAAATTATCTTCAATGATTGTGTTACTTTTGGGTGCTCACCTTTCTAGCATCCTAGCAAACACTTCTCGATATCACCGCTGATATTGATAGCCATTAGTCTAATACCAGTATTCTCCGATTCTAATACTTACTAGTTACACGATTAAGATTTTACTAAATCATCAAACACTACCATAACCTTTTCAATCCTTCAATCTTAAAACGCATATCTACCTTACGAATTACCTAATAAACCAACGAATAATCCTGAAACATTGAAACCTCAACAACATCGATCAAGCGTAACAGCTGAATCTCCCTTCAAATCCAATTCACGTAGATAACAATCAGTAACGGAAACTGAACACGATTTGAATTGCGATTCAACTTACCAGCAACAGCAGGGAAATTAACGGGAGGAAACGGATCAAGTGATGCATGATGAACATCGAGCCCTAAATCAAAATTTAACACAAAAATCAAAACAGATCGTGAAATTGAGTTGACGCCTTTGATCTGTGCCCTAGAGATGAGCTGAGTGAGAATCTATCGTCGTTAAAAGGGGTTTGCGAGGGGGAGACTGACGAAGACGACGTGCAGACTGGAGTTGTTGTTTGGGTATGATTTTATCCATGGGTAATCGGATCTTTATATGGATGGACCATAGGCCCAACTAGCTTTGTAATAAATGAAAATAAATATTTAGGGCTTATTAGGCCACTGAAAGCCATACCTGGATGGCTGAACCAGGGGGTGTTTAAAATCGGATATCTGAAATTTTGGATATTCGAAATTTTGTATAGTAGAAATCATTATTCGTATCCGTATCCGAAATTTCGGATATCCAAATATCCGAAATTTCGGATATCCAAATATCCGAAATTCATTTTTGATTTTTTTATTTTTTAGTTTTTTTTACAATATTTAAACATATGCTATTATAAAAATAATATAAAAAACTAATTCATATCATAAAAGTCCCAATATACATTTAAAAACCTCAATCTAAAGTAAAAATATGTTCAAAATTTAAAAAAAATAAAAAAAATAAGTTTTCGGATAATCGGATATCCGAATATCCGAAACTTCTGAAAATCGCTATCGATATCCGAAAATTCGGATATTTCGGATTCTCGGATCGGATTCTCGGATTCGGTTATTTTTGAACACCCCTACCTGGGTCCACGATTCAATTTCATTTTCTCGGATATCTGTGTAGGGGGTGTTTTTTTTGTCTTTGTTGATTCCAATCCCCGGTTGCTTGTGTTTTCTTCTTATATTTCTCTTATATTGGTAAATAATTCTCGATATTTAATTCATTTCATGAATTGAAGTGTCGTGTCATTACTCCCTCATCGGATATCCACCTCTACCTCGTATCCTAATCGGAAAAACTCTGCATCAAGGAACCATTTTGTGTGGCCTTAGTTACTTAATTGACACATAGCTTTATACAGATGTGTATGTAAAAGTTTGTCATATTTTTGGACCATATGCTGATGCATGTGATGATTGTTCTTACCAAAGTGTTGTATTTCAAAAGATAGGTAGTATGTTGATTTAGTAGTAGATTTTTAAAGGATGTGTGTTTAAGGTTTTAAATGTAAATATAAAATGTTTATAATAAATTTATGGGTAATGTTGTATAACCAGATGGAGGATGACTTATTACAAATTATCACACTTTTAGTAAACTTTCACTAAATAAATGGTAACATTCTCATATATCGAAAAAAATAACTTTGCTACTTATTTAAACATGTAATGTTCCTAGTTCCGCATCATTTATATTACGATACGATGTGGATTGCAAATTAACATATTTTGGTTTGTCTGTGCATGATAGTAACTTTGGAAAATTAGTTGAAAAATCATTTGAACATAATTTTTTTTATATAAATATAAAAGACAAGTATTCTTCGTGGTGAGAGTGTCTCAATGAGCAAAGATGTGTCTAAAATTGAGCACAAAAAGAACGAGATTCAGTGCTCGATATGAATAATGGCTTCGATTGCTTGAGTTATGTGAACTTTATGCTTGATACACCAAGCAAGAGAGCATGTTTAAACTCGACGTATTTAACATGTCTCGAATGTAGCTTGTGTTAACCATTCATATCTACATCATCCTCTCATCAAAAACTGATTGAAGAAAAAGTTAATTTCGTAAGACATTTAAGATTCAAATGATGCATAAAACTCCCAGTCGTATGTGGAAAATTTGCAACATACCTCATTAACTTTTCATTAAAAAGGGTAAAAAGATACCGTTTTACTCAAAACGCAACCAATATCCACCCTGAGAGCATCACCTTCAACCTGAAAAACTTCACACAAGTTAGGTAGTGCTAAACAAGAGAGGTGTTATCGCAGGTTCTAAAATATCAAAACATTTTTTTTTTATTTTTTATGTAGAACATAATCTTGCATACATCTATATCTACACTTATGGTGGTGTTGAATGTTGATAATCAAAATGAAACAATGCTAAGCTAGGAACGCCACCTCAATGGCATGAAACTTGAACCTTTTTCGGCCGGTGGACGACTTTTGCTCTCGCAAAACAAAATACATGTATTATCATAAAGTAAAAAAAAATAAACAACCACGAATTAATATTAATAAGCACTCGAGCTGGTATTGTCAGTAACTTAGATTCGAGTCTCAACACCATAGGGAAAATAAGAAACGGAAAAAATCAAGATGATATCGTATAAAACAGAAAAAAACTAAAATAATTTAAAAAAAAATAAGAAAAACTACATGTATGCGTCATATAGAGAAAACGAGACGGTTGTCCACGGTGTTATTAACAGGACGAACCCGGTTGGCTGTGGCGCTGATATTTTAATATTTTATCTTCTTCCCTTTAAACCACCCTCATCTCCTTCAAGCTCCTGCAATTTTTACAGCCTCATCAATGGCGGATAAGCTAGCTCTCCCCCTTCTTCTCCCAAATCCACCACTCTCCAAACCCATATTCTCTCAAGACTCCCACCACCCAAAGCCCCACCACCACCAACCACCACTAACCCCCATTCTAAACGACATCCTACAACCCAATTCCACCGCTACCACAACAAAGCCCCTTTCCCCCATAATCCCAAAACCCACACGAAGAATCGGCAAACACAACGACCCCAACAAAGGAAAACCATGGTCCTCTCACTTATCCCCACAAGGTCAGGTAACATTACAAACCCTAATCGACCCCAATTTCAATTACCCCCAAATTGACGAGATTTTGGTTGAATTACTCGATTCCCATGAAAGCGAAGCAGAATTCGATTCAAAGCTGTTGTCTTTAGACGTATTAGGGATAATTCAAGGGTTAGCTCATTACAAGAAGGTTGATTTAGCTTTAAAGGTGTTTGATTGGGTGAAGAAACGGTATAAAGATTCAGGGCAGCTGTTACGTGGGTCTGTTGTGGCTGTAGTTATATCCATGCTAGGTAAAGATGGTCGAGTTTCGGTTGCATCTTCGTTGTTTCGTGGTCTGCAGAAAGACGGGTTTGCTGTTGATGTTTACGCGTATACTTCGTTGATTAGTGCTTACGTGAATAATGGTAGGTTTCGAGAGGCTGTTGCAGTGTTTAAAGAGATGGAGGAAGAAGGGTGTCAACCGACTAAGATTACTTACAATGTGATTCTTAATGTGTATGGGAAAATGGGTATGCCTTGGAGTAAGATTGAATTGGTGTTTGATAGTATGAAGAATTCAGGGGTTTTACCAGATTCGTATACTTATAATACTTTGATTAGTTGTTGTAAGCGTGGATCGTTGCATGAAGAAGCTAATAGGATATTTGAGGAGATGAAATTAGCAGGACTTATGCCTGATTATGTTACTTATAATACATTATTGGATGTGTATGCAAAGTCGCGTAAGCCTAAAGAGGCCATGGATGTTTTGAGGGAGATGGAGGGTAACGGGTTTTCTCCAAGTGTTGTGACATATAATTCTTTGATCTCGTGTTATGCTAAAGTTGGTTTATTTGACGAAGCAATGGAGTTAAAAGGGAAAATGTTGGAAACGGGGATAAAACCGGATGTTTTTACTTACACAACTCTGTTTTCGGGGTTTGAAAAGGCTGGGAAAGATGAGTCTGCCATGAGGGTTTTTGATGAAATGATTAGTTCAGGTTGTAAACCGAATATTTGTACTTTTAACGCCCTTATTAAGATGCATGGGAACAGGGGTAGGTTTTTGGAGATGATGAAAGTTGTTGAGGATATTCAGAAGTGTGGATGTGTTCCTGATATTGTAACATGGAATACGCTTTTGGCGGTTTTTGGTCAAAATGGAATGGATAATGAAGTTTCATCAGTCTTTAAGGAAATGAAACGAGCAGGGTTTATACCTGAGAGAGACACTTTCAATACTTTAATTAGTGCTTACAGTAGATGTGGGTCGTTAGATCAGGCAATGAATGTTTATAAAAGCATGCTCGAGGCTAAGATCAGTCCTGATCTTTCAAGTTACAATGCGGTTTTAGCAGCATTAGCTCGTGGAGGTCTTTGGGAACAATCTGAGAAGATTCTAGAAGAAATGAAAGACGGGCGTTGTAAACCTAATGAGTGTACTTATAGTTCTTTACTTCACGCGTATGCAAATGGAAAACAGATCGACAAAATGCGTGTTCTTGGTGAGAAGATATATTCGTATGAGATTGAACCACATTTTGTTTTGTTGAAAACCCTAGTGTTGGTCAACAGCAAAACCGATCTTCTAGAAGAAACAGAGCGGGCGTTTCTTGAAATGAAAGAAAGGGGTTTCTCACACGACATTAATACACTAAACGCCATGGTTTCAATATATGGAAGAAGGCAGATGTCAATGGAAGCAAATGAGATCATTTCATTTATGAAAGAAAGTGGCTTTTCTCCCAATTTAACGACATACAACTCTTTGATGTACATGTATAGTCGATCTTCAGATTTCCCAAAAGCTGAAGAAGTCTTGAGGGATATTTTATCAAAAGGACTTAAACCCGATGTTATTTCTTACAATACTGTGATTTACGGGTATTGCAGAAACGGAAAAATGAAAGAAGCATCAAGGGTATTGAATGAAATGAGGAAATCTGGTGTTGTTCCAGATGTTATCACATATAACACCTTTGTTGCTAGTTATGCTGCTGACGAATTGTTCAAAGAAGCCATTGATGTAATAAAGTACATGATTAAACAAGGGTGTAAACCAAATGAAAGCACATACAACTCCATTGTTGATTGGTATTGTAAGTTTCATCATAGGGATGATGCTGTATTCTTCATCAATAATCTTCGTGAAGTTGACCCGCGTGTGTCTAAAGATGAAATTAGTAGATTGTCTGCACGCGTGGCAGAGACTGCATAAGGATGTTCGATGTTGTACTGTAGTATTGTATGTTTATTTCAGGCTCTTGTACATATGCTTATAGTTTTGCAGAGAAACAGAAGAACTTAAAGGTGTGTATACTTATTGATATACTTGAAAAGTAGGAACAAAGTTTTGAGCTAATGATCTTTTTTTTCATTTCAGGAGGAAGATGTAAATGCCATTTGTAGTAAATGATTGATTTTAGTATATAAAGAACTTTGATACTGTAAGAAATATTTTGCCTTTTGTTTCACAAGCTGCACAGTATTAGAATTGTTCTAATTAAGTCTTAAATTTAAACTTTTGCACTAGTGTCAAGTGCTCTAATTTTGCATCTTGTCTTGTTTTGACTGATTACAATGAAATTTGAACCAGAAGATTACAATTGAAATCAACGTTTACAACGGAGATTACAAAGTGTAACGAAGAGATACGCAATACAAATCGAAGAAATGTATCTATACATTCTTGAAATTTGATGTGCAGGGGAGTTTGAATTGTATAACAATTACATGACTGATCTTGCTACAAAATATTGAACTTACAGATTGATTAGTCGTTTCTGTAACAAGGTTTATACATCTGATCCAGCTAACATCAAGTACATCCTCAAGACAAGAAAGTTACATTAAGGTATGTAGGATTCCACTTTTTCACATCTGGATTGTTACTTGGTTGTTTATATCAGTTTGCTCCATGATATGACTTTTAAAATTTGTTACTTCCATTTTTATTAATTCATATGTTTTTTGCATGCCAATTTCATTATCATTTTGCATTTTGCTGGATCGAGTTTGTTCAATGATTGATTTCTAAGAATTCCATTAAAAGCACGGTCTTTCAGCTTGGAAATCGTATGAACTAATTTGACTATCGCTTTGAGAGTTTTGGCAAATGTGCCCTGATCAGATTTCATCATTTATTACACTTCGTCTAATCGTCTTAGTCACAGGCCAAGCTTTGGTGTTAAATCTTTATAAGTTTATATATAACTTTGATTTCTATAATAACTATATGACCTTGAAAGTCTTCTTTTGAATATATTTGACTATTTAAGTATTAAATTCTGAAAATTTCACTTCTGTTATTGATACTTTGGGAGATTGCTATGCGTGTCCCACCTATCCGAATATCTTATAAATCACTTCTAAATTTTGCAGGGAACCTATAACCATGACATTCTAAAGGACCTTCTCATGATGGAAACCAAGAGAACAAAGTAAGGCATCAAACTTCAAATTTTCAACACAAGTCTTGAGATATTTCAGGAGTTCATTGCTCAGAAAAGAATGCACTAAAACTCATGCATTCATTGATTGAATGAGAAAATAACAATGAAAGTCGCTATATAAGTGTAGGTTCCTTTAAATCAACAACATGTGATCAACACATAATATTACAATCGCGTTTTGAGTTTTTTTATTCATGAAGGCAACGTTATAAGTTGCTTTTGGAATTCATCTTGACAGCATGTGTGGTTCAAGTGAAGGATGTCTTAGATTTACTAATGCTTTTGTGATGCAAATGCATTGTCTCTCAAATGGGATATTGACATAACATGCAAATCAATAAATTTTTACATATTGGATGATTGGATCCGGAGCCATCATATATCGGTAAGGGTACTACATAGATGGTTGGAAAACCCGAATTTGTTATTGCTGTATGTTTTGAAATATTAATGGTTTTAACTTTTAAGCGGCGTACACCTTCACTTTGTTTGTAATCGATTTTGACCCGAACCAAATCGAACTTTTTTAAGTCGACCCATACGGACTAAGCCAGGTGTGAGCACCCAGGCAAAGGTATAGTAAAATACTTGAAACATACATTAGTTTGATTGTTTTCAAGTCTTAGATGTTGTCAAATACACTTCACTAAATCAAACTAGATGTTGATATGTGCATTTTGGTCATGTGTTTCTTTGATCCTTGGATGATGTGCTCAAGGAAAAAGGTTCACTCAAGATTAACTAGAGAAGTTATCTTTCCTACAATCATATTATGTAATATGATGCACACATGTATTATTATCTTTTAGTTTTTTAATGCTTAAAGATATAGGTAGACTCCTACGAATACCCAATGAGATCGTAGGACATTGAATGCTTGCTCCAACGCTTTCTCGTTGATTCATACGCTTTTTCAATCTTCACCTCTTTTCATCTTACTGAGTCTATCGTTGAACAATAATAGAGACTAGGTTAATACATTGATTGTTATTGTTAAGACCATATGAGATTGAAAAATACATGTGTTGTTCGTACATTAACTAGCTTATGACAATAGTATGGGTATTCATGAATGATTTATCGTTAATCGGCTAACCAGATGTGTTGTTCAACATTTTCATGAACCTACTGAGATAATCGATTACTAGTTTTTCGATTTTTTTTCTATTAGTTATTCGAATAACCATCATTATGGTGATCCACTCAATTTCTTGATTCAATGTCAAAACCATCAATAGATTCTCACATGATACTTTAATGGATATGTTGAATATCAGGTTTTAAAATGCATATTTTGTGCGGAATGATGATGTTACATGGTGGATTGCATAGACGAGTGATATGCTAGATATCGAAGATGGTTCAAAACATATCAACCATTGGAATTTATACCGAAAATAGAGAAGAAGATGTAAAGGTCGAGATTTCAATATATGTAATTATATTATAAAAAATCATGTTTACTATATTAAAAAATAAAATAATACCTAAAATTCATGTCATCACTCCACATCAATATTAAAAAATAAAAAATATATATTTTTAAATTGAAACAAAAAAACATGCAAAAAAGATGTTAAAACTTTTAATTAAAATAAGACATAAAAACTAAATAATTTAATTTATACACTTTTAAACTTAAATAACCTTGTTTGAAGCATTTTCAAAACTTTATTATATTTTGAAAAATTACATCTATTTGGGTTAGAGACTCACAACGCTATGTTCACGTTAAATGGTCACTTTAAAATTGACGATCATTCACTTTGACATTCACAATTATGTCATTTTTATATTTTGAAAATTCAACATTTTCAAAGACAGCTCACATGCAACTGTGAACTGTCACTTTATCGACCTCTAATTGTACGAGTCACCTTAACTTATTCACCCTTTGAAAGTCGAATACTTTTTTGGCCGATTGCATTCACAGAATAAACGAAGGTTGAGATAAAAAGTGGTTTAAATTTAAAGATTTAGGAAGCTTCAAATGAAAGTCGAACGCATTTATATACGATATTATTTTTTTATAAAAATTACATAATAAAAATAAAATGTTTTTTATTTTTAAAATGAATACAGTATCTTATATAAAGTTATAATAACTTTCTTTTACGTTTTTAAGCATATATGATTCTGATTGACGTTGTGTATTTAGTGCAGTTTATTGTGTCTTTTTGTTAGTTATTTATTTTTCTAAGTGATGAATTCTAAAAAATATGATGGTGAAAAAACATTGTTGTGTATTTATAGTATGTAAAACATAATGATAAATTAACAACTAATTGAACTAATACATTAAAAACAATACCAAAATAATAACATAAAATGATATAAAACAAAAAACACAAAGATAAAATGTCTTATTTTGTTTTTTGATTATCGTTGTGTTATTTTATACGCTTTGAGTTTTTAAAAATATATTAGTGAAATAAAATAATTATTTGCTTCTAATCATAAAACATAATGATAGATAATAACAAGTTTATATAATAAATAATGAACAATGATAAAAAAAACGCATCGTGTTATCTTTAACGCTATGAGTTTTGTACATTAGTAAAATAATATTACTGTATACTTATAATCGGAAAACATAATGATAGATAATAACAAGTTTATATAATCTATAAAAATAATGACAAAAATACCACAATCGTTCTTAAACTTTTTAGATTGTATAATTTTTACACTATAACCTTATTTTTAGATTTATATTGGTACTCAAAATAACAATCTAACCAAAACTATTTTTCATTTGTAGAATTTAGCTTTTATCATACTATTAAGATATCAAAAGTTAAATCGTCATAGAAAAATGAATAAATTTCATGGAAAATTTCCAAGATAAATGTATAAAAAATTACATTCCTCAAATAATTATAGAAAAATCAAAATTTCAAATTGAACATGTACTCGTTGGATGAAAGTGCCGACTATAGGTGCTATACCACACTCGATGTCGCACACTCTGATGCGCCCACATGTTTGTCTTAGTGTTAACATCATCCGAAATTGCACAAGGGTGCGAATACATCATCCACGCTGACTTTCGTTTAGTAATCGACTTTTACGCTCGAAGGGACACGTGTCGACTCCCAAGTATGTCTATTTGTACAGTCTTTTCACATTAAGGACGCCACGTGATTGGCTTATTCTCACTAAGAATACAGTAAGGACACGTGTTGACTCCCAAGTATGCCAATGTTGTTTTTCTACATGTTCATTTTAGTATTTTCCCAGAATTAAATGTATTTATGTATATAACTTACTCCGTATATATACTCGTAAGTTAATTATAAGATTATTCATAATTGGTATAAGCATAGGAGAATTGTGATTCATAAAAGTATAGATCATATACATGAACATTTGTAATGACGAGAATATAAAAGCTATGTAAAACCAAATACAAAAATATCGTTGTTCTATATAAAAAATGATTAATGGTTCACGAGCATGCCTTGTTTTTACAGAACCATTAGGATATATCAAAAATCTCAACTTAAAAAGTTATTACGTATATTTCATAACATGTTTTGGCCCTAATTTCATATGTAGAGATGGAGTTACAAGGAACAAATACGACAAAGCAACGTTTAAAGATATATCTACTAGGAAACATGCTTAAATACTAGGGTCTCAATTACTTTTCCATATCTTCCCAAAGAGCATCAACAATTACTTAAAGATGTAAGAGTGTACGTCAAAAGGGCCTCAATAGTCAGAAGTTGGGATCAATTCTGCTAATAAATCCATAAATTCATGACATGTCAAAATCACAAATCTACAATTATAAATGGAACAAAATTACCCGTTCATACACAATCAAGAAAAGACAAGTGCTTGATAGCAATATAATCTTCTACCTTTTAGTAACTGTACTTTAAAAATATTATTTTGATTTTGGGTCCATTAGTCTTTAATTTGTTATTGGTAAGATAAAGTTAAAATAATAATACTTGAAAACATTATACACTTTTAAAAACGTATATTTTGGTCCATGATGGAGACCACATCCTTTTAGTTTATGCCAAGTGTCTTTTGGCAATATATCCCGATGGGAACGCCGTTGACCATTGACCATGGTGAGGTCTTGGTCAATTTCTAGCGTAGGTGGTGATGTATTTGTTTTAATTGTTAATTTGACACCAAGTTATTTTAAACTCTTAAAATAATGAAATTTAACTATTATAAGTTAAATTAATTTTGGAAACGCGTTTTAACATGTTATGTTTTAGAGTAATAAAACTTAGTGGTTTGAATTACTTGTCATGAATCATAGCTACATCATTTTTCAAAATATCTATAATATTATTAATGTTTCTTAAAGTTTGTTTACACTTTTGTCAATCATCCAAGTAAAATGATTACTGATAGTTTTCCCTTAATTTTTACACTCCAATTGTTAAGTAAATGATTACGATGGTTTGGTTCTGCTCGTTTACACTCTTAGTTGGATCTACATGACTACATGTTAGGTTTTCGATAACATCAGTGGTGAGATAAAATCACATAATTTTATCAGGATTAATATTGTTTTTATGAATTAGCTTGATTTTTGTGTGGACAATTGTATTAAGGATGTGTTCATATGTGTGTCCAGTCATTTAGGTTGGTATTTCTCCTTTTTATGGATGGGATTTGTTGTTTTCTTGTACCCCTTTCGTGGTGTAATAGAATTTTATTGTGATTATAATAAAAATAATACATGTGTAATGTGATAAAACAAAATCAGTTTCATAGGGATATTGAAAAGTGTTGAAAGACAAATCTATTTTCATTTTAGTTACACAGTATACAAAAAAATACAATAAAACATTGACGAAATCAATATCGTTTTCATAGATAGTTTCAAAAGATAAGATTTTCGTAATTGATGGCATAATAGATGAATGATTTAAGTAACTATACTTTATTTATTTATTGTATCACAAAGAGACAACCCACTTGTAATTTACCATAAGTCTATACATATACGCATGCTAATCTGTTGGTGTCGCTAACGCAACTAATACATTTTTGCTGGGTTTTAATTTTTGTCGAAACACCCCAAAATCATATTATATTTCGTGAGTTAGCTTCAAAACAATTCGATTAAAAAGTAAAAACCTCGGGCCTTTTTTCAAGATCATTTGTAGTGACGACTCTAGAGAAGTTGACCCAAGAGTTGACACACTCTTATTTGGACCAAGGATAAGGGAAACGAGAAATAAAAGACTCAAACTTCAAATGGTTATAACTTGTGTGGAGTGAAGTTACGAGACCCATTTAAGTGGATGAAAAAGTCTCAATGACATGGATCATATTGCAATTGGAGTGTGGCGGTTTGGTGCAACTATGAGACCCAAATCCTTCAATAAAAGCTCTGATTTCGTTATTTACTGATTTTTCTAAATTTCAGTCAATTTGATACATTTTTAGTGTAAATCACTTAAAATCACTGACTGCCTTTGTTTACGCATTTATCTGTCATCAATTTTAGAATTCATGAGTCAATTTGTAAATTCAAAGTTTAGTAATAGCTGTCAAATTTAGAATCTCGATCCCTCTGAAAAAGCAAATATTCTAATGATATGATTGTTCAATTTATACCAATCACTTTGAGAATTATTCCCTGTTTCATGTCTTTGATTCCGTTGTGCGTCACAAAGAACTCGAAAACCAAAAAGAATTGACTCATAAACGTACAATCAATCAAAATAAAACTTGTAAGTAATATAACTGACAATTCAACTTTTAATGTTGGCAATAACTGATGTTCTGTATAGGTTACGATTAGGTAGACATTAACCAAACAATAACACTGAATCCAATCGACGGTTTGATCATACCCAAATTGTATATATGTATCAGTTACAGTTGTAGACTTGTAGTGATGTCTAAAATAACTAAGATTTACGTATGTTTCATTTAGACCACTTAATTTTAAAGAACTTTAACATTTATAAATTCTTTTACAATTACAATTTTAGAAATTTGTCGCTGACAAATAGCATGCGCCAAAACCATTGTTGTCATTGCTTTATCCGACTTTATGTTTCTTTGTTTCTATGCCGAATGGAATATGATATATAATGCACGTTAAATGTAAACGGATTAACAATAAGAATCAATAATGGACAGGGATGCACATATATGTCGCGAGTGCACAAAAGTTAAGAGGTTACATTGTTAGGTGTTTCGTGGCCTCGCGAGTCAGGACATTTGGCTCGAACCATTTTTAGGGCAAGAAGAGACAACAATGCTCCCACAACTCCATAAGTACAGTACTGACCACTAAAAAATCATCATGCTTCACCACTATTTAAGTATGAAATGGTTTGATTTTAAGTTAAATATTAAACTAAATTGGTTTGTTCAAAAAGTAAACTGTAAGTTCAAAAACTAGTATTAATCTGAACCACATAATTTAAACAAAAAGAGTATGATAATAAAAGATTAATTAATTTTTTGTTTAATTAATTATGCCGCTCTTCTTTTTTAGTTAAGGCATGAGGTATACCTAGTGAGTTGTAGGCATCATATAAACATAGAAATTATTCACCTATTAAAAAATTATATTACTAGTGACTTGTGAGACGTAAGTTAACTTTACTTTTGCTATAGAAAAATACTTGTTAAATAAAACTCACTTGACTATCAGAAGTGTGAGTCTACTCTCACAATTCACAACACACTCAGGCATCTTTGAGTGTGATTTGATGTAGAACTTATGTCCACTACTCATGCTATGTATATCGGATGCTCTTAATTAGATTTTTCTTCTTTCTTTCCACACCTCTGGTTCTAATACTAGGATTTTAAGAATCCATAACTTACACATGTGTATGTGAAACAACAAACTTTTTCATTTTCTCTAGTCCTCACATATTTATTACTATGCTTTTAATGATTATCCATGTTTACCCCTTTTGAATATTTTCAGAATAACTTTTTTAAATGTCATCTATACTTTTGATGCCTAGTTTTATCTTGAAATCATATCAACTACATAGACAAAACTCATATGTCCCTTGATTATGCTTAAACTTCTTGAATTTGTATGAAAAGTTATTGGAAATAGGTTTTTTTCTAACTATATGCAAGTTTGATTATATAATTATTATTACTGGGTTAGAGTTCTACGGTGTAAGAGTCCCATAACAATTTACACCTGTGTCTAAATAAAGTTAAGATAAATAAGACGTCTATACTTTAAGTTATATATTTGAAACTTACTAAGTTGTGAAGATGAAAAGGTAATGAATAATAATTTGTCCTGTGTAGAAGGGTGAAACAGTAAAATGCTAATAAGTAAAAATCTTCTAAGTATGGTGTTTGCTTAGGTTGAGACACAAACCCAACTCATGCACACACGTGGTGTGGCGCTTGACGCAATATTACAATTTGATGAGACACTTGACACTTCATACACTCGTATCGCTAAGAGTGGTCTTTTATTTTTTGAATTTGGTTTGAGATACCACCAAGTTAATTAGTTAAAAGTTGCTAATGATGTCATCAGGAGTTGCGACTACTTGTGTTTCCACCAATGTGCAGTAGTGACTACTTTCGGTTCTCATTGATGGAGTGTGCATGCCACTGATACTTTGCTGTTGTTGGTCGTGCGTTGGTGTTGCTTGGTTTATGCCTTAGTTGCCATTGCTCTCTTCCTACTAATGTAGCACAACACAAAGTTGTTGCAAATGAAGTTCTAATCCTCCGATTGCCACCTCTCAGTTGTGACTAAATATCCCGTTTCCCCTTGATGCTCGGGTGCCACAGCTTACGCGCTAGTGAGCACTTCTTGGGTTTTCACACAAACATAAAAGTAGTGAATTTGTATTAAAGACAGTTAATACAATGTATCACAGTTTTGTAATTACATTTTGACATATCTTTCTGAGGTAGATTTCAGGCTTGTAGGTCTATTTTGTGAATGATATCTCTACAAAAATACATAATTTTGATTACAATATACCATTACAAGATCATAGACAATCCTTACAAGTTATAATGATGCTGCTAATACAATCAAGGTTAATTACTCATAACCATTTTAAAAATCCAGAATGCGTGTACTCACGTACAAACAGTCAAGAGCGGACCCAAGAAGGGAAGGGTCAACCGACCCTGCAGACTTTTTGCTTTTATGTGTAACGTGTATTGATTGTTTTCGATTGACCCCGTGTTAATTTTAATATCAACTCTATATAAAAGTTTACGACCCCTAAACCCAAAACGTTTTTAAAAAAAATGTGAAACCAGATACACATTAAATTAATAGTTTGTTTTAGTTAAGAAAAATAAGCCCAAATATAATCACTAATAGATATACTTTGTGTTAAATCTCTAAGCCCATTTATTTAACTAAAAACCTAACTCATACTTCATGAATCCATTAACATTCCCTAATTATGTGTAAAATTTCTGTAAAAAAAAATACCATAATTGATACATATATTTTTTACATTAAGAAATAGTTTTATAGGAAGGTTTCTATTGATGATATGTAATGGATAGCTCTCAAAAGATAAAGACTTGTAAACAAAACTATAAAAAACAATTTTTTTTATTTTCTAATTAAATTGTATTTTTTAATTGTCTTATAACGTTATTGTATTATATTGATGTGACCCGACATGATTCGAACCAAAAATTCCAACATCGAGTTGCGCTATACATGACTAATCGAGAACTAAAAAAACCAACCGTGAAGAAAAAAAATTCCAGATCCACCCCTGAAACAATGATCGTTCTTTTTATAAGATTAAAAGTTTGAGTTTCATGATAGACAGTAATATAGATTTAAAAATATAATAGATGGTTTTCGTTCTTAAACACACGCATTAACTGATTAACTTGTGTGCTCCTCTAGCTGAATTGAAGGGATTAACATAAGCAAAAGATTAAAATACCCAAATTATTTGATTAAGAAAACACAATGTCAAAGCAATTGGACTGTTCATAGCTCCACAAGGGGCCCCAACTTCCCCAAAGCCGCCCATATAAACAATTTGATGCATAATTTCAATCACAAACATCCATTTCTTCCTCAAATTCGTCATCAAATCGAAGAAAAACAACAATAAGCCTCTTGACAATGGTAGCGGAAGCTTCATCGTAAGTCCCCAATTCATCTCCTCCTTTAATCCCCAAAATCAGATAAAAATGAGGCGAAATTTCGTACTTTTTCATTGCGAAATTTCGTCGAACACCCTGTGGTCAATTTTTTTCTAAGTATTTATGCCTAATCGTTTACCTCTGTGATGTGTAGATTCGAGACCAGTGAGATGCTCGCAAGGTTCTTGGGGTCAACCCCTATGCTGCCGGAGTCATGGAACCTTTGTGCAAGATCAAACATCATGGCGCCACAAGGGTTCTTGATCGATGAAGTTGGTGGTGTTGTTTATGTAGCGTTTTCAGGGGTCCAATCGTTGGATGGATTGGAGCCCAGTTGTGGGAATTTGGTGCCGTTGTCGGTCGCCACTGCCGCCGGAGTATCTCCGGTGTACGGTGGCGCCGACGGCGGCATGTTTCCGGCGTTACAGAAACAGAGTGATGATGAAGGTACAGTGATGGTTGATGCTGGATTGCTTCAGTTGTTCTTGAATATCTTTCACACCCCTGTTTTCCAAAATCAGGTTTGATTGCTTCCTTAATTCGTTCTGTTATTCTGTATGATGCAATTTGATCAATAATTTGATCAACAATTCGATCGAATTGAAGATTAAGATTATCAGTTTCTTGATGTTGTAGATGTTTGAAATCAAGAAGAAGCAAAAACCAGTGGTGTTCACCGGACATTCGATCGGTGGTGGGATTGCTGCTATATCATCACTCTGGCTGTTATCTTATTATCAATCGATTTCATCTCCACCCTTTGTAATCTGCTTCACTTATGGTTCACCTTTGATCGGCAACGAGCCCCTTTCTCGAGCCATTCACCGGCAACGATGGGGCGGAAACTTTTGTCATCTCGTGTCGAAATTCGACATCATGCCGCGGTTATTACTCTCGCCATT
Organism: Flaveria sonorensis; assembly: GCA_025506505.1. Taxonomy (NCBI): domain Eukaryota; kingdom Viridiplantae; phylum Streptophyta; class Magnoliopsida; order Asterales; family Asteraceae; genus Flaveria; species Flaveria sonorensis. The sequence goes on along the minus strand of CM046435.1, from coordinate 61,235,381 downwards.
AGCCCCGATCACCACCCACCTCCACACCCTTTTGAAATCTTGGCATATAACCATGAACTCACGGTTCTTTATTCGTGATCTCGGGACCCAACTCACTGATCATGAGAAGTCTGAGTTGTTTCATTATGTGCGTCATTATGTTGAAGCCACTGCGCGATCGCCTGCGGTTCTTTATGATTCGTTTGCGCCATTCGGGAACTTCATGTTCTGTTCAGGTGATGGCGCGGTGTGCTTTGATGACACTGCTGCTGTTGTTAGAATGCTGCATTTGATGTTTGCATCAGGGTCTCCAACCTCTTGTGTCGATGATCATCTCGAGTATGGAGGTTATGTCGAAAAGATTAGTTTACAGTTCTTGAATCGAACCAAAGATGAGTTGTGTGAGTCTAACACGTATGAAGCTGGAGTTACACTCGCGTCACAGTTGATATCGACTGATCAAGTAAGTCACATTCTCAGACAAAGTGATTCTGAATACTATTATCTGACTAGTAACAGTTTTAAGGTTTAAAGTTTAGTGTTTAAAGACATGTTATATGTATAGATGAACCCTTTAAACACTCTTTCGTTGTTGTCATTAACTTGGTTTCAAATTTGCTTTAGGGTTTAGAGTAACATTCGACAAAGTGATTTTGAATACAGCTATCTAACTAGTATCAGTTTTAGGGTTTAAAGTTTAGGGTTTATAGACATGTTATGTGTTTAGATGAATCCTTAAACACTCTTTAGTTGTTGTCATTAACTTGGTTTAAATTTTGCTCACAGGAACACATGGTTAGCCCCATTAAAGATTGTCTAAGGGTGGCTAGGCGAATCGGGCCCACACCTAACCTTAACAGCGCAGGGCTAGCTATCGGGTTATCAAAGATAGCACCACTACGAGCCCAAATTGAGTGGTACAAAGCTTTGTGTGACGAATCTGACGACCAACTCGGGTACTACGATGCATATAAGTTAAGAGGCGCGTCTAAACGAGACTTCAAAGTTTCCATGAACCGGATGAAGCTTGGGAAGTTTTGGAACAATGTTATTGACATGTTGGAAAAGAATCAACTCCCACATGACTTCCACAAACGAGCCAAATGGGTGTACGCGTCACTGTCCTATAAGCTCCTCGTTGAGCCACTGGACATCGCTGAATACTACCGTAGTGGTGAACACCTCAAAAAGGGACATTATTTGAAAAATGGGAGACCTCGAAGGTATGAAATCTTTGATAAATGGTGGAGAGAGCGAGATATATACGGAGAGAACGATAATAACAGTAAGAATAGGAGTAAGTTCGCGAGTCTAACACAAGACACGTGTTTTTGGGCCAAAGTAGAGGAGGCTCGTGATTGGGTGGAGAGGGTCAAGTGTGAGCGTGACCCTCGGGTGCTCGGGGTTCTGTGGGCGAGTATTGAGAAGTTTGAGCAATACGCGAGGGGTATGGTCGAGCGGAAAGAGGTTTCCATCGACGTTTTGGCCAAAAACTCGAGTTACATGAGTTTGATGGAAGACTTGAGGGTCTTAAAATTACAATTACCGTATTTTTAACCACGTGTTGATATTTTTACAAGCTAGACTTATATTATAAGATTTATCTATGATGTTATTCTACTTGATACACTTGAGTGATGATTTGGATCATATTGGTTCATATGGTTCATATTTTGTTAAAGATAATAACATAAAGTTAATGAACCAAAATGACAAGTAAATGATGAAATATAAACATCTTGTGTAATATGAAACCGACCATATAATTTTCATCAATTTCACACATATAGGGAGGACAAAATAATATTCTCTTAATAATACTCTTTTTTCTGAACGGCATACAATAATATCACAAATATGATGATGACAATGATATGTGAGAAAAACAATAACGGTACTCTATATTAAAAAGACTTTTTAGCAAACGATATATTATTACTTTTATAAATTTATGATAATAATAAAAATGTTCATCGACACCCTTTCCGTCATCGTATACGTCACTAAAATCATACCCATAGGATTAAATAATACCAATGCAAAGACTTTATAGTTATCTTAATATAACTTCTCAATTTGATTATCAAAACTAAAAGCATATCCAAAAATTATATAATAGGAGGGTCGTTTGATGATATCCAAAAAAACTTTTATTTATGGTAAGTGAATAAAAACACTAAGAGAAATATTTTTTGGATGGATTGTTAAAAAAATCTGTTATGTATCTAATTATTTTTTTTCTCTCTTCTAGCTTCTTGTTAGGTGCGTAATGATAATATATTATTTGTTATTTAAAAATAAAATAAATAAATTATATACTCCTTCAAACATGATTCTATTTAAATTATTTAGTTGCCTTGAATCCCTATCACATGTTTCTTATGATAGATTTGTCTTGATCGTCCACTTATCACACGCTTGAGAGTATCCTATCATCCCGTCTAATATTCACATCTTTGAAAACGTCGACTTACACACGCATGAGAACATACGTTACCCCATGTGTGAGTGTACGGTTACCGTATATGAGTCATACGGCACATGAATCGTTCCTAAGATATGATATGTTTATACGTACATTCATTTACATGATCTCGCTCTGTGTACGAGTAGACTTGTTATATCGTACCCCTTAGTGGTATTCCATATGATTGTGTTGTATTGTTTTGTGCATATTATGTATTTTGTTTAACATGTAAATAGCTAGGATTTTCAAGTTTTTTGCTGTACTATTTTTAACTTTGGAAAAATCCTACACAACACATCTTAGGTGGCAATGAGCCCAGGTTTTTAACGTTTCTTGTGGCTCATAAGTTTCATAAAACCTTAAAAACACATGGGCAACTTAAACATAACATCGTATTGAATGACGTTATTGAATGAGTCAAGATTTGACCAATCAATTAACAACAACGAGGTTGAGTGTTCTTCTTGGTATTTATGCACCTTCAACAACCTTCAATCCATTGTAGTTATTACCAATGGCAGATAATAATTGGACTGTAAAAAACAGCTTTTTAGTGTGTAAATTTGACGATGGTGGTCGATGAAAACATGCGAAAGCATGTTCTTCGTTTAATTTGTCTGGTCTAATTGTGGAAACTGAAGGATCCACATGGGCAAATCTGACAAAATGATATTTACAACACTTGGTTCTTTTAGCGACGAAACTGATGAGCCGAAAGCAAGCGTCATTAATGTTGTTTTCAAGGGAACACTAAATATATTTGCCACCAATCTCACTAGATTTAGATTCTTGATATTCAAGTGAATTTTTCAAGAAAATCTTGGAGATTCTTGATTTTCAAGAAAATCTTAAAGATTCTTGATTTTAAAGTGAACTTTTCAAGAAAATCTTGAAAGTTTTGGTGTTCATGGAGTGGGATTCGAGTGCGCGATCCGAATGGGGCTTGGAGAATGAAGTTTCGGGGTTTTTGGATTCGTCGAGTAAAGATGGAGGCGGGTTTTCGGGTTTGATGGAAGAAGGTTCGGTTTTATCAGGTGAAGCGATGATCGGGTTGAAGCTTGGGCGACAGACGGACCGTCGGGAAAAGTCAAGAAGTGATGCATTTTGTTATTTACCCGATTCGTCGTATTTGCCAGTAAAGAGATCTAGAGGCTCACACCAAAGTTCTGTTTTAACACGTTGTCAAGTTGAAGGGTGTAACCTTGATCTTGGGTCGGCAAAAGAGTACTACCGTCGGCATAGGATTTGTGCGGGCCACTCAAAAAGCACGAAAGTTGTTGTCACGGGGATGGAGTGTCGGTTTTGTCAACAATGCAGCAGGCACGTTTCAGTTTTCAAACTATTCAGTGCAAACTGTGATTTACCTGATCTGTTGTTAGCAGAGTATTTTCAAATTATTTGATTGGGGATTTTGCAGGTTTCATGATTTGTCAGAATTTGATTACAAGAAGCGTAGTTGTCGGAGACGCCTCTCCACACATAACGCTAGACGACGTAGGCCGCAGTCAAGGGACAACAAGATCGGTACAATACGTACGTTAAGAAATTCAACACCGCAAAGTTCTTCTAACTTCAACGGTGGATGTGTAGACATGATGTCTAATGGTGGCTTGTTGGACACATCCTCGTGTTTTAGCGGGATCAGTCCTAGAAAGGTTGATCATGATGGTATGTTTTTTTCTCGAGTTATAGTTAGGTTGATAGTTAGTTAACGGGATAGCGGGCTTAATCAATCATTGTGAACTGTTTTTTGTGTCAAGTACATCAACCCTTACCCAAAACACATTTAAAATTGTACTCACTTAAACCATTATCTGAACCGGTCTGAATGGTTTAGCTGGTTGAAACCGCGTTCACGAGTTGCAATCAAGTTGTAAACGTATTAAATAATTTGTAATATATGGGTTAAACCTGTTAATATGTATCTTTTTATTTTATTCTAATTTTAAACATGTGTACGGTTAGAACTGTTTAATTAAATACAAACTGTATAGTTAAACTAGTTAATAGCATATTGTCAATCCAGACAGGACTTGTTTATTAATAATGTTAGATATAACAATTAACAACCACAACATGATTATTTTTGTTTTTTTTTTATTTAAGGTCTAGAAGCGAATTCCAGCTCAATTAATGAAACGGAAGCTCAACATTGTTTTCCCCTTGAGCCAACGTCTTCTTGGGGCTTTAGAGGTCACGAAGAACCCTCATCCTTTGATCAGTTTATGCACGAACACAACATCGGGTTGATGCAGCCTGGGATGCCACTCGAGATGCCAAATACGTGTATCACTCAAATACCACATGATCATTTCGACTGCTTTTGTCCAGATTAAGCTTGGTTGGCGGTTGATCGGAAACCTTTTCAAGCAACAATCTAGGTTAGTGATTTGATCGAAAAACATACTTATATAATGTTTAATTGTCATGATTTAAGATATATAATACGTGTCAAGTGCTAGTATTTTTGTGATGTATTAACTTAAACCACATGTTTAACCTACTTCAATACTTAACGTCAAATGAACAATGGATATATATAAGACGCTCATCGTCTATATGGAGCTTCCTATAGATGATCAGGTGGCCCGTGAATGTGATGCTTTGATGTGGGCTTGGCTCATGCTATGGTCCCTCGATAATCAAATATAAGACTATAATGTTAGTTATTTTGATTAAAATTAATACTTTAAGTTATTGTTTTGTATTTCATTTATAACTATTGATAAATTGAAGATCAGAATATAATGTTTATAATGTTTCAATGATTACAATCGTCTATATATAGAGAATGCGTTATAATTTTTATAGAATCTTGATATATGATGATAAACATTCTCTAATTTATGTTTTATCTGAACGTTTTCTAGAACACATGTAACGATTTTGCTTCCACCTTTTAAGATACGTGACAAATTGCAATTTCGACTACGCCAAGTGTTCCCCTTAGCTTCGTCATGTCGTGAGAGCAAGTATAGAGTTTAGCGTATATATAATAACTGAGAGTAAAGGGAGTAAGGGTATTGTTAAATCAGTTTACCTTGTTTCTTTTGTTTATAGTCTTGGTCGCAACAACATTTAGGATGAGTATTATAATAATTACAAACGCAGTTGTTATTTCAGGTGCTATGTAATGAAGATACCTTAGTAATATGTTCAAATTTTCGTGTCCATTTTGCATGATATGAATGTGTTGGACTATTTTTAATCGTGACGCCTATGTTTTTTAATCTTTAGTAAGCCCCGACTTTTGTCTGGCTAAAGTAGCTTTGGATGGTATATCAAGTTCTATCCAAACAAATGTTGATCCGAACGCTAGAATGTGTTTTGTCGGGATCAATGTTTGCACCTATATAGCATAAGTACTATCTGAACAAGTGGGTTTTCTCCGGACCAATTTAGAGATACACAGTCAATAATTACGACATGTTTTGCACATGATAATATTGATGATAATACATAAAAGTTCATTGTATTAAAAATATAAATCCCTATGTCCTGTTCATTCATTTATATTTATGAATGTTTGTTCACGTTCATTCATTTAGATTCGTTCATGTTCACTTGGTTATGTATTCATCTAAATCTTTTAAACTCATAACACTTTATTCTAAATTATTAAATTAAAATACCATCTGAGTAACATAAGACTTATGAATTTTCTCCCTCTATATTTGCTAAGTGATGTCTTCACTACTTATATCATAAACCTTATCAGTTTCCTACAAGGAATCTAAGATTCACTGAGTTACTAATTCTTGCATAACTAGTTAAATTACATCAATTAATCCATCTAAGATCAGTTATTCTAATTCTAACCAATGACCAACCCCGTACATACTTGCCTCAAATGAGTTGCAAGGTTTAATTCATGTTGTCAATTCTTGACCAATTAAACAATTATCATAAATTTAAATACTTGGTCACCCATTCATGGTTTGTTACTCCAGAAAACTATTAAACAGTTATCATAATTTTCCATCCAGTGCATAAATGCACAATTTCACTAAATTTTACATCCAAACACACATCATTGAATATATTTGGACACTTATAAGTTAAGAGGATGGTTCCTGAAAAAACAAATAGTTATGTGAAAACCAAAGAAAATCACGGAAACCAATAATATAATTCAGAATTTTTTTCTTATTTTAATTGTTAAAATATTATTTAAGTATTTGATACATATATGTTGAGCATACATACAAGAATGAAGAGTCTTACGTATACGTAACACTATGTTGAACAAAAAATGGTTACGTAACGTAACATATGTGTGACGTATATGTAAAACCATGCTACGGTTTTCATTTGATCCATACCCTTATTTATATGTACTCACACATATACATAGCGGGTAGTGATAAAAAATTATTAAATTATGTGACCGATTTCATTGGTTTTCTCATAACATTGTGGTTTTCTTAGGATCCTCTCTATAAGTTAAAATCACAATTTTAAAAAAGTTTCTTATATTGGTAAAAAAACTTACAATACATCATAATGATCAATAAAAAAACCATAACATGCAATTTCAATTGCACAATGTATATTTAAAATGAAGCATGTTAACAAAATTTAAAATGAAGCACAATGTATATAGTTAAGAGATGTTGGAATTTAGTTGAGGGATCGATTTCACCAGGTAACAATTAATACCTACTTAAAACTCAAGAACTAGGTAAAAGATGATTAATTACTTACCGAATGTGAATTTAGTATCTATAAACAATAGCAAAGCGTTAGAATTAAGCTAATTTCACTCTCTTGCCTTCAAGTTTGACAAGAACGCTCAAATACTCATTTTTTCTAACTTAAAGGCTCATTCTCTAAAACTCTATCCGAGTTGAAATTTGAAGGAGTTAAATGACATTTACTTATATGACTAAGTATGTTAGCCCAACCCTACATTGTTCATGTGCTTATAGTCGTTAGGGTTTTCATGCTCTTTTGCACTCTTAATGGATCGACAATATATGTCTTACTCATGGGGTTAACATGTACTATTTATATAATATTCATAGAGTAAAAGGAAACATTAAAACACTAAAGAACTTGTTAGGCAACTTTCATTCGAATTGCTAGATTATGTTGGATAAAATTTCTATACTAATTAGTTAGCTAATTTCTATTTACTTAGTTAACAAATTTCATTTTCTTTGTATTCTACAAATAGATTCTCCACATCATATGTTTTCTTATATGGTTTTAATCAATACTTATCCTGATTAAATTTAACTAACACCAATAAAAAGTAACGAGCATTTTTTTATATATGACATTGTCCTTCACTCTTTATTAGGCAAACTGACCTTCATAGTCATTTAAACATCGTCTCTAACATCATAACTAAACTCATACCACACTCGATTACCATAAACAATGCTCGTTACCAAAACTTACAAATTGTGAATCTAATATCACAATAGCAAACCACATTGTTTATCATGTTTATCTATGATTATATATCAATGTATGATGCATCAAAAATTTCCAACTATAGTTAATGAGGATGAGAGCTTGATAGTTGGGCAAAGCCTTAACACCTATAGAACGATAGATCCTTTATGACACAACCAAGAGAAGTTGAAACCAAACCACTAGTTCAAGATGAAAATTCTTTAAGTTTATTACCGATTTAGGTGTTACACATCATTTGTATGTTTTTATGGTTTTTATTTGATTTCTACTTAAACAAACTCGTAAAGTTCACATACATTTTAATACCATAAAGCTTGCTCAATAATCCACGCGAATAAAATAAATTCATATGTGTACATATATATGACCAAATTACCCAAATTAAAAACCAACTTTACCAAATGTTAAGTCATTAAGAACCACTTGTAATTTGTTAGGGTGGTCAGGGGTAATATCAATATCGGGGACGAGGGAGGTTGATGTGACCGTTTAACCATCTAGAATCACATCCCCAAGCGTGCGGCTTCAAAAAAAGAAGAGGAATGAACAACTCTCTACCAACAATATGATTAATCGTGTACATGAGTGTGCGAAGGGTGAGGTTGGAAAGGTTCGTGAGAGAAGACTAATCTGACCGTTTAACGGTCTGATAACACCACCACCGTCATCAACTTCACCTCTAGTTTTCACAGCCTCGGCGCGACCCCGTGCACCCTTAGAGATAAGTTAGTAATGAATGATACATTGCTAAAAATACAAAAACAAAGCAGTGATGATGGCCATGTTGTCAAGAATAACAATAATAAATAGCTAACGATAATAATCATCATATCATATCATATAAATAAAATAAACGAGAGAATGAAGACCAGTTGTTATTGCTTTTCTCTCTTCGTCATCTCTCTTCGTTACTCTCTCTCTAGACTTTCATCGTCGTTTCGTCGGCGTCAAACCCACCAACGACAGCAACAATTTATCATCATACTTATCTCCACCATCATCACAATCTCCCCTTTGTACCTCTGTAATCACCATCTCAATCGTCAATCGGATAATCAAGAAACGAAACCCTATTTACAATCTGTAAGTTTTCCTCTCTTTTACTCTAATTCTTTAGTTTTATGATCATGGATCACTGTTAATCTGGTGGGTATTTGCGTGTTGATGACGCTGTGTCCGTTTGACTGTAAAAATGCTGACTTTTTGTGGGTTTGAGGTGTTTGAAGTCTTCGGCCTTTTGGGGATTTTAGGGTTAGTGTTTTAGGTGTTTGTAATTTGGAAGTTTTGGGGTTTGTAGAGTTAATTGATGGTTTTGATGATGGGTGTGAGTGAATTAGCTGTTTAGAGGGTTGATGATTTGGTTTAGCTGAACATGATAGGGTTTAATTGCATTAGTTCATATAATCTGATTTGATTTGTTTGTGTGTTTTGAAATTGGGTCTCGTTAATGATGTTTAGCTATCTCAGGTACCAAAGGAATCATTCTTGTGCATGAGTCCGTGATTAGAGTTAATTGCCTTTTTCAGTTAAGGAATTAAAAATTGAAATTGATGATTGTTAGCTATTGTATGTTTCAGAATGAATTGAGTTGGAAGTAGACATTTGTGTGTGTGTGTTCTTTTATATAAATTTGTATTAGGTGACCGGTGGCGCGTATACATGTTCTTCAAGTTTGATAGAGGAATAGGGTTGTTTCTATATTGTTAGCTATCGTTCATTTATTTGGGTATGGATGCCCTTTTGTAAATCAATAAAATTAAATTAGAAAATATTTTCCCCATTTGAAAGTTTGAGATCTAGATTTTTAGTTCCAGGTCTACTAGCTTCTAAATTTAAACGAGTGCTATCAATTACTGTACTTTCCAAAATGCATCTAAAGAAATTAAAGTTAGTCAAAAACAGCATTTTCAAGCTATCAAGCAGTTGCTAAACTGAAGAACTATATGATGTGCCATTATTATGAATGCATACTGCTTTATTATTTCGCTTTATTTGCTGTCTTATTTCTCTTTTTGACTTGAAGTTTAGGAATCACAAAGAATTATAAGAAATAACTGAAATATAACCAAAGTATTGTTTTGGGGTGTTCAACTTGCAATTGATGAGAGAATCATGGGCTTGGCATTCTATCTCTTTGAAAGAGGTGCAATTATTAAGAATACATGCCAATACAGTGATACGAACCCAAGTCCCTGCTCCAGATCAAATTCAGATCCCACTCTTTAACCCAAGACCAAGTCAATTATTTTAGAGAGTGGAGGAGGGGATGCCCATGAAATTAGGAGACGAAGGACAACTGTTCCCACCATTTTTTAGTTTAAGTATTGATGTTTCATTCTATTTTTCTGGTCTTGTTTTTCTAGTACTTTGATTAAGGTTAATTCCTTGTTATTGGAGATTAACCCATCTCGAATTGGGTCTATTTGTATTTCTTTCCTGTTTTAATCAAGCCAACTGTTTCGAGTTCTATCATACATACAGATATACAATAATGACTATTAACCAAAGAAAAGGCGTTGAATTGCTGATTTTTGGTACTTATCGTTCTCTAGATACAAATAACTTGGTAGATGTTGCATACAGGAGTCATGAGAGAACAACATAAATATTTAAACAATCAACAAAAGTGATATAATATGACAAATTCTCATCAAGAATGAAGTTGTGATAGAAGTAGAAAACATATAATATGACAAAAAAACATATAATATGACTAATTAGAAGTAGAAACCAATGTGTTTTAACATGAATTGATAGCGGGTTCTAGTAGTGGCTTTTGTATATATATTATTTAATCTAATGTGAAACAATATGTCACATATCTTGATATTAACACTGATTTCTGACTTTGTGTTTGTATTTTGGTGCAGGGTGTTTGGTTAAAACAAACTTGGACTTTTGCCGCATGCTGAAGGGGTAGAAAGAAGTTGAAAAAAATGCTAGAGGCTCCAAAGTTTACAGGCATGATGGGCCTAAACAACGGCCATGATAATTTTGTTGACCTTTCCCAAGGGTTTTATCATAAGCTCGGTGAAGGGTCAAATATGTCAATTGACAGTTTCAACAGTTTACAAATGAGCAACGGTGGTGGGTCAGTTGCAATGTCTCTTGATAACAGTAGTGTTGGGTCCAATGAATCCCACACTCGCATATTGAACCATCAGGGTCTAAAACGTAACAAAAATTACACCGATGCCCAAAGTGTGAACAGAGGTCGAGTCTCACAAGGGTTAAGTGATGATGCTTTGGCTCGAGCCCTATTGGACCCAGGGTTCCCAACTGAAGGGCTCGAGAATTTTGATGAATGGACAATTGATTTAAGGAAACTCAGTATGGGACCTGCTTTTGCACAAGGGGCTTTTGGGAAGCTGTATAAAGGGACTTACAATGGTGGAGATGTTGCTATTAAGCTTTTGGAAAAACCTGAAAATGATTTGGATCGGGCTCAGCTTATGGAGCAACAGTTTCAGCAGGAAGTTATGATGCTTGCAAGATTAAAGCACCCGAATATTGTAAGGTTTATTGGTGCATGCAGGAAACCAATGGTTTGGTGTATTGTGACTGAATATGCTAAGGGTGGTTCGGTTAGGCAGTTTTTGACTAAAAGACAAAACAGATCGGTGCCTTTGAAATTGGCGGTGAAGCAGGCTTTGGATGTTGCTAGGGGGATGGAATATGTACATGCACTTGGATTGATTCATAGAGATTTGAAATCAGATAATCTTTTGATATCTGCTGATAGGTCAATCAAGATTGCTGACTTTGGTGTTGCTCGAATTGAAGTGCAGACTGAAGGAATGACACCAGAGACTGGGACTTACCGTTGGATGGCTCCGTAAGTTTACTTTTTTAATTTTTAATACGATTTGTCGTTTTTCTAATTTTTTCTATATGCAATTTTTCAGTGTGATAGAACTGTCTTCCTTGTAAAGTGTTTCTTTGCATATGTAATTTAACATTTTCTTTTCACTAGTTGGGGCTTGTATCAAATGTAGAGGTGGCAAAACATGCGGATTAGGCAAGTTGGGTAATGGGTCAAAATGGGTGGGTGTTAAAACCAGAAATTTATACGTGCGGATCTAAACAAAACAGTTGGGCTGACCCACCGAAATTCTTTTACCTTTTTTGTGTCTTGTAAATGATCAATTGACAAATATGATTACACAAACTATATTATTATAGTAATTAGATGATATCTTTTAAGTAAAAGGATATAGGACATTTTAAGTATTTAAATTCACACGAGGTGGCGTTTGACAGGATTAAATCTGTTTCAGTTTTTTTTCTATCTTTGATCAGTTATCAATAACATGCAACTAGAATTGATCTGCTCTTCATATTGATGGAATGGCTAAGAAAGTTTTTTGTTTACCTCTGTGTGCAAGCAACTTGAAAATTTTACGAATGTGGCCAGTATTATGTGCTTTCTCAGAAGTTGTATCATATTTATTGGCGGATACATGATTTTATATGCCATTTTTTAAAATATTTTTTCCAATTCATGAAATTTGGACACCTTCCTTTTCGGGACGTCCTGTGAAACTGAAACATTGCTTTCTGTGAGGCTATGCATTAAAATAACCTATTTGTCTGTTGTTTTCTTTGTAATAAGGTAGGCGGTATCGTTTGGTTAACAAAATCGGCTTGGTTTGTCTTTACAAAAGGTTTTTCTAGATATGTGACAGAGTGACAGACGATCAAATAATTTTCTTATGTAGTAGCCCAACCAGTATATGTATACACTGATACACACATGCGTGCATACATACATATTTATGCAGTTGAACGGATCCAATATGCTTAATTTTAGAGAGCTGACTACTTCTATAATTGCAGGGAGATGATTCAGCACAGGCCTTATACACAGAAAGTAGATGTTTACAGCTTCGGGATAGTTCTCTGGGAACTAATTACCGGGATGCTTCCATTCCAAAACATGACAGCTGTACAGGCGGCATTTGCAGTGGTCAACAAAGGCGTCCGCCCCACTATCCCACCCGACTGCCTTCCAGTACTTGGTGAAATCATGGTTCGTTGCTGGGACGGAAATCCAGATGTCAGACCACCGTTCACAGAGGTGGTCAGAATGCTGGAACATGCTGAAACCGAAATCATGACCACAGTTCGAAAGGCTCGGTTCAGGTGCTGCATGAGTCAACCCATGACTACTGATTGATGAAGATCATGATGAATATAAGAAAAGGAAAAAGGTAAAGAAAATCAACAGGTGAAAAAATGGTGATTTTATATGTCATCTATATGTATCTATTATCAGGGTAATTTCTTTCTTCAGATAGGGTGAACAAAAGAAGAAAGTTATGATATGAACTATCTTGTTTTATGGATTTTTCCGGCCTTTTTTTGTTGAATATTTATGGATTATGTTGCTTAATTAGTAGTAATGGATAAGATTTGTGTTGTATTTATTTATATAATATATATATATATATATATATATATATATATATATAATGATGTTTATTGGCATATATAAAAAGCAAGTCTTTTCTAGTGCTATACTGTCAAGAATTCTGCAGGTTATTACCATGAAAGAGATTTTACCAAGGCAACAATGCATCAACATATTATGGGACTCTGAAACCTACACAGCTGAAATAAATGTGATGGAGTGTGTTAGGGTGTTTCACAGGGGGTTGTACATTCACTGAAGTATTAGCTTTGATCAAAGCTCATCAATTTCAACACTTTAACATTCAGAGTGGTTAGTAAGGTTTGATCTCTCGGTAAATGTTTATTCGTTAACTTCTGTTATCCTATCTATCTTATTTCATATAATCTAAAACACAACTAGTTTACACTAATTCATCATGGACGGAGCTTGAACTCTTGACTCTTAAGTGGATTCACGCTCCAAGTCCAAGTGGCACCGTGCTTATTCAATTCTTTTAAACAACAGAATTTATATAATAAAACCCGATTAGCAAGTAACTAGTCAAGACAAAGCAACGATTGCAATACCATAAAAACATATTACGGACCCAAAACCAATACCATGAAACCTAAAAAAACCCACTGAAACGATGCCAAACAATAACTATAAAATAATACCTCACGTATTGATGCTCTTATCATAAGCGTATTCGTCCAATTGATATGCGTTTCTAATAACTACAACATCAACCGAAGAAACCAATACCTCACTCGCTTATTCATTAACTGCTATGCGTTTTGTATGGTCTAACTGTCTTTTCTATTAAAGACAACAATTTGTCAATTTTCCTTAAAAGGGCGTATTTGTGTTCTTACTCTAGCTTAATATTGGGATGGTAGAAATCAGAGCACTATGGAAGCATCCGAAACATTTGGAATGAGTATTCGAGTACGAGATTAGTTTCAAAAATTTTTACACGTGTACGTGTGATTTGGTGATACCCGCTCAATTGCCCGTAAATCATAATCATATACTTGTTTACTCGGAACATATACCTAAATTAATGTAGGTTGTTTTTATTTTCCTCTAATCTTTGGCTAATAGTACTTCACTATAGTATCTTTACATGAAAAAATAATTTCTTTCAGATATGTATTTATAGATCGTATTTAATGAAAGTATGATTTTTTTTAGTTTTATATTATCATTTATTTACATTTTTAGATGTTTCCAACATTTTAATGAAAATGATGATATGCAGGTACTCTAGAATATTTTAAGTTTATCACAATTTTAATAAGAGTTAATTAAGTAAATGGTCCCTGTGGTTTATAGAAAATAACAGGTTTGGGTACTAAAGGTTTTTTATAACCAGTTGGGGTATTGTGTTTTCAAATTGTAACGAGTTAAGGTATTAACACTAACATACGTTAACTTTTTTGTTAAACCTAAGGATATTTTCGTCTTTTCACTTGAGAAGGATTACTAATGTAACTTAAGAGACTGTTTATGTCATTCAATATATATAAGGGAGTGTTTTTGTAATTTACTATATATATACACAACAGATACTATATATATACACACACAATGTATATATATTTAATATTTCACCACCGCCGCCAGCCCCTACCGTCGGGTCCCATCGCCGGCCACCATCGCCGGCCCCCACCGTCGGCCACCACCTCCAGCCCCCATCGTCAGGCCCCACCCCGTCACATCGTCCTCACCACCACTATCTTCTCTTTAAATCAAACAACAACACCGTCAATGCCATCTTCATCATCGTATCGTAGACATCATCTCGCCATCCATGGCACCATCCACCGTCGATTCATCTCCGGTTAACCACCGCTGCTGCCAAGAATTTCTAATTAGGTAATGTTTAATTTGGGTTTTAGGGTTTTAAACAAGTCACGGGAGGTTGGGGGAACTACCGATGTGTTTGGATCTGGTTGTGGTAGTGTGGTGTGAGAAGGAAGGGTGCAACCAGTTAATGGTGGGCGGTGATGGTGATCTGAATGCGAGTGGGGGTGAGACGGAATTGGGTGGGTTGGGGGTTAACAAGCGAAAGGGAAGGGGGATTTGGTGAGATGATGCTGATGGTGTGATGGTGGAGGTAGGGATGATAGTGATGGTGATGTTCCGATGCTGGTGATGATGCAGTGATGGTTTTGATGTGGTGACGGTGATAATGTGACGATGATGGTAATGCTGCGATGGTGGTGATGATTCGATGATGGTGGTTACTGTGGTTAGATGGTGGTGATTGTAGTCTTCGTGTGTGTTCGGTGGTGGCCGGCGAGTAGAAGGGTTGGGTGGTGGTTACGGTGGGTAGATGGTGGTGGTAGTGCGTATATGGTGGTGATAATGGCTGACGGGGAAAGGGGTTGGGTTTTTAAAAGTTATATGTAATTGCACTAATGGTCTCTGGATAAAAGAAATATATAAAATTAAAAAAATAGTCCCTTAATGGGTATTTTAGTCATTTCACTTAAATTTAACAGAAAAACTAACGTCTGTTAGTCTTAGTATCTTAACTCGTTACAAAATTTAACACACAATACCCCAACCTGTTACAAAAAAAAATCCTAGTACACAAACCTGTTGTTTTGAATAAACCACATGAACCATTTATGTAATTAACTGTTTTAATAAACTTAAAATTACGTAAAAACTAGAATGGTAACAAAACAAATAGTCATCAAAATACCAATGAGTATTTTCTTAGTAAACAAACAAGTATGCTCTGATATGTAATTATCTAATATATACCAATGGGTAGTGAATTGAATATGATATACAATTTTACAAACTATTATCATACATGCTTTATATGTTCGACTACTATAAAAACGACTGATGTAATAGCACACGCCTATGACAAAAAAACATATGTTTATGAGTTTTTCGCCATCTATACAACCCGTATGACTATTGATGCCGTATAGTAACATCCTTTTTTATCAATCATCAAATCATCAAATACTAATAAAACAAAATATTATTGTCACATGTTATCTTCTTAAAATCATTTTGACACATGTCATCTTATTACAATTATTTTGTCACATGTTACCATAACAAGTCAACCCTTTATAATAACATTAAATGCTAATTATGTTGTATATCATTTCCTAATTGATAAACAATAAACAAATAACTAATCAATAAAAAAAAACATGTTTCTTTTTATTAAAAAAGTTAACTTTTTTGAAACAACATTTTGTTAACGATGAAGTTTTTTTAATACAAAGATTTTTTTTAAATGACAATTTTAAAAATCATTTTTATAAAATAAAATGCTCTAAAAGCTTTTTTTAAACAAGGCATTTTAAAGACAAAAGTTAAAAAAATTGTTATTGTTTTATTACTTGAGATAGTTAATTATAAAAAAATTTTATATATATATATATATATATTATCTCAAATAATAATTTTATAATTTATAAATATTGATCAATAGTTTTTAATTTAATAGTTTTATTCAACTCGTGTAATACACGTGTGTCTGCACTAGTATTTTTATATACTACTTAGTGTTTTAAAGATCTCGATCCTTATAAATATCTTACCATGTCAATTTCGCCTTTAACAATATTCAAACGTACAAGCTTAATTGCTAGATGTACAAGTGACAATAGCGTCATAGCATCAAGATAGTTTGTACTCTAGAATTACGTGATGATGTAGGGAAACTTGTAGAACGAATAATGCTCGAATCTCGAATGGTAACTGCTGAATCGATAATAGCGACGATTACGGGCTTTTCAGTCTCAATCTCGATCTCAATCACCATAATAATCTCCACTATCACACACATTCACGCAATTTCGTTTTTTCCGTCTGTTTATGTAATTATGTTGATGAATTCATGAGAATTTCGATTTCGTTGTGAAACGAGGTTAAATCGATGGAATTAGTGAGTATTGCCGTCAGTTCTCCAGTGGTTAGGATCTCTCAGACGAAATTTTCCGATTGCTTCTTTGTTCCGATTCGGAGGAAGAAGACGATCGTCGATCGGAAGTTTGTATTCAATTCTACGAGTGATTTCTCAAATGGCGCTTCAATTGATCACAGAATTCAAGCTGTTCATCTGGAAGAGGTAAAACTAATTCAATTGTTGTTTGAGAAAGTTTTGATAAGTGCATAATTGAACTGCGTATCTACTGTTATCGATTGAATGACTATCAATTTGGCCACTAAATCGGCTATCACATTTGTATTCAGTGAAAACAAGAGCTGATTGTTGCAAAATAGCGAAGTACGGATGTTGTTCTTAAAGTTTCTCCAGATTTGAAGTGCTATAAATTTGTTGTGAAATGCATATTTACTTATTGACTACTTGGAAATGAATTAGTGAAACTATTCAATTCTGATTTTACATTTTTAACAGTGTGTAATGCAGTTGTTATGATCAGCATACTTTTACCATTTAAGAAGTAATTTCTAAGACAGTGATACTTTATTTGAACAAGATTACCTCTATCAAAATCTTCATTTGTATACTCAATCCATCTCTAGTTACTTCTCAGCCAGATTTTGTACTAATAACTTATCAACCATAATTTTTGGTTTGTAGTACTTGTTATCGTATATAATTAATGCTTCTCTGGAAAGCATTTACCATCCACAACGATCACAAACACTAATATTAACAAATACTTTCTTGATTTTTACCTATAACAAGTAAGCGTCTTTACAGATTCCATATTTCCATATGTTAATAACAAATCCTCTGCTTTCCAGGGAAGTGATACTTTAAAAAGCAGAGTTTAGTTTCCTGTGATTGAATATCTCGTACATAAGATCCCAACTGCATATGTTTGATGGATTTTATCAGCTTGCCTTAAGTATATGAGAGTCCCACTGGTGTTACTGTCACCTTCGGTACCTATCTTAATAGGTGTACTTTTGGTTGTTTACCATCTAATTTTTGATAACATATTTTCTTCTGAATCATGATTTGTTGTCTTATTCCTTTTCACTTAACTACTTTTAATGAGCAACTCTAGTAAATGTTATACATATTTTAGGTAGCTGCTGGCAAGCCAAAATCTTTAACTGGTTTGGTAAGAGATGTTGACTGGCCTTCTCCGAGTGATGAAATCCCATTTTGGAAGAGGAAGTTACACACTCATGATGCCAATCCAGAGATTCCTGTTAACATAGAGAGAGATTCTGATCTTTTGCATGTTATTCATGTGACTGCTGAAATGGCACCAATAGCAAAAGTTGGTGGTCTTGGTGATGTTGTAACTGGGCTAGCTCGTGCATGTTTATTACGTGGACATAAAGTTGATATTATGCTTCCTTTTTATGAGTGTATCCAGAAAGACAACATTCAAGAATTGTCATTAATGTCTACATACAATTCATATCATGATGGAAACTGGATACAGACTAATGCATACAGTGGATTAGTTTCAGATATTCCAGTGATATTTATTGAACCAATGAACCAATTCTTTAAGGGTGAAGATGTATATGGAGGTTCATACAATGAGTTGGAAGCCTATTTATTTTTCAGTCGTGCATGCCTTGAATGGATGCAGGTTTGTAGCTTGTTATACACATTATTCTAGTTGTGATAATTTGTAAATCTATCTGTCAAATATTTAACTCTAGAGTGAAAAAAATGCTTACACTCCAGTTGACCAGTTCCTTTTGTTTGAGATTCTGATATCTTTGGAAATATGATTACTCTTCATAGATCTAGAATATTATCTATGATGCATCTAATAATTTACACAGTTACACGTTACCTTCAAGTAATCTGAGAATATCTTTAAGAAGCCATTGATTAAATGCAGGTTACTGGAACACAACCTGATATTATACATGTCCACGAATGGCAGACAGGTGCACTACCACTGCTCTACTGGGACATGTACTGTTATCTTTCACTTCAGGTATGACCTTAGTTTGAGGCTGTTCTCTATTTTTGTGGGATCTCAAAAGGTTCTAAGAGAATCCATTATTTAGTAAAATTATAATTTTTGCTTTGTAGAAACCAAGAATAGTATTGACAATCCATAATATGGAGCATTATGGAGAATGCAGGTATTCTTTTTATTATTGATGTATTTGGCACTTGGTTATTGATACATATTATTTGTTTGCTTTGTGTACTTGCACATACTTATGATATCATTTTCCTTATTTCCTATGTATTTTAGCAGTTTCATACCTGATTATCACATATTTTTGAATTAACAGCATCTTATCTTTGATAACATTAGAGTATCTTAAAATTTTGTTTATGCAAGCTAACAGTCTCCCAGTATTTAGATAAAATCATAACTGAAAATACTTTGGTTCTTTTGGCAGACAAGAGCAGCTCAATAAGTGTGGCCTTGATGGATCTTTATATGCAACTATTGACAAGGTAAGTCATAATATTTAGTGTGTGTCATCTCATCTCTCATAAATGTATGCATTACTTTCTTTGTTATGAAATTGCAATTAAAATTAGTCATCTTTGAGTTGTAATAAAAAGATGCCCTTTTGTGTTACCTTATTTCTTTTAACTATATCTGGTGGAGAAAAAAGTAATTTCTTTCTGTATCTCTCAACTAATAGGCGATTGATGATCGAACCATTGGCCACAACCCTGAAAGGCTGAGTTTATTGAAAGGAGCCATTGTGTACAGCAATTCAGTAGTGTAAGTCGTTTGTGGATTTCTGCAGGCAATTCAATTCGACTAATATAACATAATTACACGTATACTTGATAGTTATTCACCATGGTAGGTATCATTCAGCCAATCTCTTCGATTTAACACAATGATAAAATTAAGAATTGTGTAACTTTGTATTCATAGATGTCATAAACAGCCAGCAAATATATGTCCTTCGAGGTGCAGTGAGGACAATAAATTAAATATGATTTGACAATATGTTTAAGCAGTGATTATGATTCAACATATTCGGTGTATGATTTGTTAATACTTGATATACCAAAATTTAAAACCAAAATAAAATGTATTCTTTTGCCCAAAAGAAGAGTGTTTCAATCTTACATTATCTATATTCAGTCATGTCTGATTTCATTTATGTCCTTGAACCTGTAATTTCGTTCCTTGAAATCTCTTTAGTAATATTTTTCTTTTTTATGCTGTGGAATCATTACTAAACCAAAGAACAACAAAATCAGGGGGATCACTAGAGTTGAGAAAATTCAGATTAGATATCTCAAATTAGATGGGTAGAATGTTGCAATTTAAACAAACAAAAAAAGTATATCAGGATCCTAGGGTAATCTTATTTATAGTCTCTTCCTAAATTGAGTCAGTGCTACTATGGAATTTATATCTTGAAAAACTGTAATTAATTATTATGCTTCTTGCATGCGCGCAAGCATGCGCACACACACATAATTTCCGAGTTCATAATGACATATTATTATTTTTCTTTTTCCAGTACAGTCTCTCCAACTTACCTTAATGAAACACTTTATTCTGGATGGCTTGCAAGTGCTTTGCTAACAAACCGTGACAAGTAAGCATATTGGATACTTAGTTTATTCTACTCATGTTGCCACTTCGTTAAAACTGAGCACCTATCATCATTTGCTGCAATAGCTTTTAACTTTTCTTTTATTTTTTTGTTTGAAATTTATAATCAAATCATTTCTTTTTTACGACATGGTGCTAAGTTGCATATTGGATTTTCATTTTACTTCAATAACCTAATTGTGTAATTATCATCTATTGTAGATACCATGGTATTCTAAATGGGATTGATACTGTAATGTGGAACCCTGCTTCCGATGTTTTCTTGCCTGCCAATTATCATGGTAATATTCATCTTAGTTTTTGTTCATATTCCTTATAGCTTATCAAATAAATGCACTCTACTAACATTATGCCCTTTTAATTTGGCTTAAACATAACAAGATTATACGGTCTTAAATAGTTCTATTTTATAAAGAGAAAAGCACGAAAACATTCATTTTATTGGTGTGTTATACCTATATATGCCTGTCAGAAACATATCACTCATTTTATCAACTGAGACTCATGTATAAGACTTTTTCCCATCAGTATTGACTTCAACTAATGTGACACGTGACACCATATCATGTATAGATCCATGTATAGATACACAACCAAAGATTTGCACATCTCATGGCTATATTTGAACTATTTTGACATGATACATACGTATAACATACTTAGAAAATTGACTGCTTTCGTGATTTTCTTTGATAAATATAATATATAATGTAAGTTCAATGCATTAACATTTTGCCCATCTAATTAAGCTCACAACACTGATGAAAAGCAATTATGCAAACAATATCTCCAAAGGGGGCTTGGTTTGGCCTATGAAGGCAGGGTGCCTTTAGTTGTTTGCATTTCTAGATTGGTTGCTCAAAAAGGTCTTCATCTAATTAAACATGCAATCAGTCATATTGAAAAACATGTAAGTTTTATGATATGTTATATTACTACTACTTATAACATATTCATCCTGAAAATAAAATATTCAAATTATATATGGTCTTCTTCCTCCTCCCTTTTATAGGGTGGGCAAATGATTGTGCTGGGAAAAGCTCCAGATGGTAGGGTTCAAGGAGAATTTGAAGCTCTGGCTAATCTGGTAGCATTTTGTTGAACTTTCTCTTGTTTTATTATTTAATTTATCTAATTGCCTGTCGCTTATTTTTCTTTTTCTAGCATAATAAAGGTACTACAATCCGTATCCTCTTGATGTATAGGTAACGTCTCATGCATAAATTTTCCAACAAATTATGCTTAGTTACAAATTTGAAATTCCTGCTTATTTGCAACATAATGTGTTTGTTAATTGCAGTGAGGAGCTGTCGCACATGTTGTATGCCGCTGCTGACATGATATTAGTTCCTTCCATATATGAGCCATGTGGACTTGCTCAAATGATTGGAATGCGTTACGGTTCGGTAAATGAATCTGTCTAAAAACCCATATTTCTTTTTCTTGTTTATGGTATTGGTTGACTAGTGAACCAACTTGCTATGATATATTCAGGTACCAGTAGTAAGGAAAACTGGTGGTCTTGCTGACACTGTTTTTGATATGGATGATCAGTCACAACCTGAGATGGCCAATGGGTAACCATTTATATTATGTATTAAATTACTTGAGTTAGTTATGTTAATGTTACTTAATTACCGTAATTTCTTCTGTAACCTTTTCCGTTGGTTTCTATTTTATCCTTTCTTATTCAAAATTAAGATAATTGTAATTATGTTTTTTCATTATCATGATTTGTAACTTCTAAAAAATGTGTGAAAGTATCTGTAGGTCTAGCCTGAATTCCATAGAAGGAATATCATGTGTAAATACTTGATCCGGTATATTCTTGTTGACATGTTATTATTTCTTTTTCTATACAAGGTTTGTCTTTGAAGGGATTGATGAAGGTTCTCTTAGTCACGCTCTTGATCGTGCATTTTTCATATTACGAGAAAGTTTACATAATTACTTCATATCTTGCTATTCGTAGCTTGTGTATCAAGAAATCCTTTGAACCAATCCAAAGCATATCACTCATATTTTACTGGCTGTCGTCGCAGAAACCCGAGCAGCGGGTATGTTTTTGTAAACTCTCTCTCATCGTAGTAACTGAAATCATCTAAAAGTGAAGTACTTGCATCATGATCTTAAATATTTTCAACATCGCGTTCCTGCTTCTAGTTTCACCTACTCAAAAGAAGAGTTTACATAATCACAAATTTGAACAGAACTGTGACCAGTAAATACACATGTAAAGACTATGCTTCTATATGCATGTGTAAATATATACCTCCTGTGAATCTCTGCTATGTGTAACTGGTTTGTTGTCATTGTTTTCAAGAATAACATGTCGGAATCGACTGTTGGGGACATCCTTAATTATGTGCACCTTGACGCGAAATTGGCCACTCCATCTGTCCTGCTGCCAATATTCTGCGTCATTCACAAATCTACAGGTCCAACCATTTCAGCCACACCACAAAATGTCCACTAGCATTTACCTGCAAATAATTTAATCATTAGAAACTTGAAATATTGTTTAATTAGTTGCATAAGATGACGGGTTGTTAGTTGAAGAAACTTACTGAAAAGAAGAGGAAAACCGGACAGGTGGCACCGGATTCCTTTGCTTCTTGATAAGCAGCATCTAGTTTTCTATTTCCAGTGTGTGTACTGGCCCAAACGCCATATTTGATGCTTTTATGACATTTTCTCACTAAAAAGACTTTATTACAAAGAACTTTGCATGTCATAGGTTGTGACAAAATCTGGTCGGTTGTAAAGCTCAAGATCAAGCTTAGAAGATATGTTGTTTTTACTATCAGCCATATCATTCTATTTTCCCTTGGTTTTGATGCCCCATGGTCCTCTATTACGATCACGGTAGTAACGTGTGTGATTCACTAATCGTGCTAATCGCATCCTGGTCCCTATTCTTGACACCTTTCTCGGGAACAAAACGGTTCAGGGGATAGCTTCCCCATGAACAATGCCATTATACCCTCGACAAGATCCGCTTTGTGGGTAAACTCTGGTGGAGGAACCTGATACCGAACCATATGCATATGGTGTCTGCTGCTGTGGAATCTAGAAATCAAGAACACAAGGTATATACATTATATATACTTTATATGCTGAAACGATAAAGCGGAAATCCCAATAATATATTTAGAGGACGAACCTGACTAGAAATGTGTTCATATGAGCCAAGAATGCCAACTGGCGCAGGGTATAAGCCTGCTGATGTTAGTGGAACGGCATAGCTACCCGAACCTGAGGACACAGAATGATTTGGTGCTGAATCACCAGAACCAACATCCCCAGGATATTGTAGAATCCTACATTATTATTTCCACTATTGCAAATAAAACAGATCCGGGGCCCAGGAAAAACATTGTCAGAGAAAGCTCTTGACCGCTGTTTACCGATGAAGCGAGATCGGCCGGCAAAGGCAGAGTATAAAATGAGGAGAAACGGGTTGTGAATAGTAATTTGGGGACATAGGGACTTGATGTGGTGAAAACAGTGCCCATCTATCATTATTGGAGACAAAGGGGCAACCGAGGAGAAAATTGGACCATATGCCACCTGGGCATCAAACCCATAAGCAGGGTGAAACAGTAGTGATGCATTATCATTGTATATAGCCTAATCAGGTCAAAAACATAGTGAATTAGTGATAAAACATGTGAATTTGATTGTTAAAAATGGAATAAAATTGTTATCCTAACGAAGGATGTAAAGAAGATAGTGTTTATTCTCACCGGAGGCACAATTTGCAAGTTGTTAGCATGAACATAGTTTGAATAGTCTCCCCAATTAGCCGAGCCATCATCATAACCTGATGCCAAAGTACGAACAAATCGATGAGATATTAAACATCCATAATATGGATATTATTTAAAGCGCTTAATGTCCCAAAATCAATATTTTATAATTATTTATAAACATTTTGTGTATTAAATATGATCATATAAAATATACATCACTAGAATAATAATAGGCCTTTCAACACCATGTGATTTGTTAACCATTTTGATCAAAGCTATTTTTTAAATATTTACCCAATCGACGATTTAAAGAATAAACATAATTCAAATCGACAAATTCAAAAGAAATGGGTCAAGCATGCCACCTCCAGATACAGGATTAACACCACAAACAGATACAGGATTAACATCACATAGTTAAAGCGGACAATAGCCCTTTGTAACCTTAAAAAAGCCTTATATATCATACGAGACTAACCTCCATAAAAATAGGTATGTTCTTGAGGAGCAAAGATAATCGATTGGTTACAGGGTTCTGAGCTCCATTTGCATTCAATGCTTCTGTGTGGTTGGATACATTTCTTCTGGACCCTGTGATGGCTACATCCGCAGAAGGTTCGGAGAAACAATCCTTTCATGTTTGGGTGAAATTGGCTGATAATACAAACAAAGTAATAATTTAAAACACATAAAATCAGAAACCATAACAAATTGAAATATGGAACCAAAAAGCTAAGCAGCACCTATTCATGTAGTTATCAGGCAAAAGCCCTCACCTGCAGGAAAAAAAACCATAATTATCAAGTTAGTTATTGCACTTGTTATAAAAGGCACACAAGTAGTGCTCGAAGGGCAACACACCGAACAAAATATGGCTACAACAGTTCGACACTTTAGCCATGTCATTCTGTCGACATGGAACAACAAACCATTCAAATCACTTAAAAACTAATGATGTGGCTCATCAACAAGTGATTCAGATGATCACAAAAGCACACAAAAAGTCTTCTAAAGAGCCATATACAGAGAAAAAATCAGTCACAACCGTTTGACAATGCAATCATAATAATGGTAAAAGATCCGCTCGGGCTCGGGCTCGCGCTCATCATGGCATAATCTCTCTTTCACAACTTAGAATTGTACTTAGAAAAATACACCATAAACATAAGCTTGTCCAAATACTTTTAGATATTCTTTCATGTTACTGTAATTGTAATAGCCTAATAGGTCAACCTTGACCAAATCACTAGTCAAAGTCAGAATCTATCCAACAATTTAAATCTAATAACAACAAATTCAACCAAAGTAAAAGGAAATTGGCTGATAATACAAACAAAGTAATAATTTAAAACACATAAAATCAGAAACCATAACAAATTGAAATATGGAACCAAAAAGCTAAGCAGCACCTTATTCATGTAGTTATCAGGCAAAAGCCCCTCACCTGCAGGAAAAAAAAACCATAATTATCAAGTTAGTTATTGCACTTGTTATAAAAGGCACACAAGTAGTGCTCGAAGGGCAACACACCCGAACAAAATATGGCTTACAACAGTTCGACACTTTAGCCATGTCATTCTGTCGACATGGAACAACAAACCATTCAAATCACTTAAAAACTAATGATGTGGCTCATCAACCAAGTGATTCAGATGATCACAAAAGCACACAAAAAGTCTTCTAAAGAGCCATATACCAGAGAAAAAATCAGTCACAACCGTTTGACAATGCAATCATACTATATGGTTAAAAAGATCCGCTCGGGCTCGGGCCGCGCTCATCATGGCATCATCTCTCTTTCACAAACTTAGAATTGTACTTAGAAAAATACACATCAACATAAGCTTGTCCAAATACTTTTAGATATTCTTTCATGTTACTGTAATTGTAATAGCCTAATAGGTCAACCTTGACCAAATCACTAGTCAAAGTCAGAATCTATCCAACAATTTAAATCTAATAACAACAAATTCAACCAAAGTAAAAGCACAATTTTACATAAATCTTCGATTTTAGTGCTGCAATTAACAAGGTGCAAGATCTGAACACCAAAACAATAATCCAACAATCTTCGCGACCAAATTCAATACAGATTCGAATTTCAAAGGCCTAAATCACGATAAAAACTCGCAGATTGAATAAACAGAAAACCTAGATTCCCAAATCGTATAAAATCAAAGTCAAATTCAAGATCACACAAATCAATATTACAAAAACAATCAATGACGCAAACAATACAAACAACACAACAACAATGTTGAATAAAATAACGAGATCAATCTTTTCCCCCAAATCAAAAACGAATTTCACATAATTACCGACAAACACACAGAAAAATAGCAAATTAGCAAAAAACACATACCAGCATGCAAGGGCAAAGATGAATTTGACGCAGATGAGACTCGATCTTTCCCCTGTTGACCTTTTTCTTCCATGATTCTTCCGAAACGCCTCAAATCAAATCGATAATTACAAAAAAACTTGAAGATAAACAGAATCTGAACATCAATATTGAAGAATCAAATTCGAATTCCTCATTATATCATCATCATCATCATCATCAGTATAGAATATATATAAATTATTCGGAAAATCGAAAAGATGAAAAATTGAAAGGGTTTTAGGTCGTATATACGTAAACACGAATTTTTAATATATAACGGACGCTATGCATATATAAGAAACTTCTCGCTCTTTTCCTTTTGTTGTTTGATTTTATTTTCCTTTTTTGTCATTAATAATTATTATATAATGTTTTTTCTTCATAAAATATTCATTTTCTATGATTAAAGATTGTCTCTGTGATCATGTATTTATTTATTGTATGTGTTAATTAAACTCCATATTGTTTTAAACATGCATATATGCGGTACTGGTCACATAAGTCGTTTTAACATTAAGGTTTAACATTAGTTTTAAATTTAGGTTTTGATTTTTCAGATTAAACGGATTATGATCATGTTAAAAGGACTAGTAGATTTGTAAGCGGGGTGTACATATTTATAAAATGGTTGTTTTGTGCTTTTATCTTTTTAACATCTTCAAATTTGATTTGAAATGTGGTGGTGGTGTGTGTATACCATTTTTTTATCAAAACTTTTGTTAATTTGTATTTTCGAATAATTATTTTTCTCGCTAAACATTGTTTTAGGGACAGTGTAAAATAAGTTTGGAAAAATAAGGTACATTTCGATTGTATCATATCAGTATATATTATTAAGTAATAAGTAATAACTAAATGAGGGTAGGGCTATCATAAATTAAGGCGAACCGAAATAGGATTTGGCTCTTCTCAGCTTGATTTGTAAACGAAACCAAACTAGTTGGTTCGGTTCATAAATAAACCGAGCCGAGACCTTGCTCGGTTAATAAATTATCAAACTCAAGCGAGCATCAAATTATTTGAACAACCCTAGATGAAAGTGTTATTTTTCACAATTTATGGCCTTAAAGATTCTTACTTCATCTTATTTATTAGTATTTGATTGATATTATTTAAATTAAAATGATTTTGTTTTTATAGTATTTACAATTTGTAAAACTTTATAATGTCATTCAACCTATATATCAGTTTCAACCTAGGATAGCTTAAACAAAATGAAATCAAAACGAGGTCTTCTTTAATCTTGCTTATAGTACTCTTATATACATTCGATTGAAGATCAAAAATAGATATCTTCAAAATTTAATCTAACATAATAATGAAAAACAAAAGGTCAGTTAAGGATTAAATATTTATTTGCTAAACATACCTTTAAATATACGTTCTAGCATTTATATGACATTATTCATCGTAAAATAATAAAATAGTATATCGAAACTTCTAACAACAAATATTATTTAAGGGCCTACCAGCAAGTTACGTTGTGGACCAGCAGTATTCGTTTGACATTCTAGATTATACGCATTAAAATTTGAAACCACAAATATTTTCAAAACAACATACAAGCTCTAGATTAATTGGTTGAGAGGAAACATTATATAATTTTTAATATGAAGATCATGAATTTAACATTCATTGATGTAATATACCTTAAATGGAATGGATCATGAGTTTAATTACAATGGGTCTTTGGGTGGTATGTGAAATGATGAGTGGATTGAGTCATCAGAATCATTTGTGTCATAACCATGGATATAGTATACGTTGTCGGTTCAAAAAAATTAAACCATATTCACTGATTATTTTATTACTTTTCTGTCGATGTATAATGTAGTTAAAACAGTTTTATTTTTATGCATTTAAAATGTGATCTTAGATACTATAGATTTTAAAACACAATCATTTTATGAACTTTAAATGGTTTAAAATATAAAAAAGAGGGGCAAACACGTGTCCTTTTAAATTTTGTGACCGAAATCAGGGGGAAGTTGGAAAGAAACGAAAAAAGAAGGGTGAAAAGTGTAAAAATGTAAAGTTAAAGTAGCAACGAAGGAAGTCTCTTGGGGACGGGGTTACCCAAGATATACCTACCCCACCTTGTTTCATTTAATGATATTGACTGAATAATCGAATACTACAATATAAAATATAGTAAAATTTACAACTAATTATACTTTTTTATATTTATATTTACTAATTATACAAGATAAAATTTATGTATCTGGTTTGTTTTATCTTTGATCATTTAGTATAAGTTTCGTTAGTTTGCATCATTAATTTAGATCATAATTTTACTTTTATTCTTATTATTCTCATATTCAAAAACTAAAAATGTGCATATATTAAAAGTTATAAGGAAAATAATGTGTATTAGCATATTACATTGTATTTTTTAGTCTTTGTATTTTCCAAGGTACAATAGAGCTAGTGATAGATTCAGCATTGAAGCAAATCATATACCGAGTGGTACCATTATTGTTTTGAAAACCGGACCGGACCAGACCGGCCGGTCGGACCGGGACTCGGACTCCATCCGGTCCGTTTCGGTGCTTAAAGTCGATTTGGGGTTGGATTGTTCGGATCAGAACCGATCCAGTAGAACCAAGAGTCAGACCGGTCGAATCGGGGGTCGGACGCTAAATATTAGTATCTACTCGTGTAGCGCGTGGTCCTAATGCTAGTTATATTCATTGCGATACTAAACTAACTTTTGAATAATTTCTTATACCCAAAGAAAGGAGATTATTCTTTACGAGCTTGGGAAAACACATCTTTTGTTAGATGGGGGGGGGGGGGTGTTTCATATATAACTGTTTAACACACCAAGTTTTTGTTCTAACTTGCATGTTAATCATTTAATTAAAACGATTGACATGTCACAGTATGACACACCAACTCTTACGACCCGACCCATGAACCGACATAACCCAACAAGAAACAAGCTTGAAATCGCCAAACACATGAATGCAAACACGACTAGCGTCTTTGTGGATTGACAGAAGCACGCCATTTTAACCCAAAATAACTTTATATTTTATTCTTTTTGTATTACTCTAAAATTATAAATTTAGATATTGATTCAATCATTTAAAATAAAAAAAAAAACACTTTTAAGAAATAATATAAAAAAATAAACGAATTAAATAGGTCAACTTATAAATCTAGCTGACATGAAAAAGACTAATCATGCTATATGATACACTACGTTGGTATTTATGTTTGAACGGCGAAGAATTCATTAAAAACTAATCGTACTATATGATACACTAAGTTGGTATTTATGTTTTGAAAGGCGAAAAATTCAGTAAAAAACTAATCGTGCTATATGATACACTAAGTTGGTATATTTTTGAACGGCAAAGAATTCATTAAAAACTAATCGTGCTATATGATACACTAAGTTGGTATTTATGTTTTGAACGGCGAATAATTCATTGAAAACTAATCGTGCTATATGATACACTAAGTTGGTATAGTGAAAATATTGTATGCTTGTGATTGTTAGTTTATGACTTGTGAACCCGAAGATAAAGCTTTTCTGAAAGTTTCATATTAGGTTCCCTTTTAGTGTGATATATTACTTCTACAAATTTTAAGCAATTAAAAGCACCCTAAAATCAAATATCAAACATATAAGTGTCTTTTATTATTAAATTAAAATTTAATTACATCAAAATACAAAAACAGGGGTAGAAACCCATACAATCTCAAACAAAACACAAATTACACAACACATTCCATTTTTATATCAACTCAACTCAACTCTCTTCAACTTATTACAAATCAACACAAACTTAACATTGTTCATATGATCAAACCATCTCAATCTTTATGCGGGTAGAGGCAAATAGGCAGACCCTTGGCAGGGCTCGGCATCGGGTTAACCACAATCTGCTCATCAGGAATCATTTTCTCCCATTTATACTTCGTTACGAGATGATGCATGAACACGAGTATTTCTAGTCGAGCGTACTCTTTTCCA
The DNA here is from genome assembly GCA_025506505.1 of Flaveria sonorensis. Lineage (NCBI taxonomy): Eukaryota > Viridiplantae > Streptophyta > Magnoliopsida > Asterales > Asteraceae > Flaveria > Flaveria sonorensis. The sequence continues at coordinate 61,204,488 of CM046435.1, read as the reverse complement.
GGACACATTCGGGGGCCTCCCCGAATGGCACAAATGTGTATGGTGCGGGCCCGTTACCTTCGAATCTTGACGGGTCGAATTTCTCGGGTTCAGGGAAGAACTCAGGGTTTTTATGGGTTGAGTTTGCACTCCAGTATAGCTATATAAAGAAAATGAAAAAAGTTTGTTAGGAATATTGGGTCAGCCCCAGTTTAGTTTGGAGGCAACTTATTTACAAAAATACATAATTGGGCATTAGCGACGAAAAATTCCGATTGAAAATCCGTCGCGGAAAGTCTAGTCGCAAAATTTTGAATGCACACTGGCCAATCGTTAGTACTTAAGTCGCATAAGAAACGGTCGCAAATGTAACGAAGGCTATTTAGTTGCTAAAAGCTATCACAGAATGATTTAAGTCGCAAAATAGACCAGCTATAGATTTTTCTTCGGTCAACAAATCTGTCTCAAGCGGTCTTTAACTTCTTATTTGTCTCAAAAAACCGGTTGTAAACTTAGCAAAGGCTATTTCAGTTGGTAAAATCCGCTCGCAAGCGGCCTTAAGAAAATATTTGCAATCGTTTTTACACTCACAAAAACTGTTTTTATAGTAGTATGTGGAAGTTGCGACGCAAAATTTATGTCGCAAAGTTAATATGAGAGTTTTCTAGTAGTGAATTACCTTCCAGCCTTTTGGAATAGAGTAGCCATTGTACATGAAATCAGTAATGGCTTCTAAAAGCACCTTGTAGTGGTGGTGCTAATCTAAGAACTCACATGCAACATTCCATGAGTACTTCATCTTTGATAGATCTCCCAGTTCAATAGTTCTCAGGTGATTTAGACTTTGCAATTTCCATTTGTCTGTATGTGTTTATGATCATATATCATAGATTAATTATATTTCTATGTTTTTCAATATTGCTTCATTTAATAAAATCTTTCACTACAAAACAAAGCATTCTCACCACTAAACATGTGTGAAACATATGGAATGAAATCTTATTCTTAAGTCTGTCAGTGATCCGTCGCTAATTACCAACAAATGAGGAAATTTAAAGATTTTATTTATTATTATTGGATTTTCTCATTCGTCGGTGATTATGGACAGATCAACGACGAATATTTATATTTTTTTTTATTTTCTCCTATGTTTATGTGATCATCGGTAGTTACGATGTGTTAGTAAGGTTAGTTTTCTAGCAGGTTTCATACCTTCGTAGACACCGTTATAGATCTCCGGTACTCAGCGAGATACTTAACGATAAACGCACAAGCCGAGCTAGCAGTGTCATGCCCGCCGATCACAACCCGAGGATCTTATCAGCAATATCGTATTCCTTCATGAATTTACCATCTTCGTCGCTAAAAAGAAGCATATGGACAATATATCTTGAGTTGGTGTTGCTTCCCTTCAGCCAAATCAACCTTCCTTTGCTTCACAATGGCCAAAAGTTCTTTCCTGATGAAATTCGCCGCATTGATCCCTCGTCGAAAAGGCGTCCCAGGAAGATCAATCGGGATCGCGAGTAGCCCCAACGCGATGCTCTCAAACGGCCCGATAAGTACCTAACCCTTCGGGGTCATCAATACTAATAAAAAATCTTGCATGCTAACCAAAAGGTGAAGTTTTGGTTAGCTCATATGTCACAACTTGATCTTTCCCATCCCACCATGTCGCAAAGTGTGTCGCGTGACAACGTCCATAACGGGGACATAACGATGCAGGGCTTCGGGTTTGAAGAAGCTCGGGAGCATTTTTCTCACTTTGATTGCTTCGATCTTCGACGTTTTATCGGGAAGATGGAAATATTTTGTCTACTGAAGCAGGCCACCATGCTGCACAAGTTTGTTTCATTTGAGAACAAGAACTTGTTACTTGTGCACCACAAAACTTATTTTTCGAAGTTTTTTGATATTCGTGGTAACTAGTCTATAATTACCTACGAAAGAGAGCCGTGAATGATGTCTTAATACAAGGATTTCCAACATATCGCAATGTTAAGTCTGATAGTTATTTAAGTCTCAAAGATCATAAGGATTAAACGTTTAAGGATATAAAGATGCACGATCTAAATAATCACTTATGTCTACGGTCTATAAATTTAGTGATATTTTTAGCCAGCGTCTCAACAAAAAGTTAATGAATTTAACATCTAATATTCATACAAAAAGATCACCGAGTTTTTCGTACTAACCTTAATCACTAGTCACTCGTGAAGTCGTGATGGGTTATAGACCTAAAGATTCAATATCTCAAATCAAACAAAGGATCACAACAAATATATACCAATGAAATGATGTTGGGCTCTTCAAGGCCCATTAAGACAAGCCCACTGAACATAAGTTGGCCCATATGAGCAAAACCCATTAAAGCCCACTCTCCTTTTATGAATAGGGGATCATCTCTTATATTTTGGTATTCCATCTCTCTAAAGAAACTCTTTGCACCATCACCTCCAGGCCCATCCTTCTGGTAGGAAGAGACTTCTTCCCAACATGAAAGGGATCTTGGTTTCCACCATAGATATTCAACTCATAATGGGTAGATTTATTTCACATTATAGTTTCTTATCTTTCATACGTACATATATACTTACATGCATACTTGATATATTTTATATATTTGATTACCATGAATATATTACTGACTTGACCGTCGGAGTGTCCTTGGGGATAATCCCCCTAGGCCCTCTATGTAGATCTCCTTTGTTGTAACAGCATCGATCCAAGCTCGGGAAGCTAGACATGGTTCAACCTGACATTAAGCCCGACCCCGATTCTGTTGTAGTAACATATATCAAACTAGGTTATAGGCTCGTGTATTACACGGGGTTGTATAATAGAAATTATATAATTCTATAATATATAATAAAGTTACATAATTGAAAGTATTTTAATTACATAGAAAAAAAAAAATAAAACTATAAATCTTTATATGAGTGTTTCTTAGTCATTAAGTCATAATATCTCTAGAATTTCCAGAAAGTTATTCGAAAATCCATAACCGCATCAACTTCCAATATAACATAAGATTTGGAAAAATATTAACAGGACAACCAACATAATAGCTTTCTTTGACCTTCTTTATCTTGATCTATTATTAAGATCAAGTGTTATGCCCACAAATTAGCTTGTAAAAAACAACCTTCAAAGAATTTCATAACAAATAACCAAATAGCCTATATTTGAAACCCAACAAGAGAGAATACTTATAGCAGACACCTATAATCTACAGACTTTGTTAAGAAAATAGAGTTAGTCACAAATCTAATTTATGCATCCCAATTAGATCACTAATTTGGGTAATACAACAGAAAACAAATATTAAAGCCATCAAATACTACTTTAAACTACATATTACTATTTTAATATAATAATATTAAGCTAAAATCCACTCTGCATAGGTATCACATATCAAAGTCTCAAACTTTTCAATTCAAAAAAAAAAAAAATGTAACTAAGATAGGTGCATACCTTTCCCATCTCCAAGAACACTGCAACCGAGTTGGAGATAGTTGCAGCAACTCTATTCGTGAGCAACAAAATATTTCCATAATCCAGTTCAAAGGCCTTAATATATTACATAATAGCAATTTTAAAAATCCTTCTTCTTATAAACAGCATCACCACCCTCTTTCTACTTTTGCGCATGCACTTCTCTTTGCATAAAGTGTTAACTAAGATTGAGAGAGATTGAAGTAATAAATGAATGGATACTTTTATAATTTGTGTGGCGGTGTATTAATTCTTTCACTTGTATCACACAACTTAGTAAATACAAATTCAATTATCCTTTCACTTCGTATTAAAGAAAACTATATGATTTCATATCACAGTGAGATTATACATACTTTTGAAGTTCTCATTTCATATCATGTTTTCATAAAGTTTCACAACCACATTATTAAAATTGTTTTGCTTGACCCATCATCCCCTAATGTGAAATGTCCTTTTTGTTGCTTTTGGATGATTTCATACTCATTTCAAATTGAGTAATTTGTGTATCCTCAAAGTAAAGCAAATAGAAAACATAACTAAATGTAAGCGACTAGTCAAAATATACAATAAAAGCCTATTTACTAAGCCCATAGATATACCATGTTCAATAAGGAATATTATCAAACACTTAGAGTGCATTAGTGAATGAATAAAAAAGAATACATGTTGATCAATTCAACCCAAGACATCTATTGTTTTCCCCAGTAGTTATGTTAGCGTCCTTAATTAGCGTCACTAATCAAATTTGATATTTTCCATCCGAGAAACAATGAAAGCCTCACTGTTTCACAACCAACAACGAACCAAATTTTTATCATACATAAAAAAACTCTAAGCCTAATCACATTTGTAAACAATTAATTTCAACGGTAAACATTGAGAATCATACATGCTTTGGCCTTTGCATCAACGAACAAATGTTCATGATCAGATAAAGCCCAAAACAAACACAGTGTAGACAAGGCACAATGATTCAGTATTTGATTTGTTCCTAATCGAAAAGCCTAAAACGAAGCAAAACAAATACATAATTAAAATAACCATAATTGAAATATACAAAATAACCATACTGAATAGAAGCAAAACAAATCAGAAATACGTATGTGAGGTTTCAAAATCGATCGAGCATGTAAGAATACTTATATTTAAATAAAAAATCAAAAGGAAAAAACATACCTATTGCAAGAATCGTATAAGGAAGAGAAACCTACTATGAAGGTTTAAGGGAGAGGCGCTAGGAGCAGCTCAGGGAAACTAAAGATCGATTTAGGATTTTGATGAAGCACGGGTTAGTTCGCAGCCGGATCTTTAGTTTCGGATATAGTGACCCGCGTGTGTAGTATATACGGGTTAAATAACTTTGGGCGGGAAATTAGATGTGAGATTGCATGTGAGAATGACATGTGCCAATAGATGTAATCTTTTATTAGGATAGATTGATTCATTGTATACAATCAAATCAAATTGTAAACAAACTTTTAATTCTGTTATATGTAATAGTAATTTGTCAACGTACTGTGAGCATGATGAATAGTAAATGCGTGATCTAATGGTGTTATGTCATCTGGTGAAACAACCACTTAGAGCCTGCCACAGGAAGCTCTAAGTCTATTTTTTTTATTTTCTAACATTTTTTGTTCTACATATATACAAAGGCGCAACAAATGTTTAACATGAGAGGGTGGTAACCTAGTGGCAAGGGCGTGCGTGATTCGCCCAATAGGCGCTCTGATTCTTGGATTCTTTTTACTTATCTTTTTTCTTTAGTTTTTTGTTTATAACGCTCTTAAAGTTAGTTTGTTAAACTTTCAACCCAAAACTTCATATTACATTTTGGCCTAAAATTCTGTAATATTTTTTTCTATTTAACTAAATAATTTTGTAAATGATTTAATACTTTAGTTAATATTTTTTCTTTTAATATTTAGTTAAGAACATATTTTTAAAATTTTATGTTAAAGATTTTTTTCACGTTTTTATTGTCTTCAAACACACCTTCTAGAACTTATTTTATTAACATTTATTATTTTTTGATGATTTGGTTAAGTTTCGACTCCTCTGCAAAGCATTGGTTACGTTTAAGGCCCGCAACTATTCTCAGCTAAAAAACTACATCACATACAAAAATCCATGAATTTGATTCGGCATGAGTGCATGACTTTGCCGGAATAGGCCCAAACCTGTAAGGCCCGCAACTTTATACGGCCGAGTGTGTAATATTAACATAAATAAGCCCAATCCATAGACCGGCCCAAGTCCACTTTCTTTCTTGAGGCTGAAAGGCAAAAAGCCTAAAATACACCCAAATCATCACAAAATAGTCAAAACACAAATTAATACGAAAACTATTTCATTTGAAATAATCATATATAACCCGTTTATTATAAATTGGGTATGTTTGAATTGACATGTTTAACCTGTTTAATTATACGAGTTATGGATGAATTGATTTGTTAACATATTTAATTAGATGACCCGTCTACTAAAATACAAATTAAAGAAATATTTATAAGGCTGCCCATCAACTTATTTAACTTCGGTCTTACAGCCTGCCAACCCTAATCCCGTTTGATCATGAATCGTATATTCACGTAGATAAATAAGTTACACAGGTTGTGTTCGGGCTATATGAATTTTTAAGTGCATATAACACTAATAATATATGAATCATGTTTATTTGCATTAATCCATCCTTTCAACCTTACAAAATTGCAAGCCCTAGAATCCACGCTTGAAAAACCAATAGTCTCCACCTACATTCTCACTTTCTCATGTAATAACTTTCTTTAATGACTAAAAATAACTCATATTTAATTATTTAATTTGAAGGTAATATTTTTGGGATTTATAACTGCTAGACACAATGGCTTACACTCATTCATTTAAAGGATAGCTTGTTTTCACACATGTTATTATAGGATCATAATCTGGTTAAAGCAAAATTGTTTGAAGTTTAGATGTAACATGGTACTCTTCTTATCATTATATTAATATAGATGTGGTTTCAAAATAAATTTTATCAATATAGAACACTCATACCGATAGTTAAACCCAATTAAATGCAAAATGTAAAAAAATATATTCATTTTTGTAACTAATTTAGAACACTTAATATTTAATGAAACCTAATAATCAGTTTGGGTAACTATGAACATTTAACAATGTTTGGTTTGCTTTGGTTCCAATCAAAATCAAATTAGTTATTATAGACTTATAGTGTAGATAATTTAGGATAGATACGTTGGATACGCTAAGAATTTGGTCTTCTAATTCATACCTACAATTGTTTAAGGGTCTTATATGGATTATGACACAAAAATATCAATATCCATGAGACATTCCGTATATGAAGTGGTATAAAGATTAAACAAATTATAGATGCATGTATTCCAGTCTAAAACTGATAAAATATAATTGTGTGAAGGAGTAGGATCTGTAACATGTAAAGAGCAATTTAAAGTTCCATATCACAATATTCAATTTTAGTTTACGTTGCATTATTTTGTTAGAATTGTGTAAATATGTGACACGGGGCTCACATATAGTTCAAAATCGGTCATTGAGATGCTATAAAGAGTGAATTATGTTTTTTTAAATTGTGCAAAAATGCAACATTTGTTACTATTCTATATTCTAGAACTTACAAACATACAAAAGATGTATGGAAAGATGGTGTTTTTTTGTTGATGTTAGTCGTAATCTACAGAGATAACTTTGTAAAATAGTAATAAACTTTCAGAATTATTTTAATTAGGTCACCCATATATATTTTTTATCCCAATCAGGTCACTTATAAATTTTATTGTTCTAATCAAGTCACTAAATTTCAGGATTTTTCTAGTTATGTCATTTTATAGATTACAAAATATTAAAAAAATAAATATTAAAAAAGTAACAATATTTATAAAAACTGAATTATTTAAAATTGCGAATAATTTAAAAAAAAGAAATATGAGTGACCTAATTAGAACATTTTTAAAAATTTAGTAACTTGATTGAAACAAATATAAATATTAGTAAACTGATTGAAACAAATAAAAATATAAATGATCTAATTGAAACACAACTAAAATTTATTTTTGTAAAAAATTGCTTTTTCAAATCTCCAAATTAATGAGGTGTGAAACCGACATTATATTATTGGCAAACAACTCAAGTGGCCAGCTTGATCTCTCAAGCCAAACTCAATTTACTATGCATTTCTCAACTCTACAAACTAAAACTAAAAAACTCTAAAGTATATATTATATAACAATATAACAATATAACAATATAACAATTTTATGCCTTAAAGAATTAATATTAATATATTAAATATTTTCCTAAACTCTAATTAATCACGATATTGTCGAATATATTTAAATCAAATATAAGTCAAAATTAACCTCTCCAGTTTAAATTAAAGCTCATTATTTTTATTAGTAATTTTAAAAATATGTTATTATTTTATGAATAAAAATATTAGACTATATGTAACGCTCAGTAATAAGAGGGTCTTCTCTACATACTGAACCTGTCATGGGCGACCCTCCCCCCTCCTTCCTCTAACATTCCTCACCCCTACTTATCCTTTCAAACGGATTTCACTCGCCTCTTTTTGCCACGTCACACCCGCCCTTCCCTCTCTTTCTGCATCCGCCACACACATCTCCCCCTCATAGTTTCCAAGTATGAAGCCTTTGCCAACGGCATGGCTGAGGACCATTATGATTAGGCCCAGTTGGTGTTGAATGTTAACCTGTTAACCAAGATGTTAACACTATGGTCCTATATATATTAGTCATATGCACTTATAATTCCTTTGAGCACATTAAATAACGTAGACCTTGAGTTTCAGTACGGTGGACGTAGATCATGCCGACTGAACTACTTTAATTCTCCGTGTTCATTCTCTTTGATTAAAAGAAATGAACTTTAAAAATTGGTAAGACGTCTGAAAAGTCTTTCAAAAGACCTAGATTCAAACCATTTCTGGTATACATCCGGTTCAAAAAACGAATATTTAACATATATTATTTTAAACTTTAAAACCGTCCGCCAGTTTGGTGTAGATCTTTCTTCTTTCTCATCAACCAACTAACTTAAAACCCTGAAATTGAAATAAGGAAACAAAACCCATACAAATAATCTCTTCATTTTTTCACAACTATTAGGATACTTTTTCATAGAAAGAGTCTTTCTTCCTAACTTTCGAGTGTGTTTTCAACTGAAAATTCATAAACAATGTGTTCATTATGTGATGTATGAATCTTGGTTTCTGTTTGTTTTGAAGCTTGTGATAGATTGATTGATGGGTGCTTGTTTCAGTTCTGAGTATGATCAGTATGATCAACAACATTCTTTCGGGTCCAATCAAGGTACTTTATACAGTTTGAAGAAAGAAAAGAGAATATATTAGTTAGAGTTTATTACATAATGTTTTATTATAACCACGAGGGAGATATAATTTGATTATGTTTTTTATGTAGTTATTGTCATTGTACTCCTATAACAGTTGATCGTTGATACAGGGTTTTCTTTAGTCGATGGAATATTGTTAATTTCAAGAACTGTAATAAAAATATTCAAATATTACAAAAAGATTTTATTTTTGGAAAACCAGAATTCTCTCCTTTGCAACACCCATTAACATGGTTAGATGTAGAGGGTTCCTGCAAGTTTACATCCAAATTGTGTGTTTTTTTATTTAATTACTTCATAATATCATTTCAAATTTCGCAAGATGTGTATTTATAAAAAGGGCGCACTAGTGCTTGACTTAACTCGCTCTTTATGCAGGGGCTGGGATCATTTTAGAATCATATTTGCATTAATTGAGACTGTAGTTATTGATTGAAAATTGAAAATTGCAGATGAAATCCAACCATCTTCAACTGAAAATTCATTAGAGATTCCATCAAGACAGAGTGTTTCGGATGTTAAAGATCTTAGACAGAACCCTGGATACAGCAATCTTGATAGTTTTACATACGCTGAGATGCGAATGGCCACCAAATTATTTAGGAAAGATGCAGTTTTGGGTGAAGGTGGATTTGGGTTTGTTTATAAAGGAACTATAGATGAATGTGTGAGACCTGATTATCCTACAACTGGAGTTGCTATTAAAGAGCTTAATCATCAAGGCTTCCAAGGTGATAAAGAATGGCTGGTATGTGTAATTTACATATTTTCTCATACTTACCTTTATCATTTAATCTGCAAGTTTTTCAAGTCAATTGGTATCTTAAACGCATTAAGGCTAAAGCGCGCATTCTGCTAACTAAATTCGAGATTAATTCTACGTATATGTAGTTGTATGTTTCTTTTTCTTATGGAAAGTTATTATGTGATGAAGTATATAAACAATGTTATTGGGTAGTAACATCTTGTTGCTACTTTACAGACTGAAGTCAATTATTTAGGACATGTGCAACACCCAAATCTTGTGAAGCTTATTGGATATTGCTGTGAGGACGATCACCGACTTTTGGTTTATGAATATATGGCAGCTGGTGCGTAGAGAAACACCTATTTGGAAGTGAGTAACTAAACTAGTATAAAACTTTCAGTATGTTGGTACAACTCAGAATCAATAATTCTTTATGTATTGTGATTATGAACTTGTGACAATCCCAAATTTGTGGTGTTTATGCTAAATCTTGCCCCTTTGATAGAAATCCAATTAGATGAAGTTATATGATTCACAAGACTTGTGTTTGTGCAAGCTAGAGGTGGCAAAATGGGCATCGGGTGACCACAAAACACTTTTTGTCCATAAGTATTTAGATATAAATAGTTTGTGTTAGATATCATTTGAATAACTGTTGTTTCCCTCAACAAAATGATTGAAGAAGGTTTATTTTTATGCATTAAAATAAACCACGACTTTCAATTTGTTCCATCGATTTGACCCATTTCTCTTTTTAAGTAAGTTTTTTCAATTGCATTTGTTTGACCCGTTTGGGACAAAACATAACTCAAGTTGACCCAGTTATAAGTAAATAAGTTGAAATTACCTCCTCTAGTGTAGCTCAACTCATGCTCTAATATATTAAAGGTCTGTATCATGCTATTGGGTTTATGTGGAAAAAGGTGGAAGTAAAACATTGACTTGGTCAAGAAGAATGAAGATTGCTTTGGATGCTGCAAAAGGGCTTGCTTTTCTACATAATGCCGAAAGGCCTATTATTTTTCGCGATTTCAAGACATCGAATATCTTGTTGGATGCGGTTAGTCACTAATACTTGTTTTACTCAATAGATTACAGTTTTTGTCTTTAACTAAAACAAGGTGTCACTTGATTGTTTTTATGAAAATAAATTCACAGGATTTTAACGCGAAGCTCTCTGATTTTGGGCTTGCGAAAGATGGGCCTATGGGAGCTCAAACCCATGTATCAACTCGAGTTAAGGGTACACAAGGATATGCAGCACCTGAGTATGCCATGTCTGGTGAGTTGTATGCCATGTCTGGTGAGTAATGTTATTGTGTAAACTGTATGCATATATACATCATAATAAGGGCAAGTTACTCTAAAAACTGTACTTTAGTCAGTTTCAGTTTTACGTTTCTTAAAACTAAACCTGACAAAAAGTACGTTTGTTTTAAACTACCCCTTTGAGGGTTGGAGTAAAGCACTCTTGAATATTGATAACATTTGCAGGACACTTGACAGCAAGTTGTGACATATACGCGTTCGGGGTGGTGCTTCTTGAGATGCTGACTGGACAACGAGCCTTTGACATTAGCCGACCTAGCGGCGAAAACTATCTGGTTGACTGGACTAGACCGGTTCTAGTTCAAAGCAAGAAAGCAGTACTTGGAATAATGGACCCGAGAATAAAAGGTCAATATTCATATAAAGCAGCCATTAAGGTTGCTGATCTGGCTTACATATGTATCAGGCAACACCCTAAACGTAGACCCCGTATGAGCCAAGTGGTTGAGGCACTTGAATTGGTTCAGACTCCTGAGGTTCCTCTAAGAAGTAAAGGTGATGGTAAAAATGAGGCTTCCAATGGAGATTAAGATGCAAGTTATTTAAGAAATGAACCATGGATAAAATATGTTATGATTAAAACTTTGTTGTATAAGATCTCAATAATAGCTCTCTTTAGGTTATTTGGGAATGATTTTTAATACTGCTGGTGTTATTTTGTTAGAAAAATGAAAAGTTTCATATGGACATCAATTGCCAAATAGTTTTTGCATCCACCATCAGTCTTGTGTTTGATCAAAACCAAACAGATTATTCTCACAAGAACTTTTAAGTAGTTTCTGTTATGAGAATCTCGAGTGGCCTCATCGGGAGCAACCTCTCTGTCTTTTGAGATCGAGATCATGTTTGCCTACCGTCTCCAGACCCTACCACACAGTGGTATAATACTGGGTACGTTTGTTTGTTTCTTCCTTTTGTGATTCTTGTTTCAAGGGTTATTTTTCGTGACACAGAGTATACAGCTTGCGATTGCGTTTAAGATTCTTATATGATGTAAATAAGAACATTAAAAGGTCAAATAACTAACAAATCGCCTTTTTTCCATTAAATTACACTGGCGCTTGGTCAAAAGTCTGACTTGACCTGCTAGAGAGTCAAACGTTGGCAAGACAAGGCCTTGTGTGCACTTCAAGAGCTTATTTGAACTTGCAACTAGAAATTAGAAAACAATAACTCAAACTTACATACCTTAAGCAAAACGCAATTTTTCCTTAAGCAAAACTTACATACCTAAGGATCCACTTGTGTACTTTTTGAGTTTTTATTATGTAATCAAACTTGCACAACTAATTAACATACATGAAATATATACTAGTGCATGCAAGAACAAAATGAGAAATATTATTTACACTGTATACACAAAGACAGAAGAGAAGGAAGGATCTAGGGGAAAATATATGATGCATATCATTTGGCGGATGTCTTCCCGATTACACGATTAAGGTATTCGCCAAGTGCCCAAATTGGGAATATGTTTCTGTAAGATGAGTAGCTTATCATACAGTTCTTGTTAAACACCCCTATAATTTCCTGAAAAATGAAGTAAAGTATATATTAACCAATGCAAACAAGAACATTAATCACAAAATTTTACGAACATTATAGAAGAATGATTCTTACATACACATGTATATAAACATATATGTATTGAATTGAAATTAATTACCTGCTGAGGAAAATCTCCGTTTTCCATTTGGTGATCAATGATTACTTTTGCAGCACGATCAAGAGGCTTTCGATCTCTTTTCGCCTGACCGATCACCATAAATCAATATAAATAAGTTTAAAGCATAACGAATTTATCATGCATGAATATCTTAGATTAATACCAACCTGTTGAGCTTCAATCAGAGCTAGCAATGCCCATGAAGTGTTTGTGATATGGGATTTGTTCCTCGCGATATTTGTGTATACCTTTTGCGTGCAAGAAATGTAGCTTTCTCCCCAACCCCCCGAAGGAAGCTGCTTTGATAGCAAGAAAGCACAAGCCTTTCTAATGCTATGGCTAGTTTCGTACGTCTTACCTGCTGCAACTAATCCTTTTATTCCAAACCATGTCCGTAAGTGTAGCAAATCCCCCATGATCCATACCTACACCTCACAAACATACGCGATCCATCAGGATTGGCAACTATCCACTAAGAAAAATTTGCAATTTATACGCGCCTTTTAGCTTAATTAAGGACACATGCAAGAAACGCAAGAAGATATAATTGTGAGATATATTGTTTAAAGTTATAAGAAGTTTTGAACTTATATGTAAGAGGATGTGTGAACTTTAACTGATGCACCTTCAAGGCTTCAACTATTGATATGAAGGCTCCTACTATTATTGGTACCCTAAAAGAGGTTTTTACTCCATGTACCCCCTCTCCTTATCGCAATACTCGGTTCAAATGCCATATGTTATACGTCTGTATACATATGTTATATGCTGGTATCATTAAGGGGGTACGTACAGTAAATTCAGGGTACGTTTACCCACCCAGCCCACATAATTGTGTACATATAACAATTTCTTGTAGTGAGGGAGGAAGAGAAGAGTAACCATGACCCATCGGGCAGTTGTGTGTTCTCAATAAATGTCATGGCTTTATTGATGCATGTTTCAATTTCTTCCCACCGGTGGCTTGGATATAGTTTCATGAATGATGTTAGGCCTTGCACCACAGCGGACGTGCACTCCACATACCTATACTAATATCTTTTAGATAACGATCTAATACAAACTATATATAGGAGGATTCGTTTTAGAACTAATATGTTAAGAATCTTAGAGTGCTTTACTATCAATTGCTTTTGATGTGACACATAAGACAGTTATATAACCGCCACAGTTTCTGGTTATATTTTATGCACTATGTACACAGTACAAATGCATTATACGATTCTCATAGTTCTCAACATATTATAGGTCCTGAAATAAGCGTACACATATATAGGTGTGTGTGCAAATTTCATGTATCACAATACATGAAGCATAGTAGGCAAGCGACATACTCGTAATCAAGCATGATGTCTCCAAATGTTTCAGCCGGATTGAACACCTACAATACGCAAATATCCTCAGTCAGTGAAAGCTGAATATTTACACAAATATGGCGCGATATAATATTGTTTGTACATACAAACCTCTAACCATGGGTAGGACCTCATAAGCTCATAGGAAGAATACCCTCCATTTCTATTCTGCAACCATTGAGTAGTTACTTTCATAACTATTTTTGGCTAAAAAGGAAAGATTTTGTGATTGGTAAAATAAAATTAAGTAACCATTTTGAGTAATTTGTGGACCAAAGATTAAAAATTTTTCAAATATATATAGAACTTTGTATCCTTAGTTACCTGAAGAGTTAGAAGCAAATGAACAGCATCATATAGACATTCTGGTGCTATTGCTTCTCCAACCAGATCATATGGCATTTGTGATAGCATCAATACCGTCTATCGTCATAAACACATATCATCATCATCATCATAATCATAATCATCATTTTGATTAACCATCATCACCATGATGACATAAAACCTATTTATTATATATGGCAAGATGAAGCTACATACCTTCAAACCTTCTGCAGTGCAATCAGACACAGGCCAACCATTATCTGGAGTAGAAAATGGCCATCCACCACGTGTTATGTGACGGTACCACCACTGAATATTACCCGAACTATTTTCCTTTATCTTCACATAAACAAGCATACAATGATCACCACTTATATATGCTCAAATACATTATAAGATTTCAATGACGTAAAACTGATATACTTGTGAATTCTTAATGAAACTGTGTGCTTTTCGAAGCATTGAACCATATTCATCCTCTAAATTGGTTGCTAATATTGCTTGAACAGCAAAAACAGCATCCCACAATTGTGATCCATTGTACCCCTGAGATAACATAAATTAAGATATAGTGTGTAAAAGTTTGGTTGTATTTTAATGAACAGAATGAGAATATCTAATAACATAATGATCGCGAAGGGACTCAAAATAACCTGCATCTTCATGCCATCTTCAGCTATCCAGAGGTAGTCTTTTACTCTAGACAGATGCAGTTTATTTACAGGTGATTTTGGATCCTCCACCCAACAACATAACATGTTGAGCACCTGTTTCACATATATATCATGTATTTACACCGCGGGTTTAAACTAAAATATGCAGATTAGAGATCTATCTAACTCAAGAATATAACAATAAGATCAGCATGAAAATCACTTCTAAAAATTTGTATTCAAATAGGAAACAATCGCTTAAGTATAAGGTAATAAGTTAAGTAAAACTGAGAGATTGGAACATAAGTTTAATAGGTTTTGATAGTTCTAATAATGTTTTTTCTGCTTTCTAATTCTTGCTCTTTATCTTTCATTAATGGAATACAAAGTATATATAGAAAAAAAACAAAAAAATAAAGCATGCAAACATGAGTTAGCGCTTCTGCAAAACACGAAGAATGATCCACTAATTAAAACCTCACTAAAACACCTAAACTACTAATGAACCATTCAGATATCCGGTTCCATTACTTGTGACCCGTTTTGACCAATCAAGATTAATCCCTACACCTATTGTGTCAAAATTAATCATGTTGTTATGTGTGTGCGTACCTTGTTAACAGGTCCGATGCAAATATACCGCGTGTTCTCATCTTCATAATGAATATGTTGCATAACGGTGTTGAGTGCTTTCTTTCTAACCTTTGACAATGGCCATCGCATCAATAGAGGTTCACCAATCTTGTTCAAACCACCCCATAAAATGTCTTGTATCATAGGATGAGGATAATACAAATGTTCCTACAACCAACAAATTAACCCCATAAATAGTAAATTATTTATACAATACTATTTCATGATGATGTCCACAAACTCGCTAGAAAAAAAAAGTTACCTTGGCACATTGATTTCTAGCCAAGTCCCAATTAACTTGGTGATAAAGAGTGTTATATAGCTCTCTTCTTAGTGATAGAACAATGGAACTTATTGGCCCGACAAACCGTTTACCGTATAAATACGACATGGGCAAGTATATCATCCTTGTGTGGCACCACATTCTTCCTGAATTATCGAATTAAAGAAAGCATGTGTGTGTTATATCGCGCCATTTGTTATATAAAACTTGAAAGTTGAAGAAAATGGGAATAAACAAACCTGGGTGTAAAGGAAGAAAGTATGGAAGAAGCCACATTTCTGGTGGCAAAGGATTGTTTCCACTCCATTCATACACCCCGAGTACCTATCGCGCATGCAATATGGCTCGTTGAGTCTAAAATCACACATGTTTTAATTAAGAACTTTAGCATGTGAAGAGTATAGCAACAAATCTAGTAGCAATTAGCATTTGATGTTTGTTTTCTTTACCAATATATATTATGTTTACAACAGGATTAGGTAAATCGTAACTTATGCTAAAAAATTTTTCTTTAAGAGGTTATGACAGAAAACTAATAACTAAAGAAACACAATCCAGACCTAAGATCTTTGCTAGAGAGAATCAAATGCTTACTACTGTACCACCGCTTATATAACTTTATTATATTTTGTTAGCAAATAGGAATGCCTTTAATACGACATTAATTTATAAGAACTCTTCAATTCGTTAGTAGTCTTTTGTATGTTGAACAAAAAAACTTAAATCTTTGAATGTATGTATTGGTGATTATGTTTGCACATACATCATAAAGTTAGAAAGATAAACAGAGTGAATAGAGTCTTACAGAAAGCCAGAATTTGCCCCATGTGGGTATATGTGAGACACTACCATGATCAAGAATCCATTTTCTTGCTTTGGTCATGGCTCCTTCACCACCATCCATTCTTTCACCAAGCAACCTTAGGCTCACATAGTTCAAAGCTGTAGAAAACATGGTGCTGTGACCTTCTATGTGTAAGCCCCATCCACCATCAACATTCTGCGTGGACTCATACTTGGACTAATTATAAGACGTAGACACGTGTACTAGAAAGGAGACCAGCTTAAAAAGCTTGTAACTTTTGAGAATTTAACAAGAACAAAATAGAAATAGACAAAAGTATCTCAACATGATGGATCATATCACAAACACCATAGGTTGTTAGTAAAATTTCATCATCATATCAAACTCTAAATTTGAACTCAAGGGCGAAGCTTTGTTGGGGCGCGGGGGGCCCGACCCCACCTGTTTTTTCACCCAATAGTGGAAATTTATATGTCTTTCGGGTGAAAACTTTTATACTTATTAAGTTCTGGCTCTTTGATTTGGGTCTCATGACTTTCGACCCCCTGACATATTTTCTCAAGCTCCGCCACTGTTTAAACTTTCAGATTTTTTCCAAATTTAGCAATATTTAATTATTCTTTTGTAATTGTCAAAAAACTTATAAGTCATGAACTGATTGTATTAATCTATGATCTTTTACTTCCTTGATTTTATAACTATTTTTTTAAAGCAATATTTTATTTTGAGGCTTTCATAATTGGTTTGAAGATTTGAAGCTAGATGGTCTTCATAAATTCTTAATGTTATTACTTTTTTAGCTGTCTCTTAAACATTTATTACTTGTTAAATAAAAGAAAGAATTTCATATATATCCTTATAAATTTGAGAAATATCACATATATCCAATCTAAACTTAAAATCATATATATCCTGAAAACTATTTGAAATATCAAATATATTATTTCATTTATGAAACATTAATAAAGGACTATTTTACCCTTTATATATGTTTAAAAATTTATACATGTCAAAGAAATAATTCAAGCGACAAGAAGGTATGAGAACCATTATGATTAGGTTTTCTAATTTACTGCAGCGATCAAATGTACAAGAATTAAATTATCAGATTTTAGAAAACGAGCACTTTGTGAACTCACACAATTGTTTTTTTTGTAGAGTTAGTGTTTGAATTTCAAGATTTGGTATTTGCGATTAAGAAGATCACCAATATTTCTATAAAAAAATTTATTCCATAGAGAAGTTTATGAGACGTTAATAAAAACTAGAAATAGGTTTAAATTTCAAATACTTAATAGGGACAAGATGGTAATATATTAAAGATTTATTTAAATTGGATATATATGATATTTAAATTTAAAAAAAATAAATATGATATTTTTTAAGTTTGTAAGAATATATATGAAATTCTCTCTTAATAAAATGTGTAAATCTTGTCATTCATTAGTAAATAATTAATTTCTTCCTCAGAACATTCTCTATATTGTTTCTCCTCCTGCTTTTTTGTCATGTTGTGACCATAATGTTTGGCTCGTTATCTCCCCCACACACTTTAATGTATACTGTATTTTTATGAAAAATTAGTTATAAAATATAAATTAAGTATTTCATTTTTTCTACAATTCTTTTTTGTTTACCTGATGATTGTAAAGATAACGACGGATTTCCCTTTTGTATTCTATTGATAAAACTACGTCCTTTGCTCCCATAACATGCAACCCAATGATCTGCAATAAGATAACAAGCTATATTAGTACACTTCTTTGAGTAAGCTTTAATTGCAAACGGTAATCAAAACTCACATTACTGACTGATTTTTTAACAATGTATTCGTATTATAGACATGTTATACTAGAAAGGAGCAGCTCCTTAGGATTAGTAGCCATCTCTCTTACTGGAAAACTAACTTTTTGTTTGAACTGAAATATGATAAACTGAAATTAAAATAACTGGATATGATATACTGGAATTTGTCAAAAGAATTAGAATTTATGAGGTATTCAATCGATAAAACAATCATGTTAATTTATTAAAGTAGTTGGATTGTGGGAATGGAGTTGTAAGCAACAATACACAGTTTATTAATTATTAGTTTATCTTTATTCTTAAATCGGTCTTTTACTCTTTTAGGCATAGAGCTATGGCTTTTGCAATTTGTGAAATATATATAATATTAAAATAGTAATTTACTGGGATACTTAACATATTTCTAGGCCCCTTAAATTTATTTTTCCTGTCTCTCTCTTCTCTTAAATAATTATTTAAATTAAAAAATATTAAATAATTTTAATTCTTTTTTAGATTAATTTTTTAAATAAATTAAGAAAGATATCTTTTTATTAATGTTATTTTTAGAAAACAAATTTTTATACAATTAATTTTTTTTCTAAAACATTTAACTTTTTTTAAATATAAAATATTTTAAAATTGCTATTTTCTAAAAGTAAATTTTTTTATAAACTAAAAATAATTAAAATTATGAGTTATAATAAAAAAAATTTTAAAAATAACATTTATACTACGGTTTGTTTTGAAAAAAATGTTTAACAACTAAAGTTTAAAAATTGATATTGTTATTTTATTACTTATAGTTATTACTTATATGTAATTTTAATCATATCTTATTTTAGATTATCGTTTTATACTTCATAAAATTTTATTATATTTAATATTTTATTTTTTCAACCCATATAATACACGAGTTTACTAAAGTTAGTATTAAATAAATAATAATCAACAACTAATCAGAGATATTATGAACATTTATATCCTGATCCAATCTGATTCAATACTATATCTTTATCTATTATTACATGGTCAAAATTATTTAAAATTGATCTAATTATTGCACATAACTTTTCAGTGTATATTATACAAATCTTAATTTTTCATACTAATATTCTCACACCACTCAATATCTAATTCACGATTTGATTTGTCAAATGTATCTTTTTTAAGTCTAAAAGAAGACAGTTTTTTATTGTATATTTCGCTATGATAATAAACAAAAGTTAAGGTCAATCTCTGTCAAGTGTCGGTTTATACTTAAAAGAGCATATTTTTACGCATGATCAGCTTTATGTCATCTTGTCACAAATTAAGAGTAAAGATGGATTGAAGCTCTTAGCTTTAGATAATGAGTGTAAACCTACTAATATTACTACAAATGTAGTTTACAAGGATGTTTTTACTCATTTATAACCTTATAACAAAAGTTGCTATGTTTTATTTAATATATAACACACTTAATTTTATTTTTATTTTATATTATTTAATAGTTAAGAGTAGGAAGTCATCTCGTTTGACTTCCTGCAACAAATGGATTATTATTTAAATATAAATAGTTTTTTTATATATAATTTTATCAATTTATAAGGAATTCACAAATTATTGTGATGGATGAAGTTACATAGCATAATATACATCATGATATGCTATCTCCATCAGTCACTCTCACATAGTCACATATTGATTTTATTATTATAAGAATAATTATTGTTTTTACCGTTAGAAATACTATTATTATTATTACTACTATATAACGACTGTATTAGAATCTTGTTATCACCAGGCCAGGAAGGAGAAACAAAGGACCGCCATAATCAGCCGGCCAACTCCCGTCATCACCTTGAAGGGTTGAGTAGAACTTTAACGCTTTCTTCAACTTTTTTACCACAACTCCATCATAATCATCATCATCATTATCATCGTCGTCATCAACAACAACATCATCATCATCATCATGTTTTGCTTCTATCACTCGTGATTTTTCACTTGCAAACTGCATTAGATCGTTAATGTACCAAGAGCTCTAAATCCTAACCATCATGATAATAAATCATCGACTAGCGAAAACGTTACCTGGAATCGCATCAAAAGATCAGAATTATGCTTGACGTTCAACTTGTTTCTGGTAAATTCTTCTCGCATGTTCTCGATTTGTGATCGTTCCTCAAGAGTTCCTGCATATGGATCAAATTCCCAAAATTGTCTACCGATATGATTATTTACACTTGTAACACCTAGATCATTTTCGCCTTTCGATAACCTAAGCTTCCACATGACCGATTTTGTTTTCAGACTCAGAGATCTGCAATATTGGAATTTGTTAGTTTTTTTATATATAAATGATTACTTTTTTCTAAGAAAAAGATCAGTTGGTAGATAAAAAATCTTATGATCGAGGACTCTTTGACAAAAAAGTTATTATTCGTACATATGCATGCACTAGGACTTCTACATGCATTATATATGTGGGGTGTATAAAATTTATAAATTGATATGATCAATTCCTTTAGGAAAATACTATATGTTCCTACTTTTTTGTGTATATCCTTCAAACAACGTGATTACAAGATACATATGCTTGTCAAAATAAAAGAAAAAGTAGGAAGAGAAAGATGTGCATGTGAGCACTTGTAATCATCTTCTCATTATGAACTAAATAATAAAAATATAATGATATAGCATAATATATACTCCTTTATTTTTATAGCTTCCACCAATATACATTCTATTACACAAAATTAAATATTAACTTTGCATTTGTAACATGACACATACGATTAAATGTTATGACTAGGGGGTGATTATGAACTATTAAAACTAATTAAGTCATTCACATCAACGGAAGTAGCTAGGCCGGTTCGGCCTGTTGAGATGTATAAGATCGTGTTGACAAGTTACTATTCGATCTACAGTTTGATACTTGAAACCGAGCTTCAAACATTTGCTGTTAATTTTTTCATTCTAGAAATATAAAGTTTTGTGTGTGTATTCATGAAAAATCCTTATTATTTTAAAAAACTTGGCATAAAACTATGGTTTGAAAAAAAAAGTTGTACAATTAAAATTGATAAATCGTTAAATTAAACCTAACCTTCACACTGTGAGCCGGTTTGATCCTTTTCTGATTGTTAGCAGTTCCGTCTATATTTTTTCATAAAACTGATCGAAATAAACCTTAGAACACAATAAGCAAAAGCAAAGGATAACTTACATTTGAAAGTAAGAGAGAGGAGGGTGAGAATTTAGAAGTGATGGCCAACTTTTATACATGCAAGGGACAGCGATTGATTGGTATATGCAGTCCTTTATGTATTTTTTATATATAATAATTGTCAAAAATCATAAAAGAATAGTTTTGTCTCCACCCTAATGCAAATTATCTAGCAATATTTTATGTAACTAAAAGGACAAAATTAAGTAAGTCACTTTGTAAATCGTAATGTGAATGTCTTCTTAATGAGAATGGGTGTTTTGGGATTGTTAGCTTGTTTATTTTCTTTAACGATGATTAATTGAATCAGGCCATTTGAGATACTAAGTTGGCACGTCTCTGAAGAGAAGCTCATACATCAGTTTGTTTAAATTAGTCTCGAACCTAAGATCACCTTCAAGAGTAAACACACTTTAGATGAAAAAAACCCTATGAATCAACCTGAAATTTTTATTATTATTATATTTGATACTTGAATCCAAGAACTATTTGTATTTAATGAAATATTAGGGTATTTCACCTCAACCATTTGAACCGAGAATTATTGATATTAGTTTTAGTTTGTTTATTTATTCTTTGTGTTTTTAAAAGTAGGAAATTATATATATTCCGACAAAGGACATTGGTGGTTCCATGTTAATTTTTAGAGTTGGAACTAGGGGTTCAAATTATTTGAGCCTTTATTAAAAATTATATACATAGTTTGGCCCAAAATTTATGCATAAATATATTGAATTGTGTTCCAATCTTTAATAAATAAAAATGAGCTTAAAATATTTACTATACATTGTGCAATCCTAATTTAGCGTACCCATTCTTTACCCACTCACAAAAAAAATTCTACATACCCTTAAAAAAAGGCCTCGTGCTTTTACTTTTACTTAGGTTCATAAAATAGTTGAGCCGTAGTGTTTTTAGTTTACTTATACAAGTATACAACTATTATATATATTATAAAAATATATGTATATATATACAGTTAAATCTCATGGGTTAAGATATCAGCCACCAAAGCCTTTTCAAATAATTGCAATTAAGTCCCCGAAACAACCAAATAATTTATTATAAAATATGAAAATGTGTAATTACATTATTTGTTAAAATAAACAATATGAAGTAATAAAATTTTGATTACAATGAATAACTAGGTGTGAAAAATAAATATGAAAAATGAAGATGATGTGGAAATATAAGGATAGTATTGAATATGGACCACTAAAAAATGAGTATTGTTTAAGATTGAATAGATTTTGAAGATGCTCTCCAATCAGCCCATCGTCATTTCTTCCTTTTTTCTGCAAATTGTACATTAATTATACATTTGTTATTAGCCAACGTAAACTAAAAGATATTGTATTCAACTCCTTAAACAAACGTAAGGGGGACTTTGTCTTGAATTGGTAGTAATTACCAAACTTATTATCCAGAGGATTTTAACGTTATTTTTCTTTTATTTCTATATTTTATTGGCTTCCACATAGATAGTTAGTGATTCACTGATTTCCGACTCATCACCAACGGATATTAAAAGTGTGTCACCTACGGATATTAGAGCATTCACAGTGGATCTTTTATCTTTATTCATGTAATTACACTGAAAAACATTATTTTTTCTCTCTCGTTTTTAATTAAATAATACATTTTATACTTTTATTATTACTTTTTTCTCTCTCATCCACTCACAACCACTTGCAAAAATACTAAAAAATTTATAGGGATTAAACAATAATTATTCAAATATACCAATCAATAATAACATATTCTCTCTATTTCCCTCACAACCACTCAGAACCATTCCATATAATATAGGAAACACACTCACATCTTTTTGGGGATTCCACTACGAATGCTCTTAAAAGGTTATAGAAAAAAAGAATAACTTCTACAAACGAGTAAGAGCATTCACACTAGGTTTTATATGTTTGTGAGTGTTTTCTTATATTATATGGAATGGTTGTGACTTGTGTGTGAAGAAAAAATAAAATGTTACTGTTTACTTAAGACAATATTTTTTATTATTAATTTTAAAAGTGGTTATGAGTGAAAAAAAATGTAATGATAAATATATAAAAAAATATTATTTAATTAGAAAATTAAAAAGAATGGTGCTTTTTGTAATTATAAGGTTAAGAATAAAATAACTAATTTGAATGATCTAAGAGCATTCACATCTCATTCCTCATCCACATTCTTATAATTACATAAAAAGTTATTACTTTTTTCTTTTATTTTTAATTAAATAATATTTTTTTATACATTATCATTATCTTCTCCATTCTCCACTCACAACTACTTTAGAAAATATTAAAAGTTTTATGATGATAATTAGTATCTACATCAAATATAACGGTAACAATTTCTTTATTCTCTACTCACAACCACTAATAACCATCTATTATAATATAGGGCATACACTCACATAAATTTGAGAAATGAGATGTGAATGCCGTGCTCTAAAGCTCGTTGTCAGTAATATTTCGTAGATGAAACTTTGTTTTCATATCAAAACGCTTGTCTTAATTATTTCTTCTTTCCCACAAAATATTATCTTTATTACGTATGAATTAAGTAACCAGTTCTTAATTTGTGAGTGATTTGGGAAATTAAAGAATCGATCAACCACCATTTGCAATTCAATTGAATAGAACTGATTAAATTTTGATTAGAGAGTATAACTACAAAACAACGTGCGACTAAAAAATTTCATCGCAAAGGGATATTTATGAATTCTTATTTTTGTTGTTATATTCATTTCAAGCATTTGTTTCGTAGGAAAAAGTTCGAAAGTTGTCACTGACTTTGGTATTTTATAATGTATAAGATAAGATACGAAATAACAAAAAAGTTGTTAATCTATAACATATGCAAATTCAGATTAAAAAAACTTCTGTCACTATTTAACCAACGTCGATCTGACAATCATACATGCAAACAAGAGATCCATGTAGTTGCACATTTGTTATTATCAATATAAACTGAAAGGTAATTTATTAAATTTGTAAGCATGTTAATTAGGGACCATGGTAGGGAGACCAATTATATGGCTTAGAGTGTTATCCGAACCAACCTAGTGACTGATAATGGCTCATACATTATTTAATAAATATTCTTACCCTACTAAATAACTAACATTTGTCCACAGTTGGTTCTATCAGCACGTCATCAATAAAAAAGTTTACAAATCCATCGGAATCGGATGTAACTAATATCATTTGCGACAGTCGACTGAGGGCATTTACCAAAAGATCACTGACGGACCACCAATACGTTTTGTGTGGGTGCCAATTGAGATTGTTTCTGACAGAATAACTTACCGAAGGAACATCGACGGACACTTCTAAAAGTTCCTGATGGTTTTGGCTCCGGCCAGCCGTCGGTTGTTATTATTTATTATAAAAAATAATAATTCAAATTTATTAAATTTTACTGTAAAATAGAAAATAACTAAAATTCTAGAGATTAATATACCCGGAACCAAATAGAAATTTAATTTAAAAATATTAAAAAGTATACATTTATACACAAACTCGATCAGGACTAATTAGTAGTTGGACGGGGAGGCAGGGGCGGTTAAACATATTTCGGGACCTAAAGCAAACTATGAAATTGAAGACTATTTGTGAAAGGAAGAACCGTTTCTTTTTTACCATATATAAAAATCATTTAAAATTTATGTTAAACACGAATCAATGTGTAGCAACATTATTTTTTTCACCAACGTATTTTTCTTTCTCAACAACACTCTTCTTAATCTAAACAAATTATAAAATTCCCATAAGTTAACTTTCAATCAATTTGTTATATGTTATCATTTTTCTCTAAAAGCACAAAATTGATAGATTATTACATATGTTTTCAGCTAAAATATAGATAAAGTTTTTTTTTTTTTTTTTTGGGGGCCCAAAACAATTTCTTTAGTTGCTTGTATTATAGAGACGCCCCTGCGGGGAGAAGCGGGGTGCCAATCCCGATTGTCATCTAAACATAAATTTCATTTTATATTCGAGTTGTTATCATTCTTATTAGTCTACATGTCTTTTCTAAACCTTCTCATTCATTTTTCATCATCCTCATGCTTTTCTAGTCACTCTTCCATTTCTATCCATTGCCTCTTCACCTTAGCCCTCTGCACCTTTTCTTTGTTATAATTCGTTGTGTATATATGTTCTGAAGTGTTTGTCAAATCTTCAGACACGTGTTGATCATGAACAAGATGTGGTTTCGGTTACACCTACACACGACATCACTTGTGATGAAGCGATAGTTTCTGGCTCGACATGCGCCGAGGGCGCCTCAACACCACCGCATGGAAATACAAGGCCTAAGCGGAATAAAGAAGCCAAAGCGATTTATTGCGTAGAGTGATAGGTTCAAAATGAACCGATCTGTGATGATATCGCAATGCAATGATCAATTCAAACACTAAGTAAACAAACGCAAGCAATTACTTCAAAAATTCATAAATTTCATTGATAGCAAATGCTTAGGATACAAAGTGTAAGGGTGAGTTACTGTTGTTCAGTCTGTTCTAACTGTTTTGTTGTCTTATTTTGGTACTCTCTACCTACACAATACATAAACTATCCTATTTATACTATCAAAGAAAAACAATGAACATATATTTACAAAATAAGTCCTTATACTATGACAAAACGCAAAAGACAAATGTTAATCTTTTAAGAGCTCTAACAATACTCCCCCTAAGATTGGCATTGTCTTCAGTCCACATTGAACTCTTCTGGCTCATCTTTGATCTTGAACACGGGCTTCTCTTTGTAGAGTTCCAATTCTCGCAAGGCCTTCTTGATTGCAGACTTGAACTTCTTTCAAAGATTCTATGATCTGCTCAGCATTCAAGTTCTCAGAAAGGACTGTAGCATATTGTGTTAAGTTTTCACCTTCATCTAACACATGAATAGGTGAACCAGCAACAGCTTTGATAACCTCGAGTGAAGACTCCTCGGCAATCACATTCTCTTGTGCTTTCGAATATGATGATTGTACAACAAGAAAATCATACTCCATTTGTTGTTGTTCATTTACTTCATCAATATCTTCATTCACATCATTTGTTGTTTATATTCATTGACTATACCTATATATCACACGGATTAGCAGGTAACAATCGAATGTTAAGTAAATGAATGTATCGGGTGAGAGAATCAGTGAATCAGTGTTTGAGTGTGTGAATAAGTGAATGAAAACTACAAGTGTCGAATATATATAAGTGTAAATTTTTTTAGGCGCATGAGCACTGTGAAGGCATATGAGGATAAGTTTCACACTAAATCTTCAGATGCATGAGCACTGTTCAGAAGCTTGGGCACTGTTCAGGCGCTTGGGCACTGTTCAGGCTCATGAGACTTGTTGAAACGCCTAACACTTCGAGTAAACATCACCTTCAAACGTCTAACCACATTGGAAAGTCTGACTGTTTAGGCGCATGAGCATAAGTTGATACGCCAAACACTTAACCGTTTTCAGCAACATGACAACTGTTTAGGCACATGTACTTGAACAAAACGCTTAACACTTGTACAAATTCCTGAAATTCATCATACTCCTGATTTAGACTTCTGAACACTATTTAGGCGTATGAGAAACCTTTCATGAGTCTAACACTTTGAAATTTTCATAATATCCATCCGAACACTGTTTATGCACATTATCACTGTTCATGCACATTGTCTCAACACTTAGTCAAATTTTGAATATCACCCAAAATGAACATTAATTACCCTCAAATTTTAACAATATCAAATTGTTTTTGTTTAAAATCACCACAAATCATTTGAAACTCATATTTTCATTTTTAAACATGAATTTTCAATTCAAACACCACAAAGCAATTTGAAAGAACATTACCCTTTTTAACAATATCAGTTTTTATTTAAAATCACCACAAATCATTCCCGAAACTCATATTTTCATCATGAATTTTAATTCAACACCACAAAGCACATTTTTTGAATCAGTTTTTACACACAATTTCCCGTCATTTTAGTCTCTATAAATTTTTTACAACACAAATAGTCTTGTTCCACAAGAAGTTTTTCCACTTATTTGAATTCTTTTCAGGTTTATTTTTACATCATATCAAAAACACACATGCTTGAATTTCAGCTTCATCCTTTTCATCCAAAGCACTTAATTTTTTTATTTCTTTTTTACATTTTGACACTTTTCATTAATTTCTCTTTTATATTTTTACTCCCCTAAACTTTTAAGTTCACAAACTTAAAAGTTTCTTTTATTTGCAAGTAGAGCAAACTAATCATTATCAACATGCCTGCACATAAAAAAACATGCAAAAAAAAAAATAAAGCAGAAAAAAAAATCTACTATACAAAATTGAATCATATGCCTGCAGTGAGATCATATCAGTTAAGATCAACATATTAAAATAAAATAAAATGATGGATAGTCATAGACAGTGATTAAATCCTGATTAAGTGTGTTTCAGGTCTGCGTTCCCGTAGCAGAGGAGACACGAGATCTATGGACAGAAAATGAGTGCTTTTGGCAAGATAATCAGCACACTTACTTTTTCAATTCTTGGATTGATTAAGGTACGATTAGATATAACATTATGTAAGTCACACTTAGACTTAGAGAGCTCGACTCTCGTCAAGATATGCAAGAAAACACTTTTCTCAACTTATTAACCTGACATATACTTATAACCAGATCTCATGTTTAGGTTGTGCACATTGGCATCTTTTGCATCAAGTGAGAATATCCAGGTCTGTAATGACTTACAACAAAGGATATCTCGTCATTTCAGGTCTATGATGATCATAACAGAGAAGTGAATAGATGCTTTAAATAATTAGAGCTCATAGTTATTCATATCGCCACCAGGTGTGAGTTTGTGACTTTACCAGCAATCAATTTGAGAAGTCAACACTACTCATTGGTACTAAAATGGACAAACACGAATGCATGATTGATTTAATTTGATCACAAGAATTTACTTTTTCAGTATAATTGCATGAGCTTACCTGCACATCATATCTGATCACGTCAGACTTTAGTAGCGAGCGAAGTATGCAACTGATCAGAACTAATGTATCTATCATTTCTCACAAATTGAAAAGACAGATTCAGTCCTAAATAATTAACTAACAAATAAAATCTATTTTTGTGAGTTTTTGTTTTATAATTTTCTCTTTTGATTTTGCAATTTTCTATTTTTGTATTTGCTTTTTCTTTTTCTATAGAACATGCACACACAATATATACAATTAGGCAGTTAACTTTGACAGATTTCTCAATAAATCTTCTTATTCAGCTAAGGGAGGGTTATTTTTATTTTTATGATCCAGACAACTCAATTACTCAAAACTAGTTTTAAACATGGTTAATAAGTCCAATTGACTCAACCAAATACTCAAAACGACCTGGTAAAAAGGCTTTTGTAAATAGGTAAGCCAACTGTTTTTCAGTTGTAATTTGAATCAAAATGATTAAACCTTTTTCAGAGTTATCTCTGAGAAAATGATATCGAATTTCGATATGCTTTGTTTTTGAGTGCTGGACAGGATTAGCTGTAATAAACATAGAAGCAGTGTTATCAAGGTAAATAGGAGTTTTAAGAAAATTGAACCTGTAATCCAGCAGTTGGTTTTGTAACCAAAGGATTTGAGAACATCCTGCTGAAGCAGCTATGTACTCAGCTTCTGCGGTTGAAACGGAGACATTTGTTTGTTTCTTACATTGCCACGAGACTAATCTGGGACCTAAAAACTGACAACCACCCATCGTAGATTTACGATCTTAGCAACATCCTCCATAATCACTATCTGTATATCCATGTAACTCGAAGTTTCCTTCATAAGATACCATAACCCTAAAGCCGGTTTTCCTTTGAGATACTTGAATATTCGTTTAATAGCAATTAGGTGAAATTTCTTCGGGTCAGATTGGTACCTGGCACAGACACAAACAACATACATTATATCAGGTCTAGATGCAATAAGATAAATCAAAGATCCAATCATAGATCTGTATAGAGTTTGGTTAAATGATTTTCCTTTCGGATCAGGTTCAATCTTGGTATTGACGTCAGCTGGAGTTCTGATGGATTGACAATCTTGCAGTTTAAATTTCTTTAAGAGTTTTTCAATGAATTTCTCTTGATAAATAAAAATTCATCTGCAGACTGCTTCACTTGAAGACCATAGAAAAAGTTAATTTCTCCCATAGAACTCATTTAGAAACGAGACTTCATGATTTCTTCAAATTCATTACACAATTTTGGACTTGTAGAACCGAATACGATATCATCGACATACACTTGAACACATAAGAGATCATCAGCATCCTTCTTTATAAAAAAGTTGGATCAATTTTCCCTCGTGTGTATCTATGCTGGATCAAATGTTGTGATAACGTTTCATACCAAATTCTAAGAGCTTGATGAAGACCATACAATGCTTTAATAAGCTAGTACACATGATGAGGATATTCCGATTCTTTGAAACCTAGAGGTTGCTTGACATACACATCATTAGTGATTGGTCCATACAAGAAAGCACCTTTAACGTCCATCTGATACACCTTGAATTGCATGTATGATGCATAAGCCAGGAAGAAACGAATTGATTCAAGTCTTGCAACTGGAGCAAATACTTATCATAGTCTATTCCTTCTTTTTGGGTGTAACCTTGTGCAACAAGTCTCACTTTGTTGCAAACAACAATTCCCCGATCATCAGACTTGTTTCTGAACAACCATTTTGGGAGCATGGATGTGTGTTCTTGGTGGGTCGAAGGCTTGCTTGGGTTGGTTTATGCTTCGGGTTAGTGTTCTCTGTGTGTGTTTTTTCTGCTGAGTTTGGGAGTATGGGAACCGTTTGGGCGCATGGGAACTGTTTGGGAGCATGCGAACTGTTTGGGAGCATGGGAACTGTTTGGGAGCATGGGAACTCTTTGGGTGCATGGGAACTGTTTGGCTCATGGAGTCATGGGGTTTGATGTTTGTATGGGAGTCTATGGTATGTATGTGTGTTAGGTATGTAAACCTTGGTTACTAAGGTTGTATGTGTGAGCATGTTTGTGGGGTAATGTTAATGTCATGCCTGAAACCGAACCGAGAACGCAAAACCGTACAATCCTTATGTTTATAATTAATAATTAATATTAATTATATATTAACTGAAATTCAGGTTATTTGGAAACTTAATTACTTGCTCTCTGCATTATCTCTTGTGCTGTGCTTATAAGGTGAGTTTACAGCCCCACTTTTCATACTATACTCTCTTTTAAGGGAGAGAAACATGATGTTTTTATAAACTGTATGTTACTTAGATTTGTAATACTGCATATACTGGTTTACTATTGTGATACCACTACGCCTCATTCGGACCGTTAATATGGTATTAGCGAGGTGATTGTTAGTAGATCTACTGGTTTGACAACCCCGCCCGGGCTAGTCACGCTAGCACAACTGTATGTCGAACAAGTGTTTAATTGACCTAATTCTGTTGTTGTGGTTTGGTAGCCACAACCAAGGCCTTCATTTACTTTGTCAGCTTCAGTTTCGAACTTCATACACTATGTAACTTGTTAAGTAGACTAGCTAGCTACTGATATTACTTTGTTTACTGTATCGGCTACTATTATGTTCTGTTTATCAAAACCTTTGAACTCACCAACCCTGTGTTGACACTTTAGCATGTTTCTTTC
This sequence comes from Flaveria sonorensis, assembly GCA_025506505.1. Classification (NCBI taxonomy): domain Eukaryota; kingdom Viridiplantae; phylum Streptophyta; class Magnoliopsida; order Asterales; family Asteraceae; genus Flaveria; species Flaveria sonorensis. The sequence goes on along the minus strand of CM046435.1, from coordinate 61,173,127 downwards.
AAGTTCTCAAGATGTGCATGATTAGGAACATCTCATCCATGCATTTATTATCATATGGGTCAAATGAACATTTATATTTTCTATGAACATTATTTAATTGGCAAATAGAGTTTTAGATTGAGCTGACACCAGGAGCTGCTCCTATCGCTCGGGCACCGTATCGTTTGGCACCGAACGAATTACAAGAGTTGTCTAAGCAATTGCAGGAATTGCTAGACAAGGGATTCATACGTCCCAGCTCTTCACCCTGGGGAGCTTCAGTGCTTTTTGTGAAAAAGAAATATGGAACTTTCAGGATGTGTATTGACTACCGGGAACTGAACAAGGTTACAATAAAGAATCGATACCCTCTTCCACGTATCGACGACTTATTCGACCAACTCCAAGGATCAAGCTACTATTCCAAGATTGATCTGAGATCAGGTTATCATCAGTTACGGGTTCGGGAGGAAGACATCCCGAATGCGGCATTCCGGACTCGCTATGGACAGTTTGAGTTCGCAGTTAAGCCTTTTGGACTAACCAATGCCCCAACTGTTTTCATGGACCTCATGAACCGTGTTTGCAAGCCTTATTTGGATAAGTTGTTATTGTCTTCATTGATGACATACTAATCTACTCTCAGAATAAGGATGATCATGAGGAACACTTGAGAATCATTCTTTATTTGTTGAAGAATGTACAACTTTATACAAAGTTCTCAAAATATGACTTCTGGATGCGAGAGGTGCAATATCTTGTGCATGTGGTGAACGAAAGGGGTATACATGTAGATCCTTCAAAGATTGAAGCAATCAAGGATTGGCCGACACCGAAAATGCCTACCGAAGTGCGGCAATTCCTTGGTTTGGTTGGCTATTACAGAAGATTTATCGAAGGATTCTCAAGGTTGGCACAACCTCTGACTGCCCTAACTCACAAGGGAACCATCTACAAATGGGACTGCAAAGAGGAATCAGCATTCCATGTGCTTAAAGACAAACTCTGTAGCGCGCCGATCCTAGCATTACCAGAAGGGACTGATGATTTTGTTGTTTACTGTGATGCATCCATCCAAGGTTTACGTAACAATGTCATTGCTTATGCATCTAGACAGCTCAAGGTGCATGAGAAGAACTACATAACGCATGATCTGGAACTAGGAGTTGTAGTGTTTGCCTTGAAGATCTAGAGGCACTACTTATATGGAAACAAGTGCACGATCTAAACAGATCATAAGAGCCTCCAACATATATATGATCAGAAAGAGTTGGATATGTGGCAACGATGGTGGTTAGAATTGCTCAATGATTACGACTGTGCAATCAAGTACCACCCGGGTAAGGCTAATATGGTAGCTGACACCCTCAGTCGAAAAGAAACACCGAAACCACATCGGTTGCACGCATTGCAAATGACTATCCACTCCAATCTACCTGTGAAAATCAAGGCTGCCCAATCTGAGGCCTTAAAATAGAGAATTTAAAGACAGAATCCATGCGGGGCATGGAGAAACAATTAGACATAAAGACCGATGGAATCCATTATTTCATGGAACGGATCTGGGTACCAAAATATGGAGAATTACGAGAGCTGGTAATGGATGAAGCTCATAAGTCATGTTACTCCATTCATCCGGGTTCAGACAAGATGTACCAAGATCAGAAAGCGTTTTACTAGTGGTTAAACATGAAATCTGAGATTGCCACCTACGTAAGCAGATGTCTAACTTGTTCTAAGGTTAAGGTGGAATACTAAAGACCATCCGGTTTACTTCAGCAACTGGAAATTCCAGTGTGGAAATAGGAGCAGATCTCGATGGACTTTATCACAAAGTTACCTAGGACTCCCATCGGATGCGATACTATCTGGGTTATAGTAGATCACTTAACAAAATCCGCATATTTTCTGGCAATCCGAGAGACTGATTGAATGGAGAAGTTGACACGAATTTACTTAAGGGAAATAGTCTCTCGGTATGGTGTGCCAGTATCTATCATATCTGATCGTGACGCTCAGTTCACTTCTCATTTTTGGCAATTCTTGCAGTGATCATTGGGAACGCGGCTGGATATGAGCACTACATATCATCCGCAAACCGATGGTCAGAGTGAACGTACGATACAGACACTGGAAGACATGTTGCGTGCCTGTGCAATTGATTTTGGCAGTAGTTGGGAAACTCATTTACCATTGGTTGACTTCTCCTACAATAACAGTTATCATACCTCAATCAAAGCTGCACCATTTGAGGCACTGTATGGACATAAGTGCCGATCACCTGTCTGTTGGGCAGAAGTTGGAGAAAGCCAACTTACGGGTCCGAACTCGTGCACGAGAAGACTGAGAAGATCGTACAAATTCTTAATCGTATGGCAGCGGCATGTGATCGACAGAAGAGTTATGCATATAAACGCCGTAAGCCATTAGAATTCCAGATTGGTGACAAGGTACTTCTGAAAGTCTCACCTTGAAAAGGTGTAATCCGGTTTGGGAAACGAGGAAAGTTAAATCCACGCTACGTGGGACCATTTGAGATTATCAAAAGGGTTGGTCCAGTAGCCTATCAGTTGAATTTACCTGAAGAACTCAATGGAATACATAATGTGTTTCACGTATCCAACCTGAAGAAGTGCTTAGCTAATGAATCACTAATCGTACCTTTGGAGGAACTGGAGATTGATGAACAGCTACGCTTCATTGAAGAACCAGTTGAGATTATAGATAGAGAAGTCAAAACCCTAAAGCGTAGCAAGATTCCTATTGTGCGCGTTAGGTGGGATTCAAAGCGTGGACCAATGTTTACTTGGGAACGCAAAGATCGGATGAAAAAGAAGTACCCATAATTGTTCAGAGATCAGGCATTTACTTCTTAAGGTATCATTTTCATGATATCTTTTCTTTAAATTTCGAGACGAAATTCCCTTCAACAAGGGGATCATGTTACAGCTGAGAATTTTCAAAATCCTTTCTTTTCGAGTTGTTTCTAAACCATCAGAAAAACCCTACTCCTTGTGCTTTGCAGATCATTGAATCTAATCGTAAACCTGATGTTCTAATTTTTGGGACGAAAATTCCTTCAACAAGGGGATGATGTGACAACCTGTGTTTTTGGGTTAACACCGGTAACTACCGTTAATCTACAATTTAATCTTTACCATTAAAAGTTTATTTAATTAATTGTTAACTTAAACTATTGTTTTATTATCTACAATATAGAATGCCAATTTAATACACTTGAGGGACCAAAATGCAAAGTTCTTTAAACTTGGTTTCACCATATAAAGGCTCTCCCGTATATTCCTTCCTCCTCTCGCAACCCTAGTTCCCTTTGAACCATCTGTCATCGACCAAACCCCCCCTTCACCTTGACAACCCTTACTCACATTCTTCCCGCAAGTGAACACTCCTGATCACAGCCTCTCACCGCGGCTAACTTCCACCGGCAACCTTCTTCTCGATCAAACGACACCGCAATCAACCGCGAGTACCCGGAGAAAGTGAACGGCAAGTGTAGCAGCCCCGTATCTCGTTCGGTAGGATTCCTAGACCCCTATTCATGTTCGTGTTGCTATGGTTTTAAGTTTCGGTTCACGCTTGCGGTTTCGGTTTCAATCACGGTCGAGGGTTCTCGGTTGATTGTTCGTACGTATGTATATGCGTTTTGTGTGTATGTGCTCTTACGTATACGTATGTACGTATACAATTGGTGATGCTTCCGTTTCT